>OX465478.1:19845645-20456157 GCA_950022335.1 Eurois occulta
AGCTAGTCTTATCACGTTACTAACTGGAGATCATGGCAACAGCCTGTCTAATTTTGCAAGTCTAAGTTTGCCAATTTGCGGTATCCACTGCGGTAGAACTGTTGATTATTGACATTTAACTAAGTTCTCAGTTATATACGTACATACCTAATAATGTCTTCACACGCCAACTTGTGAATATAGAATTTCAATAAACAAGTTATTTATAACTAAAAGACGTAAGGCAATGGTATCAGTTGACTTGTAGGTACTATAAAAAGGATCAAAGAAAAAAGAAGGGTAGGAAATTTTCCAGATACGTCCGCATCGTGGGCGCTGGTCGCATTTTCTTTTCAGATAATACGTAGCTTATCATTTGCCTAGCCTTTTCCCAACTATGTTGGGGTCGGCTTCCAGTCTAGCTTGATTCAACTAAATACGATTATTTTACAGGAAGCGACTGCCTATTTGACCTCCGCAACTCAGTTGGAACTTTTTCGTTGGAGTTTCTGTCCAACCTGTAATGACTGTCAAAGATCTACAAATGACAGCCGGAACCAACGTACGTTTTCAAGAATGTGGAGTTAAAACAATAATTAACAACACTGATAATTTCTTACAAGGGTGTGCAAATATAAATAGAGTGAAATACTCAACCATACAGATTTAAAAGTTTTACATCGGAAACCATGTAAAACTTTTCGGTGAATTATTACTACTCAAACTCAAACTCAAAACATTTAAATTTCAATTAGACCATTACGGCACTTTTGAATGTCAAGAAAAAACAAAAAGAAGCGAAGCTACAGGCCCACTCACAAGGCATAATAACTTGAGAAAGTGCTGCAGTTGCACATTCCAAAGCGTAGATCTCTATGGAGAAGAATGGGCAAGAAACTCCATGGAGTGTCCATGGAGTTTCTTGCCCATTCTTTTCAATCAAAATATTGTTACAAGATCTTGGTTACAACAAGATTTAATACTGTATGATGAGAAATCGAAAATAAATGCCATCAAAGAACTTCAGAACAAAATTGAATACGCTTTCTCTTTTCGAGAGACATCAATTTTCTGCTCACTCCAGTTCGTTATTTTTCAAAGAACAATAGTTTTGTAGCTTTCTGACAGAAAATGCCAAACTGCCATTAACAATGGCAATGCCATTAATTTTGGCAGTTCAACAACATTCATAGCGATATTTAGAGAGCTAAAAATTTTACAGCCAGTACGTTTTATAAGGAGTAACTGAGGCTATTTTATTTCAGAAAAAATAAAACCCTTGAAATTGGTAACAAAATACGATTAAAAAAAATTGAAATATTTTTAGAAATATTTTTTTTTAATAATAATTTCACGTGAACTAAGGTCGCAGACAACCTATAATTTTGACAGTGAAGGTTCTATTATTTAAAATTATGTAACTTGAAATATAAGATTATTTCATCGTATTAACCCTCTGCGACTGACGTGGCTCAATTTTTACAATTATACTGACGTGGTAGTACACGAGACACCATTTCAACCGCAAATATTTTTATAGAATTAAATTATGCAGCTATTTTATTTATATTTATTAGATTATTAGCTTATATTTTATGATATATGAACTTCAAATAAAAAAACAATTTGTATTTTCAAAATTAAACAGTGTTTATTAAGTTGACTCAAATCACTCTACGAATCTCTACTTAAACATTAATGACATAGAAAAACATATAAAATAAACTTTTTTTTAAAATACATTAGACATTTTAAAAATTAACAATTACAATAATCAATCTAGGAAACATGAGATACATTCATTGGTTGACTTCAAAATTAGACAGTTTCAAAATCACAGCTTTGCTTGACAATTTTCACATAGTGGCTTGGAGCACTGAAGGCAAATAGGCTTCGAACAATCACAGCAACAATATTTAGTTTGTCTTTTTATTTTTATTGGACAAATAGAACATTCTGGCACTTGGTGGGATAGACCGAACTGGTGGTGGAGGGGACCTTACCTAAAACCCTGGTGATAGTTATGCACAGCTCTTTTGACAATCTTTCATTGTATACTCGGGTTTTCATATGATTCAGCACTAGAGATTCTAAAATTGTGGGGTCAATCAGCTTAGATCAAAATCCAAGTAGCCTTCATAATTAGTTGTTGTGGTACGGCCTAGTAATCGAATTTATTATGAGCTGCAATGCGTGATGTCCTAGGACGTTCTTGTATACTCCAAATGAAACCGTTTTTGCCTGTGTAGTTTTGTGACACGTTTGGCTCTGGATCTTCTTCACATGAAATGACGTCTTCTTCAAGGTGTTGGTTTTCTGGCTCGGAAGTCGGATCTTCATCTTCATCATCAATATCGCTAAACTCACGTTCACTTTGCTCTTCCAGCCACTCTATTATTTGATCTTCGTGACCTACAAACGTTTCAGCCGACGTTTTTTTACGAGTAGAAGAAGTACCTGGCCTGGGGTTGTTTTGTTACTTTAGTCAGCCATCTAAAAAACAAGTTTTTATTATGTAAATAAAATCAAATTATAAAATAACGCAAAATAACACAAAAAAATACCTTATCGTAAGATAAACTAAACTTATTTACTGATCTGGTTGTTTAGGATACACTATGAAAATATCATCATTTTACTGAGGTGGTAGTATAGTAGACACTTACCTTAACACTGATGTGGTAGTCTCGTGGACACCTTCCTCCCGCTACGTACATGTGCACTCGCTACGACCGCCCTCTGCAGACAGACCGATGCGCGAGCTCACTACAGTAAGGTACTAAGAGCG
The DNA here is from genome assembly GCA_950022335.1 of Eurois occulta. Taxonomy (NCBI): domain Eukaryota; kingdom Metazoa; phylum Arthropoda; class Insecta; order Lepidoptera; family Noctuidae; genus Eurois; species Eurois occulta. The sequence continues at coordinate 19,848,413 of OX465478.1, forward strand.
GCGGCGCTCAAATTTGAAAATTAACGGTAATAAACCGAATTTTATATTTCGCGGTGTCTGTTGGACTACCACGTCAGTCGCAGAGGGTTAAATTCATCCTTCGCAAACAAAGGTTTCAGTACCTATGTATATACACGGTTTAAATAAGATTTAATTAGCTTGATGATCGATTATGAGGAAATGCGGTTTCCCTTAAATTACATACCCACTCATTCTCCTTTCGTTTCCTCAAACTTGAATCTAAATTTTAAACGAATTATTGTAATGAAATTAATATTTTCTTGGTTTTTTAGGGTTCCGTAGTTAACAAACAAGGAACCCTTATAGTTTCACCATGTCCATCTGTCTGTCTGTCTGTCCGCAGCTTAGATCAAATACTCTTAGTACTAGAAGCCTGTAATTTGGTATGAATATACAGATTAGTTACGCCGACTAAGTGGAAAATAAAATCTCGAAAAGTACTTTTTTTTTCTCCACTAATCTGCAGTACCTACACGTAAAGTGGGGATATTTTTTTTCTCGCGTACCCCATGGTGTCGGATGTCGTTGGATAGGTCTTTAAAAAATATTGCGAGTTTGTTCCAAAAAATTTTCGATTAAGGGATTCCTTTGTGAAATATTAAGCTTTCAAAAGCAAATTTTTGTTAGACTCAACTCGTCTCGTGTCCGGGGACACTTGAGTCTAACAAAAATTTGCACTTTCTACCAGCTAAACGATTGTTTGGGTGCGTGATAAAAATTGACGGTGATAGTAATATAACGAAGTTAAAAGGACTAGAATTTACAAGTTTACGAGTAATAGTCGACCAACTTATAAAATGTACTTGGATAATATATTTTCCTAAACATAATGAGCACAGGTTTTTCAACTGCAAATGTAAGTTTGTTTTTTTATTATTACAATAAAAATCATCGTTCGGAGGCAAATCGAACCGTAGGATGTGTCTGCATATTTTGATGGGCAACTACGGAACCCTACATTGTGTGAGGCCCGACACGCACTTAGCCGGTTTTCTTTTTAAATACCTTGTGAAAACCTTTGTTACGACTTCGAAAATCTCTGGAACTTAACCAGATAAATACTTAACGGTTTTTTTTATAACAAAAACGAAAAATAAACCTCAAAAAAAAATATAGATAAGTGGGTACTGAGATTTAAAGTTTTAATTTGTGAAGAAAAAATCAAGCAAGCGTGTTGAAATGATAAAAATCTTTTTATCACTTTTGTTTCAGTGCCCCTGTTAAAAACTGGACTTATCCAGTAGTTTTAACCACTCCCGAGCCGCGACCGCGTGTGTTCTCAAATTTAGAAATCAAAGTGGAAATTGGTGTGTTTCGTCGTTATTTGCATTGCCAAACGCTCCAGGAGGCTGTTACGAGGATTTGGAAGTGGTACAGCTTTCCCTTTATGCGCATTGTTGTTAATCTAAGTGTTCTAAATCAGTGCGTGCGTCCATCTTTTAGCAAAGTGCCCGTTTTCAAATTTGATCGCATTAATCGCGTCACCAGCGCTAACCTTTTGGTCAAAAATAGTTTTTGGCAGTAGTTTTTAATCGTTTTCTTGTCTTCTAGAATAATTGAAAGCCATTGGATCAAATAAACCTTTTTCGTTTACACAGATAAACATGACTTTAATTTGTCTTCGTCTTTGTGTCGACCTATTTTTTTTAACGAGTAAACCTTAACAATTAATGATGGGAACCTCATTTCATGTAAATAAGCCTATGTTAGGAGAATCTGCTCTTCCATAACTTAAACAAGTAACTAGTCAATTGTACCGGCCCAATACTTCAATACTTCCATGGAATTATTGGTGGCAGCGCAGAGCTCTATTTGAGTGCAACTTAAAATTATAATTTGTATAGATATACAAATGTACAATAGAAGACGTAGAAAATAGCAGCAATATTCATGTATTGCGAAACATTTTAAAACAAATCCCGTATAAAAAAAGACATGGTTCTTTATAATTTGTAATCCAAGAACAGATTGGACCTCATTTCTTTGTTCTCCGAAATAATTTCCCAAATGTAACTAATCACAAAGTTTTATTACTTTTTATTAAAAACGTAGAAGTTTGAAAACCATGGCTGCGGCTCAACAGTTTGTTCAAAAACAATTACACTTATTTTAAGTTGTGTTTAAGCATTTGAAAACAAGTAGCCTGGGTAATTTTTATGTTACGTGTCATTTAAGTTGGAAAATTAATTTTTGAAAACGACAGTCACACAGTTTAATTTTACGTAATATATACAATCCAGATACTATAGAGAAGCTATTAGATTAAATATCTTAGAAAAACTGTGGTCCTATGTCACAGTGTGGCCATGTCTAAGATAACTGTGTACTTAGTAGTTCCACGAGTTATTAAGAAAAATGAATTAGGCACTTAATTGCCAACGCTTGTAAATTACTACTGGGCTACCACTGATTTTGTTCAAACTAAATTTCTTTTTAAATATTTTATTTCACTAAAACCTACATGTACATTTACCAGTGGCGAAGGGTAAATTTTTGTAAGAGGTTTTTTAATGGATTATATTATTTTGTCTATAGAATACGGACTGTGCTATTATTCAAAGGCCTCCGAAGGAATCCGGCAGGAATCGAGTAGTATGGAAACATGGAACCTTCGCCACTGACATTTATTAAACGTAAAAGCTGGGCTCATGGTGCATATTGCTGGTTTCCTATGGAATAGACCAAAAAATAAACTCCACCGGCTCCTCTTTTAAAAATATACTAATATTCCGCTTAATAAAAGAGTCTTCAAGTTAAATAAATATTAAAGAATTAGACGAATATTTTCTTTTCAGAACTCTCTTAGGACTTTAGGTTTTAAAAGGTTATCTTAACAAATTATGATCCTCGATTGTTTTCCTATGATCCTTTTTGGGGCATCGTCATAGATTGTAAATTGGTTGACCTAATATTTATAAAGAACTTAAACACAGCTCTTTGAATACCGCAAAAGTTGAGTGTTTTTTGTCAGTATTATAAATTATTCCGTTTGTTTTATTAAAATGTGTAGGTGTTACAAAGTTTTCAATACAAAGATTTAAAAAGGTTAAAAATAAGTTTATTATTTTGTGAAAGTACAGAAAGTTATTTCGTGTTATGCTTGTTTTGCGTACTTTAATGCAGTAAGTTATAAATTAATCTGCACTATTCCATGATATCTCATTTCTTGTTTTTATAAAGACTTACCTGACACCAAACCGACTTTACCATCATGAACATAGTTTGTGTTATGAATTTTAAATATGAGATTGGTTATATTGAAAAGTGATTTCTTAAGATCCAATTTTATTTTTATTAAGAAAATACTGCTCTTTGAAGAGAAATAGGATAGTTTTTACAAGGTTTAGTCGATATAATACTTTGCCTTCAATAAAAACTTCTAAAGTTGGTTAAAATTATACTAAATTCTTTTCTTCTTCAAAGTTAAGTCAAAAAAGTAGCTAAAAAATAGGTTTTACACAGATAGCGTAAGTGTTGCACTCATCATTGATGTGTAGTTTTTTTTTTAATTTCAGATGAATCGACAGACTTTGCTCTGCCGGAAAAAGTCGAAATAAGTATTTCCTGAAATTTCACCAATTTTCCGGGCACCTTTCACAATTTTTCCTTTCCTTAGAAATCTTATTCAGGCATAATACAACGTCAAAAAAATACAAAAATACGGTTCAAAAATTCTGAAAATCTAAATCGATGCGCTTACTAAAAAAAATCGTTTAAATATATTCGTGTAAGTTCATGTGAAAATGTAATTCAATGAAATGGTACTTACACATTCGACTTAACACCTCCGTTAAGTCTTGTGTTTAAAAATAACACAATGTACCCTTTCTTATGTATCTCGGTATATAATGTAATTTAAACATAGGCTTGCTAGTCTTCGGCAGTAGGTGGTATTAATGGAATCATTTGCGTATGTCGTCTCTTCTATTAGATATTCTAAGTGCAAAATTGAGTTTACATAATTCTAGTTAAACTAGAGTTTTCGATTATTTTAAAGCCATTTATTAGCTAATTAAAATATTCATAGATTTAGGAATAAGGTTACATGTTTCACAATTACCTGGTATAGGTAATTATTTAAAATAATTGATTCAAAAGTTTAAATAGAAGCTAAGTCGCGATTTGATGGACATATTTAAAACTAGGACATCGTGTTGAAATATTTCCTTTCAATATGTACAATATTGTTTCTTGAATATTATTTTATTTATTTATCTTCAGAAAATAATGCACTTTACAGTTAAATTTTATTCATTTACTTCGAAAAAATCGTGTCTAAAGGACACCAGAAATTTTAAAAATAACTAATATTATTGCTTTTTCCGGACAAATTTATTAGAAACACGTTAAAGTTTTCTTCTAAATACCTAACTTAGGTATAACTTACAATATTGCGAACGTACTTTTCTATATTTATTAGAATATACGACATTATTTTTTTCTATTAAATACTTTATGCAATTATTTCAGTAGGTTTTTCGTAATTAATACCTTACGTACGCATGACTTACAAAATTCCTGACCTACGCTCCTATATTCCTTTTTTAAGACCAGAAATCCGATCTAAACGTACTTTACAAGAATTTAATCCTGAAAAAGATAGTTCTGAAACTTACCTGAAATTCACGAAGAGTCGTAAGGTATAACGCACACGCGGGGAGAAAATGCGGCGTGCCTCAAGCGCGCTCGCTTCAAACTGTACGTCGAGCTTACGATGCCAGCTTTTATAAGCGATGGATAGCCAATGGGTGGTTGCGGGCGGGAGGGCGTATATGTACCTATACGAAAGTAGTGTTGGTCGAGTGAATGAGATGTGTCATTTTAGTACGTGGGAAGTCTAATTTATGGTAAGTTAAAGTTTTAGTTAATAAGTTTGATACTTTTCATACATCACGCCTATATTAACAAACGGCTAAGCAAGAGGTGTAGTTCATCAATAATAGCAAAGGGTTTGTGTTGCTTTTGCGTGTTCTTGTTAGAGATTTTTGAATAATACGTACTTTAAATTAATCAAAAAAAATATTTTAATTCTTTTTAATAACTTTTCCAATGTTTACCTAATTTACTTAATAACTACCTTGTATGCTGCTTCATTAATTTGAATCATGAATTTTGGTATTAATTTGCATCTGGTACATATTTGGGGTGTATTACGCTATGAGCTACGCAAATATGGATTGTTCTTACGAAACGCAACAGTTGACTGCTAGTTTCGCATTCATATGTTTCTTGGATTATTAGGGTTACAATCATTAGAGATTTACTAGATGGTTTTACTAATAATTACGATCATTAAGAGGGTTTTCGTAATTCACAGTATTAAACTTTATTAAAGTAGAAAAAATTAGATACCTATCAACCAAAAGGAGGAGGTCGTGGCTAAATAATAACACCCACTCGGGTCAATTCAGGTTAAGCCACGCTTGCCTAGGTTGGTCCGTGGATGGGTGACCACTCATTATATACCGAGTTTGCTCCGGGCCTCTGAAAGCACGTTCAGCCTTTGGTCCCGTAGAACTTTAACCAGCGTTGCAAGTAGTCAGTGGCCCGAAATTCTGACAATCAGTTTTATCACGGGATATCCAATTACCCAGTATGTACTAACTGGGTTGTGGAAGTCAGATAGGCAGTCGCTCCATTTAAAATACTAGTATTCAGCTGCATACCTTTAGACTGGAAACCGACCCTAACATAGTTGGGAAAAGGCTAGGCAGATGATGAACGTATTAAACAAAACCACAAATGGGGTACTGTCAATTGTTGAAGTTCGTATTTTTTAATATATTGGCGCTTTAAAACCTCGACTGTAATCATCTTATTTTTCAGTAAATAGAAATCACGTCTATTAAAAAGATATTCATTATTAAAGTCTATAAAATTGCTGAATTAAATATCTCAATGACTTGATTCTGCCCCCGACTTCGTCTGTGTGTTAATCCAGGTTTTAAAGTATCTATGTACCAAACATCCAAATCCATTCAGCCGTTTTTGCGTGAAGTATACAAACATCCATCCATCCTCACAAACTTTCGCGTTTAATATATAAGAATAATGATGTATCATATTACTATAAGATTACCAATGTATTGTGATCTTAATTTAAAAGAGTATACGGGGTGGAAGGGTTACCACGTATTCAGTACATCATTCTGAGCCCTCACACAGAAGTTTTTCATCGGTTATATAAAAAAACCGGCCAAGTACGACTTACACTCGCGCACCGAGGGTTCGGTATCAACTTGTAGGTATTTTGTTATTAAACTACATATTTACGGTTTTCAGATGTTTCCCTTTACTTGTGCTATAAGGCAATGCTTCTTGCCAAATTTCCTGATTCTAGGTCAACTAGAACTACCTACCATATAGGTTTTCGACCCAAAACCCGTTCCTGAGAAAATCGGTGGTGACACACGCACGGACAGACGGACAAGAAGTGATCTTTTAAGGGTTCCTTTTTTTACCTTTTGAGGTACGGAACCCTAAAAACAGCTGTTTCCTACAAAAGTGCAATACCTACACGGTCTAAATCTAAATGTATTGAACAGCTGAACTTTTTTTAAATTAACTTTTGGGGGTAGGAGAACAGTGTAAAGCTCTTCAACCCCCGTAGAAAAGGGAGGATCCTCCGACCAGACGAGTGTTATGTCTGGTGGGCTACTGCCCAACAGTTGTTGTCGGGTTCTTCTATATAGTCTTAAGTCGCGAATAATTTTACTTGCGCGATGCAGGATTTCGATGTTTAGTTTGTCCTCTGCGTCATAGATGGCGCTGTAGTACTTTTTGTTCTATGTTGCTGTAGTACTTTTTGTAGTGCCGCTACAAACTGATGAAAATTTTCTATATAGAGGGGTTCCGAATAAGGGATTGAATACGTGGTAACCATTTTCGCGTCGGTGTACCTTCCACCCCGTAAACAACATGAATGTACATGATGTATAATAATATGTATTTCTAGTCCATTCTGTTCATAGAAATATACGCTTTGCAATAATAATAACTAAATTAATTAATAATAACTTAGGTAATTAACTTAATTTTTCTGACTGATCGAGTTTTTTACAAGCAGTGCATGTAAATGATTTAAATAAAATAAATAATTGTACGGAACCCTACAAAATTACTCCTGCAAAGAAAAGAAATTAGAAGTGCCTGCCAACTGCATCAGTACATAAAAACTTGAGGGTAGTTTGTAAAACGTGTAGGCGTTACTGTCCCACCTACTCCAGAACTGGAACAAGAGAAGTCTAGATTATTTATTCAGATAGGAGACTTTACTTTAAATTGTGTCTGGAAAATGTGGCTAGGGAGTTGTGGTGAACTGTGAAGGTTTTTTTACAAGACCATAACTTAACGCTTGTAACCCCAAAGGGTTTGGTAGAGGTATGTAAATTACATGGGCTTAGTATGTCTTGGTCGTCTAGTCTGGCGTATGTCAAGCCTCTTCAAGTCCTTTCGTTTTCCTAAAATGACTTTCAACGGCTTCGTTGGTCCAGTAGTCGATACTGCACATGAGGTACTGGGTTGCTCCTGATTTTTTAAGAGATTCTCAGTTTCAGCAATATCAGGGTGTAAACGGACCCTTCACTAAGCCAACCATGCATTATGTACTAAGTAACGACTTTTTTTTGGGTGTAAAACCACGTGTTACGGTAGGTAGGACTTAATGTCTCACTCAAAGCATTGTGCTGATGGATGCATTGAATCGTACGGAGGTCGTGAAAGTATTTAAAGTAAAGATATAACATTAACAACTTATATTTAAAAATTGGGAAGCAGTTGGAACTTTGACCCCCAATATCTCCGTAAAAAAGTTTCCATGTATGGTCCAGAACAAAAAAATATCGCAATGACGGGGAGGACATGTGTCTTACGGCTTCGTTAAAGGTATTTTTACACCCTTCAAATAGATACTCACCAGGTGCGCGCATTGCATTCATAAGATCCAGTTAGACAATCTTACTTACTTTAATAAGTATGATGGGTGATAACTATAAGAGGAGCTCGTGGCTAAATAAGAACAGCCGCTCGGGTCGATCTTTAGGTTAAGCCGTGCTTACCTAGGTTGGTTCGTGGATGGGTGACCACCTGTTACATACCGAGTTTCCTCCGTGCCGCGGAAAGCACGTTAAGACGAGTTTCCTCCGTGCCTCGGCGGAGGAAACTCGGTTTGTAATGGGTGTTCACCCATCCAAGGATAACCTAAACAAGTGCGGCTTAACCTAAAGATCCATCCGAGCGGCTGTTATTTTTAGCCACAAGCGCCTCCACTATTGTCACATAACTAGTGCCAACACAAGAAAACCCTTTCTATATTTTAGGTATGACTCAGTAACTTGAGCTTACAGAGTGAGTTGGTATCACTTGAATTCGTGCTCACTCCGTCGGCGCAGCGATGCGTGAAGATAAGAAATAAGTAAGTTATCTGGAAAAATATTACTGCAACTTGACGCAACGTGGTTTCTTTCTTGGTATCAGTTTGGTACAGTCACGCGCACCAATATGTAACACTGTACAACTTTTAAAAGTGTTTTCCTCCGTAGTATCCTGGAACTCATATTTTTATGAAAATGATCCTATCTCCAAGTTCCAATCGTTATTTCCCGCGAAAATTGCTTTTACATTTAGGAAAGTGTATATTGGTGCTCGTGACTGTACTTGTCAAGGTAACATTTCTGTTTTTCACAGGCTTGTCTTTGGGCTGCGTTTCTTGTGCTTAAAATGAACCAATAATATAGCTAGGTCAGCTCAGCTCTGAAAAAGAAGTGATATTATTGGTTAGTTTCACGAGCCTTTGTTCGACTGCCTCATTGGTCTAGTGGTCGCAAGTACGACTGCTGAACATGAGGTCTTGGGTTCGATTCCCGGGTCAGACAAAGTGTTATTGGTTTGTTCCATCAGGAATTTCTCAGTAGCAGCTACAATGTCTGGATTTGCGCCCGGTTGATGGCAAGAGGCTCGCCCCCTATTACATAGGACTAAAATATAACTAGCGAAGTGTGGGTGTACTATTAGGTACACCACTTTTTGTTTTTTTTTGGGATGGGAAGTCATCAAATGACCCCTCCCGCTCGGGGCGGTTGTTCCTTCTTTGGCCCTTTGTGTTCCAGGGCCGCGGTATCTCTTTCGAACAGTCCCGCAGCCCTTGGTACACCTCTGCCTAACCCTTCTAGGTTTACAGGCGTGATGTTATGTTATGTTGAGTCCGCGTATCACTGGTTAGTTTTCCTCACTCGTCAGTTTATTTAATTCGCCATTTTCGTTGATTGGTCAGTTTCACTAATTGGACAGTTTTGTAGACAATTTCCTTCATTCGATAGTTTCTAGTGTGTTTTCAGAATAAAATTATGTACTGAATACGTGGTAACCGTTTCATGCGTCGGTTTCGCTTCCACCCTGTATTTCTCAGTTCCTCACCGAGTAAAATAAAACATTGGTTTAGTCTTAGTTTTGTTTTATTCGTTTAGTTTTTGTATAACAGAATAACAGTGTGAATATTAACAACTTGCATCTTGCAAAGTTTACTGTGCGCCCCTGATAACAAACGGTTTCGCAACTTTGATCTTGGCTATAAACGCTACGACAATCTTTTTAAGTCGCGAGTTAATAGGCTTCTTCTGGGTAAGCTCGTTCCATCGTCGACCTCATCTCTGTCCTCAGGACTAGATTGAGGTCAAGAGTAGACCCATTTAATATAAAAAAAAGAAAAAAAAAAAAAGACCCTGTTCACGACCTCGGGGGAAGCGACGTGATTTGCGTCAAGTGACGCGCCGAACTTCATGCTATGCCACGACAAGTCAGTAGCGGCGAGACTACGCTCACCGGTAGCAGCCCCGCTGCGCTGTTATAGGTAGATGCAAAACGTTGCGCTGTCGGAAAACTAAGACGCGTGAGCGCTGCGTCGTTCAACACATAAATCAGAAAGGCATGCCAGAGGGTGGAATGCAACGTGCAGTGATGCAAGGCGTGCGCGTCGGACAAGGGGCCAGAGAGACGGAGCGACGAAAGCTGTTGCAGTGCGACGCCGGAGCGGCAACAAGGCGCAGTGCGGAATTGTTTTTTTTAAATGCTGTGACGTAGTATAGCGTTGCTCGTGTGGCATTCAATTCATTAAAACTATAGCGTTGCGACGACGTGACGGAATACACCGGCAACACCCCAGTGTCATCCCTCATAGCCAGTTTATTTGATTCACTTGAGCGCCATGTGGCTTAACACCTGTTCCAGTCGCGTGATCCAAACTTGCGATGCGTCGCTATAAACAACTACTTTCATTTGTTTCCTCCGCTGTCACGAGACGCGTGTCGCTTGAATGTGTAGGTCGTGTCCACGGGGTTAATTTTGGCTATAAACTATGCCTAGGAAGAATAAGCTGAGCTTTTTTAATCTTCTCATTTTAGTCACTAATAGAAGAATTTAAACCTAAGCAACTTAATCTCATCGGTTTAGAAGGTGGAACTTGTAAGCTAATACTACGAATATATATTTTTTTATTATATACATAAGTAAACAGATTCAATTATACTAAATCTATAATTGAATTGTAAGATAATTACAGCACTTAAAACAAAAACACATTTTTTCTTCAATTATTGTATGTCTGTTTTTCTGTCTGTTTGTTCCGGCTAATCTCCAAAACGGCTGGACCGATTTTGGAAAATGGAAGTTTTATTTTGTATAATAATTTGACGCGAACGAAGGTCGCGGGAAATACCTAGTAACAAACAATATCACGCTCTAAATTAATAATGTAGATATTTTTTTATTAAGAACAGATTCAATTACTATAATGTCATGCTTGGATTACAAAAGGGGTCGACTGACCTTTACAGTACATCCACGTTTCACCAGTTATGATTTAGTCTTGTGTAATAGAATTGATTGATGAATGGTGGTCCTATTGTCATAAATCGGGCACAAATCCAGAATTTTACAACTACTGAAAACCAGCGACAGCAACAGCAATAAATTTTAATGTTCTCGTTAGAACGAAGTAAAAGAAGTATTAAGGACCGTAGCAGGTGGTGTTTTCTGTTGCTTCTGCTCCGTGAGAAAAAAGCGTGTGTGTGTTTGGCTGCCTCGCTGGTCTAGTGGTCACAATCACGACTGCTGAGCAGAGGTCCTGGTTTCAATTCCTGGGTCGGGCAAATTGAGATTGGGTTTTGACGTGACAACGTCTTATAAATTGGTTTGCCGGGTGACACTTCAAGAAACTGCGTTACGCTCCGCTCACGTTATGCGCTCACAATGAGAGCGAGTGAGAGGCACGCGTCCCTTCCACTCGGGCATGGTTAGCCCGCCTAAGAGCGAGAGAGACAGACATAAAAAGTGTTTTACCACTCAAAGTCGTTGTCACGTAAAACTTTCGCCCGTATACCGACTTTACAGGCAACCAATTTTTTCCATCACGAATTTCTCAGAGCATCCATGGAGTCTGAAGTCGGTTGATGGCAATACGCTCGCTGTCTATTACATGGGACTTAAACATAACTGGTGAAATGCGGGCGTACTATTAGGTACACCTCTGCCTAATCCTTCGGGGATTACAGGCGGGAGTTTTATATTACACAAAACCATATCTTATTACATTAAATTTCTTTCTATAATATTTTTAGGGTTCCGTACCCAAAGGGTAAAACGGGACCCTATTACTAAGACTTTGCTGTCTGTCTGTCTGTCTGTCTCCAGGCTGTACCTCATAAACCGTGATAGCTATAAAGCTGAAATTTTCACAAATGATGTATTACTATTGCCGCTATAACAACAAATACTAAAAATTAAAAAAAAATGTTAAGGGGGGCTCCCATACAACAGATATGATTTTTTTGCCGTTTTTATAGATAATGGTACGGAACCCTTCGTGCGCGAGCCCGACTCGCACTTGGCCGGTTTTTTCATCTTAGTCTCAAACATATATTTTTATAGATTGCAAAATCACAAGACCTGAATCAGTATTATCAGCAAAAATCATTCATTGCTGTTATCAACATCTCTACCCTCTTTTACGACCCTATCATCGCCAATAGTATCGTAATAATAGATTATGATAGCAAATATTCGCTAAAGTCATCGAAGGGATTTGATATGGGAAGCGCTTTAGGTGTGAAATATGTGCTTGGATTATTTCCTGTCAAAAATTTATTTCCTGCAGAAATTAGTTTTACGGACAATTACGGAGAGGTGGCCTGTGTGTCAGAACGGTGAAAGCTGGTTGTTTATGTTAGTCTAGTATGAATCAGTTTTTCATATTAATTACTAGCTTTTGCCCGCGGCTTCGCCCGCGTGGATGTCAAAAAATATTCAACGGGAACGTACTACCGGGATTAAAAAGTAACCTATAGGTTAATCCAGGTTACGGTAACAAATATAGTAACATACTTTCATCCCCGTTTTTAACCCTTCTGGGGTAAAATTATCAAAAACGCTGAGATACGTATAAATTAATTTTCTATCGTCAGCCTAAACTCAAAATTTTAAGATCCTAACTTGAAAACTAACGGACTTTCATATAAACTTCCATCCCCAATTTTACCCCTTTAGGGGTGGAATTTCCGAAAATCCTTTCTTAGTGGATACTTACTCTTCACAAAGAAAACACCCTCCAAGTTTCATGTCTCTAGGACCAGCGGTTTGGGCTGTGTGTTGATATATCACCCAGTCAGTCAGTTTACCATTTTACTTAAATAGATAACAGTTATTTTGCAGCATGTCGCATCAAAATTGGGCCAAAGTGGCAACAGATTGGGTTCGGAACAGCAGAACCCAGCGACACGGTAGGACCAGAAGGAGATAGCGTGACGAGCAGGACTCTTAACAAAAGGATTGAGCCCAAATAGACAAAGACGGAGATAAATGGGAAGAGGGAAGGGAGGCCTTTGCCCAGCAGTGGGACACATCAGACGCATAATAATAATAAATTTATTTTCAGTCAGCTTTAGCCCTTAGATAAACAAGGTGTAAACGGACCCTTCCCAAAGCCGTCAATCAAGCGTTCTGTATATCGAATTAAAAAACTCTACGTAAAAATTATTGCGGGTATACTATTTTTTTTTTGGGGTGAGAAATCACTTTTAAACTTTTGGGGGTCATGGAGGTATTTAAAGCAAATTTACAACATTAAAAACGTATACCTAAAGAAAAAAACTTGTGAAAAAGTTGGAACTATGACCCCCAATATCTCCGTAACTAGAAGGTTCCCAGGTATGGTCTAGAACAAAAATATGATCGCAATGACGGGGCGAACAAGTGCCTTTCGGTTTTCTTATACCACTGATAGGAACACTGCTCTAACAAGCAATCAACAACCGACATTCACGGGGTCGGCTTAATCACCGTAGTCCTAAAGACCCATTGACCTATTTGAAAAAAAATCTCAACGTAGTTTTAAGCGTATTTCTTAGTAATAGTTCCCTTAGAAGTTATGGGGCCCATGGGAAATCCGATGCTAAGACGCATCAAACCCCTATCGGCTTGCCCATCAAAGCTTCTTGTAATTTCGGTCTCGAAAAGCAATTTTGCTGTTTATTTTTGTCTGAAGGAATAAATAAGAAGGATGTTCGTATTTTTGGAATAAAAGTGCAGTAAATACAACAATATAAAATGTATACGTAGACCCTTAACGAAGCCGAAAGGTACTTGTTCTTCCCGTCATAGCAATATTTTTTTTGTTCTGGTCCTGGGAACCTTCTAGTTACGGAGATATTGCAGGACAAAGTTTGAACTTTTTCACAAGTATTTTTTTTATACTAATTTTTAACGTTATAGCTTTACTTTAAATACCTCCATGACACGTTTAGTATTCAATGCATTCATTAGCTCAATGTTTTGAGCCCGTTACATTGAGTTTGACCGCAAAACGTGTTTTTTCCAAAAAAAAAAGTCATTTCCCAGCAATAATTTTTGCGTGGTTACTTAGTTTGATGTACAGAATGCTTGGTTGACGGCTTCGTCAAGGGTCCGTTTACTCCTTGTGTTTGTTCACAATAAAGGCTTTCACTTGTCATGTTGCAAATGGACGTGGCTTTGGTTTACCGCTGTTTGGTTAGGCACCTATCTGACACTAACCCTCCTTGGAAACGCTGTTATTAGTGGTTTACCCATCACCATTCGGGAACCCAAGGTGCTTTATCGCATGCATCAGGTCTTAATATGGATGGATTGTGTGTGGATTGATAGGAAAGAAAAAGAAGTAAATGATAACGTGACGATTGACAGGAGAAAATCGAAGAATAAAACGTGTTGCGCCGACCCCAACAGACATGGGACAAGGGCAGGAAGACGATAATGAATAAAGGCTTTTTCTACATAGAACGAAGATCACACAGATCTTTATTAGTCATGTAAAGTATGTATATTTAAAAAATTACCATCATCATCATTTAAATCCAATATCATTCTATAATGGATTAGATTCTTTATGCTCTCGGTCGTTGGTGCACTAGTAATTTTTTTAAAGAAGTTTTCTATATAGATATACTGTGCTCGTCTTACAACTACTGTTACATGTTCAAAGTATAGGCGCAGACGCTGGCACCCTAAACACAAGTTAAATCTTACATTGGGTGCCAGAGCTCTTCTCCTTAGTTGAAACGCTGCATAGTAATTGCAGCATTTTTTTCAGCTTTTGGTGCATTAAGTGTTACTTGTACGAAGGTAATAAATTCTTTTTTTTTGTTATGTTTTTGAAAGGGCCTAAAATGTCAGACTTCGTTACTCTAGGTATCGACATAGTAATATGAATATTCTGGTGACGCCGATGTCAGCAAAATCATATTAAAAAAAACCAGCCAAGTCCTGTCGGACCCGCTCCCAAAGGGTTCCCTGACACCAAAATCTTATATACATAAAATGGTAAACTGACTGACTGACTGGGTGATATATCAACACACATCCCAAACCGCTGGTCCTAGAAACATGAAACTTGAAGGGTGTGTTCTTTGTGAAGAGTAAGATTCCCGTCGGATATTTTTCGACATCCACGCGGGCGACGCCGCGGGGAATAGCTAGTATAATAACAATATTTTTAACGCTCATTCATAGGTCGCTGCGCTGCTGCGGTTTTACGAATCTAAATATCAAATCTCATTCAAACCAATTTTCGTACCCACGGAGTTTCTTGCCGGTTCTTTTTTCTGGAATTTTTGTGCCCATTTTGGCCAGTATGTGAAATAAAATATTTTGATGGATTTGATTTTTTTCTTACTTTTAAAATTAGAGGGAAGAGAGACAAGTTTTACAGCTTTAGAAGTGAATATCTCATTAACCATTAACTTAAAAAAAGGAACCTCGATATTATTTTTTAAGAGCTGTCGATTGACTCCCCACACTGTTAAAAGTAGATATTTTTTTTCTATCATTAGTTACATGTATGGAGAACCACGCCATTTTTTATAATTATGTAATTTCATATCACTTTTATGTAACGGTCCATAGAAGACAACAGCTCTGGAGTGAAATGGCTGTGACATACGGACAGACAGACAGGAGGAATCTTTACGGGTTCCGTTTTTTGCCAGTTGGCAACGGAACCCTAAAGCATAATCCCCGGATCCATAATTTCACGATTATCTCTATATCTTTTAATTTTTCATGAATAAGCCACTCTGTACCAGATTTGAGTAAAAGATAGTACTTTTATAGCCTAATCATATCAGAACACTTGATATCGACATGACATTTCCATAGAGCTTCAAAGAATCGACACTATGGCAAATGATATCAGCGTTTCTTTGTACAAATACTTTAATCCAGCATTTTGGGGGCCCTTAAGGGCAGTCAAAAATCCAAAGACAGTATTATCTTCGTATACTTAGTCAAAAGACTAATGAAGATTATTAAAAAATTGCTTTTGCCAGCGGCTATGCCCAGATTGATGTAGGAAATTATAAACAAGAATGAACTACTGAGATGTCTGATTGGAGACTTGACGGCGTGACAAACAAACCAACTCAATTTCACATATGCTATATTAGTTAGGATCATTATTTTATATGCTACGGCATCACCGTAGCCCATAGAGCTTTTCGTAGACCTCGATGTAGCTCGTAGCGACTGCATAAACTTCTTCAAACTTGTAAACAAAAGGATACTGCATTGCTGCTCTACTGTGAGTGTGTTTTTGACAGTGCTGTGCTTTTTAAAAATATTGTCTATCTACATAACATCTTCCTGCCCTTGTCCCATTCTATTTGGGGTCGGCGCAACACGTTTTCTTCTTCCATTCTCCCCTGTCAGACGTCACGGCATCATTTACTCCTTTCTCTTTCATATCAGTCTTCACGCAATCCATCCATCTTTTCTTTGGCCTTCCTCTCCCTCTCCATCCATCAACATTCATGTCCATCACTCTTTTAGTCACATTCGTTTCATCCCTCCTCATTACATGTCCAAGACAAACAACTTCCTTTCAATTTTTCTGTAGCAGGCGCCACTTTCAAACTTCCTCTAATATACTCATTCCTTTCTTTATCCATTCTTGTCCACACTTCCATCTCAACATTCTCATCTCCGCTAAATGCAACCGTTTTTCATCCACCTTCTTCACAGCCCAGCATCTCTATCTACATAGCAATAAGGAAAAACATCCACTTTTATAAGCAAGTAGCAATTTTCTTCACAAATTTACCTAGTTTAAAAGAAATAAGCATTATCGGGTTCCGTATACAAACGACTATTCGTTTGTATACGGAACCCGATACCGTACTTGATCTAAGTGTCCCGATTTCTTTGCCCTTGGGGAAATGGGTGGTCGCTACAGAATGCATAAGATTTTTTTTTTTTTTTTTCAAAATGGTAAAAAAGGTAATTAACCTTAGAACAGGAATGATGGAAATTAGAGGATACCCTAATAGATTGGAGAATCACTCGTAATATCCAACCCATAGCTCTTGTAATTTTTATCCATGGGGAAAACTATTACAGATTTTCTGCGCCATGGGAGGGTATAAATTTATATTTGTTCTTTTTTAAAAAACCGGCCAAGTGCGTGTCGGGCCATCGAAATATGCGGACACTTCCTACGACGTAACGATGATTAATATTGTAATTATAAAAACAAACTTACATTTGCAGTTGAAAATCCTGTGCTCAGATACATTATGTTTAGGAAAATATGTTATCTGACTACATTTTATAAGTTGGTCGATTATTACTCATGAACTTATAAAGCCAACTTAGCTATGATAGTTTTCCTTTTAATTTCGCTATATATATTATCACGGTGAATTTTTTCACGCACCCAAACACAACCGTTTACCTGGTAGAGGAGGGGGACACTTGAGTCTAACAAAAATTTGCACTTTAAAGCTTAATTTCACAAAGGAATCCCTTAATCGAAAAATTATTGGAAAAAACTCACAATATTTTTTAAAGACCTATCCAACGACATCGTAAACTACGGGCTACGCGAGAAAAAATAATCCCCACTTTACGTGTAGGTACTGGAGATACACTAAAAAAAATACTTTTCGAGATTTTATTTTACCACTTTGTCGGCGTAACTAATCTGTATTTTCATACCAAATTACAGCTTTCTAGTACTAAGAGTCTTTGAGCTAAGCTGCGGAGTCGGACAGACAGACAGACGGACTTAGCGAAACTATAAGGGTCCCTTGTTTGTTGACTACGGAACCCTAAAGACTAAACTACTCACTGGAAAGTTAACGCATTCATTTGTTTCTTTGAGATCGTCGATACTGTGCTTATTTTATTTCCAGCCTTTTTGTTGCCAGCTTTGAGTTGCTTTTCAAGAGTTCCGCAAAGTGTTGTTTACACTTAATTTAGTGAGTGCTTTTTAAGTTTAAGAACAAGTTATTATTTTACGTATAAGTTATTTCTGAATACTACATTAAAACAAGGTGTAAAGAGACCCCCTTCACGAACCCGTCAAGCGTTCTGTACATCGAACTACGTAACTCTACGCAAAAATTATTGCTGGAATTATTGTAATCTGTAAAATACCATATTTCAGGCAAATAAATGAATCCGAATATGGGAAATTTTTTTTTGGGTGAAAAGTCACGTTGTACGGCAGGACTCAACACACTAAAACGGACGGACGGCTGTGACGCACTCAAAACATCGTGGAGGTATTTACCGTATATTAATAACATCCCTAGCCTTTTCTCCGTTGGGATCGGCTTCCAGTCTAACCGGATACAGCTGAATACCAGTATTTTACATGGCGTATTACAGTATTTTACGTTGCAACTGCCTATATGACCTCCACAACCCAGTTAGTGCTGGGTCTCCACAAGCGAGAGAATCGCGGCGATATTACGTATTTGTATGGGATAAATTCGCTGCGATTCTCTCGCTCGTGAAGACGGCCTCTAAAAGAGTGTATAGAAATACGTCGCAACGAAGATAAAATCGTCGCGATTCTCTCGCTCGTGGAGACAGCCCCTTAGACTTGTTGTCAGACTTTTTAGGGCATTGACTACCTGTAACGACTGTCAAAGATCTACAAATGACAGCCGGGGCCAACGGCTTAGTATGCTTTCTGAGGCACGACGGAAACTCAGTATGTAATGGGTGGTCACCCATCCACATACCAACCTAGGTAAGCATGGCTTAACCTAAAGATCGGTATGAGTGGCTGTTATTGTTTTGCCACGAGCCCCTCCGTATATTAATAACATAACATTAAAAAAATGTTTTTTTTTTTAATGTATAAAAGTTGGAACTGTCCCTGTAATTGTGGTCTGGAACAAAAACATAATGCAATGATGGGGAGAACAAGTCTTGGACCTTCCGGCTTCGTTATTCTTACACCCAATAAAGTGCATTGCTTTAGAGTCTAGGTAGGGTACACCCGCATTTCAACAGTAATGTTTATAGTCCTATACAGGGTTATTTGTAAAACACCAGCAACCTCTTAAGAGGTCATTGTACCTGAAATCGCGAAAAAAAAATCAGCTGTTCCCTACATTTATGATCGATTAACTCGTCAAAATGTAGGGAACAGCTGATTTTTTTTTTCACGATTTTAGGTTTGGTCCCATAGTAAAAGTTGTTCATAGTGATGAGTACAATGACCTCCTAAGAGGTTTCTGGTGTTTTACAAATAACCAGTGGCGTGCAGTGGTTCTCCACGGAAGGTAGGCCACGCATACGGATACCCAAAAAAAAAACTTCGCGCAACATCACAACGTCGCTCTACTTATGATGATGACCCTAAAGTAGTCACATTTATTGATTTATAATATTTAAAAAAAAAAAATTGAAAAGAAAGCCTGTAAAAACAACAGTATGGTGGGGGTGTAGGCTATCCAGTGAAAGAAACAATAGTTTTATAGCACAAACGAAATCAGTTTATTATGAACACACAACTTGTAGAAGCTAAGGATGTAAGTACATTCACGAGATTATTGCCGAAAACGCGTGTTATAAAAGTTATAAATACAAGAACTCACCACATTATTCAAGGTTCAAATCACGATTTTCTGAAGATTCAAACTCAGTCACAGTCACTCAAACTCGTCTCGTATCTTTATAAATAACTTAAAATCATCAAAATCAAATCAAGTTGAATCTTAACATTAAACGATAATGCGAAAACTTACTACTTTGAACTTCTAACAAACACACATTATCAGCGCAAACTTCACAACAGAACACCATTTTTAAGTAGATAAACAAACAATAAACAACAAATTACTTTTAATTGAGTACGTTAAAAAAAGCAAAACATTCAAGATCGCGGATACACAAATATGGCTTCTTAAGAAACCAAATAATAATTGCATCATTTTGCCGGATTGCCACAGTTATTTTCCTAACTTCCCAAAAATCAAAGCGAAATTTCACAAAATTTTGGGAAAAAATAAAATTCATGTATTTTTTACTATTTTAATAGGGCTTTTGCTATTCCTTATAATTTATATT
This sequence comes from Eurois occulta, assembly GCA_950022335.1. Taxonomy (NCBI): domain Eukaryota; kingdom Metazoa; phylum Arthropoda; class Insecta; order Lepidoptera; family Noctuidae; genus Eurois; species Eurois occulta. The sequence continues at coordinate 19,868,315 of OX465478.1, forward strand.
TTTTTGGAAGGTTTATATTCGACAATACCACCCTGTTTTTTTAAAGTAGCAAGTCATTATGGAAACGATCGTTTCAGTGTGTAGTCTGTTTCTCGAATTCCCCGCGATCCGGGGAAATCTCCACAAATTGGTAACCCTGCACTGCATTTCATTCATCTTGACTGGCACTTCTGATTGGCTGGCCTTCAAGGCCAGCCAATCAGAACTGCGCTGGCGGTCTCCTTACGGCGGAGTTCCCGCCCATTATCTATACATGTGTGCCGTTCATACGCACGAAAATATGCACCAGTGTGCGTAAATTCATCAATGAGTCGATGAGAAATGAAGGCAGTTCGTTTGGTGGCCTAAGGAGTAGTAGCGTGTGCCCGTGTGACGTCACACGGGCGCGACAAGTTGCTATAAGTGTTATAACAGGAGTTTTAACTTTCTTTTTATATTTTGTATTTTTTATTAAGTACATGATTGTTGATTTGTTGTAATAAATGAATTTGGCTAAGGTAGGCTAAGCCTATTTGCCTGTATGGACGGCACGCCCCTGCAAATAACCCTGTATAATAGAGAGCGAGCCTATTGCCATCAACCGGGCACAAATCCAAACTCTGGGCTGCTACTGAGTAATTACGGATGTCAAACTTTGCCTGACCTGAAAATCGAACCCAAGACTTTGTAACAGTAGAGCTTACGACCACTAGACCACGACGAGTCATTTTAGGCACTCATATTAATACAAACAAAATTATTTTTAATTAAAATCTACGGAACCTCAACTCAAAACTCGACTACGCACCAGAATATTCTCCATTCTCTCTCAGTAAGGCAGATAACATCAGCCAATAGCGAGCGACGCGTGGGTCGGGGCGATGACGTCACACTCAATGACGTCACTGACTTGCACTGACACAGCTATATTTTGTACGAGCTCTTAGAAGAGTGCTCATTGTTAATTAAATGATTTTGAATCTGATAAGAGATTATTTGTTTATTGAAAATAAGTATTTTATTCTGTTTGCCATGAAACAAACCGTTTTTAAGCTATTGTTGAATATCGGTAAATGGTTAGTTCTATGGCGAAATGAACTCAAAACACTTTCTATAGATTGAATTTCCTGTTAAATAATGTTTTACTGCCCGCCTCGTTGGTGTAGTGGTCTCAAGCGCAACTGCTGAGCATGAGGTCCTGGATTCGATTCCCAAGTCGAGCAATATTATTGGGTTTTTGGGTTTTTCCACCAGCGATTTCTCGGTAGCAGCCACAGAGTCTAGATTTACCCAGTTGATGGCAATAGGCTCTATTGTACGGGACTTAAACATAACTGGCGAAATGTGGGTGTACTATAAGATGCACCTCTGCCTAACCCTTTGGCGATTACAGGTGTGATGTTATGTTTATAATGTCTCAAAAGCAAGTTTCTTGCAAAGTTAAGTAAACAAGGGGTAGGAAAATCTCAACAGTATGGTGTAGGTGTTGTAAACAATATACCAGAATTTGGCAGTTTTCAAAACTTACGAGACAGCTCTAATCTGTATTTTTATATCGTCCCAAGTACCAAACTATTAGACTCATTTTAAATTATGCCATCTATGAAAAATCTTTAGAAATGACGACATTTTATTTTCAGACATTACGTCACAGTTAGTGACGTCACTAACTTGCTACTACTGCACAGCTTTACTTTGTACGAGCTCTTTTATGAAGTACTAATTGTTAATTAAACGATCTGATAAAGTAAAAGAGATTGTTTGAATAACAATTTTATTCTAATTTATCTGCCAAGACACGAGAGGATATTTTTATATTGTGTTTAGATTGCTTATAAATGCATGCTGACTAATGTTGATGGATTTTTTTTTATTTTTTTTTATTTATCTATTTGGATCTCCAACAAAAGATACACAGATACAATACAAGTCACAGTTATATAAAGGTTCTTTTAAGTGTGTTCCTTCAATTACAGGAGACCACAGCATGCACATAAAACTACTGGTGTTAACACAGAGATTAGAGAAAAAAAAAAAGATAAGAACCAAAATTAATTTACATTCGGCATTCACCCTGATCAGATATTGCTGTTTTGGTCCAAATTTTATGTATTTTCTCCGTTGTTCTCCTCTTTGGAAGAAACCACAACTTTTGGACAAAATTGACCAAATTATTCGCAACACATTAACATCCATTCTTAATGTGGCCCTGGACGACCGAGCGTGGCTGCAAGCCACCCTACCAATTCGTTTTGGTGGCCTCGGCGTCCGCAAAATTTCTAGTATAAGCTTACCGGCGTTCCTGTCCTCTGTCCACAGCACTGAAAAGCTAACCAGGAAAATTTTAGCTCTCTCCCTGGTTGACTCGGAAGTGCCGTGCTTGACCGACGCAGAAGTCGCCTGGAAAGTGACTTGCCCGGATACGGATCGGCCCGAGAACCCGTTTTCCCAGAGACAGTGGGATGAGCCGCTCTGCAGGTTGGTACGGAATAAACTTATTAATACGTCTACCAATACTGCTGAGCGTGCCCGCCTACTGGCTGTGGGTGAGTGGGAGTCGGGCCTCTGGCTTCAGGCACTACCGTCACCTAATATAGGCACTATGTTAGGTGACACTACCTTCCGGCTCGCTACGTGTTTGCGATTGCGCGCTCCTTGTGGGGCTCCACATCGCTGTCAATGTGGTGAAGCAGTCGACTGCCTCGGACACCATGGCCTTTCATGCAGTAAGAGTGCAGGTCGGATTGCGCGGCACGCTAGCATTAATGATCTCATCCGTCGTGCTCTTGCCACCGCCGGGGTGCCAGCTGTCTTAGAACCCAATGGCTTGGCACGCGTCGATGGGAAGAGACCAGATGGTATGACCATAATGCCATGGAAGTTGGGTAGGCCTTTGGTGTGGGACGCAACTTGCGTCGACACCCTTGCGCCATCCCATCTTCCTAGCACAGTGGGCTGCGCTGGAGCGGCTGCTGCAGGTGCTGAAAACCTCAAACGGCGCAAATACAATAATTTAATTGGTAATTATGTGTTTGAGCCGTTTGGGGTTGAAACACTAGGGCCATGGGGTCCGAGTGCCCACCTAGTTTTTCGGGAAATCGCCAAGCGGTTGGTCGACTCTTCACGTGACCAGAGGGCGGGCCTATTTTTTGGCCAAAGAATCAGCATTGCCATCCAACGTGGTAATGCTGCCAGCCTTCTGGGCACTTTTCCTGTTGACAGCGATGCGGACGAATTTTTGGATGCCCTGTAACCCTTTTATACTTGTGCATATTTAGTTCTATTATAGTTTTGTAGTTTGTAAAAAAAAAGAACCAAAATAATAAAAAGCATTTGATGTCAAGAAATCATAAGTAATAAGATTGTTTCACATAAAAATTATAATTATTATTCTACATTTATTGCAGTGGTCAAATTATTTTTGTATTTAGAGATGGATGGAGAGGGAGAGGAAGACCAAGGGAACGTGTGAGGATTGATATGAAAGAAAACCGGCCAAGTGCGAGTCGGACTCGCGCACGAAGGGTTCCGTACCATTATCGATAAAAACGGCAAAAAAATCATATCTGTTGTATGGGAGCCCCCCTTAATATTTTTTTTTTTAATTTTTAGTACCTATTTGTTGTTATAGCGGCAATAGTAATACATCATTTGTGAAAATTTCAGCTTTCTAGCTATCACGGTTTATGAGAGACAGCCTGGAGACAGACAGACAGACAGACAAACAGACAGACAGCGAAGTCTTAGTAATAGGGTCCCGTTTTACCCTTTGGGTACGGAACCCTAAAAAAGGAGTAAATGATAGCGTGATGGCTGACAGGGGGAGAATGGAAGAAAAAACGTGTTACCCCGACCCCAAGTAACATGACGACAGAAGATAATGATGTTTTAGATTGCCTCATTAGTCAAGTGGTCGCTACTGCAGGAGCTTGAGGTCAAGGGCTCGATTCGCAGATGGGATAAAGTGTTATTGGGTTTTTCCATCAGGACTTCTGCAGTCGTGCTTGGAGTCTGGGTTTGTGCCTGACTGATAGCAATAGACTTGATCGGTATCCCGCCTTTTCGCCGAAAATTGTTTGGCAGATTGTCTCTTGCCAACCAAAGTTTCGCCGATGTTTCACTTTGACAACTAACGATTAGAAAATTTTTGTATGACAACGTTTCATTTGGTAGAATTATTGTTAAAATGATTATTATAATGACACAAAACGTTTGGGACATTTATCATTCGTCAAACATTTCACTAGGCCACACAACTATTAGACGAATGACGTTTTGTCAGTGTAACAGTTCCCTTTCCCGGTCTAATGAAACTTTGATACTAAAGCAAAAGTAAAACTACTAATCAGATTGAATTTACTCGCAAAAAAGTAGTCAAATTAAGTTTCTTGTAAAACCTGGGTCATAAACAAGGGTTAGACAAATCGTAGGGGCATGAAACAGGGTTGTAAAGAACATACCGCAATTTGGCAGTTTTCAAAACTTTTTCACTCGCCTCTTATACTCACAAAATCTTACACACATAATTATTCAAAAATCTTTAAAAAAAAACCGGCCAGGTGCGAGTCGGACTCGCGCACGAAGGGTTCCGTACCATTATCTATAAAAACGGCAAAAAAATCATATCTGTTGTATGGGAGCTCCCCTTAATATTTTTTTTTTTAATTTTTAGTATTTGTTGTTATAGCGGCAATAGTAATACATCATTTGTGAAAATTTCAGTGTTCTAGCTATCACGGTTTATGAGATACAGCCTGGAGACAGACAGACAGACAGACAGAGAGCGAAGTCTTAGTAATAGGGTCTCGTTTTACCCTTTGGGTACGGAACCCTAAAAAAGAATCGAAATTTCCAGAATTATCAGCTATAAATTACTGTGTAGGATCAAGCCGTCCAATTTTGGTGAGTCCGCCTATCTTTAGCGTCATACGGTTAAAAGAACCAATAGTATTGCAGTGTGTAGGTGGGCTCCTACGCAAGTCAGTATAAATGCTGACCTATTGTCGACCAGTTTAACCTGGCACTTGATATTAGGAGTGTTTGCAAAGGTTTTATATATAAACACCACACGGTGGAGGTTCTTTCCAATTGTAATAGTGACAGCCCTGTATAGATGGTTCAAACCCACATCGTCACACAAGAAATGAAGAGCAGATTTTTTCAAAAGCAAAAACTGAGGAATATACAAGGTGTAATCGGACCTATCACTAAGCCGTGAACCAAGCATTCTGTACATCAAACTACGTAACCCTACGCAAAAAAATATTTCTGGGAAATGAGTTTCCTTTTTTGGGTGAAAAATCACGTTTTACGGTAAAACTCAATGTAATGCACTCAAAACATTTTGCTGATGGATGCATGGAGTACAAGAGTCGTAGAGTTTTATAAAGTAAATTTATAATATTAAAAACTTAAAAGAAAACTTTTGAAAAAGTTGAACTTTGACACCAAATATCTTCTTAACTATAGGTTCCCAGGTATGGTCTAGAACTAGAAAATATCGCTATGACGGGGAGAACAAGTGCCTTTCGGCTTCGTTAAGGCTATATTTACACTCATTATACCTTCGATGGGTTTAAAAACCATGTTTTGAATCCATGGAGAGTCCATGGAGTTTCTTGCCCATTCTTCTCCATAGAGATCTACGCTTTGGAATGGGCAACTACAGTACTTTCACAAGTTATTATGCCTTGTGACCGTGACTGTAGCTTTGTTTTTTTGACATTCAAAGTGCCTGTAATGGTCTAATTGAAATAAATGCTTTGAGATTGAGTTTGAGTTGCCGATTGATGATATCTATAAAGACTGTAGCGGTAAAAGCTGCCTCCAGTCGCTTCCACAACTCTCTATTTCTGGCAAACCTGCTCCATGATTTCCCAGTTACCTGGCTATGTCGTCACGCCACCGTGTATGTGGTCTACCTAAATCGTTGGGCCACGATAATTGATCGATCAGCGTGTTTGACTGATTCGAATCGGTTCAAATCTGCAGCGTTAGGCTCGAAAAGCTGGTGCTGTAACTGCTGAATCTTGAATTATGCTCCAAATTCAATTAATTTAGAACTTAATTTGTGTCAAGGTCTTTGCTAACAACTTGTAGAAATCGTGGGTAGTTGGAGCTTTGAATATCAGTATTAGAAACATGTAGGTACTGTGTGGGAAGTCATTCTTAATAGGTTGTTGTCTAAAACCAATAAGTTCGTTTACTTATCAATACAGAATCTAGCCTTGACAGGTGCAATTAGTGACGAAAACAGATTAACACTGCTATTTTTAGTCATAATTTAAACTGACACATGACAAGATCTAATTAAAAAATAATAATTTCAATACAAACAAAAGTCAACCAATCAATGCATATCACAAAAAAAGCTTAACCTCTAATGTCCCACTGCTGGGCAAAAGCCTCCCCCATAACCTTCAGCTCTTCTCTCTGGTCTGTTGCTCCAAAAGCCTCTAGGTCGTCACGCCGTGGGATTGGTCGGGCCATGTCTGTAGAATGCATCAGGACCGTTAGGTCAGAGTCGTCACGCAGTGGGTGCCAGAAGACTGGCGTCGCCGCCAAGGGAAGCCTGGAGAAAGAAAAATACCAAAACAAAATCCTCTTCAATGCTGTCAACGGGTAACATGCCCCAAGAGACTGGCAGTATTGCCACGTTGTATTGCTATGCAATAGACACAAATTATTAAAAAAAAAAATGCTTTTTATCATTTCAAATAATAGTTAACAGCATTTTTAACAGCTAATACTCCTTTTTCCTGTGTTTCGATTTAAATTAAATATTTTGATCAATAATTAAGATTTTGGTTGCTTTTTAGCCTTTCACGCAGAAACGGCTGAACGGGTTTGGATATTTGGTACATAGATAGTTTAAGACACAGACGAAGTCGGGGGCAGAAGCTAGTCATTGAGATATTATTTAATCCAGCAGTTTTATAGACTTTAATTATGAATATCTTTTTTAATAGACGTTGATTTTAATTTACTGAAAAATAAGATGATTTTAATCGAGGTTTTAAAGCGCTAATATTATATTTAAAAAATACGAACCTCAACAATTGACAGTAACCCTAAATACGATAAAAACAGATTTGTGGTTTTGGTTGATAGGTTCATCATCCGCCTAGCTGTTTCCCAACTATGTTAGGGTCGCCTTCCAGTCTAACCGGATGCAGCTGAATACCAGTATTTTACATGGAGCGACTGCCTATCTGACCTCCACAACCCAGTTAATACTGGGAAATACGATAACATTTGATAAGCTGCCGATTGATGTTTACGTTAAGCCGTGCTTGCCTAGGTTGGTCTGTGGATGGGTGACCCATAACATACCGAGTTTCCTCCGTGCCTCGGAAAGCACGTTAAGCCGTTGGTCCCGGCTGTCATTTGTAGATCTTTAACAGTCGTTACAGGTAGTCAGTGACCCGAAAGTCTGACAACCAGTCTTACCATGGATATCGTGTCACCCAGTACTAATCCGGTTAGAGTGCGAGCCGACCCCAACATAGTTGGGAAAAGGCTAGGCAGATGATGAATTATATTGTTTCGAATCAGCCGATGACGAACGAACATGATAGGCTATTTGACAATATCGAAAAAAATAAATACATATATATTTAGTACGTCAGTTGGATCACCAAAACATGTTCGACACGAATTTTTTCTTTTGCCAAAAAATGACGACGATACAGCGCATCAAAGTTCAAGAGAGGGGGCTTGTGACGTCACTGGCTAAAAAGTAACAAGTTTGTGACGTCACGCGAGATTTCAACGCGCTGTATTGTGGTCCTTTTTGGTTTACATGACAATCTAACTGACGGACTAAATAGATTTTTTCAGGCAAATACCCTATCGATGACGAAGATGACGATGGTCGATGACGGATTAGGCGTACTCGAACCGTCGTCGCATTACCCGATACGGAGAATTGACGGCGTAACAGTTTTCTTTAGGCACCGAGTAATATACAATTTCGTATAGAGTAGAAAAATAAACAAGTTTTCGGAAGCCTAACCAACTCTCGAATTTGTTCGACTGCGCAATTCCTTTATTTCTCCTACCTTATTGTTATGAAACATGAAAGTTGAATTTCACAACTGAAATAAACTCTCGTGAAATGATCGGAAACACGTGCCCTTAACTTATGTAACTCTTAACTGCTATTTGACATTGTAATATGATTATTATTATCTTTTAAGCGCTTTGGTAAAAAAAACTGTTAGCTTAGAATGTATTTCTGTATAAATAAATAAATAAAGCATGTCTACTTTGTAACATTGAAGCGAACACGGGTCTAAACAATAGCTATAATTATGTACTCGCTTGACTGGCGGTCAACCACTTTTCAACCACTATAACACAGGGAAGTCACTTCACTACAAAAAAGTGGAAGATTGTGCGAAAGCATTACATCACAATGTCACATTGTCAATTGTATTGCAAGGCTGATTTTTTCCGTAAACGGAATATGTCACATGGCCCTCCGAGCCCCTACTCGTGGCTAAATTATAACACTCACATGGGTTGATTAAGGTTAAGCTGCGTGATGCCAGAACTGGGTTGTAGAGGTCAGATAGGCTGTCGCTCCATGTAAAATACTGGTATTCAGCTACATCCGGTTAGACTGGAAGCCGACCCCAACATAGTTGGGAAAAGGCTAGGCAGATGATTATAACTGACAATACCGACTTGTAGGCCCACCGTACTAAAATAACATGGCAATTAACATGTGTTATTTCAGACTTAATTAAACCTGTTAGTGTAGGATTCCAGTCCGAGTCAACCAAATAATCGGCAACACTAAACTGTCTGCCAGTAATCAGCAGGCGGTACTGCCCATCTGTCAATTTGTCGAAACTGCTGTCAAAATAAAAAAACTGTCGTGGAAATTTCATGGGAGTTTACTGAAAATGGGTGGTTACAGAAATACGAGCAGCATGAGCAAATCGGCGCTTTTACAGACAGTTGTAAATGTTTGGTGAAATTTAATGTTCCATGAAAAGTGAGTAGGAAATTCTATGAACGGTCATACAGGGTGTAAACGGATGGGTTAAAGCCGTCAAGCAAGCACTCTGTACATCACACTAAGTAACACAATACCATTTAAATCATCATGATCATCATTCTTTTACCCTTATCCCATTTCATTTAGGGTCGGCGCAGCATGTTTTCTTCTTCCATACTTCTCTATTACTCGTCATCTCAGCAGTCACCTCCTTTCTAGCCATATCATACTTCACACAGTCCATCCATCGTTTGTTTGGTCCTTTATTTAAAACAATAAAAGACGAATGATTGTTAATTTTTTTGTTAAAAACTTTTTTTTACCTTTTCTGTATTAGAAGATTAGTATGATCTTCTAAGCTGATGTTATTATGAAATGGCGGTGTGCTAAGCAAGACCTACTCGTACACTAAGCATTAGTTAGGAAAATACAGATAGGTTTAGAAATTATTATGAAAACTCCCAACCCCCGCATATAATACATTTACACGTAAAAATACGAATATAAAAACTGCGTGCGTGAATTCATAATCCACTTAAGATAAATCCTATAAAAATATTATGAAAAAATATACATACACACACGCACGAAAATGATTTCCTGGGCTGAAAAACAAAGGCAAATTGGTTTACCGGAGTATACATTATTGTATTTGTTAACTTATTAGGCAAATGTAAGAGACGCCTCTGTAAGGGGTTTGGATTCAAATAAAATGTATTATTTTAAATACTTGATGGGTTTCGGGTTTCGGGTAAAAAGGTATTAATAATTTTATACAGGATGACGCAAACGAGGGACATATTCAGCGGTGTCCCTGACTTACGAACAGTAAGTCGTGGGTTCGAACCCAGGTAGACGCATTACATTGTGTAATTTATTTCATCACCACTGCTCTCAAAAACGGTGAAGGAAAACATCGTGAGGAAACCGAAAATGTCTGGAACCTAAAATTCGAAGACTTGGGACATCTACAAACCCGCACTAGGCCCGCGTGGTGGATTACAGCCCACTCCCTCTCATAGAGAGGAGGCCGTGTGTCCCAGCAGTGGGAATATTATAGGCTGATTATGATTAGGATAAGCATAATCAGCCTATGATATTGATCGATCTAGTTCTGAAATTGGACCCACAATTTACATGAAGCTACTGTGAATACTAAAGTATATATCTCCATATTGTAAAATCAAACCGGTGCAAGTTTCGTCAAAATGTTAAGCTTTTTTTCACTGGCTTGAGAAATTCAGACTTCGGATTACCGTTGACATCCCAAACGGGCGCTTCGGCCGATCAAACTACTGCTGCGCATAGTTGCAGCCGCCATCACTGAACACGGGTCTTTTTATAAACACCTCTTTGTCATAGGAGTCACAGACAGCCCCCTGTGCCGAGCCTGCATGGAGGAAGACGAGACAGCAGCCCACGTGCTTCTACACTCCTAACCCAGGTACTCTCCGCGAGATTGTCAGCAACACCACGCAGTTGCTGGCCTTTCTCGGGAACTGGGCTGGATCGAATAAATTTCCCACCCGTACGCAAAATACGTGCTTTGGACGTGGCGTTGCGGACACCAGCCCGTTATGCAATGCAATACCTTTGACATATTTAGCATGACAACCGTACCGAACTGATATAATGGTGGGTACTTAATACATAGTTGAGAATGGTCGTCTACCAACCTTGACATACGTATCGCAGGTTCAAACCCCAGGCAGCTTACAATGTTAACTGCTGGGACACAAAACTCCTATATGTGAGAGGCAGGGATCATTCTTATTTCACCAAGCGGATTCCGTGCTGGTCGCTGGATATAAAATTTTCAGTTCTAGGACCGGAGCCAGTTTTCATGGGGTTTTCTTTCACCGTTTTGAGAATGGTGATGTAATTAAGTGCTCCCCAGTTCCCCACAGTTGCCTGTTCACCCATTACCCACAATTCACGCTCTTACAAGTCATCATCATCTGCCTTTTTCCAACTATGTTGGGGTCGGCTTCCAGTCATACTGGATGCAGCTGAATACTAGTTTTTTACATGGAGCGACTGCCTATCGGACTACCACAACCCAGTTAGTGCTGGGTAATAAGATACCCCTTGGTAAGACTGATTGTCAGACTTTCGGGTCACTAACTAGTTAACGACTGTCAAAGATCTACAATTGACAGCCGGAACCAACGGCTTAACGTGCTTTCCGAGGTCACTCGGTATGTAATTGGTGGTCACCCATACACGGACCAACCTTGGCAACCACGGCTTAACCTGAAAATCGACCCGAGCGGCTGTTATTTATCTACGAGCTTCTTGTGCTCTTACAAGTCGAGATCGTTTAATACTGGTCACTGTTTTATTGCGTTTCTAAAGAAGCAATAAAACAATTCTCAGTACTCATCCTAGATCTTGCAAAACTAAAGTTAATAATATCATAATAATATCTTTCAAGAAACAAGCAAAGCAATTTTAAGTTAAACAACTGCACTTCTTGTGAATTGGATTCAATAACATATTATAGCAATATGGAAGTACTTGGAACTGAGCGGTTATTGAAACTTAAAAAGCATGTGTATTGAGAATGGGCACTTATAATTTTCAAGCAAGTTATAGAATGACGCGTTACTTTGTGGAAATGCATGACATTCAATCAAATAGATTAAAAATCGTAATATTTCGTAATATTTGAATGTCTTTGCATTCAATATAATAATCAAATTGAAGTGTCGGTTTGTAATATCAAAATAACAACTTTTTACTAAATGCATAATAAGAAAAAATATTTCCGGCACTTATAACAAAAACACATTTTTTTGAAGTGAAAACTTCTTTAGCGGCGTTGAGCACTTTTTCTGTAATGGGTATAAAATCTTAAACTCGCGTCAGGACACGTGACCTGATCGAAAAAGCGTAAGACGGAGGGAGTTCTGAAGTGTTAAATTTTTAATGTAATATAAATTGTCATGTTTGTGTCCGATAGCGCAATAAATGAATATTGTATTTTACCACGTAAATGATAGTACTTTTATATTGATAATTAAAGCAATTCGTGCAAAATTATTCCCTAACCATTTCAAAATATCAAAAATGCACAACGTTAATATTCAAGTTTTCACTTCTGCCGGCACTCCCGGAGTGCAACCCGTTGTTTTTTTATTTTTGTCGGTCTCTCTGTCTGTTTGTTCCGGCTAATCTCCGAACACCGACAGTCCAGGAAAGTGGGGTTTGCTGTGAATGAAATCCCGATCGGTCTCTTGAAGACATGAGATGTCTCACAATGCGGCTTGCGATATAATTCAGAGAGGATTTCTGCTTTACCCTGAGAGAACCGTTCAATGTTGATCAAGATGACCGGTTAGAACTAGTTATTATAGTATTATACTGATTTACTGTCTTGGTAGTATAACGATCGCAAGTGCTACTGCTAAACACGAGGTCCTGGATTCGATTCCAATTTAGCAGGAGTAGTTCTCAGCGGTTGATGGCAAAAGAAAAGGCTTACCCCTTATTAAATAGGACTAAAACATAACTGCCCTATTGTGGGTGTACTTCAGGTCATCTCTGCCCGACCGAACCTACCAAAACGAGCGTAATGTTTTGTAGTAACCTTTATTACTACCATGACGTTATACTGAATTCATTACATCAGATTTTGTGGGCACGAGAGCACAATAATGAGCCACTTCACCCAGCCCTGTAAGTCACACACCGGTTATAACGATAACTAGCAACGAGTTCAGACCTTGGGGAAATTCACAGTTTTTAGTTTTGAAATTAAAATTATTTTTACTTAAAAGGACTTCGTGTTATTCGAAGAGCTTTTATGAATTATTAAATTGTTTAAAATTGGACACAGCTATTTAAAAACAGGATCAGTCTTGAAATACTAGACTTAGCTATACAAAATAGGTATCTTCACGGGTAGAGTTTAATCAAATCGTTGTTTCCAAATTATTTTATTTTTATTTCAACAAATGTGAACTTTATGCCTGCGTTTATTAAGTTGAAGTAACAGCGCTAACTGAACCTTAAATTTGGATTGTAATGAATTCTGATTAAAAGAGTGTCCATGGAGTTTCTTGCCCGTTCTTCTCCATAGAGATCTACGTTAGGGAATGGGCAACTACAGTACTTTCACAGTTTTTATACCTTGTGACTGGTACTGTAGCTACATTTCATTGTTGTCTTTGTTTCGACAATTCAAAAGTGCCTGTAACTGGCCTACTTGAAATAAATGCTTTGATTCTGATTTTGATTATAGGATTTTTTTTCTAATAACACTATTTGTTTACATTTTCTGAAACTAAATTGCGAATGCAATCATTCCTATGGTTCCGGAGTAAATCCAATTTACATTCAAATTAATATTGTGTTCTTTTAAGATTCCCAAGGTGATTCCTTTCTTTTTAATCCATTGAACTATTTTCCTGAAATCCTGAAAAAGGCTTTTCCCATGAGTATAATCTTGAAATAGCTACGACAAGTTTGCTCAAGTTCGTCCATTTAAAGTGCTACCAAAGCGTAGTTATATTTTTAAAAATGCACTGGAGATGCTAATTTGGTTTTAAAGCCTTAGAACCCAAGAGCTTGTTCTTTAGTGGAGGTCACAAACCGGCACTGTTCTGTAGTTAATTAAGTGACTATTCATTTTATTATTTTCATCTTTTGAAATTATATTTCTTTATTAAACGACTTTCAATTTTATTTTTTGTAAAAAATTTGTTTTTTTTATTATTACTATCTAGTAATGCTTGTTAACCTAATTTTAAGTTATTTTCTACACAAGGTATTTTGGTAAGACTTTCTCAGGCTGGTTGGTGAGACAATCTTTACAGGGTGGCTGATAGGAGCTGGATGACAGTGGCTCACTATTTACTCACTCAATTTTGAACTGTCAATTGATAAGCCCTAGGTCCAGAGTCTAGCAGTTCAGAACTATCATTTCTTTCAATCTGGACCCAACTACATACATTCAGAAAGGGCTTTGAATTATTTGACCTGCCCGATTTCCACCATTTTATTTTATTTTCAGAATTGCAGCCACACATTATGCCTGTATTAATCAATAGCTGACATCAATAACTACATACTATTATGCTAAACTAAATTAAATTAAATTATATTACATTCAATGAGCAATATTTCTACAGAGCCCTGATGTTTTCAGCTCGAGGCGACAGTGGACAGTGGAAAGACAGATCGCAGCGGAGTTGAGACGTCCTGGAACTGTACTCAGATTCATTGTGCCCCGTGTTATTGTGTTAAAGTGTAATTTCAAGTACTTAATTTGTTAGTTTAATAGAAACAGTGTATCGCACCCAGTGTATTTTCATTGCACGAAACCCGTCTTCTGCCCACATGATGTACGAGCCAAACGGAATAAATCCTGACAATCCGACATGTATATGTGTGATCACGTTCTCGAAAACGGCGCTAACGGTTTCAGTGGAAGTTGCAATATAGCGGCTTAGAGGGCGAAAAAACGATCTAGTTAGGTCTCATATCTGGAAAAAATCGTTTTCTCTATTTTAACCCGCGAAGAGCTCCGTTGCCCAGGTACTTAAGATAAGGACCCGTTCACAGCCTAAGACAATGCAACTAGCGTCAAGCGACAAGCGCGTCCGTCATTTGTTTCCTTCGTGAGAGAACCGTCGCTCCGCAAGTATCTCGTGGCATACTCCTCCAACTTTCATTTATCACTGTCGCAAGACACGTGGTGCTTGACAAGAACCTCGTGGCCGAGGAGTAAGTGCAGTAGAAGCCCTTGAAGACTGATGATGATGATTTTAAAGATTTTTTTTAAGAATCAATGCCAATGTTAATAATTTTATATATGTGTTCCATTATCTCAGTTTTTTTTTGCGTTTTTACATTCTTAAACTGCCAAAATTTATTTTAATTATTAGGTGCTTAATTTGGTTGACTCTTCACGTGACCAGAGGGCGGGACTATTTTTTGGCCAAAGAATCAGCATTACCATCCAACGTGGTAATGCTGCCAGCCTTCTGGGCACGTTTCCTGTTGACAGCGATGCGGACGAATTTTTGGACGCCCTGTAACCCTTTTCTACTTGTACATATTTATTTCTATTATAGTTTTGTAAATAATTTAATTATCTTTGAAATCAATATTTTACTTGCAAAGTTAGGAACTAATTATTTAATTAATTATTTATTTACATAACTAATAATCAATTTTTAACCATTTGACTTATATTATTTAATTTACTATAATCTACTATCTAAGACATGTGAAAATGTATTTTATTATTATTTTTTATTTTACTTTACAATTGATTATTTTTATTTTAAATTAGATTTTTGTGATTGTTTACAATTATTTATTTTATTTTGATTATTGTGATTAACTACAATTGAATACTTTAATGTTTACTTTTTCTGATTATGCATGGAATGAATAAAGCTATTTTGATTTGATTTGATAATTTGTTAGTTTGGTCGTTAACTTTATTGTGCATGCTGTGGTCTCCTATAAGTGAAGGAGTCATCATCATCATCCACAGCCATTCTTCATCCACTGCTGGGTATGGGCCTCTCTGCTTGTGCCAAGCTCCGCTCCTCCACGTTTCGCGGGTGATGGAGTACACCTACATAATACCTTATGTTATCGATTATCTAGTAATGTTTTGTGTATATCTTTTGTTGGAGATCCTAAAATAAATAAATGTAGATGTTGATTTGTTGATGATGGTTGGTCAACCGTAGAGCCCGTACGTCACTCACATGAAACAATACAAGACTTCTGCTTGCATACACACTGGACGACGCTGGCGTCGCGTATTGCACTGAGTAGAGTTGACAAAACAATTAACTTTTTTTTTAAATAAATAAACTAAACAGTTGTAATCTGTAATTATTGTCGTTAAGTACATCCGAAAGTTGTTTGTAAAATATCGCTATTAGCGATAAAACCACCATTACACATGTTGTACACCAAATACACACAAAAAAGGTAGACATAAAAACAAAAACACACACACACACACAAAAGTATGTTTTAATGTGTGTTTGGCAAAGTAAACATAAAAAGTATTCTATCTTACTACACATAAAATGTTGTTTTGGTTGTTATGTAAAATCGACATTCGAAAGGACGTTACCGTGCGTATGTTTTGATGGATGTAAAATAAAAAAGACGGGTAAAAAAAAAAATTTAAAAAATTCAGTACCTACACAAAATAATTACTGCACTGTGGTCGGTGGCAGAAAGACACAGAGACAATGACGATTAGCATTTGACATTAATTGAAAAACTACCTCACTGGTCTAGTTGTCGCAATTGAGACTGCTGAGCAAGAGGGCCTGGGTTCGGTTCCCGGGTTGGGCAAATTGTTGTTAGGTTTTTGCATAAGGAATTTCTCAGTAGCAGCCACGGAGTCTGGATTTATGTCCGGTTGATGGCAATAGGCTCGCCCCCAATTATGTGGGACTTAAAACATAACTAGCGAAATGTGAGTGTACTATTAGGTACACCTCTGCCTAACCCTTCGGGGATTACAAGCGTGATTTTATGTTATAAACTGCAAAATCATATGACATTGACAGATGACAGATAACTTTGACATGTAGATATAAGAATTTTGGTCTTAGAAACTACTAACATTATTCAAGATGGCGAATTATGCTGATAGGACAAACATCATTTTGCGAAGTAACTTTAAAAAGTATGCTAATTTGAATCTGAGATTATTCAGTTCAAGCTTATGAATGTAAAGTAAGACAAACTTTCCTCAGACTTTTATATTAATGTACGTAATTGCAGTTTGATAAGAATTTGTATTGATTCCTTGAAGTCGTTAAAAGTTAGTCGGTAATTGTTTTCGCATCCTGGAGAAGGTGGCACTTAGTTTGCGTTGGCTATGCAAGTTTTAAATCTTGATGGACCTGTGACTTTTACACGTGTTTCAGATCTTCGCGAGAAATAAAAATATTAGCAACAGTCGCATGGTGTGTTTGATGCTTGAATGCCATTGACAGTAGAGAGCTGTTGGTGAACATTTGTGCAATTGTACAGCTTTCACAAATGTGAAAATTTAATAACATGGCTGCGTTAGTTC
Organism: Eurois occulta; assembly: GCA_950022335.1. NCBI lineage: Eukaryota > Metazoa > Arthropoda > Insecta > Lepidoptera > Noctuidae > Eurois > Eurois occulta. The sequence continues at coordinate 19,885,357 of OX465478.1, forward strand.
CAATTAGTGTTGTGATTTATCATCATCATCTGCCGAGCCTTTTCCCAACTATGTTGGGGTTGGCTTCCAGTCTAACCGGATGCAGCTGAATACCAGTATTTTACATGGAGCGACTGCCTGTCGGACCTCCACAACCCAGTTAATGCTAGGTAATACGATACCCCTTGGTAAGACTGGTTGTCAGACTTTCGGGCCACTGACTACCTGTAACGACTGTCAAAGATCTCCAAATGACAGCCGGGACCAACGGCTTAACGTGCTTTCCGAGGCACGGAGGAAACTCGGTATGTAATGGGTGGTCACCCATCCACGTACCAACCTAGGTAAGCACGGCTTAACCTAAAGATCGATCCGAGCGGCTGTTCTTATTTAGCCACGAGCTCCTCCTGTGATTTATATTGAGTTTAAATGAAAATGTGTCTACTACCGTCATCTATTGTTGTAGAATACAATATGAATGTGAATGTGAAGCTTTTGTGTCAAGTATGTATTACATGTGAAGGTACAATGATAATAAAATTACTCTGCACTGAATAACCGACGCGTTTACTTACGGTGTAGGTTATGAGCTATCCTAGATAAAAAGAAAACGCGCCAACCAAAGTAATGTTGGTTTTGGCAGCACTAAATGACTGTATAGTAAAAAAACTATGCAATATAATTTCTTCGATTTTAAGATATACCGGTTTCCCCACGACGTTTGTTTTTCTTGTAGAGTAGTGCGTCATTAAGAAATCACAGAAAGTAAAATGCGTACAAACCCACAAACACATGAAAGTTCGGCTGTTTAAAAAAACTGACCCACCCACGACCATCCTCTCAATTTTAAGTACTTTCTATTAAAAAATTATATTAAATTCAATCTACTTTTGCTGACCCTACCCTCGTAACACCAACCGTTGCTACAAACATTATTATGAATCCTACGCATATCGTGGCTCGGCAGTGCCACAGTTCCAGTATTTTTAACTTTTTCCAATACTCTCGCTATTTTTAGACGTTTTTACTTTAGTACGCCATTTGTCAGACATCGGAAAACCGAGGGTACGTAAGCTTTCCAGTTGCTTATTAGTTAGCATAGTTGGGTTAAAACGCCTGCGAGATTTTTATTGCAGGGTATTTTTTAATTTTATAATTTATGTTCACTATTCACACTTCAATCTAACATTGATTGTTTCTGTGATTAACTGAAACAACGAATTTTCCGATTCCCTAGCGCCTAAAATGACGTGGTGTTAGAACTCCAACGACGATTGAATTTTCCTACAGGAATTTCTAAAAACAAGCTTTGGGTCTGGATTTGTGCCCTTTTAAAAATAATTTATGATTAGATTACTGGTAAAGAAACACTGAAACACAAGGAAAAACCCAGTTAGAAATGAATAAAAAGATACTGTAGTCTATTTGGCACTGTTATTACCGTAACTTGATACAGCCATTATTTCCTGAGTATTTTTTCTATTGAAGTTGAGTGTCATTTGATATTGAACATCTTTTCAAATTGGCTTGGATAGAAGTACAAAACTCGTGCTGAATTCGTATTTGATACTCGTGTCATCATTTTCAGCCCCACCTCTGACGAACCCTTTTTTTTTCAGATGGGAAATCATCAAATGACTCCTCGCTCTGGGCGAAGCGGAAGGGAGTGTCAGACTTTTACTGACTAAAAACCATCCATGTTCCTTCTTTTGCGCTTTATGTTCCAGGGCCGCGGTATCTCTTTCGAACAGTCCCGCAGCCCTAGCAGGTATCGGCCCTTGCGGGCCCCTCATCATTGCTGGCATCTCTTTGAGGCGCGCGTGGAACACGAACGCGCCGTCGATACGGCCTGTCATCATAAGACGGACGGACTGCGAGCTAACCCATTACTCACCGTCCACAGGCCCCCGCCTACGGTGGCCGAGAGCCATCACGACGTGGACCTCTGCCGAACCCTACCTGAATTATAGGTGTGATGTTGTGCTATGTCGAACTGTCATTTTCTCAGGCATACACTGATAGTAGTGCACGACTAGGCTTATCAGTCCGATATTGTGCGCGTTAACTGATCGCACCCGATCGGTTCTAGTTATTAAGTACTAACATAGGCTAAGTTATATTGTTACTAAAACAGTGGACCTCTTTGTAATTAATTATCACTTTTTCCAGGTTAAGGGTTAAAAAAGCAGATATCAAACGCCACCCAAAAGTTCGTTTGAAGGCTGTGTTAGAAAAAAACCGGCCAAGTGCGAGTCGGACTCGGTCACGAAGGGTCCGTACCATTATCTATAAAAATGACAAAAAAATCATGTATGTTGTATCGAAGGTTAAATATTTTTTATTCTGTTTTTTAGTATTCGTTGTTACAGCGGCAACAGAAAAACAACATCTGTGAAAATTTCAACTGTCTAACTATCACGGTTCATGAGATACAGCCTGGTGACAGACTGACAGACAGACAGCGGAGTCTTAGTAATAGGGTCCCGTTTTTCCCTTTGGGTACGGAACCCTAAAAAAACAAAACCTCTTCTTTGTGCGAGAGTAAGAAGTAGCACCGCCAATTTTCAAGCAATACGTTTACCTCACACCGTCAAGCGACTGCGGAGCAAAAAATGAAAAAAGGACAAAAAAGCTGTTTAAAGTAAGCAAGCTACGAGATATCTTTACAAGGACATTGCTCTTGGAAAGGCATGCTTGGCGTATCGCTCTAGGACATGCACGAGGCCTCAGGCTTGGGTTCCAACCAAAGCGGACACGAACGAAGCGGTACGGAGTCGAGCAAGATTGAACTCGATCACAGAAGAGACGATCAGATGAGAGTGTGATCTTTCGATTCGCGCATGTCTTCTCTCCAGTTCGCAGTCTTGCTACCCTAGTGAAGTGTCTCCGCTTTGGTACCCCACGACACCGCTTGCGCGGTCGGGTGGAGGCTGAGAATCAAATATATTGGCGGGGAGCAACGCGGTAAATAAAATCGCGCGGATAAAATAATAATTCTTAGGTCGCATTGGCTTAAAAATATGAAATCCTTTGTTGCCAAACACGTGTACAGTCACGTGCACCAACATGTATAAACTTTTCAAAATTCAAAAGCGATTTTCTCGTGAAATAACGGTTTCTACATTAAGATAATACATATTTCGTAACTCTATGCCATCCAAAATACAGTACATGAAAATCACTTTTAAAAGTTGCTGCATGGACACATATTGGTGCTTTGGTGGTGGTATTGGTGTTGGTGTTTATTGGTGCATTGGTGGTAATGAACTCTGAACTCTGTACACCAGCAACACGTTCCTGTCTACACATTTTATATGCCTCAAATTACGCCACATTACATGCACAAAATGAAATGAATCCTTTGTTCCAACTGTTCAAAGTGCCGAGAGCATAAATGATGATTGCAGTAATGCATTCATGAATATTTCATTGAATATCGTACGTTTCAATAGTCATTATTCCTGTGAATTTCCAAGAGTATAATGTACTCGGTGATCGGTAATTTTAATTTATCGATGAACGGTTGAATGTACTCGGTATGTGTTTTCGTACCGATCACTGGGTATAAATTGATATTATCTAGATTGCAAGGCAAAAAAGTATTTTAAAATTCGTAATGTTTATTAAAGTAAAGTGTAAAAAACTGTTTTTTTTTTAGTTAAATTAAATTAACTAGCAAAACTTCACAAATGTGACATATCATCATCATCATCAGCGTACTAAAGTCCACTGCTGGACATACGCCTCTTTAATCGCACGCCACTCCATTAGATTCTCGGCAACTCTCATCCCGTTGCTACCAGCCACCCTGCGAAGATCGGCGCTCCACCAAGCCTGAGGGCGTATCCCACCTTACGTTTGCCGATTCGCGGTCTCCAGTCAAGAACACGTCTACCCCAACGGTCATCGGTTCTGCGGCTAATATGACCCTTCCATTGCCACTTCAGCACACAGTTCTGAGACACATACCTACGGGGTGGAAAGTACACCGACGCGAAAACGGTTACCACGTATTCAGTACATCATTCTGAGCCCCACTACATAGAAATTTTTCATCGGTTATTAAAAAAAAAACCGGTCCAATCATTTTTACCGTGTAGGTATTTGCACTTTTGTATGAAACAGTAGTTTTTTTTTTAAATAACTATTTTCGCCTGTCCCTTCCACACCGTATATATCGATATTTATTTAAGATATCACTCGCGTGAATGATTCTTCTATACTCAGACCTAGCTAGACTTGACAAAGTAACAATACAGAAAATACGTCAATCAAATTGGCACTTGTTGAGGTAGAAACAGATATCTAATAAAACACTCATATCCATAGTCAAGTTTAAATAATTACTTGAGTTTAATTAATTAAATAAGCAACCATTTTTATGCAATTGACAAGAATTTTAACCGTCAAAGAAAGCAAATCTAGGAATTCTAACTTTGACATTTCTAACTTCAAGAAATTACTAAACTACGAAAACAAAAAAAACGTATTTTAAATAATGACTTTTACTCAAGTTATCACTTTGACTGGTTTATAGATACGGATGAGAGACGTTGAGAATTTTTATCAAATTTTAATAATAAATGCGTCCTAAAACTTCCCTCCGCATGAGAACTGGCCTTTGCCCCGATATTCGGGACATTACTGGCAACAAAGAAAAACTGCCCTCTCCTGTCCGCACCTATCCCTCTCATTTCCTTACCTACAACAACCTCCTTAGGCAGCTTATCCCGTAACTGTCTAAAAAATATTTATGTCCCTTAACCTTTTAAGTACAAAAAGAAATAAAATGTCCATCTGTCATTGTCTGCCTGGCAGGTGGTATAAAAACTTTGCAACAATACGAATTTCTTAACAATCCATCACTTTTATTCGGAAATTAGGTATATTTTGTATGGTGCTTTAATTTTTTGAGAAACGGTGGTATTTCTAAAAAAATGGTAATTGGTCTGAACTCACAAGAGACTATTATAAGTTTGTATACAAAGTGTAAACGGACCCATTACGAAGCCGTCAACCAAGCATTCTGTACATCAAACTAAGTAACTCTACGCAAAAATTATTGCTGGGAAACACTTTTTTTTTTTGGAGTCAAATACACGTTTTACGGTAAAACTCAATGTAACGCACTCAAAACATTGTGCTGATGGATGAATTCAATAGTAAACGAATCATGGAGGTATCTATAGTACCATAAAAACCAGTATTAAAAAAAGTCTTGTAAAAAAGTTGTAACTTTGAGGTATGGTCTAAAACAAATGATCGCAATGATGGGGTGAACAAGTGCCTTTCGGCTTCGTTAAGCGTCTATTTATACTCTTTATACATACACCCTTAAGTGTCTTGTGAGGCACCGCGGATAATAAAAAAAAAACACCAAATATTAAAAAAAATACATGTAATTCAGAAAAAATATTTACAAAACATGTCAAAATCACAGTGAGAGTATTTACAATAATATTAATAACAAAATAATTATACTAACTTAAATAAAAAACACGTTAATTATAATTTAAAATCTACAAAAAAAAAATGTAAATAGACAATGTTTTAGTAAAACACTATTCCTATATAATTAAAAATGTAAGTTGATTTTTGTTTGTTTGCGTAGCCGCGTTATTCTTGTAAACTACGCAACGGATTTTGGTGCGGTTTCCGCAATCATTTAGAGAATTAATCTTACAGTTAACAGAGACATCTGGCTATTTGAATTTGATAAAAACAAAAAGTAAAAATAATATGATATTTTTTCTTGTTGTTTATAATATGAAATAGCTGAAAGCATAGAATAATATAAATTTATAATAATAAATGATCAAACACTTCTTGACTTTTTTGACAAATAAAAAAACGTAAGTGCTTCAAATGATTTTTGTACGACTATGTAAAAAAAACTAGCTTATTAAAGTAGTATCTTAAAACTGCTCTTCCGAAAGCGAAGACAGCCAGCAATCACAACATGGCTGGTTCTATGTACGTATACAGAGTGGAGCACAAACGGTTGCCACGTGTTCAAAATATTTTTTATTAGTATTTTTTTTTAATCAGCTGTTTCCAACAAACGTGTAATACCTACACGGTGAACAGCTGTTTTTTTTTTAAAGTAACCCTGTATATAAAGCCTTCTATGATTGCGATAAACTACCTGTCACCGTTGTCATAGATTAATATAGAAACCAGTTTTGTTGCTGCTACTTCGGAAGAGCTCATTTATTTTGTAGATCACGATATCTTAAAAATAATAGGTATATTGGCCATAATATCTATACATCTATACAAATAAATAAAATTGAAGTATCTGTTTGTAATATCAAAATAACAGTATTTTACTGAATGCATATGACAACATATTCGGCACTTATAACAAAAACACATTTTTTCCAGTTTTTGTCTGTCTGTCTCCCTGTCGGTCTGTCTGTCTGTCTGTTAGTTCCACCTAATCTCCGAAACGGCTAGACCGATTTTGACGGGATTTTTACTGGCAGATAGCTGATGTTATAAGGTCTAACATAGATGGTCTAATTATATACATAATAATTATGGTTCCGTGAAAAAAAAATCAAAACCTTTGAAATTGGTAACAAAACGATTCAAAAAGGGAAGTAATATTTTTTATAATAATTTCACGCTAACGAAAGTCGCGAGCAACAGCTAGTTGTAAATAAATTAGGAAGGTACCTTTTGCTTGTGGTAAATATTTTTTCATTTACATAGGTATTGCATAGATAGGTACCAAAAAATATATCTAATATTCTCCATCTCATCATCTGCTCTCGTAGATAAGATTCAATAAAAGTATCAAAATAAAAAAACACGTTAACCTAATAAAGATACATACATACCTTTAGGTATAGCTCATACTGTCATGTAAATTCTTTTCGTTTTTCGTCTATTCATAATCATTTTTAACTAAAGTAAAAAAAAAACGCATTTCACCCCGGACTCATAATTTATGTCTGTATACAGTGTATACAGGATAGAAGGGACACCGACGTACAAAACACCCTGTATAGTTTCTATTGGTCACAGATTTGTTTTAGTTAATTACCTAATATTTTCAAATTTTTTTAATAATACAAGGGCATAACAATAGAACGTGAATAGACTGAGTCAAGACTATTGCATTAAAAAAAACAATGACTCATTTAACAAAACAGTTTGTTTTGACAAAACAAAAATATTGTGACTCTCCTCTAGTTGGCTCACTGTATAGGGCACTGTCGTAATAAAAAGCGATTTTAACGAACACCTCATGTTTGCTCTCTATGAAAGGGTCATCCTTTAATTACGTGAGGTTAGAATAGGGAGTAGGGGTCAGAAAATAATCATGATCGGGGGGGATGACGACAATCAAGTGTATTTTTTTTTTCGTGGGATGAAAAAACTAATGTGTGACGTAAAATATTTTTTCCCATAATTAATTAAAAACGGTTTTTTTTTGTCTAAAAAACCCGAACAAGCGAATGTTTAAAAACAATCCTATAGAAAATATTTATTTATTAAAACAGATTCCAAAACTATCTGATCTTTTCTTCTTTCTTTCTAATAATAAAAAATACACGTGATGCTGGGAGGGGGAGGAGGGGTAGCCTAAAACCTCACGTGATTAAAGGATGGCCCGTAAGACATTGGGTATGAGTACAAAAAACATTTTCCTCTCTTCATGCACCCATAACCCATTCTAAAGCAAAAATAAAATGCGAACTGAAATTTGAAATAATTTTATCTACCTTTAATACTTTAAATGTCAACTGACCGAGTTGTTATTGTTATCTTTATTTAAAACCCGTACTTATCCAAAAATACTATAAAATAATTTATGCAGGTCGAGTTTTTATTTTAATTTTCATATAATTAATAACAAAATAAAAAGCATTGGTACTGGGGTTTTTATCCACAAAATCAAAATCTTGTCGATCATCAATTTGTAGCAAAAAAATACGTGTTGTTTCGATTTTTGTTCAATATAAAGGGCTGTTTCCATTTTAGTAAGATACTTTTTTAAAGCACTTGCAAAACTCTCGACGGGATTCGAACAACAAAATCTTTCTTGAATGTCTTACAGCTATCATAAATATTCCTGTTAAAAAAACCTCAGCCTGTATTATGTAGGAATCCGAGAAGGTGTTAGACCCAGATCGAAAATATGTAATAAGCGTCCGGAAAGAAACCGCACAGCTTAGTTCGAATAATTGTACAGACGCCAGCACATCAAGCTACCCGAAACTATCAAATTCCCAATCAACCTTGAACCTAATACTTGAGCGATAAAGTTGAAGATCTTTTAAAGAAATTTGTAGTAGCTTGGTGTACTGGCGTCTGTACCGAACCGGTTCGAAAATTATACAGCGACAGTCGAAGCCGAACGGCAGACGTCAAATGAAACCCAAGTTTGTGTAATGACTTGGCTTTGTTGTTCAACAAACTCTACCGAACTCCAATATACCGTCCCGAACAAGAATTTTACACTCCTAAAACTCCCCCATTTATCCATAATACTGAGGTCCATGGAACAAATGTTCAGCTCTTCTATCAATAACGGCTAGGTTCGCTGTCTTGGCCGGGAACCCGTGATGATAGATCCACTTTTTACCACTATCCGTCGCCTGTTTCGCGTGGTGCGATCCGGCTTGCTTGCCGTGAACATCATGGCCGGCAGCTGCTTTGTGTCCCTGGAATTAGAAAATTTGGTTTATTATTGTTTTTGGACTGGATAAGAACTTCAAATGTGATACATCATGTCTGTATTACCCAAGAACTAGTTTTTACACACGTCATTGGCAATTGAAGTTGGCATCAAAGGAAAACAAATCAAGCTATTTCTTAGAACGTTCTACTGAAAATTGGAAAAACACTTGGATCGTACCTAAATGGTATATCCAATATCTATTACTGTTTAATGTTAGCCTGTGTATCTCACTGCTAACAGTGGGACCACTAACTAGCAAAGCACTCGTTGAGTTCCAGAGAAACGATTCAAATATGGGATCCAAGACGGTTTCAGGAGTTCAGTGGTTGCTAAAAGTGTGGAAAGTTTGTCTTAAAAAAAAATCTATCATGCTGAGACTGCATTATATGAAACCTAAAAATGTCTTGTTTTCCCTCTGGACAACTGGATTCTGAGTAATTGGACAGCAATTTGGCGAAATTATATCAATAATTTCGCCAAATGGTCGTTAAAGTTCTAACACCACGTAAGTAAATTTTTGGCGGTTTTGATATTTTGATGCCGTTTACTAGAGAATCGGAAGACGCGTTATTTCAGTCAATCAGAAACAAGCCACGTCTCATCTAATTTGAAGTGAACACAAATTAAAAATGGTTTTGTAGTATGAACCTAGGTATATTTATTTATGCAGTATTTTCAATCTCCTGTTAAGTTGCTATTTTCGACTTACGTGGAATTAGAACTTCAGCAACGAATTGTAGCATCACTATCTCTCTTTAAAGTACACGACGGAAGACCAATCAATTATCCCCTGTACAGTTAAAAGTTATATTACCTTGGACACAAACAAATGTCCTCCTTTAACGAAATGTCCGGATTCACCCTTGGCGCGCTCCTGGTGGCCCGCATTGTGGTTGCCGTTCTTGAAATGCCCCCCCTGATGAGGAAAAGGAAATTATGTTAAAAAAGTATACGAAAACAACGTTAGAGATGATTAAAAATACACCTTCACAGAAAAATTGTTTCGTCCAACTCGGTTGAAAATGCCATAGATTTCTTTTTGTTTTTTTTTTATGTCATGCAAGTAGCATGAGGTTACATAAAAAAACATGAAAAAATACATAAATTGCTTTGTTTTTAAGTCACTCAAAATAGAGTCATTTTCAAAGGCTTGTTCTTATACAGAGAAAAACAAATATTAATAACTTTTTTTTTGTTTAATTTTGGGCATCAAAGTTATTCTATTGTGATCAGTACCATAATTTAAAAAAGGAATATTAAAAAAAAACGAATTGAGTCGACTTTATGTTTAGTTAAAATCTGAAAACTGGCATTCGACGAAGTTGGTTCGTAAAACTTTAGCTATTTATGGAGTCTAACCAAAAGGTGGGTATTGGTACTAACTGAAAGTTTTTCGGTTAAAACCGTAACCGAAGTAAGGCTTAATTTATATTTTTGGGAGAAACCAGTAAACGAAATTCGGTCGGACATTAATTATTTACATTTTCACTAATTGTATTTCAGCTTTCGTATTTTTTTACAATCCGCGTAAAATCACAAGTTTTTAAACAGAATCAACTGAAATTAACTAGCAACAAGTATACAAGTCATTAAAACATTGAGCTGGTTATGACATTTCTGTATTAACCACACAGTACTTACTTTAAAACTTGTATTAACTTATTAAGTTGTCAAGTCAAAGTACTTTGAGATCTGTCTTGAACCGTATCTCAAGATTTCTAGAGCATGTATGTAAAGTGACAACTTAGTAGCTATTTAGCTACTAGGACAGTGTAAGTAGTAAAGTATAGTCGACTTCATAACTGCTTTATCCCCCATACTACTATTATAGTTATTATAGTCTTTCACGCAAAAAGCACTGAACGGATTTGAATAAAATTTGGCTCACAGATAGTTTATGACCTAGATTGGAAACATGATAATAGGGAAATTACAATTTGGAAGGAATTTTCGTATTCGCAAAGAAACGATAGATTCCTTATGTGAAGGATGATATTGCAAGAAAAAAGGTGTCTGATGAGATGACGAGTAATAGAGAAGTATGGAAGAAGAAGGAATGCTGCGCTGACGACAAATAAATAGGGATAAGGGCAGCAGAGTAATGATGATGATGTCGTCAAAAATTGGCAATTAAGAGGTTGACTGTACTAACTCCTGCTTCAAAGACTAATCTACAAAATAGTAATTAAAAAAGGGTAGTATTTTAACGCAAATCAAAAAATATCCTTTTTCTATGCAATAAGATTCCGAATTCCGATCAAAATTACTGAATGCACAGCAAAATATTCAACTCAAAATAGCAAAAGCTTTTTCATCAATGCACAGCTAATAATCTTAATGCACGTTATACTGGGCCCGCCCCTGACGTCGACCGTCTAGGGTTAGCGTTTCCGTCAGCAGGTCGACGGATCCCCGCTGCGCGGGGCTCCTATTTCTGTCTGCAGGGTTTACAGGAACTTAACTAACCGAACCTCGGGGTGCCCCTGACGTTGACCGTCTAGGGTTAGGGTTTCTGTCAGCAAAAATTTGCTGTGCAGTCAGTATTTATGCTATGTATGTAGTATTTTTGTACAAAAATAAATTTAACTGATGTAAAAAAGAATATAAATGATGAGTATGTATTGATAGGCGATTATTTATTTGATATGCAATCTATAATATCCCATTAAAAAAAAAGTTTCCGTGGCATAAAATTTCAGGATTTTTTTTTGCAGGTTTTTTAACAAATAGGTATGGGACGTGTTCCATACGAACGACATCACCTTTAAAATTAAGATTTTTTTTTATACAAGTTGAAATTGAAATTCGTGATACATTGCTTCATACCTAATTATGTTTGAAAAATTGTCTGTTACAGAACAGCAATGAATTGCCAAAATGAATCTCAATGAAACTGTATTCCCGCTGATTCCTTTTTACTCTTTAGCTCATTATATAACATCACGCCTATAATACCCGAAGGGTTAGACAGAGGTGTACCTAATAGTCCACCCACATTTCGCCAGTTATATTTAAAGGCACAAATCCAGACTACATGGCTGCAACTACAACCGTAGCACAGGTTTTACTTAGTATGGGCTCCTGTCTCCCATTTTCAAACATTTGGAATATTATACTGTGTACATAATAATACTTGTGGGAGAAAATAAATTAATTTATTATTATTACTATTATTATAACTGCGAAATTTCAAATAAAAAAAACCCAATAACATTTTGCCTTAAATAGGGATCAAACCCCTCTAGACCAACTAGGCAGTCTTCTGCTCTCGTAACCTTAAATCTTCTTTTACCATAACCCGACTCCATAAACACAAAGTTAACTTAATGCAAACTTAATTAACTTTAAACATAAACTGTAGTAATGATGTTAACAAAACACGGGTTTTAATTACTTTGAGCCGTTAACTTAACTGCATGTTGCAGGCTTAGGTTAAGTAAGGAAAGTTACTCACTAACTTTAATCTTAGGAACGTAAAGTTTCATTTACTTTCCTAGTTATTGTTCAGGGAATTATAAAAGGTTCTTTGTGAGTATGGCCTTGGCCGGTGTCCATTTTGTACATACAGGTCATTTTGAAATACGTACCGTCAAGAACTTATACTAAACACTTTTGTACTTATACTTAATATGGATGTAATGAATATGAAATAAATGATTATTTATTTATTATTATGATTATTATACCAAAAAAAAAAAAAAGTGACTCTTACTGACTAAAAACCACCCATGTTCCTTCTTTGGCCCTTTATGTTCCAGGGCCGCGGTATCTCTTTCGAACAGTCCCGCAGCCCTGGCAGGCACCGGCCTTTGCGGGCCCCTCCCGTTTGCTGACAACTCTTTGAGGCGCGCGTGGAACACGAACGCGCCGTCGACACGGCCTGCCCGTCGTCATACGACGGACGGACGGCGAGCTAGCCCATTACTCACCGTCCACAGGCCCGTGTCTACGGTGGCCGAGAGCCATCACGGCGTGGCCCCCGACGCCCGGTGCTTCTCCTCCCGCGGCGGCTGGGACGTGAGGCTCTCTCCCTCTCACGTTCCGCCACCTCCTTCGCTAGCATGACTGCTTCGCAGAAGGAGGCGACGGCTTCCCATTCCCTCTCGCCCCGGACCATGGCTTGAACCAGGGCCGATACTGTCACTTACGGGATATCTACCGACAAGTTCCATTCAAACATGCACGTTCAAAGTCCGCACTGGTAAACCTTATTTATAATATATTTATTCCGTTCTCGCAGACAAACCGTGAAAACGATTTTGTGAGGCTTAGTTCTTAAGTTAAGATTTTTGTTAACTTTCTTTTTAATAAAATTTAAAAATATATATATATATATATATTACGGATGCAGATCTGGACACGGACAACTCTATACAAATACCATTAAGAGGGAACAGGGGCTGCGATTTTCCATACAAATATATTCTCGTTTTTTTTTCCTCTATAATGCCTCTAGAGCAATGTTTTTAGGTCTATTGTAGACACGTCCCTGTCATTTCCTTGTTTTCAGTAACTAATAAGTAAACAAAATATGATCCTAAAAAAATGACAAAAAATGCCCCATTTTAACGGCCCTGATCATAGGACCAGACAAATCAGAAAAGTTTTTAACATATTTAAAATAAATTGATAGGAACCTTAACATACTCTTTCTTAGAATTTTAATGTCAAAATAATAGAATCGGCTCAGTTTTCGAGGAGAAAAAGGGGAATATGAAACTTCGATTTCGTCTAATTTTTGTGATATAATCGGTCTGAGCTGCAGCTGTCCCTATCGCACTTTATGGGGGCAGGCTTGACGCAGCGCGACGGCAATATTTTCTTCAAATACCTATTTTTGGCCCTGTTCCCTCTTAAAATATCTGTAAAACCAGTGTTCATAGCCGGTACGTAATTTGTACGTGACTGATTCTTAAAAACATCATCCGATCCAAATTCAATAATGACTTTATCCGACATCGGTCTGAATTGGAAATGTTCTAAATTCCGACGAAATTCGAAGCAAGCGCATCCTTTAATAAAAATATATGTTGGGTCTATTCCAATCCAGTACTGACGTATTTAAGGACGACACGGTTGGCGCAGTGGCTGACAGATTGGCTGTTGCGCTGCGTGTCGCGGCTTCGAACTGAAGAAATATTAGTTTGGCCTACAAATAGTTGTTCCGGGTCTGGCTGTTTGTGTATGTGAGTTTAAATGTTTGTAAATGCACCCATGACACAGGAAAAATTCCTAGTGTGGGAAAAGTCTTCAAGAAAAAAAATATATAAAAACCCTGTTCAGGTACAATTCATCTGTATTTAATTTAGAAGGTTTCAACTTTTTATTATCAGTGCGGTTGCTTCGTAGGCCATTTCTCCGCGGCGAAATATAATAGCAAAGGTTTGTTTTTAAGATATCATCACACGTTTTGAAACATAAAATGCAGAGTCTATGTTTCAAAACCTTTTTGCGGCTATTCAATTATGGATTAACAGGCGTACACAATAATAACAAACAGCCATTACACCTTGAATTTCTTGCAAGTGAAAATCGACCATAATAATGAGTCGTGACAGCTAATTTTCCACGATCTATTCAAATTACTTTTGAAAGGTCGAACATTGCAATAGTTAATAAAAACCCGATGAATAAATTATTATAATCCGCAATGTCACTTTCCCTAACCGGAACATCAAACCTTGGATATTGGTCGCAACAAAAACACAAACGACCTTATCTTGGCTGCGTCAAACCGATAAGGACAAATTGCGGACACTGAACACGGACAGATACTTTAGAACAAGGTTTATCATTAGATCCAGGTATAAAACAACAAACCCTTATTGAATTTCGAACAATATTCTGTCAACAACTTGAAGTTCTAAATACAAAAACTGATTCCAAATCTGAGTTTGAGTGGTCAATTCTCTGTTTTGAACTTTAACCCAGTTGAAAAAAAGGTTCGAAATATAAAAACTGGCGCGAAGATTTAAGCTTGGACCAAAGTTAGAACTCCTTTTGTACCGAAACGTTATATATACAGCCTTGAACTGTCACGACAAACCAAAAAAAGTTCTGAAACGTGTTTCCGATCTAGACCGAATTAAGTCTAGACACTTTTGAAATCTACACTTTTGAAATTCAGGCACGATTCACCTGATTCAGTTTGAAAATTAGCTAACATGTAATTTCAGTAACAGGCCAGTGATTTTTACTGAAATACGAAGAAGCAAAACGAACGATTTTCTAAATAAGACAAAATTAAAAATTAAGACAAGCTTTTAACATAATGGGTCGATCGAAAAAAATGCGGTTTGGCAAACTTGGGGAGACGGATATTTGCATTTACTTAGAGAATAAACAAATATGAAACTTATTATACAACAATAAAAATAATTGTAAGGAAACTTTTGAGTATGAATGTGGCCCATCCACATTCACATTATAAGAGTAGAGGATGACCATAAACGATGGATGAACTGTGTAAAAGATGATAGGGCAAGAAAGCAGGTTTCTGTTGAGATGACGAGTAATAGAGAAGTATGGAAGAAGAAGATATGCTGCGCCGACCCCAAATAAATGGAGATTAGGGCAAGAGAATGATAATGTGCAACAAACGTAACATAACGTGACGCCTAATATCCCGGAAGGGTTAAGCTGCAGTTGTATATACTATTCAGTAAAACCTCATCTCGCCAGTTATGTTTAAGTCCCATGTAATAAGAAAAAAGACTGTTGTATCAACCGAGCACAAATCCAGACTCCGGACTGTTCCTGAGGAATTCCTAAGGAACAACAAATTATCACTTTGCCTGTTCTGATAATGGAACCCATGAACTCATATTGAGCAGTAACACTGCAACCATTAGATCAACGAGGCAGTGCAAAATCTACGAGTAAAATGCATGTTCCATTTTAGTGTGTCCTATCATCTTTTGCTACATGTGCTTTGTGGCTCGCAGTTCACCGAACCATATCTTCAATCTATTTTGCTATGAATAAGATAAACACCGTAAAATGTCGTAGATAATTTATCTGGGTTTCTCCACCAAGTGTGCACTAACGCTTAGAATAACGTGAATTTTGCAGGAAAACCAGAAAATATGAACCGCTTGGCCGCACATTCAAGCGTGTTTTGCGAGAGCAACTGCCGTGAAAGCAAATGAAATTATCATCTGCCTAGCCTTTCACAACTATGTTGGGATCGGCTTCCAGTTTAACCGGATGCAGCTGGATACCACTATCTTACATGAACCGACTGCCTATCGGATCTCCGCAACCCAGTTAGAACTGGGCTATACGATACCGACTGGTTTTCAGGCTTACGGGCCACTGACTTCCGGTAACGACTGTCAAAGATCTACAAATGATAGCCGGGATCAACGGCTTAACGTGCTTTCCGAGGCATGGAGAAAACTCGCTATGTAATGGATTGTCACTCATCCTCAGACCAACCAATACAATCGCGGTTTAACGTGAAGACCGACTCGAGCAGCAGGTTTTAAAACTAAATTAAATAACTTTTTTTAAGGGAGCGTGTCTTTGAATCTATCTACGTCGAAAGTTGCTTCGATTGAGGTCGTGAACATGGCGTAAAAATAATAAGTGATATAATCAGTATTAACTTCGTCATTACTAAGAAGGTTGCTTTTAAGCCGCGGGCACCAGCTAACATTTAGATGTTTGTAAGTAAATATGATACTTTTACAAATAGTTTTTCGGATAATGATCAAATATTTCTTATCCGGAAATAACATGGCGTGGGATTAAGTTACCAGTCCATGCCAAGTAATAAAAGGAGTAACTATAAAAGAATCGTAGCAGATGGAATTGAATTGTAAATGCAGGTGAATTTGACGGCACGGTTGGTGCAGTGGCTACGGGATTGGCTGCTGCGCTGCGTGTCGCGGGTTCAATTCCCTTATTGGAACAAATATTTGTATGGCCTACATGTAATTACTCCGAGTCTGGCTGCTCTCTCTCTCTGCTTAAGTTTAATTTTTTGTGAACGCACCTACAATACAGGAGAAATTCCAAGCGTGAGGGGGAGGGGGAGGGAGCCACTGTTTTAAAAAAAGAAAAAAAACTGTAGTGTCTGCCTTCAAGTTTCTGTTTAAAGTATGGATGGAACCTATACAGTACTTAAGTTTTGTTTGAAACTAAGATACGGAGTTTTATCCCTAATAGAGACTTATGGACGAAGAAGATATCATGCGCCGACCCCAATAAATTGGTACAAGGGTACAGGAGAATGAAGTTATCCTTTTGGTAGAACTTACTAGGATTAAACAGCATTAAAGTTTACGCCAATCTTAGTGCACACGTCCTTGAGACACTTAAGCCATACAGTCGCGTACTAAAAACTGAATATACCAAAATGTGTATGAGTCTCACAGTTTAGCATAACCAGTTATTTACCCTATCACATACCCTCAGACATAAACACATCACGGACTCCAACACTTACATAAGCAAATAAACATAAGATCCCTCTAATTTTACGGTGCTATTTAAGTATATGGGGTTCGTTGTTAATCGTCGAAATGTACTTGGAAATTACAAAATGAAACCTTGAAATGCTGAAACTATTAGCACACCCTAATTTGCAAGTTGATAAGGAAAACTAATTATACACTTAATGAATTAATTAAGGGATACAATTATATTGATGTTTCCTCGGCCTTGATGACGGCTTTTGGGTACAGTCGATGAAATAGTTTGGTTTCTTTTATCTGCCAAGCCTTTCCCCAACTAAACTCTTTTGCAAAAAAAACGGGCACTTTAGATTTTTTTCTCTACTTCAATGAAGAAGAACAAGAAATAGGTTTTATTAATTTGACGATGTATTGGCATGTTATTTGAAGCATCCTGGCATGATTCTTTATGTTCCAAATTTAAAATTTGAAATTAATAAAAGAAAAATAATGATTATTGTGAATTATTCTAAAATTGCTTTACTAATGGCGCGAATTGCTGAAACGATTTTTAACTGATTACGATATTTTAAAACTGGAGGAGGAGAATCTTATGAGTAACTCATAAGATTCTCCTTGGTAAGACTAGTTTGTTTTGTATGCAATAAATGAACATCATTTCACTGCATAGTCAAAATAAATTAGAATATCACCCTTTCCTATGGTGAGTTTACAAGAGATTGGTTTATACATAAACAATAAAAAAAAACTTCATAATTGAATTTACTAATCGACCATAGATGTAACTACTCAACACACACTACATGTGAGAAAAAGACTTTCTGATAGCTACCTGGTAAGGGATATGTTTTGTCGACTGTACACGAAAATATGTTTTGACATTATCGAACTTAGCAGTTATATTATAGATATTATAGAAGGACGTAAAACTACGTGATATGCTTGTATGTTTATTTTCCGATTAATGACATTTGTTTGGCAACTTTACTATGTATTGCGTTATGTACGTTTTTGAGCAGACAACATTTTCAAACATTTGTTATGAAGCAATGAATTTCAAAAATCCTTCATATCTGAAGGATTTTTTAAATTTCTTTGATTTTGATGAACATAGAATAACATCACGCCTAATAGGCTCCGAAGGTTTAGGCATAGGAGTACCTAATAGTACACCCACATTTCGCCAGTTATGTTTAAGTCCCATGTTATAGGGGGCGAGTCTATTTCCATCAGCCGGGCAGAAAACCACACTACGCTGAGAAATTTCTGATGGAAAACCCAATATCACTTTGCCTGACCTGGGAATCGAACCCAAGACCTCATGCAATGAGGCAGGATTTTGATAGAGAGCCTAGACAAGTGTCAATCACTAACAATGCATTTCCTATTTCCATCACGATTGACATACTTAAGCGTTTCCGTAACTTGGCCAGACTCTGTAATACCTCCTCCTGGGACAGGGCACTGGCTCTTGTACCACAAGTCTATCACCTAGCACAGGAGTCAGGGACTTCACACAACTTTGTAACCACTATTTGTGTGATAAAGATATTGATTATATTATTCTTATCGCTTGTAGAATGTCACTTTTTCTTCGCCATCTGAGCCTGTACCAACATTTCTTATAACGGTACTTTGTTATTTCAGTGAGAGAAAGAGACAGAGCTATGTAGGACGTCTAGCTCCATCTTTTACTAACACTGCAGCAAGATTAAAATTATACTTCTTTAAGACGTCTTCGTAGGCAACCTGGTCTTTTTAAATTTCGGTTAAACCGACCGGCACGGACTTCAGGTACAAAATTCCGGCAAAAAAATTACTGAAGTACCTATCCTATCAAAGTCCGCAGCCAGTCAGGAGTCCGGTCGCTTTCATTGCATCTGTAGAGCCACTTACCTTCGAATGACCGGTCTCCTCGTTGAAGCCGCCGTGCTTCTCATCCTCGCCGGAGTCGCCTTCTTCCTCGAAGAACTCCACTTTCTTCTCGTATTCCTCTTTTTTGTGGATGTCATGGCTGCCTTTTGTGCTATGGCCTTTTGAATGTTTGCCCGATTCCTCATACTATAAATGATTTTTATTAGTTTGGTAGGAAACACGCATTTATTGTAGACTTAGGATTAAACCTACACAGCCCCTTCGTTCCACGAAAGAGACGGCATAGACGTATACTACCCTTTGGCCTGTTATTTTACGAGTAATGAATAGGGTGCGAACCTATTGCCATCTAACAGGGTTTCCAGCTGTGGGAGCGTTGTGGGCTGATTATGCAGTTGCCATAGTCTCTCAGCACTCAAATGTGAAGAAATTTGGAAGAGACCTTCACTCAGCATTGGGTGGCCAAAGGATGAAGAAGAAAGAGAGAAGAGAAGCACTCATCTAATCTCCTGGTTGCTACTGCATAAGTATAGAATAATCAGTTTGTGTTCCCAGGATACAGGCCATCTCTCTACGAGTAAGTGGGTCATCCGCCACGCCAGCCCAGTGCGGTTGCCACAAAGAAATCTCGACCCAGGAATTTAACCCAGGATGACTGACCAAAACCAGGACTAAGTTAGTCAAAGATAATGGCACCCTTCATCATCTGCCTAGCCTTTTCCCAACTTTATAGGGGGCGGGTCCAGTCCGAGCGTAAGCAGCTGAATACCAGTACCTTACTTTATATGAGACGACTGCCTGTCTGACCTCCACCCCAGTTAGTGGGTTATACGAAGATTTTTTTACATAGTTAGTTACAGGTAAAGCTCGTGGCTAAATAAGAGCAGCCGCTCAGGTCGATCTTTAGGTTAAGCCGTGCTTACCTAGGTTGGTCCGTGGATGAGTGACCACCCATTACATACCGAGTTTCCTCCGTGCCTCGGAAAGCACGTTAAGCCGTTGGTCCCGTCTGTCATTTGTAGATCTTTGACAGTCGTTACAGGTAGTCAGTGACCCGAAAGTCTGACAACCAGTCTTACCAAGGGGTATCGTATTACCTAGCACTAACTGGATTGAGGAGGTCAGAAAGGCAGTCGCTCCATGTAAAATTCTGGTATTCAGCTGCATCCGGTTAGACTGGAAGCCGACCCCAACATAGTTGGGAGAAGGCTCGGCAGATGATGATGAGTTACTTGTAAAGCTAATAAAAGCATGTTAAAAAGAGGTCATACTTTTGCATGTTTCTTGCCGTGCTCCTCGTGGTGGTGATCACCATAGTGGCCCGATTCTTCTTCATGGTTCTCGTCGATGCCGCCGTGGTCGTCGTACTTGCCCAGGTGGTTCTCCTTATCATGATGACCTTTCGATTTCCTAGTTTCCTCGTGAACGCCCTGGAAATTGAAGAATGTTAGTATAAAAGTAACGATTATAAAATAAAACGTATACGTTTTATTTTATAATCGTTACTGTTATACATAACACATTAATTCGTAATTTTTGGAGATTTTTTTTTAATTAGCAGTGTGGACAAGCTTAATGTTTTTGCCTGTATACCAAAAAGCATTTTGATTTTGTATTAATCAGATCGGTAAACATGTTTTGAAACGGCAGCAAATATTAGGTGAATACTAACTAAGTACAAATAGGTACTACTACTAAGAGTCTTACAAAAGTCACTAAATACAATAGAAGTGTTATCAAATACAGGATGTAAGGGACATCCCTCCGGAGACTGATGGGGTGAATTCAGTTGTCATAATAAGATGACCGGTTCAAGAAATTATTTCAGGAACGTTATGGGAATCCAGTAAAGATTTGTTTTATTTCTTCATACGCAATGTATCGTTACCGTGGCAAAACGCACGTAGCGAACGGCAAGCGCGATGACGAGTTCGATGAACTCTGTAGGTAGGCAGGGGGTGAACAGCTGATTTCACGCGTTGTTCGTTAGAGTATTAATCAACATCCAATGTTGGTTTTTTATTTTTAGTTTAGCCGTATTATTTACATAAATGGAGTGCTGCGTACAGATAATGTAATTTTACATTAAAATAAAGGAAAATACTTAAAAAAAAACGGTAAAAAAATTACATTTTCCGGAGAAAAATTCCGGTGGAATATGATTCAAAATAAGGAGCTGAAATGGTCCTCGTCAATTTGCAGAGGGCTATCCTTTACACCCTGTATATTTCAAACATTTATATTTTATTATGAACAACATTTACCTAATACGGATGTGAAATGATTTTATTTTGATAAACCACTTGAAATAGATGTCAGGCGAAAAATATCTACTTCAGAAGTTAACATTAAATTAAGCTACTTACTTGGATTAAAGACATTTTTTTAGGTAAAATAATGAAAGGATAACATTTCATTATTTTACCTAATAGACGCTGTTAAACACATACTTGGGTACGAACAGAAAAGTTCAAGTAATAATTAAATTATGTATTAATCTAATTACTAGGCTAAATTAAAAAAATAATAAGTTTTATCCTCACTAGGACAGGGGGAAAAACGTGTGATATTCAAAATTTCCTCACATTAATATCAAACAAAAACGTAATTATTAAATCTCAGAAGAAACGCATAATATTTTTTCTCAATTAATGTACAGAGAACTGAAAATTTTCCCAATCGACCTTGAACCTATGCTAATGCTTTAGCTATAAAGTTGAAAATCTATTCTAAGAATTTTGACAGATTGTAGTAGCTTGATGTGGTGGCGTCTGTACTTTTAAAGACACTATTTTTTCCCCGTATTCTATTATATTAAAAATACACTTAAGTTTCGTAAATATAGATGTAAATTTATAGAGGTCTAGCTGGGCGTTCGTATAATATGAGCCACTACCAAGGAGGCAAAACCGTTATATCGGGAGCCCAAATACACAAACTTAACCCTGTACTTAAACACGGAAATAAGTTAAAAAGGTAACCCTACCGTGTTTAACTTGTAAACTCCTAATAACGTTTTTCTCAAACATAACCCTCGTTGACACAACGAATCGTGGATTTGTGTGACGTAACGTTATTATTATTATTATTATTATTATAGTTAGGCTACAAAATATTCCTCTTACTTAACAATTAACCTAACAACACGTCAGGACTTTAGTCCGCAAGTGTACACCTTTGCTTATAACACATACAAACAGGCTGCAACTGATTAAACATGATAGAAAAACCAAAAAACACTGTTTCCGACCTGGGAATCGGACCATTAATACTTATTTGATAAATAAACTTGTAGTAAAAAAAAACACTTTTTGAAAACAAGCTTTTAAAAAGGTGTGACGTCATTTTTTTCGTATTTTTCTCAGCAAATCTTTTTCATTGATAGCCTATCATGGGGGTGCATAAAAATAACAAATCCACCATCTTTGGGAGTCCGCTATATTGAATTTAGAATTATGTCACTTAGCTAACCATGCATTATTTACATCCTCATCATCCAAACTAAGCATGTATGCAAAATTTCAGTTCAATCGGTTGGGAATAACTGTTTTAAAATTCAGTTGCAAGATTTGACCTTAATAAACATATAAACATTGGAAGTTAAATGAAAGCTTGTAACTTGTAAAAAACGTGCTAGTTTGATTACGTATATTCTCCTTGTTCTTGATAGTAAATGAAAACTATTTTTATCTTCCAAAATCTAAAACACCATTCAGCAAAATAATTTTAGTCCCAACTTTTTGAATTAGTACGCACAATTTCTGTTTTAAAACGAATGCCATCAAGATTTTAATTGACAGCTCAAATCGAAGACTGGCAATTCTTTTACAAACGTCAAAGACTTACTTTTGTGACAAAAAGAAGGAAACTGCACAGTTTACATTTTTGTCAGCGACTGATTTATTCCTTTATCTGCCACGAGCACGGAACCCCATTAATTATTCCATCGTTCTAGTTTTATGTTGTCATTTTGGGTGTATTAGATTTTTGATATACCCAAACAACGAGTAGTCAGCGACCAAAAGTCGATGTTCGTGATTTTTTTATTATTGAACGTAATTATTATTACACTATCTGTTGCCCGCGACGGTCGTTCGCGTGAAATTATTATAAAAAATATTAGGTACTTCGCTTCGATTCAGATTTTGTTACCAATTTTAAGGGTTTTATTTTTTTTTGCACAGAACCCTAATTCTTATTCGTTACTCCTTATGAGATTAGCTATCTGCCAGTAAAAGTCCCATCAAAATCGGTCCAGCCGTTTCGGAGATTAGCCGTTTGAATCGGATTTTGTTTCAAGGGTTTTCATTTTTTTTGCACGGAACCCTAATTATTTTTCTAAAATAAAAGTAGCTTATGTTAGATCTTATAACATCAGTTATCTGATACAGGAGCGGAACAAACAGACAGACAGACACAGACAGACAGACCCACAGACAGACAAAAAATAAAAAAATGTGTTTTTGTTATTAGTACCGTATATACTTTCATGTGCATTCAGTAAACAGACACTTAAATTTTATTTATTTTGTATAGAAAAACTGAAAAACTGACTGTTAGGGAAATATTATTACCTCATCATCATTATGAGGACCTTCCATCATTCTCCTGCCATTATCCCAATTAACTTAGGGCCAGCATGTCTTCTTCCGCCATACTTTTCTATTACTCGTCATCTCATCAGTCACCTCCTTTCTTACCAAATCATCCTTCACACAGTCCATCCATCGTTTTTTTGGTCTTCCTCTACTCTTATACCCATCCACATTCATATTCAAAACTTTCGTCACGACATTTTCCTCATTCCTCCGCATCACAGGCCCATACCAAGCCAGCCGATTCCCACACAACTTTTTGGTTACCGAAAGCGGCTCCACTTTCAGCCATCCACTTTCTACTTCAGAAATTTTATTACCTATGCAAAAAATTTGAAATTACATTTTCGTTTTTGTGTGAAAACCAGTTTAACTCATATCATCCCAGTGTTCCAATTTCGGAACGGTTACTTTTTACAATTTTATTCGAGTTTTTGAACGCATCCATTAATTCATGTTTTTATGTTGGTATTACTGATATTTCTAACTTTCAATTGAATAAATGTCATTTTACTTCGAGCGGTTGTTTTAACTAATAAGACAGATTTTATTTGAAAGTTTTTGGTGAAAATTATGGCGAATAGAAAAATGTAAGTAATTATGATATTTTATTATTATACTATTGTCAATTTTGTGTTTATGTACGCGTTACGTTTTTGTTGTATCATGTCATAATAAATTTCTAGAAAAAAAAATGATAGTTTGTGGGTAAATGTGAATTTTGTGTACCGTTCCATTATTTGAACAGTAGGAACATACACCCATGTAAAATGTAAATATAAGATTTGATAATTTACTAGTATTACCTCCTAATTGTGATAATATTTTTTGTAGATTGAATGTGAATCAGATAATCTTGCAGTTGGAAGAAGATGATGATGTGTTTGCGGCTGATATTTTCATCACACCTCCTGATAATTGGCAAAATAGTGACAAAAACAGTGGTGATGAAGAGTTCGCAAGTGTAAATAATTTGTCTAGCCATCAGTTACTTGCAGAAACTGATTTTCGGGTCACCAGGACAAGCTGAGTCAAGGATAGTGAATGAACTTATTGGAGACAACTGAAGCACATCGTCAGTGACCCAGCCTCCACAACCAAACTCATCGTTGTCAATGACACAGTCGTCAAGACGTGTTGAAGTCACAAGAGAGGTTTGTAGATATCCCACAAAAGACTAAGAAAGATTAAAGTCAACCAGATTTCCTGAAAAATCTTGAAAGCCCTGTTCAATTTTTCGAATTATTTTTTTATGAAGAGGTGTTCGAATTACTGCGCTCAGAAACTGAAAAAATGAAGGGTAAACATGGATTTCGGGTTACTACGACAGATAACAAACATCTTATTTCGATCTCGTTACTGCCAGGGTACAACAGTGTATAGAGATATCGAATGTACTGGGAACAAAAAGTTGACTGCAGTTTTCCACAGTAGCAGCTCTAATGTCACGAAATCGTTTTGAAGATTTGTTGCGTTATTTTCATGTTGCGGACAATAATAATCTGGAACCTGATGATAAGTTCGCAAAAGTTCGCCCTCTATGGAAACTGCTCAATGCGAGATGTGTCAAGTATTACCCTGGATATAAAAATTTGATAATATCATCCTGAACTAGGTGTTGGTGCCTCAGTTGTTCTGGATAATATCCAAACTGCGACAGGGAAACTACATTATTTACTATAATTTTAAAACATATTATTATGTAATTACTTATCTAAGTTTCCAGTGTAATAAATAAAAAGTCTACAGAATAGTTTTATTTCATAACGAAATCCATAGCCACTAACGCGAACGGTATCTTACATGTATGTATAATCCTAGTGTTCCATTATTGGAACGGTTACAAAACTCAAAATCCAAATCCCGTAATTTTTTTTTGGATATGTAGGTACCATTATACATCTATAAACATACTCTGATCCGATTTTTATAAAAAATGGAATTGTTTTATTATGATTGGGATGATATGAGTTAAATAAATAACGTTTTGAGTAACGTATTTTTACATTGAAACAAATTACATCATGCTATTGTCCGTTTTTTAGAATTATTGCTATTTTTTGGCATTCATTTTACTATACTTTTATTGGTTAACAATTCATAACGATTTCATATTATTATCTTCTGATTAATATTTTGTTTCGGATAATCGTTTTTATTTTCATTTCACACACGTACTTTTATGAACGGTGTGAATAATATGCTAAAATAGTGTTGATTACAGTAACATTTTTTAAATATTTCGTTTAGCTTTGTATTCTGATCATAATTATGTCGTCGTAGAAATGAAATTACGCGTAGAAGTTTTTTTTTACACGATCTAAAGGCTAGACAGAAGATGAGATGAATAATTCAGAATATTAATAAGGAAAACTATTATCTAAATACGACATTGTTATCATCTGTCTGCCCCTATTCCAACAATGTAGGGGTGTGCTACCAGTCTAACCGGACGCAGCTGAATACCAGTATTTTACATGGAGCAATCGCTCCATTTAGTCCTCAGACTGCCTATCTGACCTCTATGACCAAGTAACTGGGTAATACGATACCCCTAGTAAGACTATAATTTTATATCTACATAGTTTCTTGACATTACTTTTAAATCAATCAATTATTTTCTCTGGGTACGATTTTGGCTACCGAAAAGACCCGAACAATAATAAATAACATCATAGTAGTGTTTTCAAAACAATATTTTTAGAATCAAATGATAACATTTTTAAAGAGGACAATAGACATTTTCTAATAACAATTTAGTATCTAACGCTTTGAAACAATAGCACTGAATGGTCGATGAAAGTAACATATGTGTCATCGAGTTATGTGAACATAAATATTTTGTCTAGACCGAAAATGTATTTGAAAATACGCTAACCTTTTGCTTCATATTATTACATACATGTCTGCCGGCCGACGTCTTTGAAAGAAAGAAAATGAAAGAAGATTGGCGAGTTGGGTACCTCATCAAATCCAAACGTTCCAAAATCTAGTTATATACAAATTATAGGTCTTATATCCGTAGTTATTTTCCAAGCAAAAATGTGTTATTAGTTGTTGGGAGAAATTAAAAAAAACATGATTGATGATGGGTGCAGCCCCGTTATGGAAACAAAACGCATAAAATAGAGCCAATTAAAACGTATTACTACAGTGATATTTGGCAACACAGCTGTCAGTTAAGTATGTCAAATACGAAAAAAATATATATACCGTCATGATATTTTTTGATTTTTTGACGTTTGATAAGACTCATTGTTTTGGTAAAAATCTACGAATATTGTTCATGCTAATAAAAAACAATGTCTTGTGCTGTATTAAATGCATTTGGAACTCGATTTACTAACCCAGAAAACGCTCAAATGATATTAAATATTATAAATGAACGTTTATTTCTCGATAACGAATTAGCCGCGATTGTAGCTATGGAGCGCCTGAATCGTCGCAGTATTATGTTTACGAATATAGATGCCTCAAATATATCATTCCCACGGCTCTCCATAAAAGAATTGGTGTTGTTTACGTGTGGCACATACCAGATCTGCCAAGCTAGATCATACGTTGGAGAACATTTCCGCTTTCACGGAATTTATACACTAGAAATAGGTCGCGACCAGCTGGATTTGACCAGTTTAGGAGGAGAAAATCCTTTTTTGTTAAGAGCAAAAATAAAATCCCGCCATGTGGGACGGAACACATATTTTGTTTTCGTAGCCGTTGAAAGGGAACAGCAAGGTCGGAGCGCCATCATCGGCTACTGCTGTAATTGTATAGTAGGACTCAGAACCGTGGGCTGTTGTTCACATGTCATGAGTGTAGTGTGGTATTTAGCTTACGCTCGACACGAAGGAACAACCCCCCTGCGGCGTTTCTTGACAATGTATTGTTAAGTATAGAATAAAAAGTTATAATAAATACTATGGTTTTGGTTTTTTACCTATTATATTTTTATCCATTTTCTTTTATCCTGTTGACGACCATCTTATGGATGGACCATGAACCATCTTGGATGCGGATTCAAATCCCGCAAAAGGTACGTTCAGAATCAGAATCATTTATTTTGTTAAACATAGGTGTATAAACATTAGGGATCTTATAAATAGTTAAGGTTCTTGCTATGTTTTGTCGTTAATTACTATTATATGTGACGTCATAGCAATCGGATGGCCTAAAATAATTCAAAATCTTATCTGTATTTGCTGTTTCCTTATCTCAACTTAGAACTAGTAAGATTTTGAAGTAACCCACTTTAAAATCTTACTAGTCACACAAAAATCCTTCTATAGTTATTAAAGTACAATCTATCCACTTTATGATCAATAAGGGACTACCTTGAGTTACTTAAGTAGGTAGGTCAGTAATAATACTTACCTACCTACTTAAAAAACCACCAAAAACCACCAAAAATAATTTTGGTGGTCCATTTTGAGGTTATGTATAAATCAATTTAATATCCCCAAGTTTTAATGTATGTCTTACCATTACATATTTTGTTATACTCTATTCTAGCATTCAAATCCATATATTCATTCTATGAAACGGTAAGCCTGTATGTGATACTGAAAATACATGGGGTTTTGCCAATCTCCATTGAAGTAATCTTATCATTCAACTAATAAATAAAAATTGTTTACTTTAATGCATCGGTCTAATCAACACAACATAAGCATTTGTGTTACAATTCTGTTAAAACATAAACGGAAATATTGCTACAGGATGTATCAGAAAAATGTTATGGTTATATTTAAGGATCTGGTGGTCTACCATCACGTTTTAAAGCAGGAGTAATTCCAGTGTGGGAAAGAGATGACGCTAGACGACCTGTATAGCTCTGTCTCTTTCCCATACTGGAATTACTCCTGCTTTCAGACGTCATAGTAACCCCTTGGTATAGACCAAACACACAAAACTACAACTTTCTTTTTGGTACCAACATAATCGCGAAAAAATATTCAGATATCGCTTCAAGAATTTTAAAGAATAGGGTAGTTAACACACCAATCAATTGTCATACTTTTTATGATCTGTCAAAACGCGATTCCCCCTTACATTTTGTATGGCAATAGCACGCTGTGACGTCACTATTTCGTCAACTCAATGACTCAATTATTTATTGATTTCAAAGCAACCAAAAATCTAATTTAGCAATTAACTAAAAATAAATCGCGCTTTCAGATATAAAATAAAGTTTTTTTTTAGAGAAGCTGTCTTGGAATTATTTTTTAATGTGACACCATTAAAAATAATTCCAAGACAGCTTCTCTCATCCTTATTTCAGTACCTACTCGAACAAAATGTATGAGACAGCTGATTTATCCTCGATATGGGTACTATGGATAAAGTTGTTTAGTGTGATGGTCTAAACCACATCCTTAAATATGACCACACTTTTGTTATACATGCTGCATAAGTATGTATACATGTGTTAACATTCTAACTATCGTTGTATACATGTTAGAACAGTACCACTAAACACATGACTTACGTCCGTATAAAGATAATACCAGGGTTTTGCTTTGATCAACTTCTTCACTGGGTTGAAAGTGTGTTTCCTCAAGTCCAACTCGTTGCCCTTCGTACGAATTCAAAAAACATTTGTGAATATCGAAATGGTGGCCCTATTTGGGTGGACCTATAAAGTCTTGCCTTTTTGTGAGCTGCAAAAAGATGTATACACTAAGCGAGGAAAAAGATTAAAAATGAACTTAACACAAAATTAGGATCACAGTCCATAATAAAATCATGTTTCCATTCTGTATACATCTTTTTGCTCCTGACTGTACAAGACTTGCGTCAAGTATTTTAAGCCAAAGTCCACAGTGCGATTGCCTTGCACAGCTGGGTCTCCAGCTTAAATTCTATCAGTAAAATGAAATTAAGTCGCTTATTATGAGCCATGTTGAGAATCTTATATTTAGACGAGGCAATCGACCCTGAGAATAAAAAGTTTCACAGAAAATTTAACCCCCCATTTCACCCTCTTAGGGGTGGAATTTCGAAAAGCCCTTCCTCTGAGGGTACCTACTTTTCACAAAGAACACACCCTCCTCATGTTTCGAGGACAAGCGGTTTAGGCGATACGTTATATCAATCAGTCAGGACTTCGAATTTTATATATTAATCAATAGACATTAAAATAATCTGAAGTACGACTCAACCAATACATTTTTGACCCTGTCACACTTTCCTGCATAAACAAAGTTCTAGTGTCTTTTTTTTTAATTTCAACACAACAACGCCTAGAAATTGCAAAAAGACAAGTTTATGACCGCTTGGTCTACCATGACGTCTTAAAGCTGTAGTAATTCGAGTGTGGGAAAGAGATGGCGCTAGACGATATGTATAGTTCTGTCTCTTTCCCACACTGGAATTACTCCCGCTATAAGACGTCATAGTAACACGCCTGAAGATAATTATTACTTTTAGCGGTTTTTTTTCTTAATATATTGTCCAATAATGTTGTCCTTACCTCATAGGCCTTTTTTCCCTTTTCACCGTGTTCCCCTTCGTACTCGGAATGATGCTCCCTGCCGCCACCTGTCAAAATAACAGGTTAATTAAAAACTTAAAAAAATGTTCACACTAAACCGGAATATCCCTGAAACATCGGGAACACGAAATAAATAGTAAACATGGTAAATATTCCGTTTTTTAGTGTTAATGATATTGCTAGTGATCGTATCGCGAAGTACGTTTAACCCCATTCAATAACTATTTCAAAATTTGGTTTACTGTAAGAAAACCCAATTCTAGGTTAAGCTCGCCATTGTACATAAGCTATATTATTGCAATTTGTATCCAAATTTGTTATTTTGTGTGCAATAAAGAATAAGAATAAGAATATTTCATTAAAAAGTCATTTAATGGGGTTAAATGAACTTAGAGGGTTGAGATTCTATAACTACGAGTATATACGTTTTACAAGCGCGACTCATATTACATCAACATGCAACCTAACACTGTCCTGCAAGTTGCAAAAAACAAAGCAAATTTTAATTTCCCGGGCTACCCTAGCGCTTGCACTTTAAAAACTTTGTCCATGTTTCCTTACAAAGTCACGATGTCTTCTTTTACCGATACCAGTAATGAGATAAACATGGTTTTCAACCTATCTTGTCAGCGTGGATGGACAAATTAAACAAAAGTATTCAATGCTTTTAAACTGATTGGATTAAAAAACAAGATGTGACATCACTCTGACAAACAGTCTCGTGATGGTCGTCACAAATGCATACGAAACCAGGATATACCTAGCCTACCTAACCTACCTACCTTCGATAGTAACTGTTTATATGTCTGAAAGTGCCGATTGTGGCGGAAATTGGTTATCATGGTAAGGGCATGTTCAAACGTTGGCACTATGATACCCTGGCCTCGGAAAGCACTTGGCGCCGTTTTCTTCCGGCCGATCTCTCTGGGAAGTGTTTGTGCCTGTATCTGTGGGATTGCCGTCCCATTAGACGTGCATGAGAAAGTGCAGATGCACTTTCAGTACGGTATATTATATTCAATGCATTTCCTCGAAAACTGGTTGTTATCGCACTACGATTCGGTTCAACATGCAATGTATTTCACACAATGTGTGCGGAAATATAAATTTCCACAGATAAAATAAACTTATACTAAGTCCAAATTGGTTCAATGCCTATAGTCGGCGGTGATTTTTTTTTTTTAATCTCGGCAAAAAGATATATCTAGCGTCTTTACGGTGTAAATATTTTTGGAATATTTAAATTGTGTTTATAAATAGAATATCATTAATAAACATGATTATTCCGCACGCTACATACGAACTTTGGAAGTGGATTGCGGACACCAGCCCGTTGTACAACATGATTATTAAAAAAAAATACTTTTATGAACAAATTAACATTTATTTGTGTTCTAAATTTAAAAAAAAAATTGAATATTCTATTTTTCATATTAGGCGAAATCAAAGCGCGGAAAAAAAAGAAAACTAAATCATAGTTTCCTAATAATTGATGACAAAAATACTTTTCGTTCTATTATAATGTTTCTTCGAAAGTGTATTGAAAAACGTCGTTTGATACACGTGGATATTTTTTACTGCAGTTCTCGGTTCCATGACAACCTCTCCTGCGGCTCGGGTGTGAATTCCGCCACGGATGCAATAACAAAATTTCCCCACTTGTATATTAAAATGTTCTATTACCGCATCGATGGTTAGTCTCCATTGACATTGGGCGCCGAAAGAAAACGGACTGGAAGACTTTTATTATGGAGTATGGACATGTGATGGGCAAAAATGAGCTACATACCGTGAGAAAGGGAGTAGGAATACGCAGAGACGAAAGAACGACTAATATTTGACGACGAATGAATATTTGTTATTATGAATGACCGTGAGTAATGTTTATAAGAGCTACTGGTAAGTTTTAGAATGACTACATTGTGACTACTTCATTGTGATCACTGTTTAGAGATTAACATAATGCATAACATCACACCTGTGTAGTCCCCAAAAGGTTGGGCAGAGGTGTATACTAATATCCACAATTCACTAGTTATGTTTTAAGTTTCACCTCATGTTTTGTTTTCTATCTTATCTGGTCAAATTCACTTGTTTCTTTGACAAGAAAACCTTGTTTCTGTGTAGTATTGCACAAATCTAGGCTCCAGGTTGTATTTCTAAAATTCCTTAAAGAAAAACCACTTTGTCCGATCTGAGAATCCTAATCCTAACTACCTAACTAATAATACTAAAAAGTTTCTTTGTTTGTAAACCACTGAACCGATCATCCTGAAATTTTTCATATACGTTGTCAGGTGTACATAAAACACATATAGGTAGTCATAGTAAAGTACTGTTCCCGAGGAAAACAACAATAACATTCTTATGATAATAGATGACGCCACGTGACTTTCGAATCATGATTAAATTATAATATTACAAGCAGATTATAACCCGTTTTTTTTTTTCATTGTCAAATTCAAAATTAACGCGAGCGAAGCCGCAGGCAAAAGCTAGTCAAAATTAAATTATGGCATGCAACAAAAAGCCACGTTGGTAAATCCTAAGGCCGTCTTCATGCAAGAGCAAACATTAAGCGAGTTTTACTGGTTTTTTTTTTATTTGAAACTTTTTTGTCCCATTCCTGATTTTTGTCAGTACACAATACCGTACAATTTCACAGTCAGTGGCATCCGAATGTGCCCAAAAAATGAGTGAGCAAAATTTTATTCGTTGATTTACTATTCGCTCACCACGTGTGAGCTAAAAATATTATTTTATTTCTAGGAATCCCTTTCCTCTTCTAGGGTTCCGTACCCAAAGGGTAAAACGGGACCCTATTACTAAGACTCCGCTGTCTGTCTGTCTGTCTGTCTGTCTCCAGGCTGTATCTCATAAACCGTGATAGCTAGAAAGCTGAAATTTTCACAAATGATGTATTACTATTGCCGCTATAACAACAAATACTAAAAATTAAAACAAATATATATTAAGGGGGGCTCCCATACAACAGATATGATTTTTTTGCCGTTTTTATAGATAATGGTACGGAACCCTTCGTGCGCGAGTCCGACTCGCACTTGGCCGGTTTTTATGTAGTAGCGTTAATATAAATGCCACTTTCTGTTTTTATCGTACAAAGGTAAACGTGTGTCTAGAATTTTCTAAAGATGTCATTTCAAATATATGAGATGAAAAATAAAGGAAATATGCGTAGGTTTATCTGACATTATTCAATGGAGTTTTATACCGAGGGAGACTGCTAAATATAGTAAATATTTTTCAATAAAAAGACAAAAATATTTGCTACAAAAATAAAAATACCACGAGAAGTTTAATACTAAATTCCAAACATTGATCTCTTTTTAAAGGTATTATGGATTTTCATCAGAATTGGATCCCGCTTGTGTAGTTTTTTGTTTTTTGTGGCACGTGAAAATATTCGTATTTTTATAACTATGTTATCTTCTAAAGCGAGATGAATAGACATTGAAAGGAGAATGCCATAAAAGAGGTTGCAGCTGCGTCTTTACAATTTTTATGCAACAATCTCCTTTACGATCATTTCACAGTCATATATTTATTTTATTCTGAAACAACCGAGGGTAGGTATACAAGATAATAGAAAATAAATAGGTAGTTTATTGTTTTGAAGCTAAGTTTCCGAATAATTTGTAATAAACCTTTCAAGATAATATTTTCTAAATGATAGTGAAACGATGGATTTTGATGCAATTTTCATCAAAAATCGTAGTTGAGAAGAATGTATAAAGTCCTACACAGCATACATTTCTTTTTGTTTTTTTTTATTTATTTATTTTACCGGTTTATTTTAAATTTGTTATTGTAATCACGGAATCAATGAAAGAGAAAAATGTTTAATCAGAGACAATGACGTGCATACAAAATAATAAAATAATTTACAATAAACACACAACGCATAACAAATATTTATAAATACAACAGGACTTATATTTATTACTTATAAATACTACAGAAAAAGGATTATATATTAAAAAGGCACGAACGGTGTACCTACACGAAAAATCATCGATATATTCTGACGATGACTAACATTGTGTTCACTAAATTTTGACAAACCAAAGCCGGCTCATCATCATCAGTCTTCATAGCCTTTTCTCAACTATGTTAGGGTCGGCCTCCAATGCAGACAGATGCAGCTTAATACCATTACTTGACATGAAACGACTGCCTATACACCTCCACAGACCAGGTACTGGGTAATATGATACTCTTTAGTCTATTTTTTAAAAAAAAAACGTTGCCCCACACTAGGAATTTCTCCTGTATCGTGGGTGCATTTATAAACATTTAAACTCACATACACAAACAGCCAGACCCGGAACAACTATCTGTAGGCCATACAAATATTTGTTCCGTGCGGGAATCGAACCCGTAACACGAAGCACAGCAGTCAATCGCTCAGCCACTGCGCCAACCGTGCCTAGTCTGTCAGACTTCCAGATTGTAATTGCTCATAACGACTGTTTAAGATCTACAAATGACAGCCGGGGTCTACGACCTAACGTGCTTTCTGAGATACGTAGGAGCTCGATATATAGGGTGTAACAAGACCCTTAGGCTGGTTATAGTCACGCCGCTAGACGTGCCGTTGGGCAGCGCGCTGTTGAACAGGAACACCGAACGGCGCTGCTCAGGCGCGCGAATTTGAAACGCTACTACTACCCCAATACATATCCGAGCGCCCGCGCTCCCGACGGCGCTGCTGAAACGCGTGACTATAAAATCAGCCTTAACGAAGTGGAAAGCCATTTGCTCTCATCGTCATTGCGATATTTTTTTTGTTCTAGACAATACCGGGAACCTTCTAGTTATGGAGATATTGGGGGTCAAAGTTCCATCTTTTTCACAAGTTTTTTTTTTAAATACTTTTTTTTTTAATGTATGATTTTTACTTTAAACACCTCCACGACCCCCTTACTATTCAATCCATCCATTGTTTGGAGTGCGTTACATTGAGTCCTACTGTGAAATGTGATTTTTCACCCCAAAAAAAAGTTTCCCAGCAATAATTTTTGCGAAAAGTTACTTAGTTTGATGTACCTATATAATGCTTGGTTGATGTGAAAGGTCCGTTTACACACGGTATGATAGACTAGCTTATGCCCCCGGCTTCACCCGCGTGGAGTTGGGTAATTGTCCCACAGGATCGTACTGTCGGGATAAAAAGTATCCTATGTGTGAATCCAGGTTATAAACTATCTCTGTGCTAAATTTCATCCAAATCCGTTCAGTAGTTTTTGCGTGAAAGAGTAACAAACATCCATCCATCCATCCATCCTCACATACTTTCGCATTTATAATAATTAGTAGGAAGTAGGATAGTCACCCATCCACAAACTGACCTCAATCGACCCCTGCGGCTGTTATTGTTTAGCCACGAGCTGCTCTTAAAGCCACAAAAGGCTCATCCTAAATGGAATAAGTCAGATAACCGGGTATTTTTCAATCTGGGTAACTTTATGACGTGAGATATAAATTAAATGTACAACAGACATCCCCGCTATGACAGGGCCACGGCGCGGCGACGCAATTCAATTGCACTACGGCGCCTGACATAGGGCACGAAGATTTGAGAAGTTCAACTTTGAATAGAAATACGGCGGAAAAACTGTATACTTACATATGTATTTCACACAAAAGACGTAATTACATTAGAAATAGCGTGAAAGAAGATGACTGCTGAAATGACGAGTAAACAAGAAGTATGGAAGAAGACATACTGCAAAAACCCCAAAAGATTGCATAGAAAGCCGCGAAACCGTACTAACTGCATCATAATATCATGCATACGTGTCTTCTAAATTACGCTATGGCATAATGTTCTGGGGAAATTCATCACACAACAAACACTTTTTTTGTGCCTTAAACACTAGCTCCCTGCTAGTGTCTAAGGCACAAAACAAGTGCTTAAGAGCAGTGTGATAGTTAAAGTTAAAGTCAAAGCTACTGATAGTTGCAGACCACACTTTATGGAGCTAAGAATAATGACTTTTCCATCTTTATACGCATTTCAGCAGTCATCGCGAAGTAGCAAGTTCGTTCAAAAACACTTAAATTTCTTTGAAAGCCTGACTAGTAAACGGCACCGGGTCAAAATTCACGCTATGCCCCATAAAACAGCATTATACGCAAAAAGCTTTCTGGGAATGGCTCCAAAAATTTATAATATGATACCCACGACTATAAGAGTTGAGAATGACGATAACAAATTCAAAATAATGCTAACATACTTTATGGTTAACAAAGCGTACTATTCCATTGGTGAATTCTTAACAGACAATTAGGTATGTCTTTGTGTGAGTCAAATGTCCGATTTATATAATAAGCTAAATTCTATATTTTTTCAATTAGTGTTATAAGTATCCAAAATTTGTATTATATGCCTATTAGGTTAAACAGCGATCCTGACATCCAAATTAGACCTTATTACATTGTACCTATGTTTCACAAATAAATAATTTGAATTTGAATTCGATTAAATAGACCTAAAGAAAAAATACAACCCAGTGTTTGCTATCAGTCCAGTTGAGTAACAGAATGAAGTAGCCAAAAATCTCGTACTTGACAATTCACATAAATTATACAGTTAAAAATCTGACATATATGAGGAAAAGTTTGTTAGGCGATTTTCACGGACCACTTTTTTGGTTAAAGTAAAGACAGAACCATTTATTTCTGTGTTGATGAACGTTTCAGTTGTCTGGTTTGAAATACTCTACGGCTTATGACAATGGGGTCAAGCTGTTTTTTTTAAGCCAATATAAAAAGTAAGGTTATCGTTGTCGCCTTCGTTTAAAAGCCACAAAGAAATCTTTCATCTTCCTAAAGTTTTACTATGTTAGTAAGTTGGTTCTTTAGTTTTCCTTAAGTTTTTTTAGGGTTCCGTACCCAAAGGATAAAACGGGACCCTATTACTAAGACTCCGCTGTCTGTCCGTCCGTCTGTCACCAGGCTGTATCTCATGAACCGTGATAGTTAGACAGTTGAAATTTTTTCACATATGTATTTCTGTTGCCGCTATAACAACATATACTAAAAAAAAGAAAAATATTTAAGGGGACATGATTTTTTTGCTGTTTTTATAGATAATGGTACGGAACCCTTCGTGCGCGAGCTCGACTCGCACTTGGCCGGTTTTTCTTATTTTATTTTTGTTTTATATTGTGGCATGTGCCAAATAAATGTATTTTCTTTCGTTTACCAAAGTTTTATAAAAGCTACAGTCCAGCCACATCTTTGTGGAGAAGAATGGGTAAGATAAACCCCAAAGTATGACAACCACTTTTACGAAAGGTCATCGGGATGGCTGGTGTTTGGGTTGTGGAGGTCAGATTTGAACAAAAACACCATCATCAGATGATTTCCTGATGTTAGATGAACATCAAAACACTTTGACTACCGACTCGACAACGCAAATTGCAGTGGTCCTACTGTTCTAATTATTTACTGTCTGTGGCAGACGAGTAACATTCAAGGAATTGCCAAGTTTTATCTTAAATTGAAATAGTGAAAACTGGGATTTAATTTTATAATCAACTTGCTTTTGCTCGAACTTTTTCAAGAAATAAAAAAATGTGAACGGTTGCTTTATTTTCAATGTTTTTATTTCCGTTCGTGTTTCGAAAAGGTTCTTAAAACTAAAATAAGCACAAGTGTGTTTATTATTATTATTTATTTTTTTGTAGATTTGTCTACAAAATACCACAGAAAGCATTGCTGAGATAAAATTACCGACGAAAACAAAATGACTACCTCGTTAGTCTAGTGGTCGAAAGCGCGACTGTTAAGCATGAGGTACTGGGTTCGATTCCCAGGTTTGGTAAAGTGTTATTGGGTTTTTCCATCAGAAATTTCTCAATAGCAGCTACAGATTCTGCATTTGTACCCGGTTAAATACAACAGGATCGCCCCCTATTACATGGGACTTAAACATAACTGACGAAATGTGGGTGTACTGTTAAGTACACCTCTGCCAATCCTTCGGGGATTACAGACGTGATGTTATATTATGTAACTAGCGACCCGCCCCGGCTTCGTACGGGTGCAAGTATTATACATATAAACCTTCCTCTTCAATCACTCTATCTACTAAAAAAACCGCATCAAAATCCGTTGCGTAGTTTTAAAGATTTAAGCATACATAGGGATATAGGACAGAGAAAGCGACTTTGTTTTATACTATGTAGTGATAAGAATATCTAATTATGTATGTTAAAAACACATTAACGTAGACTGATAGAAGAAATACTGTTACACAATAGCTACTCACATTTGATCAATACCTATTCAAATCATGAATCAATCAATTTATACACCTGTTTTTTACGACGTAATCGCTCACGGTATTTCGACACATCGATTTAAATAACACCATGGTAGTGACGTCAGAACCACCATGACATCTTAACGCTATGGTTATGCTACAGTCACGAACACCATAGCTCAGACACGTCTGTCTAGTGCCCCACAGGGTGTTGTTTTAAAAACACCCTGTCATCATCTGGCCCGCCTTTTTCCAACTATGTTTGGGTCTGTTGTCTAACTGGATGCAGATGAATACCAGTATTTTACATCGAGCGACTGCCTATCTGACCTCCACAACCCAGTCAGTACTGGGTAATTCAATCCCTTGGTTTGATCGGTTGTCAAGTTTTCCGGCCACTGACTACCTGTAACGACTGACAAAGATCTACAAATGACAGCCAGGACTAACGGCTTGACGTGCTTTCCGAGGCACGGAGTAATGGATGGTTATCCATCCACGGACCGACCTTGAAAATCTCTGCTTAACCTTAAAGGTCGCCCCGTGCGGCTGTTATTATTTTGCCACGAGTTCCGAATTTAGTAACATCCTGTATAAATAACTAAATTCGTTAAACTACTCTAGAATCCAATTGATTTTCCCATCATTTCACTTTCTCAGTACACTTTCGTTTTCCAATGGTATTGTCTACGGTTCATTGTTACGGTAGATTGAGCATAAGATCGAATGGGATGACTTGAGTATCGGAAATGGAGTTCAAAGATTATTAATATTAAATATGATTTTTATTATTTCTTGCATTGGTGTTGTTGCAAGAAATATAAAAACTTTAAAGCAAATTAGGAATACATTTTAACAAAACAAACTTTCAAAAAGAAAATATAGAGTTACGTGAGCCTAAAGGTTCATTTTAGCAATAATGCCAGATAGACATCAAATATGTTATCTATGGAAAATACCTTACGGAAAGATCACTCGAAGCATCGTAGCGTCACCAAACCATAGGTTACGCTACATACAATGCTTTGAGTAATACGATACCTTTGGTAATACTGGTTGTCAGACTTTCGGGTCACTGACTACCTGTAACAACTGTCAAAGATCTACAAATGACAGCCGAAATTAGCACCTTATGTTAGAAGCGTCAGGGTAGCCCGCGAAATTCAAATTTTCTTACATTTTTACAATTTACAGGTCAGTGTCAGGTTGTATGTTGATTAAAAATATGATTCGCGACCGTAACAAATATGGCTATACAGAGTTACAATCATTATATTAATCCCATTGAATGACTATTTCATGAAAAAGTCATTCAATGGGATTAAATGAACTTAGAGGGCTGTAAATGCAGGCGTATTACGCCCGCAAATCATATTTTGTTCAACATACCGTCTGAAAATGACCGGCAAATTGAAAAAAACGAAAGAAAAATTGAATTTCGCGGGCTATCCTGTCGCTTCAACCTTAACGTTTTTTTTCGTAATTTATCGACTAGCGACTCATTATAAAAAGAAGAAGATTTAAAAACCGGACCAGTGCGAATTCGACTCGTATGAAGAGGGTTCCGTACGTTAATTTTCAAAATTCCGAAGTTGTTTTTAATCTAAGATTTCTTATAGGTTTTCCTGTAATCAATAGGCAAAAAATTTTACAAGGAGCGACTGAAATAACTTCAAAACTATTGATCTTCAAATTAAAAAAAAAAATATTTTTAGAATTTGAAGATTGCAAAAGAAGAAGATATATGCAAAACTTTTTTTTTCAATTTCTAATTATAACCCCCCCCCCCCCCCCCCCAGTTTAAAATTCATTAATTTACGTTACACGTTCGTCTTTGGGTACCGACTTATATATATGTACCAAATATCAACTCAATCGGTCCAGTAGTTACGGAGTAAATTGACTGTGACAGACACACGCGAGTGATCCTAGGGTTCCGTTTTTTCCTTTTGAGGTACGAAACCGTCTTTGTTTCGACAATTCAAACGTGCCTGTAACTGGCCTACTTGAAATAAATGCTTTGATTTTGGAACCCTAAAAAGAGCAATGAACCTTTTACAGAGCATCGTAAACAACTCCAAATTAATAGTCAGTACTTACTGACAACCCATCAACCATTGAAGCGTTTCCACAATTGTTTACAGTACGCTGAACGATATCCGATACAATATTATAGAGGAAACGTCTGTAATATTCGCCACTAATGTCCGGAAAATACGATGCTCCGTCGAGATTTATATTGAAACATGATTTTCCTTATGACTCTTGTTGTGGCTCAAATATTGAACAAACTTTCAAGATCTGAAGGCGAGAACACACTTTTAAAACGCACAACTGTTTCAGTAAGGACACTTTTATTTGATTTACTTCACAAGGATTCGCCCGTACAAATATATCCAAACCTATATATAGTTTTCTGTGTAACACAACGATAGCGCGATCTATTTCGACTAAAACGCCATCTAGGGAAGTATCATGTCAACTTTTGCACATATGAAATATTAGACAAATATGTTGCGGAACTTGACTCAGGTTTAGTCTGCAAAGTTTGAAACTACAAATTCCAATGGAATAAAATCATATTGAAAACTGCTACTACTCTAAACAGGGCGAATAAAATTAAGCAATAAATTCAGTACAAGGTTCTAGACCCATGGGCTGCGGGACTGTTTGAAAGAGATACCGCGGCCCTAGAACATAAAGGGCAAAAGAAGGAACATGGATGGTTTTTAGTCAGTAACAGTCTGACACTGCCTTCCGCTCCGCCCAGAGCAGGAGGAGTCATTTGATGATTACCCATCCAAAAAAAAAATCTAAAAACGGTTCTAGACCCATTTCTGTCGATTCCATACTTACATGTTGACCTTAAACGTTGTATGTTTATTTTTTAATATTCGAGGGTGGTAAGGATCATGTAAGTACTTAATTCATGGGGACGAGTGTCCCTTACGTCCTTCTGACTTGTTGGTCTGGCATGAGGTTCTGAGTACGATTCCTGAGTCGGACAAAGTGTTCAAGGATTTTCCACCAGGAATTTCTTAGTAACACAAAGTCTTTTGTGCCCCATTGATGGCATTAGGAGGAATTAGGTGTTTATCATAATTGGCGAAATGTGGTTGTTTGACAAGTACTACCTACCCTTTTGAGAAAAACAGGCGTTTTGTTATGTTATGGCTACATCCAAATCTAAACTTGGGCCTGCTACTGAGAATTTTCGAATAGAATATCCCAATAGCGCTGCCCAACCCGACATTCAGTAGTCATGTTTGCAACCGCTGTACCAATGAAGCCATGATTATGTATGAGTTTCGGGTATTTCCATGACCCATGGCTGTTATTTCTGGCCTCTGGTATGTTGCATTTAAGCATAATCAACCTATATTGTTTCCATTACTGAGAAACAGACTTTGCTTTTAAAAAGAGAAGGCCGTATTCCAACACGCGGAATACGGCCGAATAGTGCGTGATCGTGTCTTCGTGTATGTCATATTAAAAAAAAACAGAATCAGGCAAGAGCCCGAACGAAAGATAAATTTCCAACAATTTCCAAACAACACACATTTCAAAATTAAAATTAAATTAAATTACCAAATAAAATTATTAATTAAAATTGTTAGCAAGAATATTGACTGTAAGAATATTGTATTGATTGTATTTATTATTGTGTTCGTTTTTTTACCTTTTTCCTTCCATGTGTTTCTGGGGCAGTGGTGATAAAATAACTTATGTAAAGTAAAATGGTGGCTTGTTAGATTTCTTAAATAATTATGAGCTAATATTATCACGTAGGAAATCGAAAAGCTATAATTTTAGTTTCACGTACCTATTGTAAGGTCATGAGTTCTGGCAACTTGAATGTAACTACAAAATGTATCTTGGTGTAGGTTTCACCATTACTTCTTCATCTGCCTAGCCTTTTCCCAACTATGTTGGGTTCGGCTTCAAGTCTAACCGGATGCAGCTGAATACCAGTGTTCTACATGGAGCAACTGGCTATCTGATCTCCACAACCAAGTTATTACTGGGTAATACAACACCCCTTGGTAAGACTAGCCACTGACTACCTGTAACGACTGTCAAAGATCTAGAAATGACAGCTGGAAACAATGGCTTAACGTGCTTTCCGAGGCACGGAGGAAACTCTGTATACCAACCATGGACTAAGCTAGTTAAGCACGGCTTAACCGACCTGAGTTTATGTGTATCAATATTAAATTTAAAACAAGTGCGAGTCGTACTCACACGCACATAGGGTGCCGTAGCACCAAACAATGTAATAAAAATATTTTGAAGGCTCCTAGGTTGTATTGTATTACATTCAACAGCAAAACTAAATTGGTGTGTGGTGTGACAAGAATGGATAAGGTAAGGAACGAGTATATTAGAGGAAGTTCAAAAGTTGGGCCTGTTACAAAAAAGTTGAAGGGAATCGACCGTCTTGGTATGGACATGTCATGAGGAGGTAGTTTCGGAATAAAGTGGCTTTGTGAGGGTTCCGTTTTTTGTCATGGCTACTGAACCCTAAAAATCGTCTTTTCACAAGTGCAAACCACGGGCAAGATTGTTAGTACATCATCACCAGTGATCGGAGTAGGTAGAGTGATTTGCGGTCAATGCTCCGGCACGTATATATTAATATGGATATGCCTCCGGGATCCCGGGATTTCGTAAAAAATATTTTTTTAGGAATTTCAAACATTGTAATGTGTAGGA
The DNA here is from genome assembly GCA_950022335.1 of Eurois occulta. Taxonomy (NCBI): domain Eukaryota; kingdom Metazoa; phylum Arthropoda; class Insecta; order Lepidoptera; family Noctuidae; genus Eurois; species Eurois occulta. The sequence continues at coordinate 19,928,405 of OX465478.1, forward strand.
TGAAGAACATATCAATAAAAATAAGAAATGTATTACCCATTTGCTGTCTTTTTTATAGAATATGTGATCGTCCTTATATAATAAAAATACATATATGAATGAAGAGAAACAGTAAAGAATAGAAGAGGTGGACATTGCAACGACTCCAAGAAAAGGATAGGTATAGTTCGCGCAATACTTTTTGTCGTCACTGAACATCGCGCGTGTCGCTGCGCAGAAAACAATTCTAGGTATCAGCGGGTAGCGGCGCGTGTCGCTGCGCAGAAAACAATTCTAGGTATCAGCGGGTAGCGGGGGTGGGGGAGGGGTATGAATATATGCGCGGACTTGTGCTCGGAATTTTGTTGCAGAACGACATCGAGTTTTTGAAAACTGTATACTATAAAAACGACATCACAAGTATTCTTATTATTGAACAACAAACATTGACAAAAAAGAAAAAAAAAACAATTTTAAACGTTTAACTATCGCAATCTATACATTTCAAATGTATTAGTTTAAAAATCTTCATTCACAATATTTGATTCAATCCCGTAAATACGAAAATGAAATCCCGGAATAAAGGATTATCCATGTTATGATTTCTATGACTATTCATGATGCAAGTACGTAAAATCACTCTACCTACTCCGATCACTGATCATCACCAGTCAGTACCCGTGAGCCGATCATTATTGATTGACAATAAATATATACATCTATCTATACAAATAAATAAAACTGAAGTGTCTGTTTGTAATATTAAAATAACAGCTTTTTACTGAATGCATATGAATACGGCACTTATAACACAAACACATTTTTTTCAGTTCGATTTTAACGGGACTTTTACTGGCACATAGCTGGTGTTACAAGGTCTAACATAGGCTACTTTTATTTAAGAAAAATAATTAGGGTTCCGTGCAAAAAAATTAAAACCCTAAAAATTAGTAACAAAATTCGATTCAAAAAGAGAAGTAATATTTTTTATACTAATTTCATGTGAACGAATGTCGCAGTAAAAACTAGTAAAACATAGAAAATAAATACGTGACACGATAAGATTTCTCATATTTAATTAATATTTTCTTTGGGTACGCCATAATCCTGATATCAGTATTCTCCGAATAAGACAGTATGAATTATATTTTCCCGATCCTCGGGACAATATAGAAAATATTTAATCTAATGGGGCGTACAGGAAAATTCCAATAAAAAGTGGAGGTTTATCCTGTATACATAACAATATCGTTAGAGATCATTGCGGTAAATTAACTTTAGTTTCTTATTTTAACCACATATTTTAGCAAGTTATTTAGGTAGTCGGTGGTCTGAAAGTCTGACAACTAGTCTTACCAAAGGGTATCGTTTTACCCAGTACTAACTGGGTTGTGGAGGTCAGATAGGCAGTCGCTCCTTTTCAAATATCGGTATTCAGCTGCATTCGGTTAGACTGGAAGCCGACCATCATGGCATAAAAGTTTAATTTCGATATAATTATATTATTAGTAAATCAAGAAGAATGAAAGGAAAAAAGGTGGCCTGATTTAAAGCACAGGTCCACCCGGCACTAACCCACCGGGTTCGTGCCGGCGGGCGCCGCGGCTTCGGTGTGAAGACAGCTTTATGTGTGTTAAAATTGACAAACCTAAAGCACAGGCCACACCGCGAGCTAGCAAGGGAGGCGAGTCTCTTTTCATACTTTTTACATTATTTTACCATGTTATTATGTACCTATATTCTAGCAAATAAATTAATTTCATTTCATTTCATTTCGTTCAGTTCGGTAGTTCGCGCGTGTGAACCAAAGTATGAAAAAAGGTGAAATTTAACGATGCCTCTCCCGCCTCGCTCGCTCGCTCGCTGGCGGTGTGACCTTCGCTTAATGGTCTCATCGTTCCAATTTATTTGATTTTATTCCAATTGTATTAAGTAGATATTTTTTTACTATGAATCTAGTACCAATAAATACTATTGTTTTAACTGTTAATACATTTTTATTTAATTTTGTCATAATTATTTAAAAAAAAAACATTCCTAATGTTTAATGTTTGCATGGCTAATAAGGTAGATTGTACCCGGATCATCCATTTAATTGTAACATCTTATTTTATGTACCTACAATCTATGCAAATAAATTTTATTTTATTTTTCTGACTAGTACAGGATTGAAGTTAAAATTATAATATTCAGTCATAAATACCTCAAAACAGAGATTTCCAAACATAATTTACATAATAGAAATCAAATAAAGATCTGCCATCAATGTAATTTATATTAAGAACCGTCTGGAATATTTCTAAAGAAAAACCAATATTAATTTGACAAAACATGTTTAATTTTCTGTCGACTGTATTCAATTAAAATCTTTATAAAAGGGGTAAATTGAAATGGCGGGAGTCTGGTCGAGTTCTCTTTGACTGGTTCTCTTCAAAATGGTAAATCAGTTTTCTGAACACGTTATCTGATAACAGTACTATAGAGTACTTTGATGCCTAAGTGCCTTTTGTAAGCATAAGTTTTAACTTGTCTAAATATTAAATAATGGATTAAAACGTAAAAGGGTAACAGACAGGGGGCTTATAGCATTAAAATTCTCAGTGATTAATTAACTCATTATAGTTTGCTTTGTCATATCAAAATTAATGTATGTCTCTTATATGTATATCTCTTCAAGATAGTTACTAAATTCAGAGAGTTTTCTAAGTGCTAGGTATTTTTAGGGTTCCGTACCCAAAGGGTAAAACGGGACCCTATTACTAAGACTCCGCTGTCTGTCTGTCTGTCTGTCTCCAGGCTATATCTCATAAACCGTGACAGCTAGAAAGCTGAAATTTTCACAAATGATGTATTAGGTACTTTGCCGCTATAACAACAAATACTAAAAATTAAAAAAAAAAATATTAAGGGGGGCTCCCATACAACAGATATGATTTTTTTGCCGTTTTTTGTAGATAATGGTACGGAACCCTTCGTGCGCGAGTCCAACTCGCACTTGGCCGGTTTTTTTTATGTTACAACACCTTGCTGATATAGGGGTATTTTGGCCCCGTGCGGGACCAATTTAGTTTAATGATTTTTTTTACTAAATCATAAAGAAAACATTGTAAGGTCTTGGCAGTATAGTAACATAAAAAGCCTCAAAATATCTTTGTGTAAAAAGATCATAAAGAACTGGCTTCTTACACTATCCTACGACGAAACAGAAAGGATTATCTACTAATAGCTATATTATAACTAAGACTACACAAACCAATAGCACTCTAGCACTCCTAATCTCACTCAGATACACACACACACACACACACGCATGCACGCACGCGCATACACACATTTAACTTGAATTTTGTTTGTAATTTTAAATTTACTTTTAATTTTGTTAATAATCACCTTAAACGACCTTTTTTGAAAGTAACGAAAATGTACAACTCTGATCCCCTAAGATCCAGACTAATGTCTAGTTTGGGGATCACCGTTCAAATTGATATGTTTAATGTATTTGATTATTGATAAAAAAAAAATATTTTTATTTTTAATAGTTTTAATGAAACGACAGTTCTACACTGTGGCCTTTCATAAAATTAACATAATAATGCTAAATTCTGTTAGCCGTTTTGTTGTTCCTGGCCGACAGTCAAATTTTAATAAAACGATGATTTTTTTTTTCTTGAATTCGTTTTATTGTTTTGTTCTGTGCGGGTCGATGAATAAATTATTTTCTTTTTTTTTTAAATGACAATCGTTTCGTGTTACTACAATAATTTTCAAATGGATTGGCTTATTAATAATGCCAAAAACAAAACATCAAAATTAAAATGTTGTATTTCACATAGGCCTATATGGGTACAAAAACTCGAGAAAAGGTGCACGATTCGGGTTGGTCGTTCGCTATGGAGAAAAACCGAAAAGAAACTTAACCGCTACCGTTTTTGTCAATCCAGTAAATTAATTATTTATCGATCATCTTTATCGCTGATAGAATGTTACTCACTCTAGACCTTCAGATTATTCAGAAACTCCATCAACAAAAAGTCATCCTTTCCCTTTTTAACAAACGACAATAAAAATAGTTCTACTTCAGGTAGTACCCATGTGAAAGAATTTTATACAGCCATTGTCGTAATTTCATGAAATCGGGGCTTTTGAAAATCGTGTCACTATAACGTTGCCATGGTAACCGGACCAACAATGAATCTGGCTATATATAGCCAATTGAAGTGTCCGAGTTTGTGAAAGGGTGTCAGGTGGGCAGTTCACATTATTATTTATTTGTGAGACTATTATGATATAAGATGAAAGAACCTGTATAGATCTATTAACTTACTAACTAAGTCCAGTTTCCTTTATTCTTTAAAAGTCATCTATAGGTCAAATTTGAGTGAGGTTTCAACAAGCGTGCTTCATTCTAGGTCATCACCTCTTCACTCCAGGCGATTTGCGGCCAAACGCAAGACTATTTAGTGATCATCATCATCATCTGCCTAGCCTTTTCCCAACTATGTTGGGGTCGGCTGCCAGTCTCACCGAATGCAGCTGAATACCAGTGTTTTATACTTCCTATATGACCTCCACAACCCAGATAGTACTGGGTAATACTATACCCCTTGGTGAGACTGGTTGTCAGACTTTTCGGGCCACTGACTACCTGTAACGACTGTCGAAGATCTACAAATAACAGCCGGGACCAACGGCTTAACGTGTTTTCGAGGCACGGTGGAAACTCGGTATGTAATGGGTGGTCACCCATCCACAGACCAACCTAGGCAAGCACGGCTTAACCTTCAGATCGATCTGAGCGGCTGTTATTATTTTGCCACGAGCCCCTCAAGCAGACGCAAGACTATTTAGTGATAAAACATAATAATTTTGCATACAGCCACTGCTAGCCAAAGATTTATCGAACATATCATATCATTACGCCTGTAATCCCCGAAGGGTTAGGCAGATGTGTACCTTATAATACACCCACATTTCGCCAGTTATGTTGAAGTCCCATGTAATGGGGGGCGAGTCTATTGCTATAAACCGGGTGCAAATCCAGACTCCGTGGCTAATACTGAGAAATTCCTGATGGAAGAACACAATAGGTATACCACTTTGCCCGACCTGGGAATAGAACCCAGGACCTCATGCTCAGCAGTCGCGTTTGCCACCACTAGACCGACGAGGCAGTCTACCAAAGATTTAACCGCTAATTTTCGCTTTAAGTACTTAGACCGAACTAGAAAATATTTACACTGAGAAGACAGAGAGACAGAAGAAGAAAAGAAGAGAACAAGAGTGAGTTCGCGCATCCCGCATAAGACGATAGATAAGATTTACAGTATGAGTGAACGAGTGAATATTATTCAAATTTCATGGTCAGCAACACAGAAACGTGATCATTTTTTAAAGCGAGACGCTCGCGTGTGCTGGAGGTTTTCCACTGCTACGTAGGAAGTTTACAGAAAGGTTTACCGATGATGTGTTTAGGATACTAGATGCGTGGTTCATTTGTTTGCTGGCATTTGTTTCGTGCGTAGTGTGCGTGCTTGGCCGCCCGACCGTGGCCATGGGTCGCTGTGGACCAACCCGCCTACATTTTCATACAAAACGAGTTTGGGGGTATTGGAGAACATTGTGTAAAGTTCTTCATCCCCCATAGAAAAGGGAAGATCCTTCGACCAGACGGGTTTTATGTCTGGTGGGCTACTACCCGACAGTTGTTGTCGGGTTCGTCTTAAGTCGTGAATAACTTTACTTGCGCGATGCAGGATTTAGATGTATTTCGATGTTTAGTTTATCTTCTGCGTCATAGATGGCGCTGTAGTACATTTTGTAGTGTCGCTACACGAGCTTACCCGAGAGTCGCCGTGGAGAAGCCCCTCTACGGTTATTTGAAATCATTAAGAAATTAGCAAAATACGTACGTGTTTTTTAAACTGATATGTTATTTATTTGTTACACTAGCTGTTACCAGCGATCTTCGTTCGCGTGAAATTATTATAAAAACATATTACTTCCCTTTTTTAATCGAATTTTGCTACCAATTTCAAGGGTTTTAAGTTTGCCAGAAACCAAATTCTTATTCCAAAACAAAAGTAACCGTAGTTACTCCTTATAATATCAGCTATCTACCAGTAAAAGTCCCGTCAAATCAAATCAAATCAAATCGGTTCCGAGACCGTTTCGGAGATTAGCCGGAACAAACAGACAGACAGACACAAAAATGTGTTTTTGTAAGTACCGTATATATTTTCATAACATGTTTCAGTAAAAAACTATTATTTTGATATTACAAACAAACACTTCAATTTTATTTATTTGTGTAGATCATGTATAGATAATACACCTTCCGGAATCCTAAGTATATGATGGAAAAAACCGCTCAACAGAATTTGTTGCGTATTTAAGAATTAACGCAATTTAAAAACGTATTTTAAATAGAATAGAAAGATAAAGATTTTATTTGTTTATTTTATGAAAAGTAGCTTCACAGCTGACAGTACTATATCTTGCAATTCGAACAAATCGAAATCGAATCGAATCGAATTTGCATTCGAGTTTTTTTCAATTCGAACTGCGCACCTAAGCTAACTAAATTGCGGTTCACCATTTTCAATTGTATTATAATTTCTTCCTACATTTCTTTTCATTTGCGGTGGGCACTGAAATCAATTCGTTTTGCCACCAACCTAACGGAAGCAATGTGGTTGCGAGAGCATGTACCGTAACGAATTGCGTAACCTTAGTAGGTGTGGGTGCTTATTTTGTGCTTATTTTTTATAGTTATATATCTTATTCAACGATTGTATTGTGTGGTGTTTAAAAAACATTTTTTTTTAATTGTATTCAAGGAAAAAAAACTTACATAACACACAGTAAATAAAGTTGTAAAGTGAAGACATATTAGTGCCCCCTAAAATAGGCCAGAAGCATGTGTTTTAGGAGCCAATGTTGACTTCAAATGATTGGCATACTTATGGAATTGTCAGTCATGCAAGCAGTTACATGTCATCATCTGCCTGGCTTGTTCCCAACTCTGTTGGGGTCGGCTTCCAGTCTAACCGGATACAGCTGAATACCAGTATTTTACATGGAACGACTGCCTATCTGACCTCCACAACCCAGCTAGCACTGGGTAACACGACACCCTTTGGTAAGACTGGTTGGCAGACTTTCGGGCCACTGACTACCTTAACGACTGTCAAAGATCTACAAATGACAGCCGGGAGGCTTACAGTCTAACTGGATGCAGCTGAATACCAGTATTTTACATGGAACGACTGCCTATCTGACCTCCACAACTCAGCCAGCACTGGGTAACACGATACCCTTTCGTAAGTCTGGTTGTCAGACTTTCGAGCCACTGACTACCTTAACGACTGTCAAAGATCAACAAATGACAGCCGGGACCAACGGCTTAGCGTGCTTTCTGAGGCACGGAGGAAACTCTGTATGTAATGGGTGGTCACCCATCCGCAGACATATCTAGGTAAGTACGACTTAACCTAAAGATCGATCCGAGTGGCTGTTATTATTTAGCCACGAGCCCCGCAAGCAATTACACAATAGCTTTCAATATACTTATAGCGCAGTTAAATACAGTATAAAAGTTAGTTAGGAATTTAGATTACAATTTTAATAAGATTTTCAGTTTCATCATACATTAACCACATCGTGTTTATTTTTTTTATTTATCATAATACAAATCATTACATAACAAATATACATTTTTCCCCTCGAGGCTAGGCAGAAACAACAGAACGCCGGGTATTAATCTTTTAAATATCTTTAAAGAAATAATTATAGGTAAAATATATTTTTATGCACTTAATAAAATATCTTCATCTAAGCGGACATTATGGTGACTGTAGGCTCTCGCCGAGTTACTCCGAGGCAGGGTGAATGCAAAGACATTTAAATATTTACGAGCGATAGACGGAACAAGACGAAGGAAATCATAATCCAATACTTGTTACTACTTAGTAACAAATCGTTCTGTCTAGTGTCACACGCCCGCTTGTCAGGTACATTCGTGTGTCAAAATCGAAAATGTTCGGGATCAAAATTTTTGTATGAAAATATTCCCAATGTTCGCTCTATAAGTCTTTTAAATCTCTTTGGGTGAATGTGAGAGTGTGCAGCCAAGATAGGACTACCGAGGCTAAACGAGGCACTCCTGTGTCTATAATCTCTGCTATCCCTTTCGCACTCGCCCTGTCTCGGAATGTCTCAGCGAGAGTGTACAGTCACGAGCACCAATTAAACACTTAAGAACTTTTAAAATAGTTTTTCTCCTACTGTCCTGATTATAACTTCGTGTAGTTACGAACATAGTATTCTGGAACTCATATTTTTATGAAAAAGATCCTATCTCCAAGTTACAATCGTTATTTTTCGCGAAAATTGCTTTTAAATTTAGGGAAGTGCATACATATTGGCGCTAGTGACTGAACAGCGACCTTTACAGATATAGTGTTTCAAAATTAATACGTTTTACATAAGCGTTGAGATATATAGGTTGTGCCTTCTCTAACTCTAGGTGGACGGCCGATGTTCTCGAAGTAGCAGCTGTATGAGTGTAGCCGAGGCTCGAGTTAAATCCCGTGCAATTAGACTGAACTTTGTCCAGTAGTAAACGTGGTGTAAAAATCCCCTTTACAAAAAAGGAGCAAAATGTATTGCAGAGAAACGAGTTTTATTTGAGCTGTGAAAAGCCTAGCTATTTACGAGTACTGTAGTGTACAATGTACAGACCCGAATGCTACCCGAAACTGTCAAATTTTCCCAATCAACCTTAAACCTAATGCTTTGGCAATAAAGTTGAAAATCTATTTAAGAAATTTGTCAGATTGTAGTAGCCTGATGTGCTGGCGTCTGTACATAAGTTTGTTTAGGTCGTGCGGATATTTAAAAAAAAAGTAATAACGTTTTAAAAAAATCATAAAAGAAGATGAAAACAATAACTAATGTAACTTTGACCTTACGCGTAACCAAACAGAAGGTACGGTTTAGTAAAAAAAAACGCACACAACACATGTTATAACGATGACTACTGATAAACATTTCAAATCAAGAGCTGCAAAATCTTCCAAAAATCACTAGGTACTCTAAAAAAGCCATTTTATTATGTAACATCCTTACTCGTTTTGACATCATTTACTTATCCCCACTTAAGTACACATAAAAGGAAGAGCTTTCAAAACAATTTTCACCTACTTTCTTATTCAAATATATTGGGTGACAGAGTAGTTAGGTAAATATACATACCTCCTACATCTTTCGTTGTATTATAAGGTGACGAGATTTTTAGGAATGTGGTTTTAAAAATGTCTTTTTAACTTACAAAAAGTGCGTGACATTTTGTCGGCACGGTTGGCGCATTGGCTAAGCGATTGGCTGCTTCGCTGCGTGTCGCGGGTTCGATTGTTGCACGGACCTAATATTTGAATGGCCTACAGGTAGTGGTTCCGGGTCTGGATGTTTGCGTATGTGAGTTTATATATTTGTAAACGTACCCACGGTACAGGCTAAATTCCTAGTGTTGGGCTACGTTTTAAAAAAAAAGAGACGACATACCTACATACCCATATTCCGTGTACCGACATACCTATATACTTTTATTTAGTACCCTATCACAATGTTTTCTTATTTCACCCACAGGTTGACTGGTAGAGAATGCCTTGTGGCATTAAGTCCGCCTATGTACCACTATTGTACATGAAGTTTAAATAAATACATTAAAAACTTGTATTTAAAAATAAATAATGGACTTATCAAGTTCGGTTCAGCGCTATAAGTTTTTAAACTGTCATGGTCACCAACATTATAATTAACACTAGAAACGGGATATTTACCATGTTTACTGTTATTTCGGCGCTGTTGCAAGCACCATGATCATGGATAAACAGCTTCGCTTTCTTTTCAACTTAAAGGACCATTTTACACTCACTATATTTCACTTTTAAGGAGTTCCGCTGGCTTATTTAACTTTGTACTGTTAACATATAATAAGTTTGTGTGCTAAAACCGATTAGAAACTTCCCCTACCATTAAAATAATTAATTATCGTTGGTTGGTCCTAAGTAAAGCCCATTCATAAGAAACCTGAACATAACGATCTAAAATTGCCAACTTAAAAGCTTGGGTCTTTTCGATAATTATTACGTCATATTTTTCTCTGTTCTGAAGTGGGAGAACAGTCCGATCTTAGTTTTGAGTCGGACTGCTGAACGTGGCGTCTCGGGTTTGATTCCCGGCTCGTGTAAAGTTTTTTTCGAGATTAATTTCTCTTGCTGTAGCTTTGGAGGCTACCCTGTAAATGTTGGTCCTATGTACCCGTCTCTTGTCGTGTCGATCCATCGGACTATGAGAGTAAGAGAAGAGAAAGTGAACCTGTGGGCACACTCCTGTGGAATATATGTTACCTATATCATTTGTATCGGTGGTTAGCTCCTCCAATTTTAAAGAATAAATTTTATGTATGTGTTATATTTTAATTGTAAATTATGTGGGTGGGCGTGATGTTATGTTATGTTATATGTTTATTCTCAATCAAAATGAATCTAAAAGACACTTACGGAAATCAAAATCAAAATTGCCTTTTAAGAATCAAAAGTAAATAACCCGAAAGTAAGCAAAGTGATGTATGATTATTTGTAGAGGATTTGAGCAAGAAACATTATTTTTTAACTCCAAAGGGGACCGCTGAAAAAAAATAACTCAATATAATGATAGTAATTTTCTGAACCAACTTGATTCGTTGTCATAATATTTTCTTCAGTTTTGGGGACTTTGTTAATCATTTGAGGCTGGAGCAGGCAATATTGTAAAAGTTCGTAAAGTTAACAGAAATATATTTTTTATTTATTTAATGGTAGTGTCTTACATAACATCACGCCTGTAATCCCCGCAGAGGTAGGCAGAGGTGTACCACATAGTACAACCACATTTTGCCAGATATGTTTAAGTCCCATGTAGAAGGGGGCGAGCCTATTGCCATCAACCGGGCACAAATCAAGACTCTGTAGCTGCTACTGAGAAATTCCTGACGGAAAAACCCAATATCACGATGCCTGACCTGGGAATCGAACCCAGGACCTCATGCTCAGCAGTCGCGCTTGCGACCACTAGACCAACAAGGCAGTCAGGTAATGGTAGTATTTTATTAAGAACATATTATAATAATAGAGCATATAATATCATCCTGTAGTGTTTCTCTAAAGGGCATTAGCCTCTTCCAACAAAAAGCATTGATCACTTATACGCTTGGTCATTGTATGACGATTTCAAGCAGTTTACAGATTGCCAGCCACGTTTCATTCACATTACTTGCATTTCTGTTTACCCCTCCAACTAATTTAATTAATGTTTGTACTGAACGTTTGTTTTTGTCAAGAGTGTAACGGGCAAAGTTCTTAAGCATGGTACAGTCAGCCCCAAAAATATGTAAACACGGACAAGGAACCATTTTATTGTCTACAAAAATTGTTCTGTACAGAACAATTTACAACACATAGTAAACAATTATTATCACCAAAACGTCCTACACTGGCCAGATACATAATAATGTAAACACCCTTTTTTTTTGGGTGGGAAATCATCAAATGACTCCTCCCGCTCTGGGCAGAGCGGAAGGGAGTGTCAGACTTTTACTGACTAAAACCATCCATGTTCCTTCTTTTGCCCTTTGTGTTCCAGGGCCGCGGTATCTCTTTCGAACAGTCCCGCAGCCCTGGCAGGTATCGGCCCTTGACAACGTCATACGACTTGCACCGATTGACATGTCTCGAACTTCGTTTGATAGAAGAACAAGAAGACATATCCTTTTCATTTCATGCATGACGTCAGTGACGTGTCATTTGTTTTTTGTTAAATTTGAAATACATACAATATAGAATGATGCTTAACACTTTGAAGATATGCTAGCATTATGCTAGTATTTAAAAGGTGTACTGGTATACTGTTATGAAAGGTATACTAATATAGACTAATATTATGAAGAGATTTGTTTGTAAGTACGTATGTAAGGGTTAATCTTCGTACCTACTGATCCGATTCCGAAAATTCTTTGACTAACGATAAGCTACATTATTCGCAAGTGTTAAAGGCTATATTTAAAACGTTACCGTCGGTTAATTTCCGTACAAAACGGGAGGGAAACCGTGAGCAACATCTAGTAAAAAATAAAAAGGCACCCTTGCTCCATACATTTTGATGACTGTCTTTTGCTGATAGGCAGAGGTCGAAAGAAAGCCGAATAAGTGTAGTAGGTAATTGTTATAAGCATAGCACAATCAGCATATAATCCCACTGCTGGGATATAGGCCGCCTCTTTATGATAGGGAGTGGGCTATAATCTAGCACGCGGGCCAAGTGCGGGTTGGTAGATGTCGAATGTCTTCGAATAATTGAATTGAGGACATGCCGGTTTCCTCATGATATTTTCCTTCACCGTGTTGAGAGTAGTGGTGATGAAATAAATTACACAAAGTAATGCGACTGCCTGGGTTCGAACCCACGACTTACTGCTCGTAAGTCGAGGCCGCCACCACTGGGCCACCGCTGCTCCTTCGGTCGACTTTGTTACTCAACAAATACCAAAACAAGTATGGACTAATCCTAACAACACACATAACCTGCCAAAGTCCTAGCCTGCACTATTGTTGTTTTTATAAGAAGCAGTTAATCAATGCTTTATCTAGTTTTCAAAACAATCGTGACAAACGCTTACTCCATCCGAATTGTATTAAATTCCAATTTAAAACTCTCTGCACCTGTATGCACTTCAAGTTAACAAATCGATTTAGACATCGCATTGTTTCTTAACAAAACATTGACAAGATAAATAGCTAATTCGTTCTACGCCATCCATTATTTATCGATCGATAGCATAAAAATCAATCAGTAAATATCGCAACTAAGACGTTTCGAAAACGAATCGTTAACTGTTTGCAATGTATTGGCGACACCCTTAACTAATTCGAAGGTAATTGGAGTTGCAGTATTCTGGTGTGAACAAATCTAGCTCACGTTATAGAAACGTGTTTATAGATAGCCAGCCATTGGTAAACTCAATCTAAATGATTTTTCAAACTTATATTTTCAAGGGAGACGCGGGCTCACGAATTGGGTTGTGGAGGTCAGATCGACAGTCGCTGCATGTAAAATAATGGTATTACACTGAAAACGGTTAATCTGGAAGATGGAAGATCCAACATAAATAGAAAAAGCCTGAGCAGATAATTCTGAATCAATGAAAAAAACTAAAGTGAATCGTTCCGATTTTGTCTCGGTAAATTACTGTTCTACAACTGCCTGTCAGAATCAATAGGAAAAAACACATTGATTGTCCGCGGTTACTGAGTCAAATAAATATAAATGTGCCTTACAAACTTGCTCGTAAGTCTAGATATCGGTTGTTTCGCGCTAAGGGCTTTAAAACCAATCTGGGTCATTTTTCCACCATTAACAGAATGCAGGTTCAATTTAGTTGCCTGTTACGCTCATTAGTGTAGATATTGATATGTCTTACTCTTTACATAATATAGTCAAATCTGTCTTGCATTATCATAAAAATGAAAAATTAATATTGTGCTTTGGTTAATTTTCTTATCTTATCTTATCTTATCTTATGTATATATCTTATGTGTATCTCTCTTGTGTATTTGTACTGTATTGTTGTGTTTGTATTGTATTGTCTTTTTCACTTACATACAGATTTAGAAAACGTTTGTATTTTTTTATAGATTGACGCATCGTCTAACAAAACTGATTGATTGAATTAATCGAACTAATCTAGCATTAATAAGTAAGTTTTAATTTGTATTTGTTATTAGTGTAGTAATTAACTGTATTTATGTTCCTAAATAAGCTTAATCTGTTTTGTAACTGCATTTCCAATCTATGTTTAATGCATAGGTACCGGTGCAGCTTTTAATTTAGGCTACACTATAAAATGTAAAAATAATATGAGTACTTGAACATTTATTTTTAGGTTGCTTTGTTGGTTGTCCTTAAATAAATGGTCACCTTCTTGGCAACTCACATGTTTCTTTTTTTTAATTCATAGACTAGAATTTTTTGTCGAGCTCGTGGCTAAACAATAACTGCCGCTCGGGTCGATCTTTAGGTTAAACTGCGCTTGCCTAGGCTGATTCGTGGATGGGTGACAACCCATTCCATACCGAGTTTCCTCCGTGCCTCAATTAGTCGCGGCTGTCATTTGTAGATCTTTGACAGTCGTTACAGGTAGTCAGTGGCCCGAAAGTCTGACAACCAGTCTTACCAAAGGGTATCGTATTACTCAGAACTAACTGGGTTGTGGAGGTCAGTCGCTCCATGTAAAATACTGGTATTCAGCTGTATCCGGTTAGACTGGAAGCCGACCCCAAAATGCTTGGGTAAAGGCTAGGCAGATAGATTAGTATTTTTTGTACACAGGATTTTTTTGACATTTGTCTTTTATTATCGTTGAAGTAGCGAAAGGAAAATAGTGTGAGAAATATCCTAGAACCACAAATTCGAGGACATACAATGTATAAAAAGATCCTTCACGAAGTTGTTAGCCAAGCATTCGGTACATCAAACTAAGTAACTCTACGCTTAAATTATTGCTGGGAAACTTATTTTTCTTGGTTAACATCACGTTTTGCGGTAGAACTCAATGTAAAGCAATCAACACATTGTTCTGATGGATGCATTGAATAGTGCAGGGGTCATGGAACCATTTAAAGTAAAGTACTTCATAAAATTAAAAACTTTGATTTAAAAAAAAATGGAAGTTTGACCTCCAATATCTCCGTAACTAGAGGTATGGAACAAAAAATGATCGCAATGACGGAGAGTACAAGTACCTTTCGGCTTCAACCCATTATATCATCCATAACGTCAACCAACCAACACTGGACCCGCGCCGCGTGTTGGATTACGGCTCTCTCACAGAAGGAGACCCATGTCCGTAGTAGAAACACAATAGATCGATTATGTTAAAGTTGTAACTGTTTTTGGCCAACACTTTCCATCTTTCGCAAGGAAGCCTTCTCAATTTCAAGATCCGTGTAAAATGGTATGTTTCAACATATTTAATTTGATTTGTTTGCTCAACAAGTGGGGTTTTAGAATTAAAAGTAAAAAAGCAATCGTCACGATACAAATTTTAGTTGAAAAAGGTGTGAAATTACTATTTCGCATGCTTGTCACAGTTCAAAATGAATTGAAAAGGAAATAGAAAATGTTATTTGAATAGAATAGGTTGTGAAATATTGCAGTAGATAACATTAAAAGTGGTTTTGTGGTCACAGAATTCAATATCCTAGCTGTATTTTATTTTGAATCAATTTGAATAGTACCAGAATCAACAAGGTAATCGGTTTACATAAGGCTCTGGTACAACAATACACGGTACCAGATTGAGTAAAAAACAGAATGTAAGAAAAACAATGCACATGGAGTTTTAACAAAGACATTCAAACATTTACGAGTGAAGTTTTATTAATACCTACGAGGAATCGTAGGTAGGTACTTTTTTAATTTAATTCGTACTGGGGGGTTACTATGACGTCAGCAGCAGGAGTAATTCCAATATAATAAATAAATAATAATAAATCGTTTATTGGACTCAATAAAATATAGCCTAAATACAATTTCCTCTATTAGGGTATATACACAAAAGGCTGCAAGAAACTAAACGGACGCCTGACTTCCAAACTAGGTAAAAAACCTGTATCTTGGAAATCAGTTCACTTCCATGGACAAAATTAAAAGGAGACACTTGGTTAATATGACAATTCACTGGCAGTAATTAGACTATACAATTTGGATTTTGAATTTAGATATTATACAATAATTATATTAAATTACATTAATTTTATTACATTAAATTATATTAAATTAAATTAAAACTGGCTAAGAAATAAGAAAAAATACAAAACAAGGAATTATATGTGGTAGTATCGTGTTTTGTGTGGTAGTGTCCATATGTGTGTTATAGTGTGTATGGGTGCTTTTGTGAGGGTGTAAATTGTGTGTGTGTTTTGGTGTGTACGCAAATTTTCTGAATGTTAGTTCTGGTCTGGTATTACTTCGGAACATTTATGATTTTTTCCGTTTGAGAATAATCAAGGTTAAGGAGCCATCGTGTGACAGTTTGTTTGCATTTTTGCTTAGATACAGGATAAATTTCCAGTTCCTGATTAATTTTATTATATATATGGCCACCTAAAAATGTGAAAAATCTCTGCAAGAATTGAGTACGGCAGGCTCTGGACTCGCAAACTGTATGTTTTCTTCGTTTATGTAGGAGAGCAATGGGATCATAAGTCAGACGACCATGCATTTTGATGATAGTGTACAGTATAAAAAGTTGCCTCACTGTTAGAACTTCACAGGTTTGGTAAAGGGCGATAGTGGGATGATAGAAGGGAAGAAATGAACTGACTTTAAGTAGCGCTCTCTGTGCACGCTCAAGTTTCAGCATTATGGTTTTACACGCCCCACCCCAAGACGTTATACAATAAACTAAAAGAGATTGGCATAAAGCGAAGTAGATCGTTTTTAATACTTTAGCGTTTGCTATATGTCTGAGATTTTTAAATATATATATTAATTTACGAACTCTAGATGAAACAAGGTCGACGTGAGGTGAAAAATTAAGCCTGTTATCCAGTAGGACGCCAAGGTATTTTATTGTGTTAGTTTGCTGAAGTAGAGGACATTCACAAGGTGATAAACCACTACACATGTGCGAGTGTGCGATAATTTGTGAGTTAAAATCAGAAAACGTCTGTGGAACTTTCCGGAGAGAAAAAGTTAAGAATTTTGTTTTGTCGACATTTAGGGTTAGAAGATTGGCTCTCAACCAGCGGTTAACAATGTTAAAGCCACGTTGAGCATGCTGAAACGCTTTGTCCCATGAGCTATCTCTGAAAATGAGGGCCGTGTCATCTGCAAAGGCAATAATCTTCCCATTCAGAAGTTCAAGGTCACAGAGGTCATTGATATAAATGAGAAACAAGGTAGGTCCGAGAATGCTTCCTTGAGGAACTCCGTAGGAAATGGGTAGATCGCCACTCATCCACTCTCCAACTCTCACACGCTGAGACCTGTCGCTGAGATAATCCGTAAAGAGTTTAAGTGGTAAATCTCTGATTCCCAGTGTCTCAAGCTTATCTATTAGTCTGGGAACAGAGACCGTGTCAAATGCCTTAGCCAAATCAAGAAATATTGCCAAGACTTTATTTTTGTTATCAATATTGTTTACAATAAAGTCCGTAACCTCATGAACTGCATCACTAGTAGCTTTATTGCATCTAAATCCAAATTGAGCGTCAGAAAGTAGCTTATTTTTCTCCAAATAGTTTATCAGTCTTTTGTTCATGAGTTTCTCTAGGATTTTGGATAATGTAGGCAATATCGAAATTGGTCTATAGTTATTGACACAGGCTCTGTCACCAGACTTAAATATGGGTGTTATTTGGGATTTTTTGAACTCACGTGGGAAAGAACCGGTCTGAAATGATAAATTACAAATATAAGCTAGCGGGGAGAGTAATATAAGTCTATATCGAGATAAAAAACTTGCAGATATATTATCACGTCCAACAGCACAGTTAATTTTCAGATTGAGGATAATGTTGTTTATCTCATTTTCATCTGTTGGGAACATTACGAAAGAGTAAGAACAAGATGATTTGGGAGGCAAAGGTGAGTCGGGCGAGGGTTCCTGAGCTAGATGTTTTTCTGCTAGAGATTTACCCATGTTTGCAAAGAATGCATTTATGTTATCAACGCAAAGTTGAGGGTTACTAGGAGATATTAATTCCGAGGCAACTTCCTTTGATCGAGTAGTGTAAGTTATAGTTTTAATAGCGGTCCATAGCTTTTTAGAATTATTTCCAGCCTTATCGATTTCGTTCCTTTCATATTGTCTTTTAAGCTTTTTTAATAATCCGTTACAAAAATTTCTGTATCTGGTATAGGTTACTTTTAGAATTGTATTATTAGGAGATTTTTTCGACTTCAGATGCAGTTTATCCCTATTTCTCATGCATCTCAAGAGACCTGGAGTAATCCATGGCTTTAAGATTTTCTGCTTTTTGGTAACAGTTATAGTTTTAGTGCACAATTCGATAGCAGAATTAATAGAACCAGTGAAAAACGCAACAGCATCATTAACATCAGTCATAGAATAAAGAGGCGCGAAGTCGATATTGAGGATAGCTGAGTCTAAAGAAGCATTGTCTGTTTGTTTTAGCGTTATTGCGTTCTGTCTAGCGGGGATCGACATGTCAATGGAAAGAATAACAGTGTGGTGATCAGTAAGGGATGTTTCAGCTACAAAGCATGATGCCGGAAATTTGGTTTTCAGCATAACATGATCTATGCAAGATTTAGTGTGAGTGGGAATAAGGTGAGCTGGTAACATGCCATGCGAAGCCATAAAGTTTAAATAATTGTGTTTTCGAACATCCAATGTTTGTTCAGATATATCGATGTTAATATCACCAGTTAAAACAAAGTTTTTAGATTTTGAAATAACGTCATGCAGTAGGTTATGTAAGCTTTGCAAAAATACATCGATATTTCTAACACTGGGGGATCGATAAATAGCAAGGATCTTAGTATGCTTTTCGAGTGTCAATAATAGACTGTTACAGTCCATAATTGACAGCTCCTCTACACATACATTAATTCCCTTCCTGATATAAACCACTACTCCTTCGTTTTGGGATTTATTGTTGCTAGTTGCATAATAATCATAACCATCCATTAACGGAGGATTATGAACACTAAGCAACCAGCACTCGGTTAATATTATCACATCCCAATCGACCCTGGATCTAGCCAAAAGAATGAGCATACCAGGCATATTACAATTAATGCTTCTTATATTTTGAATTAACATTTTTAATGATTTTCCAGACGATGAGATTAGTGTTGAGCATTGATCTATGCTACAGGTAGACGCACTAGCCACGGATATTAAGTCTAAATCGGTCGAAATGTTTTCATGAGTATTTATGTTATCGAATTTTGAATTGCGTTAAATTTCAAACTAAGGGTGTTAACGGAAAATAGATTTACTTGAACGGAATCATGTAGGATATTGCGTACAATGTGGAGTTGAGAGTGTGTAAGTAAGTGTAAGTGTGTGTGTAAGTGTGTATGTGGTGTGGTAGTCGAAACGGTATGAACATGAGAAAAAACACATTTGCAGAAACAATACGATTCAAAGACTAAGACAAGCAGGCAGACGGCCGTAATCCTACTAACATGAAGTAACAATATTATATTTCGAATACTTATAAGAAATAGTCATGCTTGGGCAAGTTTGAGAATATCCTCCTCGCTATCTATGCGTATGGTTGGTTGATCATCTCTTTTCTTCATGTAGACTTTTCCGTAAGAATGCCAGCAACCCGCAAAAGAATTTTTTTTAGCATGCTCCCGAGCCAAGTAAAATAGCTTTTTTGCATGTGGCGTAAGGGACTCGGATATGGAAACTGGTTGCATTGGGCCGTCAATCCTGAGATGTGAACTATTAAGCTTATTTTCTTTATTGCCCTTGTTGAACAACTTAGCTTTCTGTATCATATTTTCCTTGATAGTCGCTGATGCAAATTCCACTATAATGGGAGCGGTAGCTTTATTTTTGGTCTTCAGTCTATAAGCATCTCGAATATCAGAGGGGTTAACGGGTTGCTTAAGCACTTCGCTGACATTTTTTATTATTTGTGTCAGGTTTTCCTTATTCTCAGTTGGAGACTGGGGCACATTTCTTAATTCTATAGTGGTGGACTTGGCTTTCCTCTCTAAAAAATCAATTCTCTGTTCGAGCAATTCAACCCGTACTTTATACGTGGAGTTTTCCTTTTGAATTTTAGTCAAGTTTTCCAGGACTTCATCGTATTTGTTGGACATGAAGGAAAGAGATTTTTTCATCTCAGCAGTTTCTTCCATCATCATAGTCATGGCGGAAGTTAGAGAATCAAATTTACTATTTTGCGTCTTAGTGAATTTTTCAAAAAGCTCCTTCATTTCCGCCATAAGCAAGTCCCCGTGTTTGCGCTTTAGATTGCGTGAGGTGTTAGGAAGACTCACTGAATCGCTGTCAGAGAGGATTCTATCAGACGCAGTATCACAGTCATGCGCAACTTGCAGTATATCCATGTTTGTTTTGGTTGATTTAGATGGAGTATGTGAAATTGACATGATGGGAAGTATTTTTATTCAAATATATTAGTAAACTCCGGTTCTAACCATGGATTGAGAATAAAGTTCGAAAATTAATTCGTTCTCAAAAAACCAGTATTCAAATTCGGTATTTTATGGTTCACGGTTACTAAAATGTCGTAACAGCGAGAATGTCTTCCTTCAAAACAATTTTATATGCTGGCAACTTCAAGCCGGAACGTCAAAAAAAAAGTTTTGCCAATCAGATGTTTCTCTTTACAACATGAGTCATCCACAAATTATCAAATAACCGTGTGTTTTGGGCAAATGTAAACAAATTTGAAAATGTAGATCGTTGGAAAACTTCCTTACCGAAATTTGATATGTTTCCAGTGCGTTTTCTCTTGGTGTTTTCTTCTCAAAAGCTGTGATGTTTGATGCAGTGACACAGCTGTTTCACTAGTTTGGTAGTTGTTTGTTGTAAAACTCATGTAAAGTTATTTTAAATAAATATCACTGCCGAGCACTAAAAATCGTCAACCAAGGATTCGGAAGCCGGAAGCGGAAGTCCTTCCCAATGTGGGAAAGAGATGGCGCTAGACGACCTGTCGCCGTCCCCGGAGAACAAAATGATAACTGCCATTATCTTAGTTTTAGTGTTATGTCATTTTTGGGATCTGTGGGTGGTAATACATCTGCTCAATTTTTTCGAAATTTTTATACTGTTATTTGACGAAGTTACAAAATTTTACAATAGTATTCAAGCATTTAACACAGGCCTTAAATTACGGGAATAAAGTGTTAATATAATATTATCGAAATGTTTTCCTACTTGTTAGTATGACAAACACTCTTACAATTATATTCTCGTGAAAAATATTCGACTAGATAAGATAAAAGCAGTTATCGTTTTATTCTCGTTCAAAATCAACCAGTCGTTTCGTATAAAGATGTGTTAGTAAAACGACTTTTATGGTTTTGAACAGTAAGACATATTGTCATCCTCTTTTAACCCTCTCACCGCACTGCTGGAAGGTTCAGGTCTAGAATATCGGTTGAGGAGAGGTGGTCAGGTCATATATCACCTTCTTTACAAGGATGATCTGAAAGTCTTTGCCCCCCATCAAAGACTCTCTATGCCCCCCATAAATTGCAACTGGCAAACTACTGAAGGTAACAGAAACTTTCAGCAGCGCCATCAGGATGGAATTAGGTGTGGACAAATGTGAAGTGAAGGGAGATTATGGAACTCAATCCACGGATTCCATATACCTTAGATCTCTCTCCTCAACAGAAAGTATTTAGGTATGTCGGAAGCATTAAGCATCAATACAGTCGACATGAAACAATCGTTACTAGTTACTGCAGAGATGAAACAATCGTTGAGGGAGCGCTTCACCACCGCTTGGCCACCTGAATAAGGTGCTAACAACAACAACAACATCCATTTATTTTCAGGCTACTTTGACCCATAGATATAAATGTATAGCTTACAGACTAACATATATAATGATATAATACAAATTGTGTTAGTAAATAGAACCTTAAAACTATATTAGTAACACTTCAGTTGTGCACTGTGTCACTGCGCGTTCATGTGGCACTTGCTCGTGGAAGCGACAATCTTAAAGTCCTCGTCCAAGACGAGGTGCTGATGACAAGAATTGGTGACGCCTTAAAGTTGACTTTACGGCGCGACTCAAGCAGTTACACTCTCGTTACCTACTTGGTCTTCTGACGCAAGTACTCAACGATGTCCTCCACCGTAGTGGTGTAGTGTAGGCTGGAGATGTACGCCGAAGTGTTCGGCTTCGCGGCACGAATAGGCACTAGGCACGTTGAGCTCCGATGGAGGCGTATCGCAGCGGTGCTTATTGGTACGTTGACGGTGCTTCCTATTCAACACTGTCACAAAACGATCACCAACCTGTAACAGTGCCTTTTCAGGCACGCAGCGGCTAAGCAGGCTTTTGTCAGGCGGAAACAAGGTGCGCGCCTTCAACGGTTAGGTCATGCCGGTTTTGATGTATTCTTTCGGTATCTTCAAATGAACTCAGACGCAACTTGATGCCCGGAATAGGAGAATCCGTGCACTGCTTACCGCAAATCGGATGCGTCACCCTCGTTCGTTGGTAATGAGACTGTATATCCCACGGAAGTGTGGGATCATGGCTTCTTAAATGCTAACTAACCGTGAGGTATCGCATCCGTGCACAACCGTGAGGTATATAGTCTCTCGGAATACTTCCTAAAAGCCGACGTGAGGATGCACCGAGACTTAATTTCAGTGGACAAGGGCCTCACCCTCCCTGTCTAACGAGAACTGGCGCAAGCCTATAGTATTAGACACTAATGACTGCCCTGCATGGGCCCGATGTAGACTTCTTAGCATCGGTATCGTGGATTTGCTTCGGTGACCTCTTCGGGGAAACCGAAGGTATTGTCTGTGCAATAATGGACGAAGTTATGATGGCGAACTACTACCGGAATTACATCGTGAAGGATGGCACGGTTGATATAATGTCGGGCAGGCCACCGGCCGGGAGAATCGATCCGACACATTATTTCTGGCTGTTCTTGTCTATCTAACGGAGAGTACTTGCATAGACACAACCTCGTTGCCAAGATAGTCCACCAGCAACTTGCATTGAAGTACAACCTTGTGGAATCAGAAGTGCCATACCATAAGTATGCGCCTGACCCAGTTCTCGATAGTGGTAATATCACGTTGTATTGGGATCGATCTGTCATCACTGACTGGACTATTGTTGCCAATAAGCCTGACATTGTGGAGATAGATCGATTGGAGTGTCACGCAATGATGATCCTCGTGAGAGAAAGATAGATTTTCGACATGTGGGGTGTGAGTACAGCAGTCATTCTGCCGATAGCTGTGTCGGCCATTGGCTTAATAGTCAAAAGCCTCGACCAACATCTGAGGATGCTTTCGCTTGATTCAGAAAGCAGAACTTCTGGACACGGCGCGTATTGTTAATAAATTCCTCTCTCAAGAGCTGCTCGGCATCAGGAGCAGCTCTCGAGACTGTGACTTGAGAGGTGGACTACTTTAAAAAAAATATATATTTTTATAGGAATACTTAAAAATGTATTAAATGTGTATTAGAACAAATAAATGAAATAATTCAGATAATATAAGATCATGTAGCTGACTTTAATTAATACCAAATAGTTTTTTTCACTATTGTTTTGATTGTTTTTTTTCATGTTTTTTATTTTTGAGGAGTGAGAACCTTGTTTTTTTGCTATAGAACGATTTGGAAGACATTGTTACAAAGTTAATATTAAAACACTGGAATTGAATTGATTACCATATCATAGTTTTATTGGGAAACCAAATTCACAGTCCATAAAAGAAAAAAAGTTTCACAATATTTACGAGAATAAGACGATATTAAAGTATTATCATCATCACTTGTACCCTAAAAACCCGTAGAATAAAATGATAAGTAATGAGTGCAATATTTGATTCTGGTCAGGCTGTACGGAGAATAAAATGATAATCGACATTATACAACTTAGACGATGACGGATTTTGACTAACTTCTTATTTTGTAAATAATATCTCTATTTTAATAATTAGACATATTTCACTAAAGCATTACAAACCTACAAAAAATAACTTCTTTTCAAAGCTAACAATCATCAGTCTACGTCCAGTATTTAAGGAGCAATCGAAGAAAACATGTTTTTTATTTTTCCTGAAAAGTTGCGTTTTTGTAATTATCATTTTATTCTCCGGGGACGGCGCTGTATAGCTCGGTCTCTTTCCTACACTGGAATTACTCCTGCTTTCGTCATAGTAACCCCCCTGAAGTCTTATGCCTTCAACACCTATTTTGATTTCACCACCCTTTAAGCCAGAATAGAGCAACAATAGAATGGAGCTCATTTCAAGGCACTAATGTTAGATCATTTATTTCAAAGATAATTAAATTATTTACAAACTACAAAACTATAATAGTAGGTAATAAATATGTACAAGTAGAAAAGGATTACAGGGCGTCCAAAAATTCGTCCGCATCGCTATCAACAGGAAAAGTGCCCAGAAGGCTGGCAGCGTTACCACGTTGGATGGCAATGCTGATTCTTTGGCCAAAAAATAGGCCCGCCCTCTGGTCACGTGAAGAGTCGACCAACCGCTTGGCGATTTCCCGAAATACTAGGTGGGCACTCGGACCCCATGGCCCTAGTGTTTCAACCCCAAACGGCTCAAACACATAACTACCAATTAAATTGTCACTAATTAGTTATTTTACCCATTTTTTTTGTTCAATTAAAATAAGTTAAGGTTTTATGCTTTTCCTTTCATCTAATTTATCGTGTTTGTTACAGAGATTTGATCCTTATACTTGGCCCTATCGATCGATGCCATAAAAGTACAGAGAAATATTTTTTATACTCGAGTGTGGCAAGCGAATTCTTGAAAATCTTTGAATGCAGATTCGTTTCTTTTTAAACATAAAAGAATGTTTCCTTTGAGTAAAATTTCCTAACTCCTTTATTTACGAGTAGAGTACTTTCACTCCAGGTTAGGTTGAAAAATTCCACCATGTATAGCGAAAGAATTGCTATCATCATCTGTCTCGCCTTTTCCCAACTATGTTGGAGTCAGCTTCCAGTCTAACTGGATGCAGCTGAATACCAGTATTTCACATGGAGCGCTTGGTGTTGTTTCAATTGTTTCTTTCTTTGCTTTCAGAAAGAAAAATCAATTACTGCGCTGAAAGATTATAATGCTACCCGGGATAGTTTTTCACAAGAATCTCGACTTGGTCCACACGTACACTTCTTTGTTGATCTTGTACTTAGATTTGTTATTTTATTTCTTATATCTATTATTTTGAACACCACCTACTTCACTATTTTAGCATCTCTGTCATCGTTCTCGTTCACGAGGATTTCACAATGACTCAAGGTACAATGACTATACGACACATAGATTACGAACCCAATTCTGACACCATGTTTTGGTCGGTGTAATTTATAAATGATAATACTGGACTTCAATAAACTTGAGTTTAATAAATGTTTTGGAGTATTACAGGAAAAACAGTTAGCCGTGCTCGGACGCCATATTGACAGCCCGCCTTCTTAGCGACTAGTGATGTTCTATTACAATAGTGACGTTAGCTACTCATAACACTGCCTCTATAAATTTATTTAGAGTGGGCGCAGCATCGCATCTTTTCTATTAGTCGTTATATCTCAGTAGTCATCCCCTTTCAGGACGTATCATTTTTCACGCAGGCCATCCATGGTTGCTTTGGTCCCCTTGTTTGCATCCCTTACTCTTATAGCCATCCACATACATACCCAAAACTTTCCTCGGGACATTTTCTTCTTACTTATAAAACATGTACGTCTACAACAATAATTACAATACAGTGTATATGAAACATGATATGGCAAAACAGTAGGTGTCTGATGAGATGACGAGGAATAGAAATGTATATGACATCACACCCGTAATCCCCGAAGGGTTAGGCAGAGGTGTACCTAATAGTACACTCACATTTCACCATTTATGTTTTTGTGTAATGCAGTTACGTTTTAATAGGGAACCAGACACAAACCCAGACTCCGTGGCTGCTACTGAGAAATTCCCGATAGAAAAACCCAATAACACTTTGCCCTTCCTGGGAAATCGAACCCAGGACCTCATGCTCAGCAGTCGCGCTTACGACCACTGGACCAATGAGGCAGACAATTTATGTACCTTTTAAATAAATCTCAATCAGCTGAAAACAGAGTTTCAACCAGAGTTATATGACTCAAACAGAACTAACCCAATTGAATATAATAGACGTAACCAACCTAATAATATAATAATAAAAATCTGCTGAATAAAATTGCAATAATACTCAGTGTTACAAAAGAAATAAATATTGAACAACTGGTCACACTGAATTATATAAATACTAGCGACGCGACCCAGCTTTGTAATGTTTTTATGATTTGACAAAACATCGAGATTTTTTTTTGGTAACTATGAGTTATATTATACTCGGATCGATTTTGGACAATGAAGAAGACGTATGAAAAAATACTGCATGTAGCTGAGATGATAAAGTCAGAAATGAGCATATAAGAGAAAGTTTGAAAGTGGCGCCTGTTACAGAAAAGTTGAAAGGGAATCGTCTGGTCTTGGTATGGACATTGTGATGAGTAGGATTGAAACTCTTGTGACTAAAAGATTGATGATTATAACTGTTGATGGATGGAGAGCGAACGGAAAGCCAAAGAAAAGATGGATGGATAGTGTGAGGAAAGATATGAAAGAAAAACCGGCCAAGTGCTAGTCGGACTCACGCTTGAAGGGTTCCGTACCATCGCACTAGGGAAGCCCTTTTAATTTTTAATTTATTTTTACTTGTTGAACAGAAATACTCATTCTGAGAAAATTTCAACTGTCTACCTATTACGGATCATGAGATACGGCCCGCTGAAAAGCAGACGAACGGACGGACAGCGGAGGTTTATTAATAGGGTCCCGTTGGTTAGCCTTCGGGAACAGAATCCTAAAAAAGGAGTAAATGATAGCGTGACGTCAGACAGGGGAGAATGGAATAGAAGTCCCAACGCTGAACCCCAAGTCCCAACTTGGGACAAGTGCAGCAAGATGGTGATTAGTTGGTGACATACCTTTCACCCTGCCAGTTTTTTTTCCAAATTGTGGTCAAAACCGCATAAAATTCATAGTTTCGAAGAACAACGTAGCCACTCGGACAGACGAATAAGTGGCTTAATTGTATACTATTTTATTTTTATAAATTGTGATACTGTTATTATTGCGATACAATTTCATGTTACAGCTATTAGGTTTGCAGTCTACGCGTAATAATTTGAGCTAGATTTTTTTTCATGACCTAAAAAACGTACGCTTGTGGAAAACAGAGTATTGCATAGCTAAGTTGCGGTAGAAACAGATGTGGTGATAGAACTTTCTCGATTGTGAAATTTCGCAAGAATCTGATAGTGTTATTCTATGAACATGACATGACATCACGACTGTAATCCTCGAAGGGTTAGGCAGAGGTGTACCTAATAGAACACATTTCGCCAGTTATGTTTAAGTCCCATGTAATAGGCGAGTCTATTGCCATCAACACACATCTAGACTCCGTGGTTGCTACTTAGAAATTCTTGATGGAAAAACCCAATAACACATTGCACGACTCGGGAATCGAACCCAAGACCTCATGCTCAGCAGTCCCGCTTGCGACCACTGGACCAATATGAGGCAGATTATGGACAATACTTTGATATGTTTTTAAACTGTCATGGTCAAACACATCACACACACACACACATCATTGACATGTCACATTATCATTAACACTATAAATAGTACACATGGTAAATATCCCGTTTCTAGTGTTAATGATAATACTTTGATATTCATCCACCAACCCGCGCTGGATCTGCTTGGTGGATTATGGCCCTACCTCTCATAGAGAGGACGTATGTTTCCCAGCAGTGGTAATTATGGGCTGATTATACTATTCAGATAGTCAAACGGTGTAGTGGAATTGATGTTTTCTTTTTAATGGTATGGTCGAGGCTGCTTGTGGCTAATTATGACAGTGTAGGACTCAATTGAAGCTTAGGTTACGCTTGCTGATGTCGGTCCGTCAATGGGCGAACATCAATTCATATCGATGCCTGTGTGAATGTCCAATAAGTACTTGTCCACTATCTATTAGACAATCTTTGTGTCGCGGTATAAAGATAATGGCCGACATACAGAACTTTCTTTTTAGGGTTCCGTACCCAAAGGGAAAAATGGGACCCTATTACTAAGCCTCCGCTGTCTGTCTGTCTCCAGGATATATCTCATAAACCATGATAGCTAGAATGCTGAAATTTTCACATGATAGCTAGAATGCTGAAAGTTTTTTTAGGGATCCATACTGGTGACAGGTATATCGCTAAGCCGAAAGGTGCTAAGTAACATTTAGAACATGATAACAGCAACAAATCCCACTTCACGAATGTACGAGAAAAGCCACAGTACAGGATGAATGGCGACGGATTGTGAAGCTTGCTACCACCCCTGATGTGACGACCACGACCACTCTGCCAAGAGTGTGACAACGAGGAAGAAGAACAGCAACAAAACTTCATAACCGACTCGACCAATTAATGAGACAGCTGCTTATTTTTTTTTTGGGATTACGCTACTGGTCCCATGGAGAATGTTTTTTAGTTTAATGGTCTATCACACACTTAAAATGTCCGCACCTTTTTGGGATATGCTGTACACAAAGTCGAAAAAAAACCTGTGGAGAGTGATCTAATTTTTTCAAAAAAATGTCGGTTAATCTTCTAAGACCCCTACTGTCCCTAATTTCTAAATTTCAACCTGTAGATCAAAATCAAAACTCTAAATGTTTTCACATAGGCATAGAACTAAAGGTACATTCGGTTCGGAAAACCCCTAATTCGGGTTGGTCGTTTCCCATGGGGAAGAACCGGTAAGAAACTCCATGGTTCCTCTTTTAAAAATATTTGTTTTTAAAATGTTATTAGGTTTAGGTTTAAAATACTTTAAAGATATTTATTCTCAAAAAAGACACAAAGTCGTCACTTACATGAGAACAATGCTTAAAAATAATTATATTTAAAGTTCGTCACCGACGTCACGGTAGCAATTATTATATTATGTTTGTGATACACCCATCCAATTAATTCAGATTTTAGGAATGGTGTTTTTTCTGATCAAATATTCAGTTAATCGAGTTTGGAATGCATTGAATGAGTGTAATTTTTTAATACATGAGGGTATTTTATTGTACAATTGTGCTCCTTCAAATATTAACATTTTTTTGCCAAACTTTGTTCTCATCTTCGGCAAAATCAGTTATTACAATACTGTGTGGGAGGATATCCGCGAAGGCAACAAACAAGATTTCGGATATCAAAATGACGTCATAATATCATAACAACATACAGTGGAGTAGTTTTTCAGTCAGATATCGTACTATAGGTATACTCTTACCGTCCTTGTCGATCAATGTGACTGAATCATCAGTAATGAATGTATCTGATCAATGATCTAATCATCGATAGCGGAAAACTGAGGACGATATACAGATATCTGATCTACATTATTGTAATAGGAACATGTTTTGATAACAAATTGATAAGAATCTCTCAATGTAAATATAACTAGTTTTTTTTACGGCTTGGTTTTAGGTACGGTCAGCATCGAATGTGACTACTTCATTTGCTGACTGTACTGTTAAAATTAGGTTTTTTCCATCAGGCTTGAATTTGTGCCCGTTTAATAGCAATGGCCTCGCCCCCTATTACATGGGACTTAACAACATAACTGGCCAAATGTGGGTTAAAAATCGGTACAACTCTGCCTGACCCTCTGGGATTTACAGTCGTGATGTTATGTTAAAAAACGTATTGTTTGGGAGCATAAATTTTTCAAGTAAGCCAGTTTATTTTGTCAGAAGATGCAATAAAACGGTCCAGTGGGCAACCAATATTACTTGCACAGTGCGTGAAATGCTTCGCTGATCGGAAAAAATAAAAGTTTATTTTTAGACAAAAAGGCTAATCAATTAATGTTTGCTTTGTGTTTTATTTGTTAAGACTTCGTTAATAAAAGATTTTTTAATAGAATAATGATAATATTCTACACGAGTAATTAGATGTTTTTATTTAAACCACGATAGTAGCTCAAATTGACAATGAAATTAAATGTTTATTTCTTATGGCATGGGGTAAGTAGTATGTTAGGAACTGCAAACTTTTTTTTCACGGTTTCATGATTTTACCTAAAAAAAGAAAAGGTTTTTGATTGACCCCTTACATATTTCAATAGCACCTTCTGTTTAAAAAAGTTAAACCGGAGTAAAAACTCCTTTCCTTGGTCAAATAACCGAAAAAATATTAGAAAGCGAACTCATTCACTAGTTTTCATGGATAATAGAAATTCTAAAAGTCAAGACCGAATCATCTACATCAGTAAATACCAATATACAAAGAAATAATAAGGACAATAAAAGGAAAAATCTCAGTGGGCAGGACGATGACCTTCTCGGTAACATTTCCTGAATGTTCTAGAGTGAAGTCATCTAGAGGGGCAATCGTGCGTATCAAGAATCTAAAAGGTTAAGTTGAGCTAACCGCGGTTACTTTTTAGATATGAAATTTATATCTTAAACTAGCTACTGCTATTTTCATATGTTTTCAGGGATAAATAGTAACCTGTCCTTCCCCAGGATATAATCTATCTCCTTGAAAAATTTCATAACGATCCAATCAGCCGTTTAGTCGTGAAAAGGTAACAAACAAACTAACAAACAGTGTTACTTTCGCATTTTTAATATAAATACTACAAGTATGGATGTATATTGCTTTCTTTCACCTTGATGCAACCAGAAGCCTGACAATCTGAAAACTGGCTTCTCCATAGAATAAAATGTATTATTGTTACATGCAGAAGGTTACCAATTGCTTAAAGTAACAAATCTATACCAAAATACATAAGATAACGCCTGTAATCTTCGAAGGTCTAGACACAGGTGTATCTAATAATAGTACACCCACCTTTATTTATTTAAACTTCATGTACAATAGTGGTACCTAGGCGGACTTAATTCCACAAGGCATTCTCTACCAGTCAACCTTGGGGTGAAATAAGAAATATTGTGATAGGGTACAAAAAAATTATCTAAAAAGTAACTTCTTGTTTTCGAAAATTTATATACTTATGTTGATACTAATACACATATATAAATACACACTAATAAATATTTTAACAAATACCAAAATGAAATACAAGAAACCTAATAATAATTACCATGACTCGACTTCTAATTGAGAGCTATTTATTCTGACTGAAATAGTGGTTACATTTCGCGAGTTTTGTTTAAGTGCCATGATCTAGGATGCAAACTTATTGCCAGCAACCGGCCCGTCAAATCCAGAATCCCTGGCTGCTAGGGAGAAATGATTGGTAGGAAAACCTAACAACACTATCCAACCTGGAAATTTTATTCCGAATAATAATTATGAAAGAACTATCTTGCTACAAACAATGGTCTATGTGTAACGTCGACGCAACCGTGAGTTTTATGTTTCAATTTTACGCCAATAGTAATATAACACCCATTGACCTATAAGAAACAAGAGCAATGTTTCTTAAGAAAATACGAAATGAGTTTTTAGTTGTTACTGTTAGTTAGTTGGTACTAGACGGCACCAAAATTATTGCCTATATAGAAACACGCAACGCATATTTGATTGTCAACGCTTAGCTAAGCTCTGAGGGTTGAAAATGAAGTAAGCGAAACAAAATATGTAGCTCCACACTTAACTACATACAGAAAGAACTTTTTATTATTATTTTGTAATACCCAATCAAAAGAAACTGAACATCGTCAAGAAATAATAAATAAAAACGTCAAACATTTCTGATACCTAATCAATAATATCTATCCGATTACTTGGGGCCACAGATTCATTACTTTAAGGAAAAAAGAATCCTCATTATTTCCGAAAATGTAACTATTTTTATCAATAAAAGTCAGATAACTATCAAAGCATTGTATCTCGCAGCTTCCTATCTCTGAAACGAAAACCTTGTCAGAAAAATTAGGGTATTTGTAACTATTATACTTATATTTTCCGTTTAAAGGCCTACAATTTCGATAATTGTGGCTCTTATTCCGAAGACTCAAAGTTCAATTTTGGTGTAAGTATCTTTTCTGCAGACGTAAAAAGAATTTTGGGAATGACGTGAGTGGTTCATTCCTATGTGCCGCAACTTTGTGAAAGGTGAAATATACTAGTATTTTTTTTCTGTAGATACGACAATTTTCGTAGATGTAAATTGTATGAAAGGTCGAAGTGTGTAAGTAAACTCTTTACGCAAACTTTTTCCAGCGGCACTCAATTTTGGACCACTATGCAAATTGCAATATCATAATATTTTATAGGTTAATTTAAGTTTTTCGGGGATACTGCGTCATTTTACTGCATGAATATTTTACGTAGGTGTAAATATGAAAAAAAAAAAAAGTTTTTGACGCATGGATAATTTTATTCTGTGGTAAAGCCAAAATTTTCAGCTTCTGGTCATGATATTAGGGGCCATCCATAAATTACGTCACACGTTAAGGGGGGAGGGAGTCGACGAAGTGTGACATTGTGTGACAAGTGGTAGGAAGACCCCTAAACGTCGTGACGTTATATTTCAAATATGTAAATATTAAAACACGCTATTAACGAAAAACTTTAAAATATTTCCAACTTCATCTGTATGACTCCTTGTAGGTACTATAAGATCACTGCTTTTTTTAACACCATTTGCAAGTGATTCAAATGAATGCGTTGCAATTATTGAATTCCTAAAATTCATACCAGTGCTATGGCATTTTTTTTAATGTTACAGCACCATGCTGATATAGTTGGCCTTTTGGTACAGGACCAATTTAATCTAATGTATGTCTTATTTCATATAAGCCTTCCTCTCAAATCACTCTATATAATATTACTGAAAACTGCATTAAAATCCGTTGCGTAGTAAGATCTAAGCGTACAAACAGCGGGAGCTACTTTGTTTTATACTAATTAAAGATTAAAAAAGATTTAATCGTTTTGTTTTGCCCGGTGCCAGACAAATAAGCACTTTTTCTTTTTTCTTTCCATTCATGATAAAACAACTACTTTGTCCGTTTAAGGTCTATATGAAATGGATTGTGTGAGGAATGATATGAAAAAGAAAGGAGTAAATGATGCCATGACGTCTGACAGGGGAGAATGGAAGAAGAAAACGTGTTGCGCCGACCCCAAGTAGAATGGGACAAGGGCAGGAAGACGATGATGATGAAAAGATTTTATATTTAAAATCATGTGGTTTTAACAAAGTTTAAGATACCTTATAGGTTATCAGAAGAAATGTCAAAAAAAAAATTGTTTCCATGTCTCAATAAGGTCGTATTAAATGACCTTCAAAGTTAGTTGAATTTTTACCACTTTTTTTTTAATTATAAAATTTTATTTTCATATGTTTGTATACTATAATAAGGTTTTCATTGAATAAAATGTAACCGGCAGTAATTGCGAATTTACTGAGAAATTATGTTATTTTTTTAACCGACTTGAAAAAGGAGGGTACAAGACAAATCTACACCTCCGATGGATTAAGTGATAACTATGTGTATGACTCTTAAATTAGTTGTCTAATGGTTGCTTTAGTTAGACAAAAAACCCCTGCTCTTTAAAATTAAAAAATGTCAACAAATATAGTATGGTGGCAGAAAAAAATACAAAAAAATAACTGAATTTCATGCCATGTATGCTACCTACTAAAAATAGGTTGTCTAATAAAAACAAAAAAGTAATCCGAATATCCCTTATCATACTTTGATTAGACAGTAACTAAGTCTAGTCTACAGCTCCAACCACCAAAACTGTGATTTTAGAGGATAATGCGACAAAAAATCTAATGTGAAAATTTCATTTTACTTTTGGAGGCCATTGTTAGATTTATTTATTTAGATTTATTTTTTGTTTATGTAGGTAGCAAAATGACTTTATTACCTACCAAGTTTGACACGTTACATATTTAATTTTATTCAGATGTGGTTTATCTAGGCATTTTTTAAATATATACATTATTTACTAACCATGATACACTTATACCGACAGCAACGAGAAAGCTTTTGCAAATACGTTCAGTTACCGATGAAAAATTTTGTTCTGGGGTTTCAGAATTATGTACTGAATACGTGGTGACCGTTCGTGTGTGTTCGGTGTCCATTCCACCCCGTATATTATTACGATTTTGTTCTTGTTGTAGCTATCGTAAGTAAACTCAGTGGCATTTAAATAAAAAAAGGCCTAGTTAAAGTAAAAAAATAATAAAAGCCTAATATATTTTTGACTTACCGGATATTTTACCAGATTTTTTTCACGTACAAAAGTTGGAAACAAAATGTTGTAACAATAATGTAGTATACTATGCAGAATGAATGAATCCAGTTACGAGTTCATTATGAACGACCATTCATAAGGCAGCCTTGTTTAAATGTAAACTTAGACGAAGAAAAACATTTAAATGTAAACATAAGTGAGGAAACTCATATGTCTGATACTGTTTAATCTGAAGTAGGTACTGAGTACCATGAGTATTTGATATGATGCATTAAAAATCTACAAAATGCAATACTACGACTTGAAAAATACAATAATACTGAGCCAAATAAAAAAAAAAGCCTACAGGTAGCTCCGAAAATAACACAAGTTTAATAAAACCAAGACTGATCTCAGCGAGTCTAAATTAAGAAATTAGTTTTGATAGAAATCAAACATCTCATTAATAATAACAACCTCGTAACTATCAAAGTCTTTTTGAATAAAAATGTCACTTACCCTTCTCTCGGTGGAAATTGTCCAACGTTTTCTCCGGTTCCATGTAATGCTTTGTGGAAGCTAGGAGAGCGTCAGTGACTGGTTCAGTATGCGTCGGAACTAAATCACTTGCCGAAGGTCCAGACTCTAGGGTAGTAGCAATATTTTTGGAATCAGATCCTGCGGTATCATTACCAGTAGTTTCCGGAACCATGGTGTCGGTATACGACGATTCAGTTCTTGTTACGTTTGTGTCAGGTCCAGAACCACTTAAAACTACGGGAGCAGTACTATTAGGAACAGTAGGCTTGGTTGAAACAACAGGTTCAGTATTAGACTTGTTCTTAAGCTTCTTATTCTTTCTCTTCTTTGGAAAGAATAGAGCAGGTTCACCTTCTTTTCCTTCACTGCCTTCTGGCACTAGAGATATTCTGTCAAAAGCGACTTTATTTGCAGGCGTCGAGGAGTATTTAGCCGAGTATTTCGAACTTGGCCTGCCTTTTTTTGTACTTCTGTCGTTTGATATGGTAGTAGTTTCACTACTGTCATCATCAAATATCATGTAAAGTTGTGGATTCTTGAAGACAGATAGTTTTCCAGATTCTATTATTTTTTCTTTCAACTGCCTACTTTTGGGTGTTCGTCTTGGTACTGGAGTAATAACTGTAGTTATTCTAACTGGACTTTGTCTGGGCCTGTACTTTTCGCCGAGCGAAGCTTCTTTTTCGTCATATTCCTCGTAGTCAGGGTACTTCTTTTTTATTTTTTGTGATTTATAGTCGTATTTGTCGGCTTCTGGATCAGAGGATAACTGTGCTTGTATCTTTTCTCTCTCACGTTCTTCTTTGTACATTTCTTCTTCTTTAGCTTTCTCTGATATCGCTACTTGTTCTTTAGCATGACGCTGTTTTAGTTCATCAACGGTGTTTAAAATCCTGATTTTTTTAGCTTCACTTTCACTTCTCTCTTGTTCTTCGTCAAATGCTACTTGTTTCCGTTTTCCTGATTCCGAAGAATCAACGTCTTCTTCATAGTCAGCTTCATCTTCATACTTACGTGACTTTTTTGTGTTGGCTGCCTTTGTTGCCTCTGCAATAATTTCTTTTTTATCAGGTAACTTCTTCTCGCCGTCTTCGTCCTCTTCACCCCCTTCTGCCTCTTTTACGTCCTCTTCTCTCCATTCTTCAGATTTATGATGTTTTCGTTCTTTTACTTGGTTGTTTAAAACTGGATTTTGTGGTCGTTGTGTTATGATATTAACAACACCATCTATATCAGATATTTCAGTGTGATTTATTGGTTTATCAGCAGCTATAACAAGTCTATTGGTGTCCGACCAGTCTTTCTTTTCATAATAGTCTTCACTGTCACTTCCTCCACCACCTTCTTTATCATAATAATCATCGCCTTCTGGTTCAGCCACAGCTCTGAGTATGAAATTCATAGGTGGTGCTAACCTCTTCTTAGGTTTATTCTTCACCTGTACAAACTCTCCTAATTCCTCACCATGTTTATTTTTAAAGGGCACCCAATCCGGGAAGAGATCACCTAATTTTGTTTCACGTTTCGTCACATTTTGTTCACTCACAGTTCCTATACTAAGTGCGTTGGTACTTATTATAAGTGAAATTAGTATTAGCTGTGTTGCTATCATTTTTAAGTGTCTATTGAAGCATAACTCGATTGGATCACTGCACCGATGTGATTGCGCGGCGGCTGCGCGTGAGCAACTGTTTGTGACAGTTAAAACTACTATTATTTATATTGTTTGTAAAACGATTCTCTTCGCAAGCCATAACTATAGGCACTAAAGAATTGTATGGATCTGTTGCTGGTATTTCTTGTAGTTTCAGTTGTTGAATGGCCGCTGTGGTCATTATGACGTCATCGTATAACAGTAAAATGTCAGAATATTATTATTATGTTTTTTTTTTAAATAATTGTTATTGGACTATATATTCAGACAAAAACATGACCATGCAGAAAACCCAGCACTTTCCTAGGATTTCTGAATCGTTTTTCAATCGGGTACCTTTAGGTGGTTACAAACATTTATATAATTTTCTAAATATTTTTATAAATTTCTTCGCCTGAGTTATGAACAAAGCTTTTGTATCTTTTTTTCAGTTCCACGGGTTGGTTCTAGAAGCTGGTTATATTGTCGCCACTCGATGAAACATTAAATTTTTGTTCCATAAATGAATTAGAGCCGTTTAAATCAAACTATCAAGTTACGCCATCACAATGATAAGCTTTGATTAGGAGAAAAATTCCTTTACTGCAGACCCTTCCTTAAACGAACGCTGCATGTACTTACCCTACTTTTTAAACTAAAACTTTAATGTTACTTGATCATCTCTTATAAAATGAACTTTGCAGTACTACAAAAAGAAATAACAAAATGAAGGTCATCATTAAATGACCTATTCATCAATATTTGTGAAGTCGTATCCATACTATTGTCATTGACGCCTCGAGTGGAGACAGCGCCGTGAAATCGCGAATTATATCAGTCCCATGTTAAAATAGACCAGCATTTTAAACGCGGCGGTTTTAAAACTGTCAACGGTTTGTGCTCTTATGGGTTAAAATTGAGTCGAAAATTTGCAATATTATTTATTTTATTTTATATGATGATAATGACCATAATGCCATGGAAGTTGGGTAGGCCTTTGGTGTGGGACGCAACTTGCGTCGACACCCTTGCGCCATCCCATCTTCCTAGCACAGTGGGCTGCGCTGGGGCGGCTGCTGCAGGTGCTGAAAACCTCAAACGGCGCAAATACAATAATTTAATTGGTAGTTATGTGTTTGAGCCGTTTGGGGTTGAAACACTAGGGCCAAGGGGTCCGAGTGCCCACCTAGTTTTTCGGGAAATCGCCAAGCGGTTGGTCGACTCTTCACGTGACCAGAGGGCGGGCCTATTTTTTAGCCAAAGAATCAGCATTGCCATCCAACGTGGTAATGCTGCCAGCCTTCTGGGCACTTTTCCTGTTGACAGCGATGCGGACGAATTTTTAGATGCCCTGTAACCCTTTTATACTTGTACATATTTATTTCTATTATAGTTTTGTAGTTTGTAAATAATTAATATTTTATTTTATTTATTTTAATATTATAAGCATAGCATCAGCAGTCTGTAATGTTCCCACTGCTGGGACACACGGCCTTCTCTTTAAGAGAGGAAATGGGCTATAATCCACCACGCGGGCCCAGTGCGGGTTGGTAGATGTCACATGTCTTCATGCCGGTTTCCTCACGATGTTTTTCTTCACCGTTTTTGAGAGCAGTGGTGATGAAATAAATTACACAAAGTAATGCGCCTATCTGGGTTCGAACCCACGACTTACTGTTCGTAAGTCGGAGCCACCACCACTGGGCTACCGCTGCGCTCTCTATTATAATAGGTTTACCAACAATTGTTCACACTGAATACAGTGTCATAATTTACATTTTTAATAAATACATTACAGCGCAATAATTAATTCTACACACATAGGTAGGTAAACATCACGTCCACACAACAATAAATTGGAAAAATAAGCTAACTTTCTCAGTAATAAGCGCCAATATTCAATTAAATTAAAATTGGAAATAGTGAAAAACATGCATAATATTATAACCGAAACTTTTTGTAAACACTATTTGTATGTGCACATAAATATTTTGCTTTTAAAGTAAACCATTTTAGATAGAGAACTTTTTTGTACAATAAAATATTTATTTATTCAACTTATAACTATCGTTACAGGTTATCTTAAACCTAATTCGACTAGATAGTGTGGCATGTGTGTATCAACTGTTATTCCTAACACAGTTTTATTTCATAAATAAATATTCAAAACGAATGGTCTCGTTTTCCTCGCCGTGGAGAGGGTTCCGTACGTTAATTATCTAAATTCCGTAAGTTGCTTTAAATGTAAGATTTCTTATAGGTATTGCTAGAATCTATAGGCAAAGAACAATTTTTTTCAAAATTTTCGGCGCTGTAGTTTCGGAGATAAGGAGGGGGAATGGTTGATTTTATTATTTGTCTATTTAAACTTCATGAACAATAACATCAGCTGACTTAATGCCACAAGGCATTCTCTACCAGTCAACCTTTGGGCTAAATAAGAAAAAAATGTGATAGGGTACAAAATAAATGTCAAAAAAAAATAATTCCGCCCTTTTCTGCGTTTTTTTTTCGCCTACTTTCTTAAATATAATATATATTTATATGTTTAAGAAAGTATTAGTAGTATAATATTATATGTATATATATAATATAGATAAATTGTTTTGAAGTTATTTTCAAAACAATTTATCTTAAAATTATAAAAAAGCTTTAAGTACACGATATAGTTTCCAAAACTATTTTTTCATTTTCTAATTCATTCCCAAAAGTGGCCCCATGTTTAAAACACATTAAATTACGTTACACGTTAAAGTCACCGACTTATAAATGTGTCCCAAATTCAATGGTCCAGTAGTTTCGGAGTAAATTGGTTGTGACAGACGGAGAAACCGACAGATAGACACGCGATGTTCCTATAAGGGTTCCGTTTTTTTTCTTTTGAGGTACGGAAAAGAAAAATAAATATAATAATAATAATAATAATTTATTTGCAATAAAAAGGTGTACATTTGAACAACATTAGGTTACAAACAAAAGAAGGAGTCGTTATATACTATATGTTTGGAGACTCTAATATATAAATTATCCACCATTATCCAGTCAATTAGCTTTCTAACTAGGTACTTCACAAAGCTATCATCATATAACAGACATAACTAAATAAGAATAATTGACACAGCATTGTTTTCTTTTATTTGTTTTGATGTGAAAATAGGTCGAAAGAATATATTAAAATGGTCTAAGATGTCTATAATTAGAAAAGGACACACCATTTCTTCTTGAATGAAAAATACGTATGGTGTACGTGGTGGTATTGTTTCTAGGTATTCCTACTACTTTTCGATTCTCCATTATCCTCATTCCTGCATCCTATAAACTGCATAGAATTGGCAGTTGATAGCTGTATCAATACTTTTGGCAATACACACAAATAATGGTGGAGCGACACTACAAAAAGTCTCATTGCCAATTTAGTAGAATATAGGGATTTGTTAAACGTGCTCCCTATTTGCCTTCTAAACACACTGAAACTTACTAACTCCTTAATTTTGAAGAGGATCTATAATATAGCAAAATCAGCGTATATTGTTCCCACTGCTGGGACACACGGCCTCCTCTCGATGAGAGGGAATGAGCTATAATCCACCACGCGGGCCCAGTGCGGGTTGGAGAACGTCACAAGTCTTAGAATTTTTGGTTCTAAGACATGCCGGTTTCCTCACGATGTTTTCCTTCACCGCTTTGAGAGCAGTGAAGATCAAATAAATTACACGCACTGGGCCACCATTACTCTCACTGATATAATCCATTGCTTCACATAACATCACGCCTGTAATCCCCAAAGGGTTAGGCAGAGGTGTACACCCACATTTCGCCAGTTATGTTTTAAGTCCCATGTTATTTACATAAGTTTAGTTGCAGCCTAGGTATGTTTTGGGTCTCGTCCCCGGCCTATTGCCATCAATCGGGCGCAAATCTAGACTAGTACTAATCTAGACCGTGGCTGCTACTAAGTTCACATATCGTTGCAAAATTCCTTTGCTGAACACCGTAAGTAACGCAATTAATACTGTCAAATCGTGTACTCCTTATACAATTTGACAGCATTGATTGCGTTGTGGGTTATGTAATTAGTAATATGCGAGGAGATTGGTAAAGTATCTTAGTATAGTTTGTTGCAGTGGCTGGGAACGAGGTGTTCGGTTCGATCGGTCAGGCGAGGTATTGTTGAATTTTGTCCTTCTGGCATTTCTCAGTAGCAGCCGGCTCAGTGTGACTTGAAACTTAAACATACCATATATGTATATCTACCTCTGCGTAACCATTTGGGAGTACAGGCAAGATATTATGTTGTTGTTGACACGGCGTTTCATCCACAGCGTTTCACCCGCAGCGTTTTGCCCGCCCGTTTACCCGTTCAAGGCTAGGTAGCCGTCAGGTGACGAAACTTGTGTGCCGTCCATCAGCTGCTGTAAGTAACTTACTCTTCGACACTGGGATTAGAACCGCTATAAATGACACTGAGCGCGCTGTTGCATTTGCAACCATCAGCTTAGCGTTTAAAGTTGGAAATCCTACAGCAAGTTCCAATGACCCTTACGACATTTGAAATTCAGTCGTCGTCTTGTTTCATCAGCAAAAACTGGGGTCACCGATCTTGTCGTCTGCTGAACCGATTTGTGTACATAGCGTTATAATGCGGCTCGTCTTATTTGTAATCGATTCCCGCGGGTATTCTTACTATGTGTAAGTTTTTGTGGTTCAAATTACTGTGGCGTACGCTCGCGGTTGCAATTCGGTTTCAGTTTAGTTTCATATTTTATTTGGAAGTAACAATTGGTTGGCTGGCGGTTTTTTCCACCAGGATTTTTAAGTAGAAGGCTTGGGCCTGGACAGTAGACGTATACCCGGTTGATAGGATAAACAAGGACGGAAAACATCATGAGGAAACCAGCATGCCTGAGAGATATTATTTTATTGACGGCATGTAAAGTCATGTCAGAGGCCCATGGGCGGCATAAAAACTCTGACAACAGGTTAGGCAGTAATCAGACGATAAAGAAGAAGATGGATAAACTAGCCACTATATCATGGGACTTGAACATACTGGCGAAGTAACGGTGAACCTAAAATCGGTTTACCACTGCATAACCCTTCAGAGCACAGGCGTGATATTATTTAATGTAATAGCAACTGTTTCTTTTCTTTTCATATTAAGTAACCTGTCTCATCATCATCTGCCAACCACTCCCAACTATGTTAGGGTCGCTTCCAGTCTAACCGGATGCAGCTGAATACCAGTATTTTACATGGAGCGACTGCCTATCCGATCTCTACAACCCAGTTAATACTGGGGTTGATCCTAAATTTCTTGTTTCGATTTTCTAATAAACAAAGTTTAATCTGCCAGCCTAGAGTTTTCCCATCTATGTTGGGGTCGGCTTCCAGCCTAACCGGATACAGCTGACCACCGTACTACTACCATGCTACCAGTATTTTACATGGAGCGACTGCCGCCTGACCTCCACTACCCAGTTAGTACTGGGTAATACGGTACCCCTTGGTAAGATTGGTTGTCAGGCTTCTGGGCTACTGACTACCTGTAACGACTGCCAAAGATCTAAAAATGACAGCCGGGACCAGCCGGTTTAAAGTGTTTTCCGAGACACAGAGTATACTCGGTATGTTATGAATGCTCACCCATCCGCGGACCGACCTCGGCAAGTGCGGCTTAACCTCAAGATCAGTCCGTGCCGCTGTTATTAGTTAGCCACGAGCTCCTCTCTACATAAAATATGGGTTAAAATAAATGTAAACAATAGTAGCAGTGATAATAATAATAGAGCTATGTTTTATTATTTTTCATCGATCGGCTTATATTAGTAACAACTTAGAACAAAGATAGGTATATGTATTTACATAACATTCAACCTAAAGCTAGTTGTACCGCAACCATAATAATATGTTTGTATATCTGAGGTTTCTGCCGGTAAACGTGCCCACAATTCAGCAATGTTCATACATATACCCAAAGGCAAAGCAGTACCTACAATACATCAACATTTCTCCAGTAACATTTAAGTCCCAATTAATAGGGGCCTATTGCTATCAACTGGGAACAACTTCAGGCTCACTGCTACTGAGCAATTCTTTCTGCTGCTAATGGAAAACACCAAAACACTTTGTCTGATCTGGAAATCGAAGCCAAGACTTCATTTTCAATAGTAGCCGCTTGCGACTATTTCTTCTTCTTTATCGTGTGGTTAGTGCCTAACCTGGTGTCAGAGTTTTTATGCCGCCATGGGCCGCTGACTTGGCCTTACATGCCGTCGAGAAGTATCTCTCAGTCATGCTGGTTTCCTCACGATGTTTTCCTTCACCGAAGCAAGTGATAATAATTATACAACACGCACGTGAATCCGAAAAATTTGAGGTTCGTTTCTTGGGTTCGAACTTGAGACCTATGACTTGGCAGTCCGATGATCACACCACTAGGCTATCACTACTGTTTTTAGTGAAAAACGGAGCAATCTTTGATTTATTATGATGGATATTTCACATGTAAAGCTATTGCCACACTACCGCGAACCCCGATGGGGGATGCTGGACGATATTCGCTCATTTGGCACTAAGCAATAAGGGTTAGTGTCGTTTGATTTTGTATCCTATTTCT
Organism: Eurois occulta; assembly: GCA_950022335.1. Taxonomy (NCBI): domain Eukaryota; kingdom Metazoa; phylum Arthropoda; class Insecta; order Lepidoptera; family Noctuidae; genus Eurois; species Eurois occulta. The sequence continues at coordinate 19,971,220 of OX465478.1, forward strand.
CAACACTTGTTTTATTTTGTTCCTGTTTAATTTATCTGTAATCACACCTTTTATTTACTGTTGCAGTCTTCTTGCAATCGCAAAAAAATTGTTTGGAAGAAACCTGGGTTTTTGCAACGAAGCACAAAAAATGGGTATAAAGATGTATTGAACTGAGTGACAGCGGATAGAGAGAGATACGAGATCAATTGTTGTCAAATTTACGAACAAAAAAGTGTAGTAAAAACTTGGACTCAATTGAATAAGTGGCTAAATAATCAGTCATCGGGTTCATCTTCAAGGTTAAGCTGCGCCTGCCAAGGTCGTTCCGTGGATGGGTGACCATCATTACATACCGAGTTTCCACGTTAAGCCGTTGTTCCCGGCTATCATTTGTAGATCTTTGACAGTCTTTTGGTAGTCAGGTACCTGAAAGTCTGACAACCAGTCTTACCGAGGAGTACCGTATTACCCAGTACTAACTGGGTTGTGGAGGTCAGGCAGGCAGTCGCTCCATGTAAAATACTGGTAGCAAGGTAGGTATGCTGGTCAGCTGTATCCGGTTAGGCTGGAAGCCGACCCCAACATAGTTGGGAAAAGGCTAGGCTGGCAGATTTAACTAGAAAATCGAAACAAGAAATTTACTACGTTCAACCAAATCAGTGCAAACTTACTTAACAAACCGCTTGTCATTCCCGGAGGGTGATATGAATGTGTACCTTTATTATACCCTTATTTCGTCACTCTTGTTTTAAGTCACATGTAATAGGAACAAGCCTATTGCTTTCAAATATGGGCAAACCCAGACACTGCACTGTGATCCCCGAAGGTTAGGTTAGTACCTAATAGTACACTCACATTTCGCCAGTTATGTTTAAGTCCCATGTAATAGGGGGCGGGCCTATTACCATCAACCGGGCACTGATCCAGGCTGCGTGGCTGCTACTGAGAAATTCCTGCTAGAAAACCCAATATCAATTTGCCCGACTCGAGAATCGAACCTGGGACTTCTTGCTCAGCAGTCGCGATTGCGATGAATAGACTAACGACCAACCGGACTACAAATGAGAAATTCCTGATGGAATATTCGAGTAAAACTTTACCAGACCTAGGAATCGAACACAAGCTCTCAGTTTCAGCAGCAACTAACTAGACTAGCAAAGCAGTACCTACCAATAAAATGTCCCAATATTAACAACCATGAATCTAAAAAATAAACAAAAAATAATCAAGACCCACTTTCGAAACTCAAACCGTCCAATACGCGAAAATTAAATTAAAATTAAACTAAAAAAAACTAAAAAGGATTTTATGCAAATAGGTTTTTATTTAGCGGAGACGGTTTCCAACTTGGAGATTTTAATTAACTAGGGTAATATCGCCAATATCTGAGATCTTAGGGCCTTTACCCACGACGAGTTTTTAAAGCGATGCTGTCGCGGGTTCGAGGAGCTCGTGGGTAAATAATAATAGCCACACGGGTTGATCTACGAGGTAGAGCACCGCTTGCCAAGGTTACTCCGTGGATGGGTGAGCATTCATACGTTAAGCCATTAGTCCCGGCGGTCATTTGTAGATCTTTGATAGTCGTTACAGGTAGTCAGTGGCCCGGAAGTCTTACAACCAGTCTTACCAGCAAGGAGTATCATCGTAATCCCAGTAATAGATTCGTTGAGGTCAGCCTACCCTTTTCCCAACTTTATTGGTGTTGGCTTCCAGTATTACCGGCCTCCCTTTCTCAGGGTTCAAATAGGTAGTCGATTCATATGAAATACTGATATTCAGCTGCATCTGGTTAAACTGGAAGGCGATCCCAACCTAGTTGGGAAAAGGCCAGACAGATAATGCAAAAATGATGATGTCGCGCGTTTCGTGAACGAGATTCTGCATTGTTGCTATCGCGCCTCAGCTTCTGTACTGATGAAAACCGGAGTCCATCTTGCAACTGTAGCTTTTTGCACAGGCATTTCTGTATCGATTCTGAATCATAGCGATACAGAATCGTGGTTAGGTGGGCGAAGATATACAGCTAGCGACAGCATCGCGACTATATCGCGACCGTTTTGCGTTTACATCGCTGCACCCCTTTTTTTTTCGGGTGGGAAATCATCAAATGACTCCTCCCGCTCTGGGCGAAGCGGAAGGGAGTGTCAGACTTTTACTGACTAAAAACCACCCATGTTCCTTCTTTTGCCCTTCATGTTCCAGGGCCGCGGTATCTCTTTCGAACAGTCCCGCAGCCCTGGCAGGCATCGGCGCTTGCGGGCCCCTCTTGTTTGCTGACATCTCTTTGAGGCGCGCGTGGAACACGAACGCACCGTCGACACGGCCTGTCGTCACAAGACGGACGGACGGCGAGCTAACCCATTACTCACCGTCCACAGGCCCGCGCCTACGGTGGCCGAGAGCCATCACGGCGTGGCCCCCGACGCCCGGTGCTTCTCCCGCGGCGGCTGGGACGTGAGGTTCTCTCCCTCTCACGTTCCGCCACCTCCTTCGCTAGCATGACTGCTTCGCAGAAGGAGGTGACGGCGTTAAGCCGAGTCTTGTACCCCACAGGGGGTGCCCTTAGCAGGTAGTCGCTTAGTTTTAAGCCCCTGGCTGGAGGCATTACACTACAGGTACCCACAGGATAGTCCGGTTAAGCAGACGACGACCTCCTAAGTTGACCAGAGAGAATCCATTCAGAAAAAAAAAAACATCGCTCCAAAAAGTAGCCGTGGACGAAGAGCCTTAATGATTAGCTACCTTGGCGAGTTCTTGCGTAAATAATTAATAATTATTTCGTTATATTTCCGGTTGTTAAACCTTGGTAGATTAAAGTGGATATTTAGATATTATGTATTAGGTTTGTTTTAGCAAAATCTCACCTGTATTCTCCGGGAGAGTGGGCAGAAGAGTATCGTGGAGGAAATAGTAATATCTAAATATAAATCGTGACTAAATAATAACAGCCACTCGGGTCGATCTTCAGATTAAGCCGCGCTTGTCTGTGTTGGTCCGTACATGGGTGACCGACCATTACATACCGAGTCAGTGGCCTGAAAGTCTGACAACCAGTCTTACCAAGGAATATCGTATTACCCAAATACCCAGTCAGAGGTTAGATAGGCTGAATCCGGTGAGACTGAAAGCCGACCCCAACATAGGGAAAAGGCTAGGCTGATGATGGTGATGTTGGAATCCTATGTATTAGGGCACAAATCCAGACTCCTGACGCTATTGGGATAATAGCGCAGTGCCCAAAGCGGGGATTGAACCAAGAACTTTACGCAAAGAAGTCGTGCGGGACCAATGAGGTATTGCTGGCTTGGATATACCTATTGTTTGTTGTTCAAAAACTTTTGAACGTATGTAGGTTTCGTAAAAGGGTAATCTATTGGTATCGACTCTGTTTAGTCCGAATAATCTAAACTTTTAAATTATTCCTAACAGAACCAAAACAAAGGGACCAGCCCTTTTGTTAAATATTAACAGTCACCTAAACATCGAAGGTTAAACTTCGCTTGTGGAGATCGGTTTGGGGATGGGTAACCATCCATTACATGAAGATGAAAGCGCTAAAGTAGCCCGCGAAATTCAAATTTTATAATGTTTTTTTTTTGCAATTTGCCAGTCAGTGTCAGGCTGTACATGTTTAACAAAAAATGTTCCGCGGCTATAAAACGTATGGATGTATTTACAGAATTGTAGTCATCAACACAGCTCCTATGATGAATGACTATTTCATGAAAAAGTCATTCAATTGGATTAAGTGAACTTCTAGGGTTAAGATTTTTTTTTAAATAAATAATTCTTAATTCTTAATATTTTAATCACGAAACCACCTGACACTTACTGGCAAAATTGCAAAAAATGTAAGAAAATTTGAATTTCGCGGGCCTTTGGCCCCGGTAGTATTTTATAATCGGTAGCCTGAAAGTCTGATCAATGAGTATTGTTAGTGTTACCCAATAAAAGGATTGTGGAGGTCAGATGCCCCAGCCCCATGTAAAATACCGCTATTCAGCTGCATCTTGTTTAATTGGTCATAGAGGCATGTTTGTTATGTCGTTATCACAGATACACAGAACTGTGGTCGGTTTGAAAGACTACCGTCTCCTTGACTACATTTTCAATTTTCAGCCTCACAGTTTTTCTTACGGACGTAACTGTAAAACTACCTCATTGGTGGTAGTCGCATGAGCTCCTGCTAAGTATGAGGTCCTAGGTTCTATTCTCAGGACGAGAAAAATGTTATTGTAATTTTTTTTATCAGAATTTTCTCAAAATCATCCCGGATTTTGAATTTGTGCCCGGTTGATGGCAATGAGCTCGCCCCCTTTTGCTTAGGACTTAAACATAACTAGCGAAATGTGTGTGTACTACAAAGTAGGTACGGTACAGTCACGAGCACCAATATGTATACACTTTCCTAAATTTAAAAGCAATTTTCGCAAGAAATAACGATTGTAACTTGGAGATAGGATCTTTTTCATAAAAATATGAGTTCAACTATGTTGATGAACATGAAATTATAATCAGAACAGGGGGTTATGATTCTGCTAAAGCGGCCATTTTAGACCCCCAGTAGGAGAAAAACACTTTTAAACGTTGTTAAGTGATTACAGATTTGTGCTCGTGACTGTACACCTCGGCCTAACCCTTCTGGAAAATCGATAGTCACAGCCCAGTGAAATTATACCCTCATTCAAATTAATACCAGCCTTCATGTTCTTGTTGTTATTCTAGAACGATGAGGCAAGTCCTTCCATTGATCTATGATCTTTGCCACATTTCATTACTGATTACTTGCCATCATTGCATTGCGAGCGTAAATAAACTACCGTGACGTAGTAAGCAGTAGTCGTACTCTTCAAGATTTGCGTAAAACTGAGTTTACGTTTTAGGTCGATTTAACTATAATTATTATCGCTGTATAAAATTATCTTATTCATAGTTTTCAATACTTACTTCATCATCAACCGCCCAGCTTTTTCCCAACTATTTTGGGGTCGGCTTCCAGTCTAACTAGTTGCAGCTGAATACCAGTATTTTACGTGGAGCGACTGCCTATCTGACCTCCGCAACCCAGTTAGTTCTGGGTAATACGATACCCTTTGGTAAGACTGGTTGTCAGACTTTCGGGCCACGACTGTCAAAGATCTACAAATGACAGCCGGGACCAACGGCTGAAAGTGCTTTCCGAGGTACGGAGGACACTCGGTATGTAACTTACTGGGACTTTTTTAATTATTTAAAACTTTTCTGTGAGATTATTTTCAAATATAGTTAGGTACATAGCGATCGTAAACACTACCGCTGAGCATGAAGTTTGATTGGTTCGATTGAATTATGATGAGTCTAAAGTTCCTTAACGAAGCCGAAAGTCGCTTTTTTCCCCGTCATTGCGATTATTTTATTGTTCTAGACCATACTAATATCAATAACTAGTTATTGATATCAGTTTTCAAAGTTTTTTTTTTAAATACAAGTTTTTAATGTTATAATTTCGCTTTAAAAAACTTCAAGACCCGGTACTATTCAATGCATCCTTCAGCACAATGTTTTGAGTCCGTTACATTGAGTCTTACCGTAAAGCATGATTTTTCACTACTAAAACAAGTTGTTTCCCAGCAATAATTTTTGCGTAGACTTTCTTAGTTTGATGTTTTGTAGTTTGATGCTTGGTTGACGACTTCGTGAGGGTTCGTTTGCACCCTGTGTGTATCATAGGGGTTGCACATTAGAAAATCAAAAATTTCTCGAGCAAACAAAAGAACAATAAACGAAATATCAAAATTTAAATGACCAAATGTTTTATTTAGAAAATTGTTAAAATCCCAATGTATGTGACATCAAATGAACGACTGATCAAAAGTTGCTAGTTATAATTTTAAATTATCAAATCATTCAACCGTCTAGGGTTAGCGTTTCCGTCAGCAGGTCGACAGAGCCCCGCTGCGCGGGTCTCCTATTTCTGTCTGCAGGGTTTACAGGAACCTAACTAACCAAACCTCGGGGTGCCCCTGACATCGACCGTCTAGGCTTAGGGTTTAATCGTTGCTTGTCAAGTAAAAATTTTTGAATTAATGTTTGGTGAACTGACTGGTCACCGATAATTAATAATTTATCCAGTAATCCATTTTGACCTTTAAACGATTTGGTCAATAGTGTAATAAATAATTTAAAAATTGATATTCCAGACTTTGGTCAGCTGAACTTTTGATCAAATGATCATCGTAACTTTAAACTTTGTTGATTTGTACGTTGTTCCTTTGTCCCACCGCACTTCTGTTTTTCATTACGAGGTTAACGCACTAAAAACTCATTTTATTTTCGCTCCATAACTTTCAAGAGCAGACGATGCATAATTGTTACCATTAAACATAATCGTAGAGCTATGTTCTGAATTTGTTCAGGAAAGTTTTGATTTTCTAATATGCAACCATCATAGGCCAGACAAAAGTGTTCTCCGGGGCTGCGGGACTGTTCGAAAGAGATACCGCGGCACTGGAACACAAAGGGCTAAGAAGGAACATGTATGGGTTTTAGTCAGTACAAGTCTGACACTCCCCTCCGCTACACCCTGAGCGGGAGGGGTCATTCGATGATTTCTCATCCGATAAAAAGGTAAAGTGTTATAAGATTTTTCTATTAGGAATTTGTTGGCATTTGAACCTTATGCACTTATGACTTATGAGACGTAAGTCTAGCTGAAAAATGTCTAGACAGAAGTGTTGCACTTGTTTTTACAGTTTGATAGTCAAATTTTAAATGAACGCGAGCGAAGCCGCGGGCAAAAGCTAGTAGCTATCAGTTACTAGCTTTAAGATTCGGGTTGTACTCTGCTTGTAATAATATAATTCAATCATGATTCGAAAGACACGTGGCGCCATCAATTATCATAAGAACGTTATTGTTGTTTTCCTCGGGAACAGTACTGTTTATCGGGATGAAAGGTACCCTATGTCCGTTTCTGTACACCTAACAACAATATATGCAAAATTTCAGGATGATCGGTTCAGTGGTTTAGGCTTGATAAGGTAACAAACAAACAAACAAACAAACTTACTCTCGCATTTATAATATTATAGTATGGAAGTATGGATATGGAAGTATGGATATGGATAAAAAAGTACCTGAGGTTTTCAACATAAACCTTTTCCTTTTCAACAAAATTCAAACGAGCGTGACCCAAGAGCTGGCTTTTACCTTTGCCAGAGGCTTATGCCCGTTTTCACCGACATCCCCTAAGTTTATGGGATCCCCTAAACATGGATAGGGGACCGATAGGGGATGGTTTCTGTTTCACCAGTATTTAGGGGTCAGTTAAACGTTAAAAGGTCCCCTAAATTTAGGTGGTCGAAATTTGGGCCCATAAACCGGCACATACGTAAGTGATCTCTCAAACAACGAAGATGGATTCTGATTTCTGAACGATTTTTATGAACTTTTTGAAAATTTAGAAACTGTTTCTACAGTATTCAACGCTTTAAACGTAAATAACAACCGTAGACCAAAAATATATCGGAAACGACCAAATTACATCGATATTTATGATGAAACTGACTTTTATCGGAGATTTAGGTTAAGTAAATCTTCAGTGTTTTATTTGTTGGAAAAGATTAAACACGCCTTAGAATTTCCTGATAATAGGTGAGTACTTATCACATTAAAGTTTTTATAAGTCCCTTGCCCTTAAAATAAATTAAACCTCGTGGTACCTACTTTGTCATGGTAACATGGTATTTTTTCGATGATACTATATCAATGAAAGCTATTATATAGGCAAGTGTATGTCTTATTATTAATGAATGCTGCCCGTATGGTACCTACAATAAAAGCATTTTTTTTTTCAGAAATAATTCTGTATCTCCAACAAATCAGTTATTGATAGCATTGAGGTTTTATGCTACGGGTAACCATTTGTTGGTCGTGGCAGACATGGGTGGGATCAGTGTGGCTACTTGCAGTCGAATAATAAAAAGGGTGTCTGCAGCAATAGTGACTCTACGTCCAGAGTTTATCAAGTTTCCAGAAACCAGTGAAGAACAAGAAAAAGTGAAGTTGGGGTTTTATAATATCGCAAGGTTCCCTAATGTTATTGGATGCATTGATTGTACACATGTGAAAATACAATCACCAGGTGAAAGTACCTACAACCCTATACTAACATTATAATATTTGTTGAAATTATGAAATTAATCTGTTAAGTTTTATTACGATTCTACTTACATACATAAAATAAAATGTAGGTATGTAATTTTTAAGGTGGAGATGATGCAGAGCTCTTTAGAAATAGGAAGGGGTACATGTCCATAAATGTACAAACAGTAGCATCAGCCAACTTGTTAATAAGAGATGTTGTGGCTCGTTGGCCAGGTTCAACACATGACTCAGCTGTTTATCAAAATAGCAACACTTTCAGAAAATTTGAAAGAGGGGACTATGCTGACAGCTATTTACTGGATGATAGCGGATACCCTTTGAAGGTAAATAGTTAATACTACAAATTTAATATAATCGTCATTCAGGGTTATCGGGTAAAAAATCAAGTGTGAGTTTAGTCTGTCCATGACATGTGTAGTTTGTTAATTTTAAAGTAGGTAACAGTCACACATATTATTATGTAATAATATGTCCAGATTAGTATAATAGATATCTATAGAAATAAAACAAATTAGTATTTAGGTATCATAGCTTATAAATATATTTTTTTAAATTACAATTTCTCTTATTTCTAATCGCTTTTCGGCACACCAAATAAATTCTTCAGATTGAAGGTGCCACCTGTAAATTAAAGTATAATGTTAATTACCAATAAAGCAGCAGTGATATTTTTATTTCAGCCTCATCTTTTGACTCCATATTTGAATCTCACAACAAGAGGGCAGCAAAAATACAATGAGGCTCACATAAAAACTAGGAATGTGGTGGATAGGCAGTATGGAGTCTTAAAACGACGTTTTCCTGTTTTAGCCATAGGTATAAGATTAGACTTAAAAAATGGTATCAATGTAATTATTGCATGCTGTGTCTTACACAACATGTGTATTTTAAGAAATGAAGAGGAACCAGTGAATGAAAACATTGTTCTCAATATAGAAGAACTTATTTCAAATGGACAAATAACTAATTTCACAACGAACATGACATCCCAGAATGCGTATGGGCTTCGAAGAATACAAATTACAAATTATTTTGATAACTTGTAACATGTAATAAAATAATGTTACAGTTAATGTACTATTAAGGATATTAAATAAATGTTTTTTATGATAAGACATACCTTTTATTTGATTTAATACTTCCATTTTTATTTCTAGGTCTTTTTTTGCTGAATCTAATTGTAAAGCATACAGGTTTCTCTTAAATTCAATCTCTTCTTCCAACAATTTCTTTTTCAATTCTTCAATGTTAATTTTTATGTTATTAACACCTTGAAACCCTGAACATAAGGTGGCCACAACTTCTGCCTGTGATGATTGGTTTTAAAAATAACATTTCTATAGGCATACACCAATTTCACCAACTTGTCTTTCTCATCCATTGTGAAATTTTGGCTACGCTTCCTCTTTTCTGCCATTATTAATTCACCGAAACGATAGACAGTTTTCAAAGTAAAAGATTAATTAAATATGAAAAATAGTCAATTACGATAATCTTCTAGAAAAACAACACGCGACGCTGAACTCACAACAAACAATTTCAAATCTCACGAAATGAAATACGACGTGAATGACAAAGTGTCAAAAACAACATAATATGACCACAGATAATACGCAATGTTTCGTAATGTGTGCACAGAGTAAATTTGTAAGAAAACTTTAAATTAATTAAAAACGTGAATGAAATCATATTTGATATTGCTATCAGAACATGATTTATTAATAACTGTATCCATTTAGGTGTATATTTAAGAGAATTTGATAAAAAACTGTCATGTTTCAAAGTATCGATAAGTTCAAAAACGAATCAGTCACTATTATCGAAAACAAAACGTCACATAGTTATGTGTCCCCTAGCTAAGTGATGGAAATGATGGTGAAACAAAATTTTATTTAGGGGCTAGTTTAGGGGAGCTTTTAAGCTAAGGGTCCCATAGGTAGGTGGTAGTATAGGGGATGTCGGTGAAAACGGGCATTAGCATTGCCATACAACGTAGCAACGCCGCCAGTCTCTTGGGGACATTACCCGTTAACAGCGTTGAGAACTTCGATCAATAATGTACTAGTTTTTTGACGCCATTTTTTTGTTTATTTTTTTAAGTTAATTACTTTAGGTTCTTTTAATTTATAAGTGTATATAATATTGTTATCTTTTGAATAAATAATATTCAAACGATATTTTGTACTTAAATGGCATTTACAAAAATCGTAACCACTATTTAAGTCAGAATAAATAGCTCTCAATTAGAAGTCGTGTCATGGTAATTATTATTACGTTTCTCGACTTTTATTTTGTTATTTGTTAAAATATTTATTAGTTTATTTAGTATTAATATATTAAGTATATAAATTTTCGAAAACAAAAAGTTATTTTTCAGATATTTAATTTGTACCCTATCACAATGTTTTCTTATTTAGCCCAAAGGTTGACTGGTAGAGAATGCCTTGTGGCATTAAGTCCGCCTATGTACCGTTATTGTCCATGAATTTAAATAAATTAATTAATAAAATAACATGTAAAATTTCACCAAGAAGATCTATCAACAACTGCATAAATGTATAGGTGTTCGATTTGTACACTTTCCTAACCTTGCTTCTTTCATTGTATTACAAAACTATGTTGAAGTGCCCTACTTCTGAAAACCAATATAGTGTTTCCTTAAACTATAATAGGTAACTTATAATATAAAGACCGAAATCTTAAACACCATGAAATAAACCGAATTAGTGTGTTTTAAAGGGAAATTGGAAACGAAATATTCTTCTAGTTTAACAATTATAAACTCTGTCCACAAAAGTGTAAAGTTGACAACGGATTGGCAGTTTTAGTCTGAAATTTTCAGCACGTACAATGAAATTTAGACGTTACTTGGTAAAGTTAAAGCAGTTATTAGCTTGGTAGATGATGAAATGATACGAATTTTCAAAGATAATCAATTTCATCGATAGTTTAGTCTTACCGTAGCGTTTTGAGGGACGATTCACCTGTTTTTCGAAATAGTTTTCGTCTGTTAATTTGTATCATAATCAATTGTCTATTTAAAGGTTACTGTCGTTGTGACCCTGAGATAAAAATGACTTCTGAGAAAACGTTCAATACTGCAAGTAAAAAAAAAATATTATCTATAATCAGTTCATCTTTATGTTAACACGCACGATTGGCGCGAAACTTCGACTTTAGATATCAAATTTCATCATTACCACTGCTTGTTTATGAACTATTGATGGAGTATGGAATTTCGTCACATAATTAAATGACGAGTTAATCATTTTCAATATAGTGGTGGTTGAATGTCCGAAAACTATTTTTTTTAATGATTTTTGACCTTGCGCGAACACGCACTTGGATATATAATATTTATAAGGGTAAATTAATAAACTTGCGCGCTAGATACAGAAGTTTTAATGGCGTTGACATAATATGAGCTTTTTAACCAACTTTCTTAATTAACGCACACCCATATTCTTTGATTATCAGAATAATTATATAAATAATGAGGATGACGTATGGCTTAAATGTTAGCCCCTTACGGAGCGATACCAGGCCAGCCGGCGGAGGTTTGTGTCTTGAGCCCCTAAAGGGGCCATGGCGGTGCAGTGCGTCAGGGATGTTCGCTGAGGCCCGGGTGGCCAAAATCATTAGGAAAAGATGCGCCTCCTTACTTGCTCGCGTTCATGGCAGTACCAACACTATACTCTGGATGTTTTCGCTGATCGGTGGGAGTCCCCCATGCTGCAAAGGTGGGTGCGCCTTGATGTCGTAATTTAAATTTTATTTGCCAATACTAACATTAGTCTTTAAGTACATTTTTACTAACAAGAAATGGACCTGGTCTGAAATAAATGTTTATAATAATCAAAAGGGGCGAACTATTTGGTGAAAATGATTTGGTTTTACAATGTTCTTATGTTTTAGCGATAGTACTTAAGTAAGAACTCTTACATACATAGATAAATATTATTTTATTATTATCAAATATGATTTAATGTAATCTTACCAAATAATTGTTATGTTATAGTTATAAGTTTATAACAGATCTCAAGAAAATTAATGTTATAATTTTGTTATTGAATACTAAGCACATGTTTTAAAATTGTAAATTGATTCAGGATTCATTTTATTTCACACATCTGTGCCCTACAGGGTCCGTAATTGTACCTTAGCTTTAAGCCCATAGTAAGATCTTCACACATTATGGAATGCAAATAAAGATATGAATAATATAGGACGACAGCGTAGGCCCGACAATAAGTCGTTGCTTACTTCACAAAAACGTAAAAAACATCATCATCTGCCTAGCCTTTTCCCAACTATGTTGGGGTCGGCTTCCAGTCTAACCGGATGCAGCTGAATACCAGTATTTTACTTGAAGCGACTGCCTATCTGACCTCCATAACCCAGTTATTACTGGGTAATATGATACCCCTTGGCTAGACTGGTTGTCAGACTTTCGGGCCACGACTACCTGTAACGACTGTCAAAGTTCTACAAATGACAGCCGGGACCAACGGCTTAACGTGCTTTCCGTTAATGGGTGGTCATCCATTCACAGAGCAACCTAGGCAACGTAAAGATTGATCTGAGCGGCTGTTATTATTTAGCCACGAGCTCCTCTCCTTGCTTGTGTTATACTGCCGAAAATCATAAGTATATCCTGTTGAAACACGTTGTAGATCAGATGACACATTTTGCTGATTCAGTTACTTTTTGTCGTTTCGATTGGACAGCCAAATCAACTTTGTCCTAATCACACGTCGACATAACAAATTAATCAATCTATCAACAAGATATATTAGCTTTCACTAAAGGCTATCGAATTAGTAGTAGTTATTTATTTTTAGCTCAAGTATGGACAATAAACGTCAGATAGCTGGTAATATGCGGTGCGCTGATAAAAATATTGTTTTATTAGGGGATAGCAATTTTATTGGTAACAGGATATTGGAATATCAATGGTAGTCACATAACATCACGCCTATAATCACCGAATGGTTAGGCAGAGGTGTACCTAATAGGACACCCACATTTCACCAGTTATGTTTAAGTCCCATGTAATAGGGGGCGGGCACAAATCCGAACTCCGAGGCTGTTACTGAGAAATTCCTGACGGAAAAACTGAATAACACTTTGCACAACCCGGGAATCGAACCTAGGACCTCATGCTCAGCAGTCGCGCTTGCGACCACTAGACTAATGAGGCAGTCAATGGCATTGATAAAACTTACTTGAACCAGTGACACCGGTAGGTACATCAAAACTAGATAAAGTCAATATTCGTTCCGAAGTTTGGGCCTTGCTGAGAGCGCTATTAGAAAATAAAGCTCTTAATATCAATGCGAAATAAATAGGCAAGAATACCAAAGTAAAGGAAGTTGAAGAGTAACTTTGTCACATAACCTAAAAAAAAATCCGAGTGTATTTCTCAAATCTCCCGCTAAAAATTTTAAAATGGCTTATACTATAGTAGCTTTTGCCCACGGCTTTGCCCGCGTGGATGTCGAAAATATCCGACGGAAACGTACTACGGGAATTAAAAAGTAACCTATAGGTTAATCCAGGTTACGGTAACAAACATAGTTACATACCTTCATCCCCCTTTTTAACCCTTCGGGGGTAGAATTATCAAAAACGCTGAGACATGTATAAATTAATTTTCAATCGTCAGCATAAACACAAAATTTGACGGTCCTAATTTCAAAACTGACGGACTTTCATATAAACTTCCATCCCCTATGTTATCCCTTTAGGGGTGGAATTCCCAAAAATCGTTTCTTAGTAGATACTTACTTGTCACAAAGTTACATGTTCCCTCCAAGTTTCATGTCTCTAGGACCAGCGGTTTTGGCTATGTGTTGATATATCGCCCAGTCAGTCAGTTTAACATTTTATATATAATATAAAATATAGATGTTGAATGACTTATGACGAATACAATAATCCATAACTGACCTGAAGACGTTATATTTCGAGTTCAGCTAATTCAATATACAAGGTGTAAAGTGTACACCTTGTATACACTGTGAACAGACCCTTCCGGAAACCGTCACCCAATCATTCTGTACATCAAATTACGTAACTCTACACAAAAATATTGCTTGGAAACGATTTTTTTTAGCAGACATATTACGTTTTTTGGTGGGACTTAATGTTACACACTCAAAATATTGAGCTGATGGGTGCATTAAATAGTGCGGGGTCGTTGAGGTATTAAAAGTAAAGTTAACACGTTAAAACTTGCGAACATTTTGACCCTCAATATCTCCGTAACTACCTTCTAGTTACAGAGATATTGAGGGTCAACAATTTTTCCTAGGTATGCTCTAGAACAAAAAAAAACGCAATAACGGGGAGAAGAAGTGCCTTTCGGCTTCGTTAAGGGTACTTTGACACCCACTATAACGTTATCACTGCTGTTACAGAAGCCGCGGGAACATACTAGGTATAGAAAAACTTAACATAAACCCTTATAAAATGAACACTTTTTTAAACTTTCACGGTTTAAAACTAAACTTATGCTGTCACTTACGGGGTATCTTCCGTGATTGTTCATGGCGCTTGCAACAGAGTCGAAATATTGGGAGCTCAAAATTATAAACAATCACGGAAGATACCCCGTAAGTGACAGTATAAGTTTCATGTTTTGTTGAATTCAATTCAAAACTTCCGCAAAAATACAGCTCTTTTCTAAAAGCGGTCAAACTCACTCACATTACACTAAACTATGCTATAAACAAACATCAATAGAAACCCTTGTTTCAGATTGAGTCATAAAACGTTAGTACATCTGTACTTGCAGTAAGGGTAGCGTTACTGGGTAGTAGACATCCGACGCTGTGCCGATGAGCCGAGATGGACCTGAGTAAGCTAGAGGGAACCAGTTTGTTAGTTTATTTTTCTTTTTTGACGATCTAACTACAGAGCAACGACATGCGTTGGCGGGAACTGCTAGAGGCAGTATGGTCTATACTTTCCATACAAACCAAATGTCGATCATGCACCTACACACTAAATACAGAAAAGAGGAAAGAATCAGAAAAATAGATGACAAAAGCCAAACAAAGGTGGTGCTGGTGGTAATGGGGGACAAAGGTGGTGTTTATTTCGTAAGAAATCTTTTCAACATGGCGATCTAACAATGGCGAAATGGAAAGTTTATGTTCTTCACTCTTCTTTTGAAAACTGCAACAGTTTGGCAGCCCCTAATGTCAGACGGAAGTTCATTCCACAACCGCACAGCGTGTACAGTAAAGGCACAAAGTATCTATAGAAGTAGGAGTAGAAGTCGGTAGAATGGGGAGGGGATTTAAGGAGGTTCTTAAGATGCAACCTGCAATTTGCATCAGTAGCACGGGAGCCTGTAGGAAAAGCATAATTTACTCACAGTAAGTACGACATAAATAATGTGTGATGACGTTTTCGAATTGAGTAGATGACAGAAATTGTGCGCTCAAAAATTTTTACGATCCTTCGCAAAAGTTCTAAGTTTTACGAAAAAAACACTATGTTTAGGGTTCCGTACCTCAAAAGTAAAAAACGGAAACCCTTATAGGATCACTGTGTGATCGTGTCTGGCTATACGTCTGTCACAGCCAATTTACTCCGAAACTACTGGTCTGATGAGTTGAAATTGGGGACACAAATGTAAGTCGGTAACCCAAAGACGGGCATGTAACGTAAATGAATGAATTTTAAACATGGGAGGCACTTTTATATCGTATTACATATGAAATGAAAGGGCTCATAGTGAGCATCTCTAATATATTTTTTTATAATTTTAAGATAGTATGCGAAAATTAACCACTCCCCCCCCCCCCCAAAATTTAAAACAACTTACGGAATTTAGATAATTAACGCACGGAACCCTCTTCACGTGAGTCGAACTCGCACTTGTCCGGATTTTTTTCCATTATCCTCATCGTAATCGGATGCAGCTGCATTTCAGTATATTTTACCACAAGCCTGTACACACAACTGACAAAAAAAAACAAGAATTACAGAAATATTGAATAGAAGGTCCATACCGCAGCTATTAACTTCACACTAGGCCTTCGATCAACCTGTTGCGTTTAATTAAAAGCACTGTTAACACAAGTTACTGCGAACGAATTTCAACCAAGTTTTAAGTCGAACGTCCACTGCTATCCGTGCACGAAGATGTTTGCCACATTAGCTGAGCGATTCATTTGTTTTCCAGCATTTGTTTCGCACGTAGCGTGGCCGTGGATCGCATTGACATTTAAACAAATGCCTGTAAAGGAAATAGCACACACTATATCAACTCGCAGCAGCAGTGGCCCTGTGGTGGCGGCCCCGACTTACGAACAGTAAGTTGTGAGTTCGAACGCAGGCAGACGCATTAATTACTTTGTGTAATTTATTTCATCACCACTGCTCTCAAAACGGTGAAGGAAAACATCGTGAGGAAACCGGCGTGTACTACCAAACATTCGTGACATCTACCAACCCGCACTGGGCCCGCATGGTGGATTATAGCCCATTCCCTCTATTAGAGAGGAGGCCGTGTGTCCCAGCAGCTCACGAACCACCTGTTTGACAGCGAGGCGAAAGGCCAAACGGTGACGATCCCTTTCCAAGTTGATATGTGTGCTATTTCCTTAATCAGCTCACAAATAAAAACACACAGCTAAATGAGTTCTAAGAATGATTCAGTTTAACAAGTTATTCGTGAGTAAGTCGTGGATATCGCATCGAGACAAGTGGATAGGTTTATGTGTGTAATGCAACTTAACAAAACGTATTGTGGACAACCCTAAAACTAGCGTTTGATTTCAGCAAAGGGCCTAGTCGGTTTACTGGGAGGTGTCGCAGTGGACGATCAGGCTCGTGGTTAAATAATAACAGCAGCTCGGGTCGGTCGTTATTTTAAGCCAGACCTGCCTAGTTTGATTCGTGGATGGGTGACCACCCATTACATACCGAGTTTCCTCCGTGACTCGGAAAGTACCGGCTATCCGGCTGTGTAGCCGTTGGTCCCGGCTGTCATTTGTAGATCTTTGACAGTCGTTACAGGTAGTCAGTGGTCTGAAAGTCTGACAGTCTTAATACCCAATATCTTATTACCTAGTTGAGCCAGCGTCGTTATTGAGCCCTTGTGGAGCGACGCCTTTATTTGGCACAGTTCCAATCCCAGTTTTATCTGACGATTGTTCAACATTGAAAACCAACAACTTGGTTGTCAAATTCAGAATATTGGAAACGGGATCCCTTCTTTTCGCATAATGTTCTTTGTCCTAATATACTTCGGCATAACGATTTTGGCACAATTTGTTTTGGCATAATAATACTTCGGCATAATTTTTTTAGGCATACATTTTATGTTGGCATAATCATCTTAAAGACTAATTTGTTTTGGCATAAATTTGATTCGCATAACGTTAGTAGGCCTAATGACTATTAGCATAATAATATTTAGGCACACAAAATATTGTTGGTTAAAAATTTAATATGCTGTGCAACAAAAGTTAGTGACAGAACCGAATTGCTGCAAAACCGACTCCACGTAGTCTTGTTTGTCCTACCCCTAGAGTGTAATTTAAAATCGCGTAGGCGCGTAGGGGAGAGGCGGCCCGCGGGCGGAGGAGCAGGTGGCTGCGAGCGAGCCGCCGCGGCTGAGGCTGGCCGGCGAAGCCGGCCAACAAGCCGAAGCTGCGGCGAGCGAAAGCCGTCTGCGACGATTAGCACGCGTGGGGCCGCCGGAGGCCCGCAGCGCCGGAGCCGTGACAGAAACCCTGCCTGCTGCATGTTGCATACTCGCTTGAATGCTGCATGCTGCATGCTGCATGCTTGCTTGCATGCTGCATGCTTGCTTGCATGCTGCATGCTTGCTTGTTTGCTGCATGCTTGCTTGCATGCTTGCTTGCATGCTGTATGCTTGCTTGCATGCTGTAGGCTTGCTTGCTTCATGCTTCCTACAGCGAAAAAAAAACCCACAAAATTGTTCAATACGGTATAATTATTATATTAATATGTTATTTGTTACCTGATTCAGGAGATATGGCTTTTTTCCAATCGTCGAAATAAATTGGTATAATTATCCTCTTCGGGCAAAAAAGCTAGGGCGTATAAAAAAGTTATGCTTTAGAACTTTATGCTTAATAAATTTATGCTTTAGAATATTATGCTTCATCATTATTATGGTTAGAGAAATTATGCTTATAAAATTATGCGTAAGCTGTTATGCGTAATTATATTATGCGAAAATATAATTATGCCAAACAAAATTATGCTAAGTTATATTAGGTCTTAACATTTTATGCAAATGGATAGTGAACTATTGGAAACATTAGAACCTCATTTTCCCAGTTTCTAAACAGTTCTTGTAATAACATCACGACTATTATCCCAGAAGGGTTAGGCAGAGGTGAAACATTTCACTAGGTATGTTCAAGTTCCATAATATAAGGCGAACCTATTGCCAACAACCAGGCACAGACTCCGTGACTGGTACTGAGAAATCCTGATGGGGAAACCCATTAATACTTTGCCTGACCTAAGAATCGAATCCGAGACTTCCAACTGCCAACGGCCTCATGCCAAATCAATAATGTCTATCATGGAACCCACATTTCACCAGGTAGTTGGTTATATTTTAGTCCCATAGACTCGAGCCTATTGCCATCAACCGGGCACGACTCAGCCGCTAATAAAAAATCCTGATGGATAAACCCAATAACACAATTCGGGTGATATAAACTAAACTCAAAGCCAAATACATATTAAAAAAGCCAAATATTACTGGTGTGAACTATAAACTTACTTTTTGGTGTAGTTATTACTGGGTGGTGGTGTGGTGTGGTGTGGTGTGGTGGTGGTGTGGTGGTAGACCTTTATTATAATACCTGTGTTCACAAATAAAGATTGATTTGATTTGATTTTGATTTTGATTTGAACTATAATGTCGAGGGGTCCAAACGCCTCCTGCCGGAGGCTCTACGCGGGGATCGTGCGGTCCATGGCCCTATACGGGGCCCTGGTGTGGGTGCGTTCGTTGAGGCTGCGAGCCGCGCACTACCTGAACGCGCCCCAAAAGGTGGTAGCCGTAAGGCTGATCCGTGGGTACCGCATGATCTCCTGCGAGGCGGCGAGCCTCCTTGCCGGATTGCCGCCATGGGATCTGGAGGCCATAGTCCTTGCGCGCCTACACGAGTGGCGCGCGGAGGCACTACGACGGGGGGAAACTCCGCTGCCGCGGCAAATTGTCGCTCAGCGGACAGACCTCCGGCGCGATCTCATGGCGATATGGAGAGAGCGACTGTCGCATCCCCGTGCAGGGCACGCCACGATAGTGGCGATAAGTCCCCTCTTTGAGGAGTGGCTAGAGAGGCGCCACGGCGCCCTCACCTTCCGCCTGACGCAGGTCCTCACCGGACACGGCTGTTTCGGGAGGTACCTGCACCGAATCGGGCGGGAGGAAACGCCCGGGTGCTATCATTGTGAGGATCGCCCGGAGGACACGGTGGAGCACACCGTGGAGGTCTGCTCCGCTTGGGCGGAGCACCGCCGTGTCCTCGTAGCGGCGATTGGCGGCGGCGACCTCTCGCGTCCGGCCCTGGTTCAAGCCATGGTCCGAGGCGAGAGGGAATGGGAAGTCGTCACCTCCTGTAGGAGTCATTTGATGATTTCCCATCCGAAAAAAAAAATAACTATAATGTCAATGTTCATCTTAGACAATGGGACTTCTTCAATTAGATAAAATTTACTAACTTTCTGAAAATATTATTAAAATATTATCTAATTTCTATAGATAATGCCATTGTCATGAAAAAAATGTACGCTTAGAGGAAGTCAATGTCCTAGCTAGCCGGTGAGAATGTTTTAGGCTGAATAATTAAGCTATTATCCATTGTCTCTGGACTTCCAGCCTTGTCTCGAGGAGGATGTTTTAAGAGGTTAGATTGCTCACGCGCGCACGCATCGTGCCGCGGCTGACGAAAGCGGAGACGTGCGCGGGACGGTCATCTGGCGACACTGGCGACGTGCGCGCTCACAGACATCAAGCAATCGAGCGGGTATAATATTATGGTATACTCCCAACCGATGCAGTACCATGTCATTTATACAGTGCGCGCCTGGAACACGAATGCGCCGTGGACACGGCCGGTCGTCATAAGACGGACGGACGGCGAGCTAGCCCATTACTCACCGTCCACAGGCCCACGCCTACGGTGCCGAGAGCCACCACGTGGCCCCCGACGCCTGGTGCTGACTGGACTGCCTGGTGCCCGCGGCGGCTGGGACGTGAGGTTCTCTCCCTCTCACGTTCCGCCACCTCCTTCGCTAGCATGAAAGTTCGCCGTCCGTCCGTCTTATGACGACAGGCCGTGTCGACGGCGCGTTCGTGTTCCACGCGCGCCTCAAACAAATGTCAGCAACAGGAGGGGCCCGCTAGGGCCGATGCCTGCCAGGGCTGCGGGACTGTTCGAAAGAGATACCGCGGCCCTGGAACATAAAGGGCAAAAGAAGGAACATGGATGGGTTTTAGTCAGTAAAAGTCTGTCACTCTATGAGTTCGATTGGACGGCCAATCCGACACAACTGGAGGGGCATCAGATCGACAGGTGCAGGACCAATGGCTTACCATGCTTTCTGAGGCGCCGGAATTACTATACCTACCTCCAACTTCCAAAGTTCAGACAACTACTGAAAAAACTCAATTAATTAAACCCAGGACTGCTCAGCAGTCTCGTTTGCGACATATAAAACATGGGTAGTATTTATATTATTTCAAACTACAAGCATTTTGTTCAAAAATACCAGGCAGGAGCTCGCGGGTAAATAATAACAGCTGCTCGAGTCGATCTTCAGGTTAAGCCGCGCTGGCCTAGGTTGGTCCGTGGATGGGACGGCCACACATTGCAATGTACAGCCAATGTAATGAGCCATTGTAATGTGTATCCATTGTTGTGTGTGTGTGTGTGTCAGTATTTTAAACGGAGCGACTGCCTGTCTGATCTCCACAACCCAGTTACTGTGTCGACTGCAAGTCTTAAAACGCACATCTGGCACTTTCGCAAGCATGTAATCTTCATATAATTAATCTTTTGTATCCGATCTTTTTACCTGTCACCGATTATTTCGTCATGCTTCATTCATGTGCTACAAATAAAAAAGATAAGAATTAATTCCTTAATACAATAATAAAATTTAAATAAAGATAACTCCCTGACGTATAATTTGATTTCTAATCTATGGATTTTATTTATATTTGATTGACTCATGTCATTTAAATATTTAATACATACATGTATGTATTAAATATTTAAATGTTTTTACACACGTGTAGAATACTGGGATTCAGCTGCATTCGGTTAGACTGTAAGGAGACCCCAACATAGTTGGGAAATAGCAAGGCAGGTGATAAACCGCGACGCACAACAGAAGAGTCGGTTGCCAAGGTGGATCGTGGTTTTAGTACAGGAAACAGATCTGATGTTACCTAGAGAAAGTTCCTCAGTCTATTTTGAATAGCCTACCCTATGCTGTACTTCGCGGCAAATATACGTAGTTTGTCGATTTGATAAACTAAACAGTTAATTTAGATAGACCGTACCTACCTGTAGACACTCTTGATGTCTTCGCCTTAGCAACGAGCTTTCCCAAAATTCTGTCTGCGATCTAAAAATAGAATGTGTCGGTACCCAATAGAACATCATTTTGCTATACAAAGTGCAAACGGAACTGTACGCAAAAACACACTGTTCTGTACATCAAACTAAGGGACTCTACGCAAAAATTATTGCTGGGAAACGACTTTTTTTGGGTGAATGCACGTAAATAAAATTATTCTTTACGGTAAAACTCTATGTAACGCACTCAAAACATTTTGCTGATGGATGCATTGAATATTAAACAGGTCGTGGAGGTAAAAACTAAAGTTATAACACTAAAAATAGTATTAATAAAAAAATAAAAACTTGTCAAACAGTTAAAACTTTCCTACAATATCTCCGTAACTAAAAAGTTACCAGGTATGGTCTAGAACAAAAAATAATCACAACCACGGGGACAACAAGTGCCTTACAGCTTCGTTAAGGGTTTTTTACACCCTTTATAATTACATTTCTCATTACAGAAATAGTTGATAGTTTCCACAATGTTGGTGGTTTAGTTTGTGTTTAATTTGAAGCGTTTGAAACAAATATACATTTCTATGTCTATGAAGTTGTCTGTGAATTTGTGATTTATACCTGACTTCAGAGACAGATTCTCGTGGATAACTTTACGAGACGATGAACTAGACTAACCACTATTGCTTTGATAAAGTCCTGGTACTATAATATTAAATTTAGTCATTCAATCTTCTACTCTGTACTTTTCTACAATGATTTGCCCCGGTCTCTTTTGTCTAGTGGACGCAAGCGGACAGCATGAGATCCTGAGGTTAAATTCATTCATATACCGATAGATAACGCACAGCCCACACCACAAGGGACAAGTTGCGTGAATTTTTGGTCAAGAGTTACAGAATAAGCGCAATATCTCTCAGGGTGATCTTTATAGAACTCAAACGGGCAGGACACCTAGCAAGGCGCGGTGATGGCTGGTGGAGTAAAGCTGTGACCGAGTGGCGTCCAAGGAATGGAAAGAGAAGTGTTGGTCGTCCGGCGGTAAGACGGGCAGACGACAGTGTTACCATCACTGGTATATCCTGGATGAGGTTTACAGGAACGTGGAGCTTAGAACAACCAAAGAGAGGCCTATACCCAGCAGTATGTGCCTTGAAGTTGGGCTGTGAAAGATGGTGATCGTCATACTGGACAATTGGGCCAAAAAAACTTGGATTTCCCATATAAAGGGTCGCAATGGCTGACGCAGTACTTAAGCATAAAAGTCCATTGTTTTCGATCCTTTGGGAACGTTATCCAGTTTGATGGCCTGAACCACCAGCTAAGAGGTCCAATTACAAATATATCGAAAGTGAGTACGTACAGTATTTTAAAGGTTTTTAGGAAGGACAAGAAAGAAAGAAAAAGCATTGCCATCCAACGTGGCCGTTGACACCGTTGTGGGCGAATTAAATAGGGGATTTCTGTTAATCGTACAATTTATATGCAGTGCAATAAATAATAAGAATCAGTCTATAACATGATATGACAAGTATTTATGTACAAAAAACAAACTTAATCGGTTTGCAGGGCACACCACAAAGATGTTGGTGTGCGTAAAATCAACTGGTGTATTACTTCGCCTATTTATTAGTGTTTGCTACCCGTTGTCCACGCACACACAATAAAATTTCTTGTCACTAATGTTGCAGGGAATATGACGCATAAATTTAGCTTATCATACAATCGTCTCCGTGGCGCATTAGTCGAGCGTGCGATAAATAATTACTTACTGCGCCGGCGCCGTAGGATCGAATCCGACTGCCAACAGCATAATGTTTTTGTATGTTTTAATAAAATATTTTACATTTGTTTGTTCAATTTATTGCTTAACTATTAGCAAGTCTCTTTATATTTGGGTTAGAATGTATTAGTTGTCTACCCTCTAAAAATGACAAATCATGTTTAAGTTAGTAGTTTAAGTTCATCGTCATAATGCTATTGACTATTGGGGTTTCGTTACGTTTTTAGACATTATACCCTGCGTTTTTTGAGAAGTGCTTTTATTTGTGAATCAATATGAATCATTGAACCACACTTTTATGAGCTGAAATAATTCTTTTGCATGAGCAAAATGTTTCAATTAGTGAAATTGCGAGACGTTTAAAGATATCGGTGAGTAACAAAATGTTATTATGATGTTTAGAAGTTTAATATGTTTAAATAATCCACATGTTATTGATTGTTGTTTTTTGTAACAATATTTTATTATTGTTCACAGAGAAGGACTGTGCAATTGTGGGTCCATCGTTATGCAGATTCGGGAAGCATTGATCCTTGCCGACCGGGACCAAAGGCTGGATTTGCATTCACAGATTGGCATCTGATATAGTTGCTACGCATACCGCTGAGCCCTTCCTCACTACTCGTTCCACGGCAACTAAACATGACGTGACATTACAAACTGTACGAAACCACTTGCGAGCAGCTGGTGTGAAATGTTGTAGGCCAGCCAAGAAAATTTGAATGTCAGATATTCACAGGCAAAACCGGGTACGCTTCGCAAGAGAATATTTAGATTTTGATTGGTGCAATAATATAGTTATATTTAGAGATGAAAAATGTTTTAAATCAGACAAGGACGGTCGCAAAATATTGTGGCGAAAAGATGGTGAGCGCTATCATAAAAAAAAATATTCTTCCATGCAGGTCTAGTGGAGACATTTACTTCGTGCATGAATAAGTCATAGATAGCGAAGGCGCACCAATAGGATATTAATAAAAATATCAGGGGGTAATTCGATTTGTTTTATGTGAGTGATGTTATTGTTAGTGAGATAACAATTTAGGATACCTGTATCTTAATATCTATCTTATTAACATGTTTATTCATTTCACTAATAAATAAATTACCCACTTGAATAAGAAAAGTAACGTTATTTCTTGTCCGACTTAGAATATTTGTCATGCACAAAACTTTTTAATTTGTGATTATAATATAAAAAAAAACCTAGTCAATAAATGTTGTTGATTTCTTAATACAAATTGTTTAATTTTTACTTCCATATTTTTTTTCGAATAAAGTTCTTATTATCAGGTAAATTACAATAAAAATTCAACAAAATGAAAATAAAAGTTTTTTAATAATGCAAAAAGTTGACGCCAGCGGCGCAGATTCGATCCTACGACACTTGAAAAAAACCTAGTCAATAAATGTTGTTGATTTCTTAATACAAATTGTTTAATTTTTACTTCCATATTTTTTTTCGAATAATGTTCTTATTATCAGGTAAATTACAATAAAAATTCAACAAAATGAAAATAAAAGTTTTTTAATAATGCAAAAAGTTGACGCCAGCGGCGCAGATTCGATCCTACGACACTTGAAAAAAACCTAGTCAATAAATGTTGTTGATTTCTTAATACAAATTGTTTAATTTTTACTTCCATATTTTTTTTCGAATAATGTTCTTATTATCAGGTAAATTACAATAAAAATTCAACAAAATGAAAATAAAAGTTTTTTAATAATGCAAAAAGTTGACGCCAGCGGCGCAGATTCGATCCTACGACACTTGATTTACCAGCCGAATGATTACACATCTATGCCACGACACCGGTTAGTCATAGGGTTAAATTGATGCTTCATATTCTTTACCTCATATTATACATATACAGTGAAGCAAACACTAACAAATAGGCGAAGTAATACACCAGTTGATTTTACGCACACCAACATCTTTGTGGTGTGCCCTGCAAACCGATTAAGTTTGCTTTGTGTACATAGTTCGATCACCCTACTGATCGTTGGCAGGAAAATGATACGGTTAACCAGTTAGAAAGGCATGATAAAACCATTTATTTATTTATTTATTTAACAGTTTATGTACACACTAAATACAGAAAACAAGAAAGGAACAGAAAAAATAGGTACAAAGGCGATGCTTATTTCTAAAGAAATCTCTTCCAGCATACCTGCGAAAGGAGAGTAGAAAAAAAAGAGATGTAGACATAGTGTGTTAAACGATGAAGAGAAAATTGAATACATAAAAACAAAGCAAATAACGAATCTAAATAAAACATACAATACAAGAATATACTTAAATATTTACTAGTAAAAAGACAAATATAAGCTACGATATAATACATATCAAATAATATATAATAATAAATACCTATGCAACTACCATCCACCATCACGCCATGCACCAAGAGCATCTTCCTTTTCAAGTTCGGATTATACTTTAATCAATTAGCCATGGATCCTCAATTCGGCATAAAAATATGGCCAAATAGGACATCATCAGTCTAACGTAACGACAGTGAGAGTGCTGAGCCTCTTCAAAGGATGTGTTATCCCTTTTTGCCCCTCTTCTTCCTGTTCATGCACATCTTTCAGGATATTAATGAGGCAGGTGTCATTTGCCAGCTGTCCAGGTTACTAAACCATGGCGCCTGCGACAGCCTACCTACTAATTATAGAAAAAAAACCGGCGAAAATAACGAACTTTCATTCCCTATTTTACTTGACCCGTTTTGGGGATGAAGTCTTAAAAATCCTTTCTGCATTCGTTGAAAAAAGAACCTTTGTGCAAAATTTTCATGCTTTTATTTCTCTTAGTGAATTTAAGATTTTTCTAGGTGTAAGTTAGTATCTATTTAGCCTTTTCCGAACTTTGTTGACTTCGGCTTCCAGTCTTACCGGATGCAGCTGAATACCAGTATTTTACATGGAGCGACTGCCTATCTGACCTCCACAACCCAGTTAGTACCGGTACTCTTTGGTAACACTGGTTGTCATACTTTGAGGCCACTGACGACCTGTAACGATTCTCAAATATTGACAGGGTTGTCACCCATCCACAGACCAACCTAGGCAAGCGCGGCTTAACCTTAAGATCGACCCGAGCGCACGTTATTATTTAGTCACGAGCTTCTACCACCAACTAAGTTGTATAATTACAAAATATTCTCGGTTCTCTTTCCTATTGTCCCGACCAGACAACACGACAAACTGAATGGTCGCTATGATACCCCAGTTTAATATTACAAACGAGTGAGCGAGCATACTTTAGTGCAACGCTCTAAGATGCTGTACACCTATTCTTGTTCTGACCATCATGTGGGTTTCCGTATATTGTAGACTTGTATGAAGGTTGTGACTTGTGAGTAGAATAAATAATGCTTTGATAAAAATAACATATACCAACATCACGCCTGTACTCCCTGAAGAGTTAGACAGAGGTGACGGTCTCGTTGCCTGACTGCTGAATATGAGGTCCTGGGTCTGATTCAGGTCGGGAAAAGTGTTATTGGGATTATCCAGGAATTTCTCAGTACCGCCACGGCCGGCCACGGAGTCTTGATTTGTGCCCGATTGATGGCAAAAAAGCTCGCCCCCTGTTACATGGAACTTAAAAATAACTGGGGAAATGTGTGTGCTTGTTAGGTTCATCTCTGTCTAACCCTTCGCAGATTACAAGGCGCGATATTATGTTATGGAAGATGTAGGTGTACACTGGCGAAATGTGGGTGTACCTACTATAGTGGTCTTCCCACATTTTCCCAGAATACTGGCTTCTACTGAGTTGTTCTTGATTAAAAAACCCGATGACACTGGCTGATACGAGAATCGAAGATCACATGCCCAGCAGTTGAAAGCTGCTCCTGGTATTCCGATCCCGTACGATAATTTCCGACACACAATCACAACCGGGAGAAAAAGCTAGTTTTTTTATATTGTTGTTTTTGAGTCAGAGTATTACGTGCAATAATACAGTCAGCATTACGCATAAAAGTTATATTGTAACACGCCGCGTGGTCAGTTCATGTGTTTTGCGTGGGAACCTCTGGTCGATACTTTAGCCATCGTGTTATCTTATACTGCTATAAAACAGGCTCAATAAACAATAAAATATGACAAGCCAGGTATTAGCGTAATATCTTTACAAGCTCTGATAGCGATCCGTAAGAAATTAATTTAATTTTCGATGATGTTGAGCGACCACTCCCCCCAATAATAGGGGGGTTGAGCTATGGTTGACCTGCTAAAACCCAATAACACTGCCCAACCTGGTTGGTTGCCCACCAACCCAGGACCTCATGCTCGGACAGAGAATCCCTTTTTAAGCAGGCTTAATTATTTATTATACTACTAATGTAAACTAATAATATCAGTAAATACGTCAGATTAATTGTGAGTTCGAGTGTCGAAGGAAAATGATTAGTTTATATATCTAAATTTGTTCTCATGTAAGTGAAATGTAATTTCTTTATGAGAATTAAATGTCTTTAAACAGAAGTAGGCATTTTTTATGAAGAGACTCCTCCGTGTATCGATGAACATAATAACATAGTAGCACAGGCCTCTTATCTGTGAAGGTCAGTTTGTATCCACCACAAAGGTCTGTGTATGTCTTCGAATTATTGATTCTGTGCAGCATGTGTCAGAGAACTTCGCGCTACTGAATACCTACGTGTAATGACTGTCAGGGATCTACAAATTAATGACAGACGAGGCTTAACGTGCTTAGGAAGCTCAGTATGTAAGTATGATATAAAATCAGAGTACCGGATTCTGCAAGCCCCCGAACCGGATACTTTAATAAATATAATATATTCTCAAGTAATAAGTTCTCATAGTCATTCTTTTTAGGCATTTTAAACCTTATTGATGAACACAAGTAGTGTAGTACGCTCCTATTACAATGGAACTTAAACATAATTGGGCGAGCAATGTGAGTGCACTGTCAGGTACCTGCCTTTCCCTTCGGGTATTACAAGCTTGATGTTATGTAAAAGGTCTTATCAGTAGATACCTAGTGGCCAAGCTAGCTTCTCCTTCAACCGGTTCACTAGTTTATCTTGTTAGGATATAATATACTGCCCCAAGAAAGCAATTTAAAAAACCCGGCGACCAACTTGGATAGAGTGTTTAACCATTTAGTCAAGATGTCATATGATCGCTTTTTTGCGACGAGCTCGCTGCAAAAAGGCCTGCTAACCTGAGAGCAGTGGTGGCCCAGTGGTGGCAGCCCCGACTTACGAACAGTAAGTCGTAGGTTCGAACCCAGGCAGGCGCATTACTCTGTGTAATTTATTTCATCATCACTGCTCTCAAAAACGGTGAAGAAAACATCGTGAGGAAACCGGATGATGTCCTAGAACCAAAAATTCGAAGACTTGTGACATCTACCAACCTGCACTGGGCCCGTGTGGTGGATTATAGCCCATTCCCTCTTATAGAGAGGAGGCCGTGTGTCCCAACAGTGGGAACATTAGAGACTGATTACCTAGTAACCTAGTAACTTTGGCTTAGGATAAACTAGTTTCGCCTGATATGTAGTTAGACCGGTAACATAATAGATGAGACGATGCCCTGTATACATCGATACTATCATGAGTTATGGTTTGAGTTCATTCAAAAATCCCATTGAAAAAAAAGCTTTCAGTATTTCCCAGTTTTTCTGATTACATCGGAAAATTTTCCCAATTTTTCATTTTCGGAAATTCTTATTCGGACTATTACGAACATTTCATTGCCTAAAGTTCCCCAGTGGATGGAAATATGGTAATAGGTGACCTTCGTCTGGGGATGATGAGTATGTACTTCCAGACGTAGGTCACCTAGGTTTATGTCGTCTTTGGGTTATTTATTTAGTACAGCATTAGTCATTATTACTAAAATAAGTCATTTCTATCATGCTGGAAACATTTTAACATTATCGTATTCCATTTTTTTTTATATAAAAATATATTTGAAACACAATGAAAAAACTCACAGTAACTCACAGTGAATAAAAGATGTACAGTGCTAACATTAAAAGTCGAACTTCGGCCTCCTAAACTAGGCCAGAAGCCTGTGTTTTAAGGTAGCTGTACAGGGGAGGTGGATCAAGCTAGAGTCCGAGTTTTGATAGATGACGCATCTATTTTTCAATTCAGCTGTCAGCGACTGGCATGCTTGCCACATTTAACTACAACAAGAATAGAGGAACTCGAGTGTAGAACATACCTTTAATAAGCGTTAAATAGAGGAAAAAGAAATTGACCTAGCATTCAGTTTCAGTTCAGTTGGGGATCCGTCACACAGGGTATCCTAGTATGGACGCCAGTCTCTCACAAAGGAACATAAATTATGCATTTTGTTAAAATGTTATTCTTACAATTGTACCTATTATAACTATGTATGTGAACCTTTGTGAAGAGAGAAAATAAAGGTATATTATTATATATTATTATTATTATAGTTTGCCTTCCTTGTCCGAAAGTGCTCAATCAATCTTATCCCACTGCTAGACACAGGCCTCTCCAAAGCTGTGACACAGTCCCCTATTCGTGGTCTTCACTTCAGGACTAGTTTACTCCATCGACCATCGATCACTCTACAAGTGTGCCCAGCAAACTGCCGGCTCAGCTTCTTGTAACTTTCGTTGGAGCGAGAGTGGTGGAGTAACAGTGAACATCCTGAGTCATGTCAAACTTCGAACACATGTGACATCCATCAATCCACACTGGGCCCGCGTAGTGGTTTACAGCCCACGGCTCACAAAGAGGAAGCCTGTGTACCATGAGTGGGAACATTGGATTACGCTAACGTATCTTCATTAGGTATATCCTGGATGAGGTTTGCGCAGGAACGTAGAACTTGGCACGAGTAAAGAGAGGCCTAGGAAGTCGGGCTGAGAAAGAAAGAAAGAAGAAAATATTTATTTGTCGCTGGGACATGACGTCTGCCAGGGCTGCGGGACTGTTCGAAAAAGATACCGCGGCCCTGCAACACAAACGGCAAAAGAAGGAACAGGAACATGGATGGGTTTTAGTCAGTAAAAGTCTGACACTCCCTTCCGCTCCGCCCAGAGTGGGAAGGATCATTTGCTGGTTTCCCATCCCAAAAAAAAAGGGACAAGACGTGCATACAAAAAAAAATAACAATAATCATACGAAAAACTAACACTGCACGTCGTGACTGCGACAAGCAGGATGATCATGATGATGTTCCTTACTACCTTTCCTTTGCTTACGGAACCGCAGTCAACATTTACAATAAGAATGATTATATTTACTATTAACAATAATATATAGCGTCATGCTGACTAGAAAGTATTAGGAATTATTTTATATGTCACGCCCACGCCATGCGGTTTTTTTTTATCGTTTCCGTGGGAGTTGGCTGAAGATAATTTATAATCAATCATACACACAGATTAATTTTGTACTAATACAAAATAGTATTTATGTTCTTCGATAGTACTTGATTTATTGTTTATTTTTCAGATTCTATTTTAAAACTCCTTTCAAAAGCCAACGATTTTTTGACAGATTTTGAATAAAAAAACTGAATGCCTCGCTGGTCTAGTGGTCGCAAATGCAACTGCTGAGCATGGGGTCCTGGGTTCGATTCCCAGGTCGGGCAGTGTTATTGGGTGTTTCCGTGAATTTCTCAGTAGCGACGAAGTCGGGATTTGTACCCCTTGTAGTCTATTGCCACCAACCGGCAATAGACTCGCCCACTATTACGTGGGACTTAAACATAACTGGCGAAATGTAGTGCAATAGCACTACATTTCGCCAGTTCCAGTTTTGCCAGTTTTGCCAGTTCTGTAATCCTAAGGGTTAGGCAGAGGTTTACCTAATAAGGTAAACCTCTGCCTAACCCTTAGGATTACAGGCGTGATATTATGTTATGTTATTACATTATGTTATGAAAAAAACAAACAATTTCTACATGTATGAAGGATCATCACTTGAGAACGGCTCGACCGAATTGGCTGACTTTTGTTTTTGTGCGTGTAATCACAAGGACAAGTGTAAAGACAAATTTGATCCGATTTTGTTTAGCCGTTACAGAGTAATTTAGTGACAAACATACAAAAACCCAAACCTTGACATTGGCATTAGAAAATGATATTTCAAGTTAAAATCTAGATAAGATGATAAGGGAACCTCGCCGTGTGATTCACGTGAATATACTGCAAACATATTTATCTTAAGCTAGTCATTGATTGTACACAATAAAAAATAAATCATATATATTCGGAGACGAGACTTTCCGTCGCTATATTAGCGGCTTACTTCTTATATATTGTATTACATAGTTTATATATTAGTTACCTAATTAAAAATGTATAAGTTATTTATTTGTTTGCTGCTAATATCTCTTAGTGCGTTGTGCTATAGTGATGAGTCTGTTTTGGATGGTACTGAACTAGAGTTGACGTTTTTGGTAAGAATATATAAACATTTTTTTTTCTAATTGCATATTTGTACTTAAATTATCTTTATATATATAATTCTTCTGTGAGTGTGTATGTCACTGAACTTCTCTCAAACGACTGGACCGATTTTGATGAAATTTTTTGTGTGTGTTCAAGGGGATCTGAGAATGGTTTAGATTCACAATTAGGTAGGGTAGGTAGGGTAGTGAAAGTAGTAGGTAGGAAAACATGCATTGCAACGCATGCCGGGCACAGCTAGTATTATTATATACTTCTTCTTCCTGGTCGATATCAAGACTCTTTCGTATCTCGGAAAGCAAACTAAGCCGTTGGCCCCGGCTTTGTCAATTGTAGATCTTTGACAGTCGTTACGGGTAGTCATTTGCAAACTTCAGTTTCAGCAAGAGGTATTTTATGACCGAGGTACAGGGTTGTGGGGTTCAGATAGGCAGTTCCATATAAAATGCTGGTATTCAGCTGCATTCTGTTAGATTGGAAGCTGGCACCAACGTATTAGGGCAAGGCCAGAGAGTGCTGTACTGCTAAACTGTCTCAGAATTCACTTCTTTAACCCTTACATTATTATTTAGAACCAATGTCAATTGCCCGTCTTGTAATCATTTCTTACAACTCAGAATCAGAAAATGTTAGTTACCTATGCTTTGTAGGTATACGAAATAGATGAACTATTTGGGTTACAGTCAATTTGCTTTTGCTTCACTATTAATTTCCCTAACTATTTTTCCTACCTTTTTAAACTATAAAACTGCAAATGCAGAATACGTACTGGAACATAACTAAGACAAAGCACGTGATAAATAAAATCCCGGCCTAGACCATTCGGAAATATAAATTCCATAATCTTGTTTCAGGTTCATCGACATGGCGACAGAACGCCTATAGAATCAACGTTGAGTCAAAGCACCGATGCTGAGGCTCTCATCGAAGCCTCAGCTAAATACGGATATGGTCAGCTTACTGATGTGAGTATAGTTCTTGGGCCCTACCAGCCTACCTACAATTTAATTTATGACGAAGTCTCATGCAAAATTATCACCAGCAAAAGCAAAATGTAACACTCGTTTAAGAAAAGAACTACACATCATCATCTCAATTTATTTGGGGTCAGCATGTCTTCTTCCATACTTCTCTATTACTCGTCATCACATCAGACCAATCCTATATTGACAACACATTGACCACCACTTAGTATGATACTTATCAATTAATGTTCAGCAAGGAGAATTGACTAGGTATAACAAATATAGTCCTAAGTTCTTGAAATGCCACAGTGATCAATAACCTTTTTGTGCTCATAAATAAGCATAATGCATGTGGCACCTTTGTACGACGAGTTTCCCAGCGAGGGAAGAGCCACCTATGGGTGCCGTAAAACACCATTAATGTTGCAAAAGAATGGGGAGCCACCTCCCTGACCACGATCCACCCAGCACATAGTATACAATCAGTATGGCGCGTCAGATGTGAATACCAACAAAATGCAGTGGAGCTCGCTTGCATTTTGCAATGATCCGAAAATGTGCGATGTATGAGGACTGTAGTACGATTTGGCCTGTCCATATCAGCCTCAGCCTCCTCCTTTGAACGTGGTGATCATGACAAGATCACTAAACGTTCAAAACCTGAATAAAAACCCATTTCCTCACGCCATTTTCTTTTCCAGGTCGGCAAACGTCGCGGGTACGCCCTAGGCCAGTTCATTCGCCGTCGTTATGACGGTCTCCTGTCACAGAACTTCAACAAGTCCGAGATCTACATCAGGTTCGTTGAACTCCTTAAGTTATGAGTGAAGCTACACGTTTAGTGACCCATGTTTGTACTGACTGGACAGCATGACATAAAATCACACCTGTAATCCCCGAAGGGTAAGGCAGAGGTGTACCTAATAGTACACCCATATTTCGCCAGTTATGTTTCTAAGGCCCATGTTATAGGAGGCGAGCCTATTGCCATCAAACTGCCACAAATCCAGACTCTGTGGCTGCTATGATAAATTCCTGATGGAAAAACCCTTTGTGCAATAACACTTTGCCCGACCTGGGAATCGAACCCAGAACCTCATGCTCAGGAGTCGCGCTTGCGACCACTAGATCAACGAGGCAGTCTGACTGGACAGGTCCACCTGAATCAGTCTGGTTTTTTCTTCAAAAGACCATATCAGATGATAACCTGCATGGTTCTCTCGTGATCTGGCCAAGACAATGCCTGGACTACAATAGAGTGACCTCGGAGTTATTTCGGCTGTTTCTTTTCTGAGTCAGATAGGAAACATCGACCTACATCTATGTAAAAGTGTTTTTAATAACCTACTTACAAAAATTAATTTCATTTCATTCCATTTCAGATCCACTGACTCGACCCGGACGAAGATGACAGTTTTGGCTGCAATGGCGGCGGTCTACCCGGTTGACCAGGATAATTGGAGTGATTATGTCAACTGGACCCCAGTTCCCTATACTACTGTGCCTGCGAAGTATGATTTTGTAAGTGAAGTTTTTTTTAAACGTTGCCCCACACTAGGAATTTCTCCTGTATCGTGGGGTACAAACATTTAATTCACATTCCCAAACAGCCAGACCCGGAACAACTACTTGTAGACCATACAAATATTCGTTCCGTGCGGGAATTGCACCCGCGACACGCCGCGCACCAGCCACTGCGCCAACCGTGCCGAAGTACACACACATTTCAGCGGTTATGTTAAACTCTCATGTACTATAGGGCGAGCCTATTGCCATTAAGCGGGCACATCTCCTGGCTTCAGACTGCTATTAAGAAATTCGTGATGTAATAACACTACGACACTTTACTGGATCTGGGATTCGTACCCCTGGGTTCGAATTTGGGGTGGTTGTGGGCTTTTGATCTTGACTGACCGTCTCGGTCACGATTCAAAAGTGGCTTAAGGCATCGTCATCATCGTTCTTCTGATCATATCCAGCGCAGCATATCTTCTTCTCCCATATTTCTCTATTACTCATCATCTCAGCAGGTTTTAGTATTAGAAATATTTTTTTTTACAATTTCGTAAAAATTAAGCTAATGGCAATATGAATCGTTCATCATCCATTCGTCTAGTGGTTTAACTGAGCTGCGATTAACACTACAATTAATATGAGAGCTACAGCTGTTATTCCAATGAATAATACATTTATTTTATCAATGGTTATCATTCAGATGAAAGTAATATGCAATTTACTTTATTAATGATAACAATTTGGTGGTAACTACTGGTTTATTGTTCGATTTGTCTATCAGTTGTATCTTTATTTGCTGGATTGATGGACTATGCAATGGACATCGGCTCAAACTAATGTAGCTATTTCTACATAATGTAAAAAACACTTAACAATAGGCTTCAGTGGTGAAGGTTCCATACAACTTGATTCCTACCGGCTTCCCTTTGAAAAATGGCACAGTCAGTATTCTATAGACATATATTATAATCTACTCAAGATTATGTACTCCGGCTTACCTCTTACAAAAATTGACCCTTCGCTACTGGTAGGCTTCATTTAAAAAAAAAATACTGCGGAGCAGATAGATGCCTTAGCGTAAAAACAAGTACTACGTTTGACTGCATAAATAAAGATTACAGGGACTTATGTAGTACCATTATCACTTAGGACTATTGCTTCACAGCAACCCCCTCAATATGCTCCATAGTTTTCCTGACAACACAGCTTTTTAGACAATTTGACCAACACCATCGTTTTTACTTCTTTCATTATCTTTATTAGCACGCTATCTCGGGCTCCCCTTTTTATTCCTATCATTCCTCACACAATCCATCCATCTTTTATTAATTTGCTCTTCGTCTACCTCTGCATCCATTAACATTTATACGGGGTGGAAGGGACACCGATACGAAAACGGTTACCACGTATTCAGTACATCATTCTAAGCCCCCCCCCCCCCCCCCCGCACATAAAACTCTCAATCAAGTTTTGTAAGAAGTAAGCCGGACTACATATATTTTATGTGATTATATTATTTGTCTATAGAATACTGACTTTGCCATTTTTCAAAGGGAAGCCGGTAGGAATTGCACTTTTGTAGGAAAATAAAATCGGTAATTAAAATAAAATCAGCTGATTTTATTTTAATTACCGATAAAAAAAATCTTTGTGGAAATGTACTGAATACGTGGTAACCGTTTTCGCGTCGGTGTCCCTTCCACCCCGTATATTGATCCCTCGTTTAGTCACACACGTGTGTGCAACTCATCACATGCTCATACCAAGCCAGAAGATTCAGTATCAACTTTTTCACAGTCTAACTTCTTTTGTTTTTCTTACAGAACCTAGCGACAGTCAACTGTCCCAACCTTTTAGGAGCGTTTACTTCTCTCGAAGACGTCACTGATCCCTTCCCATCGCTGGACAAGTACACCGATATACTGAACCAGTGGTCTGAAGTGGTGGGCTTCAACGTCACCGCGATGCCAGTGTATGCATACACCTTGAACGATATTTATACTGCCCAGGTAAACATATATAGTATAGTGAATACGTCGCTTGTATCTCCTAAAGGGGTATGCAAAGGTGTAATAGTGAAATCACATTTCGCTGATCATTTTATTTTATTTCGGACAGCCAAACGATCCATTATATTGTTGTGACTAGCCCATAAGATACTTTTTTTTTCTCTTAGCGTCTATTGTCCCACTGCTGGGCAAAGGCCTCCCCCATAGCCTTCCACTCTTCTCTCCGTGCGGTTTTCTCTGGCCAATCTTTCATAAACGCCTCTAGGTCGACACGCCAGCGTTTTCTAGGCCTCCCTCGGCGACGACGCCCGTCTTCTGGCACCCACTGCGTGATGACTCTGGCCCATCGGTCCTGATGCATCCTATAGACATGACCCGCGCAATCCCACTTCAACCCAGCAGTCTTGTTCCCCACATCAGCGATTCCAGTTTTGGAGCGTATTATGGTATTGTGAATTCTGTCGCTGAGCTTAATTCCTAATACGCTACGCTCCATCGCCCTTTGACAAACCTTGAGCTTGGACTTTTGCGATTCGGTCAAGGACCAAGTTTGAGATACTATTGCTAGTAAATTAAACTTTTGGAGTTGATGGTTTGGGGTCCTTTGCTTGTAGATCAGAAGGTATGTTGAAGATAAACTCCGTTTAAGAACGAAAATTGAATGTATCTTTATTTACAAAAAGGGTCGTCTTTTATACCAGTTTACAAATTAACAATAGCCAATTAAAACATGTACATTAAATTTGAAACACTATTTACAAAATAAAAATCCAATAAGAATCCAAGGATTTTTGACCAATCGCGTCACAGCACTGTTGTCGTGTTATTTCCACGAGAGGCGCTAGTGCGCTCACGGCGCGGCACGGCGGCGCGGCGGCGCGGCGGGCGACTTTTCCCGCCATTTCGCCGCTCGCGACGAAAGCATAAATATATGTGCCATGTCGCGCGCGCGTTAGTGTCGGGCAGGCCTCCGTCGAGTGAAGACTGAAGATGCAGTGATGAAGATCGAAGACACGTCGAACCGAAGCTAGAATAGTGGCCTCACAGCTCCCGACACTCCTATTTCTTTACGGAATCGTCTAAAACGTTGAAATAGTTCTTTTCAGAACTGCTTGCTTCGATGTTTCTTAACAGAACGTCAGAAACGTTACACCAAAGTTCTTATCAGAACTGCTCGCTTCAATGTTTCTTATCAGAGCGTCAAAAACGTGGTAATGTGCAGTGACTGGTGATGGTGGCTACAAACTAAAGACGAAATAAAATGGAAAGACAAAATGTAATTAAATATTACTAGCGACCAGCCTCGGCTTCGCGCGAGTAGTAGAGCATAATATGCCTTACATAGTTTGTCAGTCGTAGTAGGATCGCATCAGCTTGATGCGTCGAATATGTGTACTTTTAGATAAAATGAAATATATTTTCAATACACTTTCTCGAAAACTGGTTCTTATCGCACTACGATTAGGTTCAACATGCAATGTATTTCACACTCGTGGATTTTTAATATTTTTCCGCAAACGTGCGGAAATAAAAATTTCCACTATAGGTACTTATACAAGTCCAAATGGTCTCAATGACTATAGTCGGCGGTGTTTATTTTTTTTTAATCTCGGCAAAGAGATATGCGTCTTTACGGTGTAAATATTTTTTGAGTAATTAAATTGTGTTTATAAATAGAATATCATAGATAAACATGATTATTTAAAACAAATATTTACTGTTATGAATAAATTTACATTTATTTGTGTTCTTAATTCAAAAATATTTGATGTTTCATTTTTCATAATAAGCTGTTCAGCGACATCATACCTTTGCTTCTTCTGCTTTCTGGCGAAAACAAAGCGCGGAAAAAAAGAGCAAATTAAATCATAGTTTCCTAAAAATTTCTGACAAAAATACTTTCCGTTCGAATCTTTTATTTGTTGGAAAGTGTATTGAAAAACGTCGTTTGATAAGCGTGGGGATTTGTTATTGCAGTTCTCGGCTCCATAACACCCTCGCCTGCAGCTCGGGACGTTAATTACCCCAAAAATGCAATAACAAAGTTTCCCCACTTATATCAAAATGTACTGTTGCGATAACTCCTAAGATATTGATTTAAATTACATGGTGTATTAGATTATAATAATAATGTGCATGAAATAAGGTAACTAACGTATTTAAGTTGATGAGCTTTTCAATAACCGCATTACACGTGACCATTTTTTAGGGTTCCGTACCCAAAGGGTAAAACGGGACCCTATTACTAAGACTCCGCTGTCTGTCTGTCTGTCTGTCTCCAGGCTGTATCTCATAAACCGTGATAGCTAGAAAGCTGAAATTTTCACAAATGATGTATTACTATTGCCGCTATAACAACAAATACTAAAAATTAAAAAAAAATATTAAGGGGGGCTCCCATACAACAGATATGATTTTTTTGCCGTTTTTATAGATAATGGTACGGAACCCTTCGTGCGCGAGTCCGACTCGCACTTGGCCGGTTTTTTTAGAAGATGGAATGGGTATAGTAAGCTATCCTTAAAAGATAGATATATGCCATCGTGGACTTTTGTATATCTATAAAAGAGGAATATCCCACCATGCATTTTTTGTTATATCTCAAAGGGTTTAGGCAGCGTTTTCCGACACTTCCTACAATTATTGACATATTTTAAACAATTACACACAAAACCTAAAAACCTAAACCTAAACCTTCCTCATTAATCATTCTATCTATTGGCGAAAACCGCATGAAAATCCGTTCAGTAGTTTTTGAGTTTATCGTGAAGAGACAGACAGACAGACGCGGCGGAGGACTTTGTTTTGTAACATGTAGTGATGTGTCTTATTATCTACGTTTCAAGCCTCACGCAATACGTGCTAGTTTGGACATTTTGAACTATGGACTAGAGAATATCCTAATGGAAAAATTAAAACCATTCTCCAACCCAGGCGTCACAACCATGACCGAATAGAATCACTCACAAGCAGTATTTAATATGATACTTGTCGATGTATCCTTGATACATGATAGCAATGTAATAAGGTTAAATTTTGTTGTTCACAGATAAATCTAGGAATTCCCCTGGACCCCAAACTTCAAGAGATTTACCCTGAAATAGTTGAGATCGCCGGCATCGCCATTGACTACCTGTTCGGCAATGAAGACCGCGTCGCTTACTTTGCTGGTAAGCTTTTAAAGTCATTTATAGAAAGCTAAATTAGCTCTTTGAGAATTCTGATCTCTGTCCTATCCTGGTCAAGAGAAGTGTCAGTCGCTGGCAGCGGGATGACATTGTTGCTATCGCGTGTAAAACCTAGATGATGCTGGTACAGGCCGTACAGGAGCGTAGAGATTGACTCAAACAAAAAGAAACCATCAATCAGTTGGTGAAGTTGGGCCTCTGATGATAATGAATTCAAGTCCCTATAAATGGTTAAATAAGGATAGTTAGCCCACGACTTGACCTCTCTACTTGCATTAATGAAATGACTGCGGTTGTTCTCCAGGTCTTCCCCAAGGTCTACTATAGGTCCCCCTCCCCATCTGGCTGTTAGTCTGCCAACGCTCTTTTTATCAATACAAAGCTAATCCCATAAAATACCAGTTCTATCATGACATTTCTTTCCAGGTGTCCTACTAAATAAGTTCTTCGCCGTAGCAGACCAGGTTATTGCTGGAGAGGACGTACCCAGAGTCCAGGTGTACTCCGCCCACGACATAAACGTCTTTACCTTCCAAGCTGTCACCCAGATCACTCCAAGGCAAGGAGTTCCTAAGTATGGGTCTGCTTATGCCCTGGAACTGAGGAGGATCGTAGCTACTGGAGAATATATTGTGGTGGTAAGTGTTTAATTCTTCTTCACGCGAGATACCAAGGGTAAACGAGTGGAACAGACGAGACGTGCGGGAATCGACCAATGACGTTCGTTGAAATCCACATCGGGTCTCACGACTCTCCCATGATTGGTTGAATCTTGCACGTCTCTGCACCGCTCCGCTCCATTTTGGTGGAGTTAGCGTCAATATTCGACAACAATAATGAGACTGACAGCCCTTGAACGCCGTTTAGATGTGCTGGTCGTATTTACTTTCATTGGTGAAATTAGGTCAGTCAGTCAGTGACCAACCTCACTGACTATAGTACTGCATGGTTGTTTTGGCGCGTGGCTCTTATTGAATCTAACACCGCCATTTCTTTTTTTATAATAAGCATTCCCCCTCTAACTATCCTGCACTTTTCCAAAGCTGGGCTAATAGCGCAGGGATAGGTACGCTAGCATTGTTTGTGATATTGCAAGCTTATTTTACTTGTATTCAACCTGCTATTTTCCTGATAAAAAGAAGATTCGTTTTCGTACAAATTGAACTCGCTGTTCCTTTTTATTGTTTGTTATTTTTTTACATTCCTTAGCTATGGACACCGAACTTTGGCAAATATAGTACGGTCTACATTGTATACCAAAGTCCGATGTCCCGAGACTTGTCCTGTCGGTTTGAGCCCACCATTACATTGTATAAAACTTTGTTATACTTCGTGAAATATTGTCGAAAAAAAATCAACCCTGTGATATTACGTCACTAGTTTACCGACAATTTATTCAACTTTAGAAAGTTACAATTTGTTTCGAAAATAATTTATTTCGTTTCGTAGAATTTGGTTAAGATTTCAACACTACTTACCTAGAAACTTTTTCGTTGGAAACCATTTCTACAAAATAGTTAAACGATGCAGATTTATAGGAAAATATTAACAACAATTACAGGTGACTTTCTAACTTCAGCTTGGATTTGTAACCAAAACAATTTTGTTTCATAACGCCTGTAAACCTCGAAGGTGAAGGCAGAATTGTGTGTATAGTACAGTTGTTTCAAACTATGTCAAGAATTACGATGGCAAGGCAATAATATCTCTTCCATATTCTTATATTAGCTGACACTACGATTTCTCCGCCATTAGGTCTCGGACTCATGTCTACCCGTGTGCCGATCCAAATAAAGTTATTTTAAGCGTGGTAGAATATAACAAATATCTTCAACTTGCACATAAAAGCTACAAATTATAGCCGTAACACATACAGCATAACCATTGCTTGCGCGGCGGCCCGCCTGTAGTTTGCGATGGTTTATAGATGGTGTAAGGCAGATTTTATATATGCGTTGCGTTGCAGTATTACAAGGCCAAATTTCTAAAGCGGAGACGAACGGAGAGATGCGGAGACGTTTAAGATTCGACCAATCACAGAAGAGAAGAGAAACGAAATGTGGATTTGATCCAATGTTATAGGTCGATTCCCACAGATCTCGTCTCCGCTTTGGAGGGAACCGGACCTAATTATACTAAGATTAGCATACGTATCCTGCCTCATTGATCATTGCCACACTTTACAATTCCAATTCTACGTACCTAACTAACCAATCCAAATTTCTCCCCAGCCCATATACCTGAACACGCCAAGCGAAGACAAACTCACCTACCTCCAAGTAGCAGGCTGCGACCAGCGCTGTGACATCGAGAGCTTCCGAGCTATCACCTCACCCTACAACCTGGAAGAGAACGAGTGGAGGACAAAGTGCGGCTTCTCTGAGGACATGGACTTGGACACTTCTTCCATTGATTAAGAATGGACTGGTTTTGGACACGGATTTTGATAACAATATAGCATAATGTAATAAAGTTTTTTTATGATCCACTTTTTATAAAATGTTTTGTTTTAATTATTTTGTGGGAGAGTAGAAATACACTATATTTATGCCCATAGTCCTTAACGGTGTAGGCAGATCTATATGATGGAGAGATACAACCAGGTAAGTCTCGTTAATGAGCCTGTTACGAAGACATAGGTAAATCCAGAACTACATTTCGGACAGCTATTTAGAATTCACTATGCATGAACCGGGAATCAACCTTATATGGCCTAGATAATGTGACTTTATATCAGCGATAACAATAATGAAGAAGGAAACAAATGTTTAGGATAGACATAGACAAAGGCTACTGACAAGCATGGGTCAATCCAGTTGGAATTCGTTGTAAAAATACGAAATGTTTGGTAAGCGACTGACTTCGATTACAATTGATTGATAGACACCTACCTCTCATAGATCTATCACATAGACAAGTGTTTAGGGTCTAGACACTTGTCTATTTGATTGATATATGATCCTATACTTCAGGCATAATGTACCATCTCAACATGAATGATGTAATCAAGGTTTTGTAAAAATATTCTGTTTTAAAAGAGAGTCCATGGAGTTTCTTGGCCGTTCTTCTCCATAGAGATCTACGTTAGGGAATGGGCAACTACAGTACTTTCACAGTTTTTATGCCTTGTGACTGGGACTGTAGCTACACTTCATTGTTGTCTTTGTTTCGACAGTTCAAAAGTGCCTGTAACGGGCCTACTTGAAATAAATGCTTTTATTTTAATTTTGATTTTGAGGCCCACGTCTCCTCAAAACCCAAGACTCTGGGTAGGCATTCCGCATCCGACCACTAAGCTGTTCACCGACAACCAGTCTTACCAAGAGGCCAGCACTCATTGGATATAGGAGGTCAGATAGGCAGTCGCTTCATGTAAAATACTGGTATTCAGCTGCATCTAGCTAAATTGGTAGCTGATCCTAATATAGTTGTAAAAAGGCTAGGCAGATGATGCGTCCGACCCCTAGACCAAGCATTAAAAATATTCTCTGTAAATATTTTATACTATTCTTCTATTCTTTAATATTCAACATTTCCAAGGTACCGCCATAATTTCCTATGGGACGTCGTCCCGTAATATATGCAGACATATTGAAAAATGCAATGAAAGAATTGAATAATAGCTAGATTACCAAGTATAATGGAACTTTTTCATAACTTTGTTGGAAATGGTAGATGAAAAGGCAAATAACCTTTGCTAATTAAGTAGGGGTAGTGATTTAAAGCAATATTTATTTTCAAAAGGGAATCATTCAAACGCATTTAAATTTACGATAAATGGACGGGACAACACGAACCAAATTGTAATCTGCTTGTAGTAGCTAAAATCCCATTCAAATAGGGAAGTAATATTTTTATAACTGCGTGAAATAATTATAAAAAATGTTACTTCCATTTTTTAATCGAATTTTGTTAACAATTTCAGGGGTTCTTTTTTGAGCAGGGAACCCTAATTAGTTTTCTAAAATGAAAGTAAGCCTAAGCTATTCCTTATAACATCAGCTATTTGCCAGAAAAGTCCCGTCAAAATCGGTCCAGCTGTTTCGGAGATTAGCCGGAACAAACAGACAGACAGATAGATAAAAAATAAAAAAAATGGTTACTTTGTTTTATGTACCGTATAAACTTCCGTATGCATTCAGTAAAAAGTTGTTATTTTGACATTACAAACAGACACTTCAATTTTATTTATTTGTATAGATAAATTAAATATTAGAATAAATTATTTATTTTTTTTGTTATTATTAGATTGATTAATTTCACGTGTACGAACGTCGTGGGTAACAGTTAGTTCATATAGGTAGAAGTATTTTAAATAAGTACAAGTGAAATAACACGTAGATAAAGTCACGTATCTACTTCAAAATAATCTCCTCAAAGAATTCTGTCTCACAAACCAGCGAACGATTATAAGATCCAACAGAAAATTTCTTTCACTCAAAACAGATTGAATGAAAACTCCACCCCTGAGACTTGGCTTCTAAAGGACGTGACAGTCATACAAACAGATATCACTTTTATATTATGTTTGAGGTAAAAGCATCAAAGAAATGTTATCTTAATGTTAGTATAAGTAAAAGTAACTCGTGTTTTGGAGAACTATATTTTGAGCACTGAATATAAACAAGTGCGAGTCGGACTCGCGCACGAAGGGTTCCGTACCATTATCTATAAAAACGGCAAAAAAAAATCATATCTGTTGTATGGGAGCCCCCCTTAATATTTTTTTTTAATTTTTAGTATTTGTTGTTATAGCGGCAATAGTAATACATCATTTGTGAAAATTTCAGCTTTCTAGCTATCACGGTTTATGAGATACAGCCTGGAGACAGACAGACAGACAGCGTAGTCTTAGTAATAGGGTCCCGTTTTACCCTTTGGGTACGGAACCCTAAAAAGTGGTTTTCGGGGGTGCGAATATTCTAAGTAAGAGTACAATTCTCAAGGTTCCCGTAAACTGCTCATTGCCAAACGCTTTCGTAGATGGTAGTGTCCAACCGAAGCGGCTTCGGCCACCTTCGGCTTCGGCCAAAATGGGTCGAAATTATGGACGAAGCCGTGTACGTCTTTTCCAAAAGCTGGTGAAGAGACCGATGCTGAGTCATTAGGTGGCCAAAGATTGAAGAGAGAGAAC
Source organism: Eurois occulta (assembly GCA_950022335.1). Taxonomy (NCBI): domain Eukaryota; kingdom Metazoa; phylum Arthropoda; class Insecta; order Lepidoptera; family Noctuidae; genus Eurois; species Eurois occulta. The sequence goes on from OX465478.1 coordinate 20,015,961, forward strand.
AGAAACAGCATTGAAATCACGAAATGATTGCATCCAGGTCTTCTTACTTTTTTGGAGTCGATGCTACCTGATTTTTAAATATGTTGAACCAGCGTTGGAGCGGCGCGGCGTTCATTAGGTCCTCAAAAGTTAAGGTGTGTGAATAGGCACCTGGAATACTCCAGCTCATCATCATCATCATCATCCACAGCCCGATTTCACCCACTGCTGGGTATAGGCCTCTCTTTGCTGGAATACTCCAGCTAGTGAATGCATACCACTTTTGGCGGTTTTGTTTTATGATAATCCAGTTTCTCCCGGCCACGATAAGATTGTCTGTCCACCTAGTCGGTAATTAATGCTCGAGTAATGTCATGAAAACTAACTCGACAAGGTTCAACTAAATTATTAACTAGAAAGATTTATGTTAGTGGGGACCCTTTTCACTGGGACAACACTTGCGGACAGTTAACACTATATTTTGACTTAATTTCAGTTATTAACATGGTTGTTGACATTTATTATTGGGGTCAACAGAATATAGAATTGATGGGGACATAATTCATCTGTTTGATTCTGAAACTGATCGCGCAATTTCGAAACAAGGAGTGAACTGTGAACGTTAAATGATAAATGCTGGATTCGTTCTACTCGATTTTTCAAAAAGTTAAGATGATAGGTCCTAATTTAAAGTCTGGATAAAGAGTGACTTAGAAAGTTTTAAAGTAATAAGTCCTGCTTGCCAAGTTCTGAATCTGTATTACAGGTTTCTAATATCAACCTATAGCTTCGACCAAAAGATGGTCTTCAAAAATCTAGAGTTATTAAGAATGCGATAATCAAGTGCGGTCATAAACAGTAGACGTAACAAATTACCAAGCACTAACATTTTATCAAAAAAGTTTTATTCAGTAGGTCCACAAAATGCCTCAGGAGCTCCATAACAAGAGCAAAAAATCATAAATTTAATTAACGTAAAAGCAGACTTGTACGATTTCTTTTAACATTACCTTGGTGGTGCAAAACCTTACAATTTCCTTGGCAGAATGAAATCTCTGTACCTACGTAATGAGCATAGAACAAGAAATGGTAAGATGAGAGCATCTGTGGCGGTAGGTACTGGAAGTGATAAAAGAAATATAGGCACATAGCTCACAATCAACTGTAGGAGACCTGACCCTGTACCATCACGTCTTATAGCAGTATTATTTTAATATTACTTTAATGTAGACAAGAGACAGAGCAAGACTTCCGGTGCCTATAGCTCCAGTGATAATAGCCCCCCAGCACGCGTAACATGACCACCGTAGAAACAAGTTTTTGTCGACGAAATATCGACAAAATGACAGATCAACAAAAGAAATCTGTCATTTTGTCGATTCTTCCGTCGATAAAACCCGTTTCTACGGTGGTCATGTTACGTGCTGGCGGAGTTAATGGATCCCAGGGCGTCGCAGCCTTTGAGTCAGAGCAGGGGGACAGAAGGATGAGAAAAAAAAACAAATTGGTAAGGGTTATAAGTATACGATATACGGAGGCAGCAGCACCTCCTTAAATAACCTAGAATCCTAGAGCTACAACAAAAATGCTAAGAATTTAAAAAATGTTAGCGCCTCTGATTGGTTATCTTGTAGCCAGGATTATCCATCAGCAACTTGCTTTAAAATACATCCTTGTGGAATCGGAAGTTGCGTACTATAGTATGTGCCCGACCCAGTTCTCGAAAATGGCAATATCACATTGTACTGGGATCAATCCATCATCACTGACAGGACTATTGTTGCCTATAAGCCTGATATAGTGGTGGTGGATCGATCAGAGCGGCGCGCAATGATTGTTCACATAACGGTCCCGAATCACGAGAACCTCGTCGAAGCCGAGAAAGATAAGCAAATCAAGTATCTTGACTTGGCTTGCGAAGTTGTCGACATGTGGTTGTGGGATGTGGACTCAGCGATCATTGTGCCGATAGTCGTGTCAGCCCATGGCTTAATTGCCAAGAGCCTTGACCAATATTTGAGGAGGCGCTCGTTAGGCAGCTGGATCAAGGGCTTGATTCAGAAAGCGGTAGGTACTTCTGGACACGGCTCGTATTGTTAGGAGGTTCCTCTCTCTGGAGCCCTGACCACCGTTAGCTTGGACCAACTTGGAAACTTTCTTAGTTTCTTTCTTTGGCTCTTTTTTAAGAAACCAATAACATTTTTTAAAATCATTTTTATGGGGAAGTCACATGTGACCAAAAAAATAAAGCATGTGAAAATTGTTTTAATTAGAAACCTTTATTTGTAAACTCGTCATGTTCTGTCTATGCCTGTTCTAAAATCCCTACATCCTTGTTCCTGACGTAAAACGAAAAAGGCACAGGAAATGATCCCGTGATGGCTTACCCCGGACCGCCTTCCGCTTTCTAACCGCCGTCGCATGCATATGCTACGTTCTTGGCGGCTATGTTATTTTATTATATGTATAGCGGTGTTAAATGACCCAGTCGTTTGTCTCGGCCTTTTACGACCACAGGCTGTATAATACCTATTGGGACTTGGGACGGCTAGGTATACTTGCGTCAAACCACACGTGCGTGAGGCAATTTCTTACATTTGTTTTTCCATAGTCGTTGTCGCACGTCTGTCATTCGTGGCCAAGCCGGTTGGTCAAAGTGTAGGTCGTCGTAGGTACGTAATTAGACTTAAAAAAAAGTTGTACTGATGGCACTATCATAACATAACATTCATCCATTCTATAATCCCCGAAGGGTAAGGCAGAGGTGTACCTCCACATTTCGCCAGTTATGTTTTAAGTCCCATGAATTGCCAGCCTATTGCCATCAACCGGGCACAAAGTCAGACTCCGTGGCTGCTACTGAGAAATTCCTGATCGAAAAACCAATAACACTTTGCCTGACCCGGAAATCGAACCCAGGACCTAATACTCAGCAGTCGTGACCACACGAACAAGGCAGTATCGGTCAGTAGATTTGATAGCTTAAATCTCGTAAACGTGTTGCTAAGGGGATTTTGTCTCATACAATACTTATAGATGCAGTTGATATGATCGTGGCCACAGCATCGAAAAACAATTAAAATGGCGGAAAGTAGGCAGTCAAGGCTCCATACTGAAATATTCAAATCCCTTTAGACTGCTGATTGTCTTGGGTTCGACTCCCTGATCGGAAAAAATGTTGGATTTTTCCATTAGGTAAATCTCAGTAGTAGCCCGGAGTTAGGAAGTTGGTGGCGTGTCACTCTTACGTCTCGAGGATGAGGGAGTGTACCTGTGTTCACGCACACACTCGTGTACTATAGTATATCCTGAGGACTTGTTTAGTCTCTGTTGAGACCAGATCAGTTCAGGGTCACTGAAATTCGGTCGAGAGGATCTTATGGGGTGGTTGATTATCGTTTGAATAAAAACCAGTCATCAAATTTAAATAATTTTATTTACTTATACTTATCATAAATAGTTTAACATGCATCCACGTAGACTAACATGAAAAATAAGCGTCTTTTATGCTACTCAAAAACAATTGCACATCGTTAAATAAAAAGTTATCAAAAGTTTCTTACACTGCAGTGCACTCTGATCGACACACCATTCAAAATTGCATTATTTTATTTGTGATAAATTAAATTGTAAATTAGGACTCACAAAAAAAATATTAAACAGTTTTTTTTGTCGATAATGATGTTTTTGGTAAAAGGGTAGATGATGATGAGATAAAAAAAAATATATACGTGTGAGGTCCTACCAGGCTAAAGTTGTTATTTTAGCATTAGCCTGAGAAATGATGTCATAATAAGCCTAATTTTCTCACTGATTTAAAGGTTTTGCTTGCCCTTTTATTCATAAACGTCTTATTACTAGCGTGGTGTATATTTTACGTCCTTCTAATCTAATAAAGACTTATCTTTAAAAAAAAACTCGCATATTTATAAATAAAAAGGCAAGGTACTCATTATAATATGGCACTATCTTACAAGTAAATATTAAAAAAGAAAACACTATATTCCTTTAAATTCTTTTACAAAAATGTTTAGATGTAAGAAAACTATGGAAGATGATAATTTTAAGAAATGTCAGTTTCGGCACTTGTCCTACCACCAGTGGATAAGCGACAAGCGAGTTGAACTAGTAATCAAAAACGAGTTGTCTGTGCCGAATTCTCGCTTTAGCCACCTGCATCCGTCAAGGGGGTGATTCTGCCCGTCATAGTAAACAACTTTCGCTATGAAGCTCATATAGTCATATCTGATACGTAATAGAGAGACGTTTCATACATCAATCGAAATAGTCCACTGTTGTACATGAATTTGAGTATTTTTTATTGGATATGATCCTCATATCGAAAATTGTTTAGTATGACGGAAAGAATAACCGCCTTGGAGGCGGACAGTACAAGAATTTGTTAATTATTAGTGGTTCTGAAACCGCCCTATTAAAGAAAAGTATTGTATGTATGGGTCCTAAAATTTTTAACAAAATACCAGATGTAATAAAAAATGAGACAATTCCACTGTTTAAAAAGAAATTGACAGATCTATTAATTAATAAATGTTATTATTCAATTGACGAATTTTTGAGTGATAAGAATTTGAATTGATAATGTGTCAGCTCTGTATTCCTGACATAAATGATAAATGTAATTTATTTAATTTTAGACGTCATACTATTGTAATGGTATGTAAGGTGTCATTTGTTTTAATTATTGACATTCCAATTCCCCATGATTTTATTTAATTTTGATTTTATTTAATTTTGATTTTATTTAATTTTGATTCTATTTAATTTTGACTTTATTTCATTTTGACTTTATTTCATTTTGATTTTTATTTAATTATGATTTTGTTTAATTTTGATTTTTATTTAATTATGATTTTGTTTAATTTTGATTTTATTTAATTTTATTTGATTTTGTATTTATTTAATTTTGATTTTATTAATGAACTATTTTTGCACACCTGTTAGGGTAGGATATGGTCCTGAGCTATATTGTTGTGTTTCATCTTTGTATGTACCCATATTCAGCAAAATAAATGATTTGATTTGATTTGATTTGATTTGAGGTTAATAAATCACTGTATATATATCTTTTACCCGACCTACATGTATTGTAAGTTTTTTGAGCGAAAAATAGTCGACAGCTTGTCACTTTCCCGCCGACAGTGGAACAGATGCCTTATGGGAGTTTGTTAACGTGTGAATGTATAAATATTATTATTATATATGATGCACAAGTGTAAAAATATAGAGCCGTGTATCTATAGAACCCGTGACGCACGGTATTATCATTATTATTATATCAAAACACTATGCGATCCAAAACTTAACTACGACTATGTTATATTTATAGTTAGCTTGATTATTAATAGTTAGTAGTTGACTATGTTTCTATTATTTTGAAAAAATATGGGGTTTTTGTATATTTTATATTTTTATATTTTTGTAATATTTTTTTGTTTTTTTTAATGGTTTTTTATCGCAATAATGACTTCTCATGGCACGAATTTGAGCTTTAGTTTTTAGGCAAGTTGTTATTTGAATATTTTTCTATTGTTTTAATAGATGCTTGACGACATTTATTTAGTCAACTGCTAACTGCTAACAAAACACCACACGTCTCAGTGTGCAGTTTTTTGTGCCAGCAAGTGTAAATTATCCTCACTAATATAAAAAATTCAACGTGAGATAACATCGTTTTTTTTTAATATTGCACGAATCTTGCTCGTAGGCCACTTAAACTATAAACAGTCAAAAATTAAATATTACCACTAGTAAAAATATTAAAAACATTAATAATATCGTTGTAAAGCAAAGTAATGGCAAGAATCAGCATCACTAGGTTTTTTAATCATTAAAAAAAACAACAACTAATTATAAATTAAATAAATTATGAGTATTAATGGAATGAAGTTAAAATACTTCTAATTAAAAATATTGATTTGTCTTTTGTTACACTTCAGTGCAAAAAAAGGAGCGTTTTTTTTTTAATTCAGATTACAAATTTGCATCTAGTTAGTAAAGCAGTTTAAATATTTACACGATATTTTTACACGTACAAAATCGTGGTTTTTGTTTTGTCTCACTGTAGTACGCTTAGCGAAGACTTGTGTCGAATTCTGACAAACTGTAGCAAGTGTTAAGGATTTAATCCATTGTAGTGTGTATAAAACAACGGCTGCGCTGCCATTTTGTCGTCGAAATGGGGCAATATTGAATTGTTGAAGTACATTTTCTTAAAATAAACCTAATTAATTTCAAATTCACTGTCAGGGAATGTAATTAAGGTCCCACAGCAAAGTAAACATTTTTATATCCTAACTAAATTAATAAATCTAATGCGAAGACAATTTTATTATGTTTTTACTAAAGATTTCTAATTAGAAAACATACAAGCTTTTATAAATAACGTATAACCGTCGCGTTCTACGTTAACAATTTAAATTTAGCATCTAAATTATATTTATTGTATTCAACATACTTTATATAAAAGCGGATTCATTTCTAATCAAACGCTTCAACATGTTTTCGAGAATTTTAGTAAAAAATTATGAACATTAGGAAAGTAAACGTTGTAAAAATCTAGTTTCAGTCGTAATTCTGTGGGTTCGGCGTTAAAACTACGGAGTACCACGTATTTGTGAGATTCGCATGCAGGGAAACGTGACTTCATCGAGATTATAATTTAAATAACAGCTACGTACAACGATCGCTATTTATCATTAATGATTAAAAAAATCATTGTTTTTTTTTCAAGAGATTTTTATACAGTAATGATAATGCCTTAAAATTTACAATCTACGTGATATATCCTTACCGTTAGCAAAAAAAATGTTTATTTCGCAAACGAGCTCGTTACAAAAAAGAGAATTTAAAAACATTTACGTTTTAATACTTCAACTTTTTGCGAAATCTACATTTTTTTTTTTTACAAATAATATTCGTTACAAATTATCCGTGTCCTTATTCTAATATCTGTCAAAATAATACTCAGTGCGCCCTATACGCATACTTCGAGGCAAAATCCTTAGACCGGCTGAATAAAAATTTAATAAAAATGCGTACTGTATACATTTATTCGGCCGGACGTGTAATTTCTATGAGTATATTTTAGTGTAGTAGAAAAAATATGAATACTTAGCTATTTTATGTGTCTTTAGCGTCATAGGCCTAGTACCTTTCTATGCACGTTCTTCGACCATTATATTGTACCAAATGTAACGGAGTCTTTCATCATCGTCTTCCTGCCCTTGTCCCATTCTACTTGGGGTCGGCGCAACACGTCTTCTTCTTCCATTCTCCCCTGTCAGACGTCACGGCACCATTTACTCCTTTCTCTTTAATATCTTTCCCGAGATGGCACTTATTATGACATTAACACTCGGTATCTGATAACACGAAAGCGCGTCATGGTCCCTTTTGGCGCGTGGTCATAATTGGAACTAACGCCGCCATATTGTTTTAACAAAATACAATTTCTACAGAAAAACTGTTTATCAACAGCGACCTCCCCACAAAGTCAATCTAGCGCTAAAAGAACCATGACGCACTATAGAATGGAAAACGAACAAAAGGTGCATTGATTTAATGATTTTATCAACAGCCATTTAAGGGGCCTAGACTGGCTGTTTTACCAAAATAATAATAGACAGGGTCGTCCTAGGGCTCGTTGGGTTGACGATATCGTCAGTCGCGGGAAACACCTGGATAAGGGACGCAGAGAACCGAGAAGTGTGGCAGAAGAAAGGGGAGGTCGATACCCAGCAATCAATAGCAATGAATTATCAACAGCCATTCAGGTGGCCTACCAGGACGTCTTAACCTTTCGTATGCCGAATGAACGTAGATCTACACGAGACACAATCACTTTTTAATTGTGTCTATATACTCGGCATACGAGTGGTTAAAGCAGGAGTAATTCTAATGTGGGAAAGAGATGACGCTAGACGCTCTGTATAGCTCTGTCTCTTTCCAACACTGGAATTATTTCTGCTTTGAGACGCCATAGTAACCCCCCAGATCACTATACTATGGGGTCTGAGACCACATTGATGAATTACAGCCCCCTCCCTCTCATAGAGGCCTGTGTCCCATCATTGGGAACGATAAAGACTGATGCAATTAGCTCACGTCACATGAGTTTAACCCCTCAAGCGATTGCCTCGTAAGCTTCACGGTTTTAACGATTATATTTATTGTAGTTTTTAGGGTTCCGTACTCGAAGGGTTACCAACGGGACCCTATTACTAAGCCTAGGCTGTCCGTCCGTTCGTCTGTCTGTCAGCAGGCTGTATCTCATGATCCGTAATACGTAGACAGTTGAAATATTCACAGAATGTGTATTTCTGATGCCGCTCTAACACCCTACTACGATGGTACGGAATCCTTAATGCGCGAGTCCGACTTACACTTGGCCAGTTTTTCTTACCCCTAATTCATGGGACTTAAAACATGACTGGTGAAATGTGGGTGTACTATTAGGTACACCTCTGCCTAACTCTTCGGGGATTACAGACGTGATAGTTCGTGTCGGTTCATACGACAATTCATTTTGTGTGTTCCAAAAACCGGGTTATCACATATTTTATTTGTGGCATATTTTATTATTCCATTCCATCACCTTTGGCGTAAACCTACCTCAATTTTATAGTCACAGGTTTAATCAAAATTTCAGAAACCATTCTTTTACAACTAAGTTCCATTTGGTACAATTAAAGTCTAGTACCAAACTTATTATTGATTTACAACATTAATTCACTTTGTTATCTATCACTAACGGTATAAGGTTCAATATTGTGCTTACCATTTGTATTTTCTCACTGATTCAACTCCCTTGATATTTATCGTCATTGGAAAATTGTACGAATTACTCCGAGTCCAAAATTATTTATACGTCAAGACATTTTTTCTCCTATTAAATTTTTCCTTCTGAGACCGAATTTCATCCGTCTTTTCATAGAGATAAGGCCCAAATTTGATGAATAATTTTAAATGGCTGGAAAAGAACTACATTACGAGCCTTGGATTTGAGATTGGATCCACTTAAACGAACTGATTTGCACAAAGAACCGAAACTTTTTCCATCACGATTTGAAACTGCCAGTCATCGATCTTAGTCTTCTTTATCGTGTGGTTAGTGCCTAAACTGGTGTCAGTTTTCATGCCGCCCAAGAGCCTCTGACTTTGTTTTTACATGACGTCGAGAAATAGCTCTCAGGCAGGTAACCAGCAGGTTTCCTTAGAAGTTTTCCTTCACCGAAGCAAGTGATAATTATATCAGAGGTGCGTTGCTTGGGTTTGAAATCGATCTATACCGACAGATCTTACCTGACTTGCAAAAGCCAGTTGAAAAATTGGACCACAAACGTCCATGTAAAAAAGCCTTCCAGTGACTTTAATAGTCGATGGGGAGTGGCTCGAGATATCTGTCTTTACTTCAATATAAGCTAAGATTGAAATCATCAGATGTGCTTTCACTGTTCATAGGTTGGGTGAGAAATTGATCACATTGAGTAGAATGGAATATTCTATGAAAGGCCAGGACGCATTTAACCTAGTACACCGCGCAGTGTCTTATGACGGGGCTCATCATGAGCGTATGGGTCCTGAATGCCACACGCTCTTTATAAGGTATACTACATTAATGTTCGTTCGAAATATGGGGATTTTTAGGGTTGGAAGATTTGATTCGGCAGTAATTGTGAAATAACTGAGTCGACTTGAAGTATTTTCTAGACGTACTCGGCTTTCATACGATATCTATTCTCGCTGAATCATGTTCGCTAAGTTATACTGTTTTTTGAACATATTTCCCATGGTATTCGATTAGATTGGTTCGGTTACGTCGAATCAAGTCGACCTTAACTCGTATTACCTCAATTTACTTGCAAGCTCGACTGCTGATCATAGGGTCTGGCGATGCACCCTAAGTCGGGCAGTGTTAGCATTGACCCCAAAAAACCTTTTGTATTCACCCCAATTAAGTCTCTTTCGGCAAATTTACAAAGAAAATCATGGTTTTGGAGCTGTTAAAGGATAGTATCAGTCTCCAGTCGTCAGATCTGTTGGTCGCGCGGCTGCACTACGTGATGAGGCGTGGCGCGTGCAGGCCGTACAGGCGGCGCGCGAGCGGCGGGCGGTGGCGCGGCTCGGCGTCGGCGTGCGGCGCCCAGTCCTGCAGGCGCGCGCCGCCCGCCAGCCGGTGCGTCAGCCGGTGCGCGATGCTGAACCCGCCCGAGCCTTCCAGCTGCGTCAGGACTATTATTACTTGTCTGTGGACAGATGAAAATATGGGGTTTCATTAAGAGAAATTATATGTTACATCTGTGGAGGGATACAAGCAATTCTTTAATCATCATCATCAGCCTATAGCAGTCCACTGCTGGGCATAGGCCTCCTCAATCGCACGCCAATCAACTCCATTCTGAGCAACTCTCATCCAGTTGCTACCAGCCACCCCGCGGAGATCGTCACTCCACCGAGCCTGAGGGCGTCCCACTTTACGTTTGCTGATTCGCGGTCTACACTCAAGAACACGTCTACCCCAACGGTCATCGGTCCTACGGCTAATATGACCGGCCCATAGCCACTTCCGCTTACTTATTCTGTGGGCTATGTCGAAAACTCTGGTTCTCTGTCGGATTACCTCGTTCCGGATGCGATCCCACAGAGAGACTCCAAGCATAGCCCGTTCCATAGCTCGCTGAGCGACCTTAAATTTATGGACCAGTCGTGCCGTCAGTGTCCACGTTTGTTCCCCTTTTTAAAGAAAAGAACGACCACGCTCCTTCTCCAAACTTCTGGAGTTCTCCCAGAGAACAGGACCAAGTTGGAAAACTCCCGAAGCTCTCTTAATACAGGACATCCTGCCGCTTTCAGGAGCTCGGTCGTTATCCCATCCTCGCCAGGGGTTTTTCCATTCTTAAGCTGTCTAAGAGCCGCCTCGATTTTTTCTTGGCTGACTTCTGGCAGGTCTTCTCTGAAATGGCGGGTTAAGGTGGCTCTGGAATACTCATTTTCGGGATCAGGTCGAGATGCATGCGATGCGTTCAACTGGCCGTAGAAGTTTTCGACTTCCAAAAGAATCTCCGGCTTCGAAACGACGATATCACCACTAGATTTGGTCAACTTCGTCAGGTGGCTCCTCCCAAGTGATTGGACGAACACTTTCGACCCCTGATTTTGCTCAATCGCTTTTTCTACTGAGCGTGTGTTGAAGCATCGAAGGTCGCGTCGTACCAATTTCCTTTTTCTTTTATTGAGTGCCTGTAGTTCTGACGAAGTGATGGGTGGGTTTTCACGTCGTTCCGTCATAAGCTCCAGAGTCTCCTCCGAAAGTTTGGACTTCTTGCCCATACGCCGCATTTTATAAAAACGCGTCCCTTCCTCCCTGAGGATTTCCACCATTTGGTCGAGCGCCTGGTCAACGTCATTTGTGGTTTCCAAGACCGCGAATCGGTTCTCCAAATCTGACTGGAACGTTTCAGACCCTAGCATGGTTTGGAGCATATTTGGACGGAGCCTAGACTTCATCAAACGGGCTCCAGCTTGAAATCAATATTCAGAGTGCCTCGAACAAGTCTGTGATCACTACCGGTGTTGAAACTGTTGATCACCGAGACATCTCTGAATATAAGCTTTTTATCGGCTATGATGAAGTCTATCTCATTTTTCATCATAGTGTCGGGGCTTCGCCACGTCCACTTCCTTTGGGGCTGTTTCTTAAAGAAGGAATTCATCTCGAAAAGCCCCCCTTCTCAAGGAAGTTGACAAGCATTTGCCCCTATGATTTCTGCTGCCAAACCCGTAGGATCCTACTACCGATTCACTGCAATTCTGTACTTGGTTTGGTGGCCATTCGTAACCCGGGGATTCTTAGCACGTACCCCCCGCCCTGTCGTTACCGTGACCGCCGCCAAAATCAGGGATAGCAAGGCCGCCAGGAACTGGGGGCCGTGGTTGATTGTGGCTTGCCATTAAAAGGGTTTGCCCATAATCGCCACGCTGGGCATGCGGCTTGGCGATCGCAGATCACAACTCCCCGCACTAGTGACGCTGCTGCCCGTCGCTAGTCTGCGCCATTTAGCTGCGTACATTTCTTTCGAAATGGTTATACAGCCATTTATCGGTCGTCAGAGCCTCGTTTGTTGTTCAGGATGCACCACGAACAGGTGAGGTTGCCTTGGAGCACTGAGATGGTAGGTGTGCTCTCTTACATCATACGATACTTTAGTAAGAGAAATAAATGCAGTGATGTCAACGGTCGGCAAAAAAAAACTAGAAGAAATAAGTACAAGCCTCCCAGAAAAAGTATACGTTTCGGCAATCATCGTCTATCTTCGGAAGTACGAATGCACGATGAATGAGGTCTAATCTAAAACTATGAAAAGCATATAAGTATTTGCTCATTTAATATCACTCTCATTAGAAAATTATACATTAACAAACGATACTATGCCAAAAAAAAAACAGTTATAGGTCACCCGACGGAGAGGAAACTGCATACAAACGCGTAAAGTACAAAACTTTGCCTCGGTGCGGGTTACTCTGTGGTGCAGCGTTCGTGTTCACTCGAAAACACGAAGAAAACCGAAGCGCATACATTTTCTAGTTCAAAGTTTAAGCGCCAGGGTAGCCCGCGAAATTCAAATTTTCTTACGTTTTTTGCAATTTGCAGTTCAGTTATCAGGTTGTATGTTGATGAAATATGAGTCGCGCAAGGAAAACGTAGGTTGAACTCATGATTATAATTCTGTAACTACATACGTGTTACTTGCGTGACTCAATTTTCATCAACATACAACGTTGTTGTATGTTGTATTCCCTTTCAACGTTCAGAAAAGTTGAAAGGGAACCGACTGTCTTGGTATGGACATGTGATGAGGAGGGACGAATCGCATGTGACTAAAAGAGTGATGAATATAAACGTTGATGGATGGAGAGGGAGAGGAAGACCAAAGAAACGATGGATGGATTGTGTGAGGAATGATATGAAAGATAAAGAGGTAAATGATAGCGTGACGGTTGACAGAGGAGAATGGAAGAAAAAAACGTGTTGCGCCGACCCCAAATAACATGGGACAAGGGCAGGAAGATGATGATGATGATGATGATACAACCTGACAATGACCTACAAATTGCAAAAAAACTAAAGAAAATACCTAAACTGTAACTCACCTGTGTAAAGGCGGCACGGAGTCGATAGTCTTCAGCTCGCCTCTAGTGGACACAACGTTGTAGCTCTCCTGACAGTCACATTTAACGTGGATCCACTTGTCCGTGTGTCGGTTTTCTACCATCACTACTAGACCGGCCCAACCCTGGGAACAAAAGATAGTAAAGATAAGTAACTTTCTCAATCTTGACAGCCAGAAGCCATCTTATCATGTTTATCATAATGCTTCTGTGGCGACATCTAATGGGTGTAAAAATACCTTTAACGAAGCTGAAAGGCATTTGTTTTCCCCATCATTGCGATTATTTTAGACCATACATGGGAACCTTCTAGTTACCGAGATCAAAGTATCAACTTTGTCACAACTTTTTTTTTAAATACAAGCTTTTTGTCCTAAACTTTACTTTAAATACCTTGATGACCTCTGTACAAGCTTTTTGTGCTAAAACTTTACTTTAAATACCTCGATGACCTCTGTACTACTTAATGCATCCATCAGCACAATGTTATGTTTCGAGAGCGATACATTGAGTCCTACCGTAAAACGTAATTTTTCACACCAAAAAAAATTACCAGCAATCATTTTTGAGTAGTTACTTGGTTTTTAGGGTTCCGTACCCAAATGGTAAAACGGCACCCTATTACTAAGACTCCGCTGTCTGTCCGTCCGTCTGTCACCAGGCTGTATATGAACCGTGATAGTTAGACAGTTCAAACTTTCACAGATGATGTATTTCTGTTGCCGCTATAACAACAAATATTAAAAAAAAAACAGAATAAAAAAAACTTACGTGGGGCTTCCATACACCAGACATGATTTTTTTAACGTTTTTGTAGATAATGGTATGAGACCCTTCGTGCGCGAGTCCGACTCGCACTTGGCCGGTTTTTAGTTTTATTTCTATTTAATTTAGTTTTATTGTTTTGTCCTGTGCAAGTCTTTATAATTCTTTTTCTTGTTTTTCTGTACGATACGATTAGTGCCTACCTTTTCCCTGGAAAGAACAATCAGTGAGTGATCACACCTATCGAAGCGGAATCGGCTTCAAGCGGAAAAATAGCATACCTTAGTCAGATAATAAGCCGTCATCCCCTGCCTGCCCTCGTGCCGCTGCCCCCTCGCCAGCGTGAGCCCGATGATGGCGTCCGCCAGGATGTGCGGGTGCAGCGACGGCCGCTCCACCGACAGCGGCTTGGACGAGTGCGCCGCCAGGACGTGGCGCGGCCAGGCCGAGCTGTCGGCTAGCTCCAGCCCGGTGTGCCAGTGGTTGAAGGCTAGGCAGACGACTAGGTAGAAGCCTTTTTCTAGCATTTTGTGGCAGCCTACGAAGCCGCGGACCTGGAAAGAATAACTTGTCATATTTGAAATCCTGTGGAAAATTTTAGAATTTAATTGCTTGCCCTGTTGCCAGACAAGGTGAAAATGAGTTTTCGGGGTGGAGTTCAGAATCCTATGGTTTTTTTTTTCATTGGCTAGTTGTCATACTAAAATGTTGATGGATGGAGAGGGAGAGGAAGGTCAAAGAAAGGTGGAGATGGGTGGACTGTGTGAAGACTGATATGAAAGAGAAAGGAGTAAATGATGCCGTGACGTCTGACAGGGGAGAATGGACGAAGAAAACGTGTTGCGCCTGGGACTAGACCAGGAAGATGATGATGAAGTTGTCATACTAGGTAAAATATGTAGCGATTGGCAGGCAAAGACGAAAAATAGTACATACTTTTGATTGGCGGTATTGCTCAATTTCCAGAGAGTGAAAGAAAATTAGTTGCAACTCAGTTGTTGTAGTGGTCTGAACTTATCTAATTTAAAACCATTTTTTTTTTGTTGACAGCTTTTCTGAAGCATTTAAAGCTGTTTAAAGATAAGAAGACTGACCTGTCTCTTGCTATGCGCAACGAGTTTCCCGACTTGCGCGCTGGGCCCCGACTTAGTTCGAAACACAACCACACAGAGGTCCAATTGCGATCGTTGGCTCTTTGCTGAGTTCCTGTAAATAAAGTAAGTAACTTGGTGGCTGAGGTCAGATAGGCAGAGGCTCTTAGAATACTGTTAGTAAGCTGCTTCAGTTTAGACCTGAAGTCGACGTCAACATAATCAGGAAAAGCTGAGCAGATGATGGTAGGTACCCTTAAAATGACTTACCTCTGTCCCTCTTGGAAGAGCGTGAAGTCTACCTCGGTCGGCTGGCTGGCAGTGAGGAGGAGGCACGTGAGGTGCCGCGTGGAGGACATGGGAGGCAGGATACCGGCTAGGCGGACCTCGTGCCAGCCCACACGGACCTTGCATATATCTATGCAGTCGAAATACCTGTGAAAAGAGTAGGACATTGGTTTAATATATTTATAATGAACAATTTTGTTTTATAGCTGTACGCACACCTAGACGCGTGCGCACGCTGTCATTGCATTTTGATGAGGATGATAGAGAGCGACTCACTTGAGCACATCCTCGAAGCTGATCCAGAACACGCCCTGGTCGCGCTCCACGTGCTGCTGCTTGCTGGCGCGTACAGGCGCGCGACGTTGCTATATACGATGAGGATGACAGAGAGCGACTCACTTGAGCACATCCTCGAAGCTGATCCAGAACACGCCCTGGTCGCGCTCCACGTGCTGCTGCTTGCTGGCGCGTACAGGCGCGCGACGTTGCTATATACGATGAGGATGACAGAGAGCGACTCACTTGAGCACATCCTCGAAGCTGATCCAGAACACGCCCTGGTCGCGCTCCACGTGCTGCTGCTTGCTGGCGCGTACAGGCGCGCGACGTTGCTATATACGATGAGGATGACAGAGAGCGACTCACTTGAGCACATCCTCGAAGCTGATCCAGAACACGCCCTGGTCGCGCTCCACGTGCTGCTGCTTGCTGGCGCGTACAGGCGCGCGACGTTGCTATATACGATGAGGATGACAGAGAGCGACTCACTTGAGCACATCCTCGAAGCTGATCCAGAACACGCCCTGGTCGCGCTCCACGTGCTGCTGCTTGCTGGCGCGTACAGGCGCGCGACGTTGCTATATACGATGAGGATGACAGAGAGCGACTCACTTGAGCACATCCTCGAAGCTGATCCAGAACACGCCCTGGTCGCGCTCCACGTGCTGCTGCTTGCTGGCGCGTACAGGCGCGCGACGTTGCTATATACGATGAGGATGACAGAGAGCGACTCACTTGAGCACATCCTCGAAGCTGATCCAGAACACGCCCTGGTCGCGCTCCACGTGCTGCTGCTTGCTGGCGCGTACAGGCGCGCGACGTTGCTATATACGATGAGGATGACAGAGAGCGACTCACTTGAGCACATCCTCGAAGCTGATCCAGAACACGCCCTGGTCGCGCTCCACGTGCTGCTGCTTGCTGGCGCGTACAGGCGCGCGACGTTGCTATATACGATGAGGATGACAGAGAGCGACTCACTTGAGCACATCCTCGAAGCTGATCCAGAACACGCCCTGGTCGCGCTCCACGTGCTGCTGCTTGCTGGCGCGTACAGGCGCGCGACGTTGCTATATACGATGAGGATGACAGAGAGCGACTCACTTGAGCACATCCTCGAAGCTGATCCAGAACACGCCCTGGTCGCGCTCCACGTGCTGCTGCTTGCTGGCGCGTACAGGCGCGCGACGTTGCTATATACGATGAGGATGACAGAGAGCGACTCACTTGAGCACATCCTCGAAGCTGATCCAGAACACGCCCTGGTCGCGCTCCACGTGCTGCTGCTTGCTGGCGCGTACAGGCGCGCGACGTTGCTATATACGATGAGGATGACAGAGAGCGACTCACTTGAGCACATCCTCGAAGCTGATCCAGAACACGCCCTGGTCGCGCTCCACGTGCTGCTGCTTGCTGGCGCGTACAGGCGCGCGACGTTGCTATATACGATGAGGATGACAGAGAGCGACTCACTTGAGCACATCCTCGAAGCTGATCCAGAACACGCCCTGGTCGCGCTCCACGTGCTGCTGCTTGCTGGCGCGTACAGGCGCGCGACGTTGCTATATACGATGAGGATGACAGAGAGCGACTCACTTGAGCACATCCTCGAAGCTGATCCAGAACACGCCCTGGTCGCGCTCCACGTGCTGCTGCTTGCTGGCGCGTACAGGCGCGCGACGTTGCTATATACGATGAGGATGACAGAGAGCGACTCACTTGAGCACATCCTCGAAGCTGATCCAGAACACGCCCTGGTCGCGCTCCACGTGCTGCTGCTTGCTGGCGCGTACAGGCGCGCGACGTTGCTATATACGATGAGGATGACAGAGAGCGACTCACTTGAGCACATCCTCGAAGCTGATCCAGAACACGCCCTGGTCGCGCTCCACGTGCTGCTGCTTGCTGGCGCGTACAGGCGCGCGACGTTGCTATATACGATGAGGATGACAGAGAGCGACTCACTTGAGCACATCCTCGAAGCTGATCCAGAACACGCCCTGGTCGCGCTCCACGTGCTGCTGCTTGCTGGCGCGTACAGGCGCGCGACGTTGCTATATACGATGAGGATGACAGAGAGCGACTCACTTGAGCACATCCTCGAAGCTGATCCAGAACACGCCCTGGTCGCGCTCCACGTGCTGCTGCTTGCTGGCGCGTACAGGCGCGCGACGTTGCTATATACGATGAGGATGACAGAGAGCGACTCACTTGAGCACATCCTCGAAGCTGATCCAGAACACGCCCTGGTCGCGCTCCACGTGCTGCTGCTTGCTGGCGCGTACAGGCGCGCGACGTTGCTATATACGATGAGGATGACAGAGAGCGACTCACTTGAGCACATCCTCGAAGCTGATCCAGAACACGCCCTGGTCGCGCTCCACGTGCTGCTGCTTGCTGGCGCGTACAGGCGCGCGACGTTGCTATATACGATGAGGATGACAGAGAGCGACTCACTTGAGCACATCCTCGAAGCTGATCCAGAACACGCCCTGGTCGCGCTCCACGTGCTGCTGCTTGCTGGCGCGTACAGGCGCGCGACGTTGCTATATACGATGAGGATGACAGAGAGCGACTCACTTGAGCACATCCTCGAAGCTGATCCAGAACACGCCCTGGTCGCGCTCCACGTGCTGCTGCTTGCTGGCGCGTACAGGCGCGCGACGTTGCTATATACGATGAGGATGACAGAGAGCGACTCACTTGAGCACATCCTCGAAGCTGATCCAGAACACGCCCTGGTCGCGCTCCACGTGCTGCTGCTTGCTGGCGCGTACAGGCGCGCGACGTTGCTATATACGATGAGGATGACAGAGAGCGACTCACTTGAGCACATCCTCGAAGCTGATCCAGAACACGCCCTGGTCGCGCTCCACGTGCTGCTGCTTGCTGGCGCGTACAGGCGCGCGACGTTGCTATATACGATGAGGATGACAGAGAGCGACTCACTTGAGCACATCCTCGAAGCTGATCCAGAACACGCCCTGGTCGCGCTCCACGTGCTGCTGCTTGCTGGCGCGTACAGGCGCGCGACGTTGCTATATACGATGAGGATGACAGAGAGCGACTCACTTGAGCACATCCTCGAAGCTGATCCAGAACACGCCCTGGTCGCGCTCCACGTGCTGCTGCTTGCTGGCGCGTACAGGCGCGCGACGTTGCTATATACGATGAGGATGACAGAGAGCGACTCACTTGAGCACATCCTCGAAGCTGATCCAGAACACGCCCTGGTCGCGCTCCACGTGCTGCTGCTTGCTGGCGCGTACAGGCGCGCGACGTTGCTATATACGATGAGGATGACAGAGAGCGACTCACTTGAGCACATCCTCGAAGCTGATCCAGAACACGCCCTGGTCGCGCTCCACGTGCTGCTGCTTGCTGGCGCGTACAGGCGCGCGACGTTGCTATATACGATGAGGATGACAGAGAGCGACTCACTTGAGCACATCCTCGAAGCTGATCCAGAACACGCCCTGGTCGCGCTCCACGTGCTGCTGCTTGCTGGCGCGTACAGGCGCGCGACGTTGCTATATACGATGAGGATGACAGAGAGCGACTCACTTGAGCACATCCTCGAAGCTGATCCAGAACACGCCCTGGTCGCGCTCCACGTGCTGCTGCTTGCTGGCGCGTACAGGCGCGCGACGTTGCTATATACGATGAGGATGACAGAGAGCGACTCACTTGAGCACATCCTCGAAGCTGATCCAGAACACGCCCTGGTCGCGCTCCACGTGCTGCTGCTTGCTGGCGCGTACAGGCGCGCGACGTTGCTATATACGATGAGGATGACAGAGAGCGACTCACTTGAGCACATCCTCGAAGCTGATCCAGAACACGCCCTGGTCGCGCTCCACGTGCTGCTGCTTGCTGGCGCGTACAGGCGCGCGACGTTGCTATATACGATGAGGATGACAGAGAGCGACTCACTTGAGCACATCCTCGAAGCTGATCCAGAACACGCCCTGGTCGCGCTCCACGTGCTGCTGCTTGCTGGCCCGCAGCGCGTCGCGCGCGGCCGGCGTCCAGCGCGCGCAGCCCGCCGCCCACGCGCCGCGCCACGTGTAGTGCCCCCACGGGTTGCGCAGGCGCAGCAGGCGGGACGGCGCCACGGACGACAGGTTGCCTGCAAGGGACGACGGAGGCATCAATACTGTTGCAGCTTTATTAGTATCGTGGTTGGAGAGGGGCGTAAATAAAGTCCCAGTGTTCAGGATAAAGTTTATTCTTATGATTATTAACGTTAAGCACAGAGACACTTCTTACATGGGTTATTCAGAACACAAGTTATTGCTACAGCGCTGGGCAGACGATTGGCCGCTAAACTCTATACGCGAGGACAATTGCATTTTGCCCTGGTGGCATTCTTGTTACTTGTAGTACAGAAATACCCCCCACCCCCCTTTAAAAAAAGTATTAAAATTTGACAATAGAAATAAAAATAACCCAAAATTTTAACATTAAACAACATAGTAACATGCAATAATCTGTTTATCATTTCGTTGGCGGTCGTCTGTCCTGCGTGTGAATACATACATTGTTGTTATTATAGTAAAATTATATTATATTACCGAGAATTGTTATCGGCAGCATTCCATTATATTACATTACGATATTAATGCGTTAAGATGGTTATAACATGCGAGGCGGTATTTCAGCCCGAGCCGAAGGCGAGGGCGTAATTGAGCCGAGCATGTTGTAACCAATACGCACGTATATCGTACGACGTTTTTTAACACATTTGCGAGGAAACAGAAAAAAAAACATTTAAATAAACTCAATCTGTGACTGTTGCTTTCCCGCCATTTTAACAGCGCGCTAGCGCTGCCTACTGACTGGCGACGCGCGGCGATTAGTTCGAAAGGACATGGACAAAAAAGTAAATTCCATATACACTTACATAGTCAATATATTATATTAAGAAAAATAGAGAAAAGAATTGTTGCGTAATTTTTAACCTCTCTGCACTTGTCAGTATTGATTACAATATAATAAGTAGTGCAAGTTGAATTCAAAGTCTCATTTGTCAACTTTAGCCATTATGGATCATAGATAAACAGAATAATAGACGTTCTACACCACGCATACTACTTGTAGATATGTATGTGAAATGAACGACAAATGCTCTTACCTGAAACATTTTGATTTAAACAAAACTGTTTTCATTGGTATTTCTTACATGCAATTAAATTATATTTTGAAGTGTTGATACGTAAGATATATTTATTTCACACAATTATAGTAATAACTTAACCGTACCATAAAACGGAACGCGTTTTACAATGTGTCATTGTTTATGTCAAAATGGCGGTACTACGATTGCACAGATCCTCCGTTGCGTACGAACTGTCTGTTTTTTTGCGATTACCTTCTAATATTTTTGACTCCTGCTTATCTCTACGGATAAAATATTTTTACTTATTTTTACCAAGAAATGAGTAATTATTTATAATCTTTTGTTTTATTTCGTGTTTCCCTTGTCAATTAGTAGTTAAACTGTTGAAGAAAAACGTCACTTTCGGAGTCTCAATAAAAGAGACAATAATAACATATACCTACTTTGCCTCAGTTTTCTGTCAGACTTTCTCAGTTCAGTAAATGTTAATCAATATATGGTTAAAAATCCTTAGTTCAGATAGAATGACCACCTGAAGTAAGGATTTTGGATCTTGTTGAAATGCCTAATAATTCACAGCACTTCGCTATTTTAAAACGCCTTGAGGTTTTTAATAGCAAAATCATTATTCATACACTTTGCCAGCAATCTGATAGAAGGTAACATGAAACTGTTTACGTCTAGTTATTTGTAATTCCAAGTTCTTTGAGCTTTTTATTTTTTGCAATTTAATATGGCAATATTCGCGAATATGAAACACCAAAAATGATCGTTGTATACTAAATTTCATAACTATGCAAACGCCCATACAGAAATTGGCCATGTCCTTTGAATAGCAACAGCGCGCTGCTCACTAGCTGGAGTCGTGCGGCGGCGATCAGTTCCATATTTGAAATGGCAAATAATACTGTTATGGAATTTGTATGGACTATAACTTAACTATTTGCTTTGGTAACATACGCGTTTTTATGACCCGCTTTATATATTTAAAAGCGGTGGAATTACATCAGCTTTACGAGCAAGGGTGTTAAAAAATACAATATATCGTTTATACATGTCAAAGTAAATCAATCAATCATTTATTAACAGATAATACCATCAAATTTGTGAATAATAATACATACATATCTTATACACTAGTGTTGTTAGTACATAGGTTTAATTATATTTAGAAAATGTTGGTAAAATAATAGTATGTGTGGAAAATAGAAATGTATACTAATCTATAATATAAAAATAAGTCGGGTTTTCCTTCCTGACGCTATAACTCCAGAACGCACGAACCGATTTCCACGGTTTTGCATTCGTTGGAAAGGTCTCGGGCTCCGTGAGGTTTATAGCAAAGAAAATTCAGGAAAATTAGGGTAGGTAGGGTTGGTAGGGTAGGTAGGGTAGGTAGGGTAGGTAGGGTAGGTAGGGTAGGTAGGAAAGATAGGGTAGGTAGGGTAGGTAAACATGGATGCATGGGACTTAAACATAACTGGCGAAATATGGGTGTGTATTAGGTACCCCTCTGCCTAACCCTTCGGAGATTACAGGCGTGGTGTTATGTTATGTTACATGTCAAAGTTTTTTATTTAAATGTTCGGTGCTTGGTTCAAGTTAATCTAAATCCACAAGTTACACTTGTTAAAAAAACTTATTTTTATCCACTTAGTAACGATATACATTGCCCATCTCTACTGCTCTTACTATAGTTCTGTTCACACTTTAGGACAGCTGGGAAGTTAGCTGCAAGTGACGGTCTGCGCATTATACAGTCAAGACGTTGCGTCCTCATTGCCGCTGAAACCTTAAATTGTGTTCTGCACAGCTTTACGTTAGATGTTTCGAGCCGCCATGAAGTTTGAACCGTTATACATGCGCAGACCTTCACTCGCAGCTAACTTCCGAGCAGTTTGAACAGAACTATACATCACTGTAATCACTGTGCAATTATCACAAGTTACCGCGGTCGAGTGGTGAAGCGGATCTCACGTAGCATTGGTGCGTTTGAAATCCATCGATGCCTAGCGCACGTACCCGGGCGGTAGATGTCCGGCGACTCCGTAGCCCGCGCGGCCGCTCGCGTTCGTGATTGTTTATAACGATATGTGACTCGCCACAAATAATCATGAAGGCGAGCAGGAGCGCACATATTCCGGACATGTTGTATGCGCCTTTTCAGAATCCAGGTAAGTTCCAATTCGTCGCCTTTTGTAGCGTGCTGTATCACTTCGGACGCACACTCAGGTGATATGAGCAATTGAGCATACTGCTCGATACTAGGCAACACAACACAGGAGATATTATCTGTAGAAATGTTTGGATAAAGACAATTAGTAGTTCAGTTCTGGGCCGCCACAATTTAGATTGCCATCCACACGATAAGGAGAAGAAATGCATTCAACTCCCATTGTCAATGGAAACTCCCTTCCATAGACAACGTCACGGAAACCATCAGACTCTGCAGTAGTTAGTAAATCTAAGATAAGAATATACACACACATTGCTTGCTAGATGTTACAAATCATATCACAGTCATGTTTTACCTGAACGGCGTACAAATATAAAAGGTAGGATGTTATACAGCATCAAGTAATTTTAAATCCATCCGTTACACAAAGCAATTAACAATCCAATTTAGAGCAGAACTCAAATGTGTGTGTAAAAAGTATCCACGATCGGCAACACATGCGAACGATACCCATTGAAAAATTCATTCATCGATCGATTCTCATTATTTCACAAAAAAAACATTAAATTTATTCTTTCGTGTTTTTTTTTGTTATTTTTTGAAAAATATAGTCCCAATCGTTTCGAGTTCGTTGATCGAGTTCATGGTATTCGGTTCCAGAACGACCTAAAAATAATGGTGTATTTATTCCATGCATAATTGCCGAGCTATCACAATTTTTGTTGACGAAGTCGCGGGCTAAGTGCTAGTAATTTATACAAATTGGCATATTAAATGTTAATAACATTTGGATGTTTTATACAAGTCAAATTACTTTATCAGTTGGAAATTCGTTATCTATGACGGTCTTTACAATTAGTAAACAAATAACAAAAACGAAAGTCTGACCACCAACCTCACCAAAACATATCCTGATGTTACCATGTGAAGGTCAGATAGGCAGTCACTCCACGTTAAATACTGGTATTCAGTTGCATCCGATAAGAGCTGAAGAAAGACAAGGCCACACACCTGCACTACTTGACCCGCCTGCACTGACCGACGCAACGACCGGGCCACTCGTGCACACTTCCACTACGTCTAGCACGGAGTATGCGTGTCGGGGGCGAAGGCCTAAGCGCTGGTATTCTTCTTCGTCCACCTGCGAAATGTTATAAGTTTGACATTAGTAGTTAACAAGACCAGTCACCAAAACCACATCATTCAGCAATTTGTAATGCTGGGAAGTAAAATGATGTTCATGACATGATATTTTCATTATGATAACATGTTTTGTATAATGTGAAGCTGGGAGCAACAGACCCGGCTTAACTATATGACAATGTGATACACTGATACATAAGGATAGATATTATGTCGTTAGTTTTCAGATTCATATGGCACCGCCTTAGGGCTTATGGAGACGCGGTGCGTTGTGAGGCGCTGATCGCAATAAATTCAAACATATGGAGATACATGAGAGCGTTTACGGAGAAACGCGCGCGCTACTTGCGGCCGAGCGCGCCGGGGACTTCCCCGCGCTGCACGCGCCTGTACCCGCGCGGGCGCACGCGGCGCGCACAACATCTGCGTGCACAACATCGTGCACTGCCATATGTTAATTAGCGCGTGTGATAACGTGTCCCGCTGCACGCGCCACCTCTCCATAAACGGAAAAAAACGCAACGCACCGCGTCTCCGTAAACGATCCCTTAGGTGGCATAGTCCTGTGAACATACCTTCATATTCCCTCCCCCACAACTAGCTCCCATAAGGAAGCAAGCCTGGCGGGAAGACAGTAGCTGTGCCCACACGAGGTCGCGGTCCAGCTGTTCCAGCGGAGCCCCGCCCCCCGCGCCTCCCGCCCCGCCCGCTTGGAGCGATACTGACTCGCAAGGCGCGCCCGTTAGAGTACATAAACCTGAAAAAATACAAACAAAATTTAACTAGTGACGGCGTAAACAACGGCCAAGAACTACGCACTATTATGACGTCACGCCAAATTCCGGCATCGAACAATCGCCAGTTATCTGCGGGATTAGAATATCAACAGGCCACAAGACTCAACATCCTTCTGATTCTTCCTTTTGTATGGAGAATAACAAACTTTACACAGCTCCACAAACCGTTAATAGTCCAACGAATCTCGCTAAGAACTTGTCTACCAAACGAACTAACATGCATGCTGAATTCGATGTGTTCAAAATCTTCGAGTACTAGGGTTTTTATCATAACCCTTAAAAAGGTTTATATGGGGTTAACGCCTATGCAGTCCTGGTATGGTAACATTCATTAGTGTATGACATTTACAAAGATTTGCAGGAAAAAATAGGCGGCCTATTCTCAGCAAGGGGTGGAACAAGAATCACTGATGAAGACGCCTACCTTCAATGGCCCTTCCAGAGACTAAAGCTTCGTAACATCCGTGTAGTTTGGCGACAGCCTTCTCTATAAGCGGGACCCATAATTGTTTTCTTTTTGCCTGAAACCAAATAGCATGTATATTTCATGTTTATTAGTTATTATATTTTTGTAAATAACACTTGTTTTGTAATTTTAATAGCTAATAATGGATTTAAAAGGCCTTTTTATTTTATTTTACTTATATTTCATGTTTCGATATTTTGCTAATGAATAAGACAAGGTCAACGAAAAAGATACATTTTTAAAAGAATGACATTATTATCTGTGCCCGCAGTAAATAAGGAAAGAGATAACACTTCATACAAACGCGCAAGGATAAAAAAGATAGAAACTGCCTCTGTGGGGGTTACACCGTGGCGCGACGTAAGTGCATCACGTAGATTTATCGAAGCGCAAACACTTTCTGATTTAACTGTACCTTACCATAGCGTGACATTACCCCCGTAATCCTCGACGATATAGGCTGAGTTCCACCTATAGTGCACCCATAAATCACTAGTTATACTAAACTCATATTTATCTTACTTGTGAATAAACAAGGTGTCCCTTCTTGTTGGCGGGTAGCAGATCGTCCACGGTGACAGTGAGCCACCTGCCATCCTTGCACAGTCTGAGCTGATAGGCGCCCACGCTCGGCTCGCCCCGGACTACGACACCTCGTACCAGGGACGAACGTTCTGCTAGTACTGCTAGCGCGGATAGGAGCCAGCAGTTGCCTAGTACACCTGGGGACCAAGCAGTTGAGAAATGCGACATTTTGGAAGAACTACTAAATTGGTTTTGCGTAATATTCCCTATTCTCTCGAATTATTTTTTATGGTCTTGAGTTGATACAAAAATCCAGAAGCCCTATCCAATTTTTTTTTTTTACCTAATTCAAACTATTACGAATATTTTAAAACAAAAAAAGTGCCCAAATCAGTCCAGCCTTTTCTAGTAATGTACTCACTAACGATCAGCATTTCATTTTTATTTATTTAGATTAAGATTAAGATTATGGTAATAAGATCGACGATTTTCGTTGGGCGGCTGGTAGCAACTGGATGAGAGTTGCCGAGAATCGAGTTGAGTGACGTGCGATTGAGGAGGCCTCTGTCCAGCAGTGGACTGCTGTAGGCTGATGATGATGATGTATCAGATCGAATAATCTGCGAGGTTGAGTTGAAGTCGGGTATATTTTGACGATGGGTGACAGTTTTTTACAAACATAAAATCACTGGCAGCTGAATACGTTAAACTGTCGCTGCTATCATGGGTATACCGGAGGTGGTACGCAAGTGTTCGGGTTGGTCACAAAAAAATTCTTTACATATTCGCCTCTTACCAATTGGTAAACTCCGTTCGGTATCCACTATCACTGAATCATGTTCAGGGAGGGCTGACACAATGCCAGCTTAGCCGAGCGGCTTTCTCCCATCCATATGCTAGTATATGCGTATATGCTAAGAGAGAATAGAAATCGCTAAACTGACCTTGCGATATATCGGAGGGCCGGGGGTCGCGGAACACGACCCAGGGCAGGCGATGGTCGGCGTCCACGTGTATCTGGTGCGGCCGCAGCCAGCGGGTGGCCGCGCCCGTCTCCGCGCCGCCGCTGTACACCAGCGAGCGCGGCGCCGCCGGGAACGACGCGTCCACGTACGGCGAGCCCGTCTGGGGGAGGAAGGAAATGTTGTATTACAAATGCAAATAAAACTCCCGAATACGCAAAATGCGGGGGAGGGCCTGTACTTATGCTTTTACGGTTGCACAACGACACGCTTTTGCTTACGCTTTGCTAAGTAGTATAACTGCAGGCCTACCTTACTGCCTCCTTCAGAGGTGGTAAGGTGGCGGGGTCTTGAGGGTGAGCGCTACAGTCGTGTAGATCCTCAAGGCAAGTCTGGGGGATTCACCTTGACGAGGTTGCCGCCCTGTTCTTGGTCTAACTCCATAAGAAATGGACGCAACAAAAACCACCAGGCGCTTTTTCCACTTTCCCGAAAGCCAAAATCCCAGGCCTATGGTAACCCAAAGCCCATTCCCGTGATCCAGCGCTCAATCCCTCCTTCCTTTTCCCTTTACTCCTTTCGGTCCATGAGGAGGGGGGCTAACCTCAACTCCAAAAAAGCCCACAAAACCCCAAAAATGATGCAGAAAGGAAAAAATATTCCCCAGGTGGGTCCCAACAATGCCGGGAAATCCCACGCCGATCCGTCGGTCTGTCCTTACCGTAATCTGGGGGGGGGGGGGTAAAGAAGCCGAATCTGGTGGCTCTGGCTTCATCACTGAAGATGAAGTACGCATGCTGAAGCGTAAGCGCGGAAAAAACCGGAACAGAGTTAGAGATCTCAACAACCGTTTGCGCAAGATCCGTGAAGGCAATAGCCAGCACGATGCGTAAACGTTGCTTGTAAGGGAGTACGCGACCAGGCACAAGTACGCGAAGGAGAAACCCAGCGCGAAAAGCAGCCGGACGCGGAAACATGCGGACAAGGAAAATTACGCGAAGGGAAAACCCAGCGCGGAACGTCAATGCCTGCACCAGAACCATCCGGAGGAAACGCACCGCACCGAGACGACCAACAGACACCAACCCGGAAAAAAGTGAGGCAAGCGATCTGGATTCTCGCGCAGGGTGTCCCTGGCACAAAAATCCGTGCCAAGCCCCTCGGAACCGCAACCCGGACCAAGTGGTCAGAGAGCGGCGAAGAGGGTGCGCCCGGATGACACGGCTTCGCTGAGCACGCTCCAGGCGGACGCCAAGCGCGTCAAAATCCAGACCGCTCAAGGGGAGCAGACAACCTACGCACGGGCCACAAAGGATATTCCTGCGCGGCTCGCCGTAGCGATCTGCCTCTCGCCTCCATCCCGTGTCATGACCACTGATGAGGCCGAGCACATCAAGCTCAGCCTTGAGAACCTCGTCATGGACGCCGACCCCTCCATACCACTCCCGGCCTTCCGCGGTTACACACGGGTAGCGGATGGCACGGTTCAGATGTGGTGCGAGGATGACAGGCGCCCGGACATGGCTGACCGAAAACGTGCCCAAGATCAGATTGCCCAACACAGACGCGACACTGATAGTCATGAAGCAGTCTGACGTGCCGACCCGTGTCCGAGCAGCGCTCTTCGTACCCAGGTACAATGGGGACATAGCGCGGCTCCAGAGCATTCCGACTCGTCAGAATACTTGGTACGACATAGGGAGGTGGTCGCTGTACAGGGCGACATCAGTCGGTGGAGATAACCACGGGACTTATTTGACCCTGGGTATTCCACCGGAGGAAGTCGAGAAGGTCTTGCGGGTACGGCTTGCCTACGCAGGGCACTGGAGATGAAACCCCTATTCCACTGATCCAAGAGCCGTGGATCCGAAATAATAGAATATGCGGACTCTGCAACATTGGAGGTGAGTTAATCCTCGACAAACAGGGCACAGACAAACCGCGAACCTGCGCCTATATACCTAAACATGTACCTACCACAACACTCACACAACTATGTTCCAGAGACCTGACAGCCGTTAGGCTTAAAACTGACGGCGATGCACCCGATATCGTCTTAGCCTCGGTATATATGCCAGGCAAGGATGAAGACTACCCACCAAATGAGATGGCCGACCTGGTAAGGTACTGTGAAGACGCCAACCTGGATCTGGTCATCTGCACAGATTCGAATGCCCACCACCCGCTTTGGGTTGTAACTAGACCCCAACCCAAAGGCTACGAGGATGCTTTACTTACCGAGGCACATTGTGCCAGTACTTCTTGCCACTGCGTCCATGCGTGGCTTTCTTCACTTAATCGCAGTATCTCCATGGGTGTGCTCTCTTGTCGCTCGCCGTCTGAACCCTCCGCTGTTAACAATAGTGTATTTAATTATTTTTAATTTAGTCTATTAAGAGAGTACTTTTGATTTCGAGGTTATTCATTTCTGATTGTTGGTTAGCATAATCAGCCTTAATGTTCCCACTGCTAGGACACACGGCCTCCTCTCTAAAGAGGGAATGGGCTATACTCCACCACGCGTGCCCAGTGCGGGTTGGTAGATGTCACATGTCTTCGAAGTTTTGGTTCTAGGACATGCCGGTTTCCTCACGATGTTTTCCTTCACCGTTTTTGAGAGCAGTGGTGATGAAATAAATTACAAAAAATAATGCGCCTGCCTGGGTTCGAACCCACGACTTACAGTTCGTAAGCCGGGGCCGGCATCACTGGGCCACCGCTGCTCTCTCCTGATTATTCAATAATCAGGAGAGAGCAGCGGTGGAATCGTATAGAAGCAAATACAGCAATATCCACTTTTTTCTCAAATGACCCTGATGATAGCGCCACCATCTACGTAAAATTTCAAACGTTTTTTAAAAGTAATAGCGCTCCTAAAACAGCAATATCCCGTATAAAAAGTAGTTGAACTTTTAATGTTCGGTGCAAAAATAGCAAAATCCTAGCCTGTCAAAACCAATTGCAGCAAAGTCCCAACTAGCCAATCACGGAGCCTTATTCAGTATGGCGAAAACAGTTGAACGGCGTAAAGACGTGCTCTAATTTCGATAATTATTCTTAGATTTTAACGAGTTTTGAAGTGATCTAGTTATTATATCGTTGAGATGGATTGTTCTCCGGTCCCTGTAAATAATAACTCTGCAAGAAAACGTCAACGAAACCCCGAAAATTGGAAACGCATTCTCGCCAAAGTTCAGAGGTTAGTACTCAAATTTTATACAGTACTCCCTATGCCTTGATACTTTTTTGGTAACCGATTCTTTTTATTTCAATTGCAGATGATGAATACTCATAATACTGAAACTATAGAAGAAGTTAATATTGTGAACCCCAAGAAGAAATTGCGAGCATGCTAATTTAATTTTCAATTAGCCACATAACTATAATTATTATTGATTGTGTGTGATTATTGTTGATTTATTGATTGCATTGATTGCGTATGTTCTATTGAAAATTTCATAAATAAATATTTTTTGTAAATTTTTATTTGTGTGCGTTTTTTTTAACCCGGCTAGTAAAATTCCACAATATTAGACATACCTCATTAAAGTATCTAATTCATACGCCCTAGTATACACAGTTTTAAATATGGCGTCCATCGGTGCAATGCCAGCAAAATCCCAAAGTAGGAGATTCAAATACAGCAATATCCTACTGTCAAGAACAATAACAGCAATATCCAGTATTTTTTTCAATATTTTTACGTCATCGTCTAGTTATTTCATTATATAATCGCTTGCGCATGTGTATTTTAACATTCCCGTTGCAATACAATAAGATTTTGTTAAAAAAAAAATAGGTATGATTATCAAAATTAGTTTTATTTAAAAGAGAATGCTCATGGAAGTATGGAATCCCGTACCATGCTGCATCAAAATCAAACCTTGTTTTTTATAGACTACACTGATCGTATTAACTCCTACAAAAATTATTTTTGAAAAAAAAACCCGCGTTTCAGAGTTATTTTATAAAATCGAAACTAACCTAAAAAGTAGGTCTATTTTTTCGACGCTACCAACGACGTATTTTAACACACATACATTACATTATTGCTCTAAAAACAGCGTAATACACTAATATTAGTAAGAATTACGAGTTAAAGTAACATCCACAGTATGCTTGACTGAAACTCGATTTTATTTTAGACCTTTATATTGCCAATAGTCAGTCAGTACAGTACAAATGTCAGATGCCACAGATAAGATAACTATAAAACATAGAGTATAGTAAGTGCTATAAACTAGTCGGGATTTAGGGATGTAATCGATAAATCAAAATCTTTAGGCTGAGAAAATCTATTTTGTTGCAAATAGCAATAAACCAAACTAAATCGATTTGGTGTACTGATCTTACTTAATTGTAATTAATTTTAGAGTCCGCTCGACAGACAAGGGTTTGTTCAATTGAAACGGAACGTCATTTATATTCAGTTGAAACGGAACGTCATATAAAGGGAGTAAAACAATATTCATACTTTTAAACTCGAAAAGTATATTTCCAGTTCAAAAATCAAATCCCCGACGCGTAATGCCGTAAAAAAATATGAAACTAATTACTATAATATTTTGGTTTTGAGGCGCGAGACTTTTTGGTACCGACTTTGGTCATTGTCCTTTCCCAAAATCACCTTACATGGATATTGCTATATTTGCTTCTATATGATTTTGGTTCATTACATCAAATTCTATCACACTTGACAGATACAAGCAAGGAGGCAGCACACTATACTACTACTATACGTGCTACATTATGGACGCTGTAAACGTTTTTACAGCGATAAAAACCACCCATTGTAACATCTCATGTTTTATTTTTAATATTATAATATTAAAAATAAAACATGAGATGTTACAACTCTTGGTATTGTCGAAAAGTATCATACAATTTACATTACAATTATTTTAATGTAAATTGTATGATACTTTTCGACAATACCAAGAGTTTTACCATCTGTGTGTGTGTTCTTTTTATGTTACAAGCTATAAAAGCTTGTTTTGAACACTACTAGAAACATATAAGAATGAGTAAACTCATTCTTACGTATGTATAAACCATCAAAAACAACACTGACACGTTAAAATGAGTATTTACCTCGGTGATTTAAAGTAAGTTTAACTTGTTTGAACTCCCACCCCCCACATATAATTTTTTCATCGGTAATTTGAAAACAATCAGCTGTTCCAAACATTATGCCCGTGCAGGTATTGCACTTTTGTCAGAAACAGCAATTTTTTTTTTATAACCGACGAAAAATTTCTGCGTAGGAGGCTCAGAATGATGTACTGAATACGTGGTAACAGTTTTAGCGTCGGTGTCCCTTTCACACTGTATAGTACTTTCGTTTGTTTGTTTTGAAAAATTCTTTATTGACATAAACATATACGTAGCTGTAGAACTTAAAAATAAGCAACAGTAACACTAATGTAATAACAAACACTTTTACAGGCTAGGAGCACCTTTATAAGTTTAAAATAATAATGCTTTTAAAACTTATCACAACATGAGGCATTTATCAATTAATCCTTAACATTATTATAATGAAGTTATTGTGATAATTTCACTTTATTTTATATTTAATGGGGCTACTCTTGACCTCAATCTAGTCCTAGAGGACAGAGATGAGGTCGACGATGGAACGAGCTAACCCAAAAGAAGCCTATTAACTCGCGACTTAAATAGATTGGGGACATATGAACTTGGGAACACCGACGAAGGCAGGGAATTTCACTCCTTGGCTGTGCGCATAATAAACGATGTAGCAAAGCGCTTCGTGCGAATGTGTGGAACATCGACAAGGAATGGGTGATAACCCGCCGTACGTCTGGACTCCCGATGGAAGAAGAATGAAGAATTTATATAAAATGAGGGGGTAGCAGCAAATAATTACGTGCTCAGCGTAGCCACACTGTATAGTACTTAAACTTACGTGAATCCTCGTCGTCTAACGAAGGCTGGTCGGGCGCGGCCGGTAACAGCCTCGTCTTGGGCGACTGGCACATCTCACACGATACCGCAGAGCCGCTGTTCACGTACGTACACTCTGAACATGGCCATTCTGTTGTCTCTGGTCTGGGGGCATTGAAAAGTAATATTTTTTTATCTAAAATTAGGATGAAATCGTTATTACGGTAGAAGCACCAAGGTAGGCCGCGAAATTTAAATTTTCCTACGTTTTTTGGAATTTGCCGGTCAGTGTCAGGCTATATGGAATTAAATGAACATAAAGGGGTCGTATTGATGATTTTAAAGATTATATATGCCTAGCCTTTTCCCAACTATGTTGAGGTCGGCTTCCACGCTAACCGGATACAATACATGTGCAATAAAACGTCACATACCTGAGGTTGACGTACTTGGGCTCCGGTGGCGGCGTCTTATGGCGCGAGCCGCGGCGAGGCAGCGCGGGAGTGTTGCGACTGCTGCGTCTCGGAGACGGGCTGCGACCCGCTGGGAAACAGAAGAAAAGGAGAGAATAGAAAATCGTAATTACAAGGGACAAGGTGGTATTGACATAAAATTTTCGAAACACCTTCGACAATTACCTATGTTTTGTGCCAGTTTTCTTTTACATTTAGTGTCCGACCGGAGCTTCGGCTTCGGCCACCTTCGGTCATTTTACCCGAAACCGAAGGTTTTTAACAAACGCCGAAATAGGGAATATGCATAAAATTTAAATTTGTCTCTATTGTTCTAGATTCTTTATTGTCTTTACATTATACTTAAAAGGTATTTTTTTATTTAGTTATTATTTAAACCCAGAAAATATTATATAAAAAATGAAAAATAAGGGAGGCAAATTCAAACTTACAAAACGCGTCACCATTGGTCGAAACGAAATGTGACGTCATTGGTCATGTCATTGGATGTATCGGCGTTGATATTCATACTGTGTTAGTAGTGTTTGTGAGAAAAATTGTTTAAAACTGTATTTCTGTGTGATTACTTGTGAATATTATATTTGTAGTCAATCTAGGACGATGACAGAAACTGGTTTTGTCAAAGCACAATCGGATAATCTACCGAAAATAGATGCATTTATGATGTCAACATATCTGAATTTCTATTAATTAATTATTTTTAATTTAATGAACAACTTGGTGCATAATCAGCGGATGTAACAGAAGAATAAGATGATATAGAAGTACTATCAGCCGGGTTATCAGCGAACAATTTTCTTTTTAAAACAGATAGTATTATTGGTGAAGTTCTTTTCAGTAGGTACATTGACACCTTTACTTCTGTACTTCAGTTTAATATTGACTTGCATAGCTTGTAGATTATATTTTCCTCCTTTCTGTTTCACTATGTTATATTCAATATAATAATTAACTGTATCTTCCCTAAAAAACATCAAAATTTCGTAAAACCACAATAGGAATGAGCAAGCTCTATATAGAATTTTTTTATGAACTTTTGTAAACTAGGTTAGGTTAGTTTTAGACCGAATTTTCTAATGCTTAATAGCTAATTCACACTAAGCTGTACATAAATATATCATACTTCCGTTAAAATGATCTTCACAACAAAATACAACCGATAATGGAGATACATTATACTTTCTCATCATCTTACACCATTGTTTTCGTTGTTTCACAACGCGTGGTATACGAAAAAACAGTTTATCGGGTGTACTATTAATAATGTTTTTGCACTTCGGTACCATACAATACTAATAAGAAGGTTTTTTAACTTCTTCCATGATTTGTATAGCAATAAAAACTACAAAATAAGTATGAAGTAACTGAAACGCTATAGTAAACAGACACGGGACACAACCAATGACGTCATCAAAAGCGCGCGCAAAATGGTGGCGTTTGAACGGCTCAAATTTATTCAAAGTTTTAAATTTCACTTTGAAAAATTATTTGACTATTTTCAAGCCTATTTATATTTTTTTCTATGTTATAAAGATGTTAACGATTAATTTAAGAAAAAAAAAAATCATGCATATTCCCTATTGAACGAACTGTACGATCGAATGCGCGCGAGCGATGGAAGAGGTGACGCGCGAAGGGAATGTGTCACACATTCAGATTTTTTTTTTAAAGTAGCCTCAATACATGTTGACTTTTACAACCTCATTTTATTACCCGACTGCGTCAGAAGGAGATGTTTTTCGAGCGTGTGTAAAAGTTGACGGGGCCCATTTGAATATAAAATTATGAAAATGGAATGGGCCCCGCCTGCTTCCAATTTTTGTTTCATATAAAATGTACTTGTTTTTTGCTTTGCAGTTCATTATTTTTAAGCAGTCGGGTTTTTTTGTTTTTATAATAATAATTTTATTCTCGTTCAGTTGTTTAAAACCAGTCAACATAAAATGATAATACTCACTGGCACCATGGTTACCCTCGGTGACCGGGACAGTGAGCCCGTGTTTGGGCACCGGCGGCGTCTTGCACGCGAGGCAATGGTTCGCTGACAAAGGGTTCTGTAGCGTACATGAACTACACGACCTGAAACAATAAAGTGTAATTTCAAACACTGGTTCATGCTTTCACGGTTTATAACTAAACTTATACTGTCACTTACGGGATATCTTCCGTGATTGTACATGATTTTGAGCTCCCGATAGTATTCAACCCGCGATCATGGTGCTTGTAACAGCGTCGAAATATCGGGAGCTCAAAATCATGAACAATCACGAAAGATCTCCCGTAAGTGACAGTATAAGTTTAAGTGTACACTTATTAGTTTGTGAAGTAACATGGAATGAAATTTTAAAAAAAAGTGGGACGCTCTGTATTAAGCATCTTGGTCTATGTATATTTTATGGAGTCAAAGGCTCATAGTAGCTATAAATATGGTTTCCAAATCAAGTCATAAATTCAAAGAAGTCATAAGACTCTCTCAAAATGGTAGATCTGGGAGAAGAGGCGGAACAGACACCCCAGCCGTTTACTGGCCAGCTCATCCGTTAAAGATGCTCACTAGCTCTCGTGTTTCAGCACTATCCTATGCGTTTAACAACATCAGATGATTACGACGCGAGATTATTTTACAGTATGTTTCGTGTTTAAAATAATATTTTTTTATTATCACCATATGTTGTACAACTGCAAGACAAAGCCTATTTTTTCTGGTCGATCCTGCGATAATACAGGCCATTCTCACTGTACGCACCGGGACTTACAGCTACGGCGTACGACTGTTATTCCAAATGCGTACGATGTGGCTATGTTTAAGACAATAGGGCCTGGTACCCATCAGTTACCTAAGATCCTACTGCCTATAAATCTAGCCCTATAATAATTACCTAGCACCCTAGTTATCCTGAGAGCAGGTGGCCCAATGGTGGCGGCCCCGACTTACAAACAGTAAGTCGTGGGTTCGAATCCAGGCAGGCGCATTACTTTGTATAATTTATTTCATCACCACTGCTCTCAAAAATGGTGTAGGAAAACATCGGGAGGAAACCGGCACGTCCTAGAACCAAAAATTCGAAGACAAGACATTACCAATCCGCACTGGGCCCGCGTGGTAGATTATAGCCCATTCCCTCTCTAGAGAGGAGGCCGTGTGTCCCAGCAGTGGGAACATTATAGGCTGATTATGCTATGCTAGTTACCCTAACGCCCTAGCCTACCATACAAACCATACCAAACGTAAGTTAAGTTGGTTTACGTGAGGAAAGTCTGTTACAAGGAGACCTACGGTATCAGACGGAACTTGGGTAGGAATAGGGGTTTGTGTACGTCGTGCAATGTACACATGCAATGGTTTTCTCACTGCCGATCTCATAGACTCATAGGACCGATGATGGCTAAAGGTGTCTTGGCTACAGAGAGAGGAGTAATAGGTATACACATTTTGTGGTAAATACACATTGATACCTATTTGCATATGTGTTGTGTATGTATTGAGCCGATGAAGCGAAGTTCTCAGTAGGCCACCTCTTAGCGCTGACGGTGTGCTGGTGTTGCCGGCGCGTGGAACGAATGTATGTCGCTCTTAACGCTGAACGCTGTAATGCTGTTGTTGGCGCATTGCCTGTTCACGGTTGAACACTCTCCTATAAGCGCCAACTCCATCCCGCTATTATCCTCTGGGTCTTCTGCGATTTTTCAGAGCCCTTGTTGATATAAAAATAATCATTTAGTAACAGCTCAAGCAAAGTAACCTACCAGAAATTATGTGGTTGCGGCCTGGAGCCGGCGCAGGCGGCACAAGAAGCAGCTGTAGACTCGTTGACCAGCGTGCAGCGAGTACACGACCAGGTTATCACAGCTGGACTCTGATTG
The DNA here is from genome assembly GCA_950022335.1 of Eurois occulta. Classification (NCBI taxonomy): domain Eukaryota; kingdom Metazoa; phylum Arthropoda; class Insecta; order Lepidoptera; family Noctuidae; genus Eurois; species Eurois occulta. The sequence goes on from OX465478.1 coordinate 20,052,980, forward strand.
GGCGCTGGAGTGGAATCTGGGGAAAATAAATGATTTTATTAAATAAATTCTGATGAATTCACATCGCTCCTTAAATATTGGTATGGCAATCAGCGTAACTATGTCAGGTGGGCGGGATCAGTGTCGGATGCATATAGGTTGGAGTGCGGCGTGAGGCAGGGGGGTCTGACCTCGCCCAAGCTCTTTAACCTGTACGTGGATAAGCTGATCCGTGAGCTCAGCAGCACCCGGGTAGGTTGCTCGGTTGATGGAGTTTTTGTTAATAATATAAGTTACGCCGACGATATGGTGCTGCTGAGCCCATCGATCAGTGCCCTCAGGCGCTTAATAAAGGTATGCGAGTGCTATGCGGGGGCCCATGGGCTCAGGTATAACACGTCCAAGAGTGAAATGATGGTGTTCAAGTCCGGTACGAAGAGCTATGATACCGTACCTCGGGTCACATTGGACGGCAGTGCTCTCAAAAAGGTGGCACAATTTAAGTACCTGGGCCACTGGGTCACCGAGAGCCTCTCAGATGATGTAGATATTGAAAGGGAACGCAGGGCATTGTCAGTCAGAGCTAATATGCTGGCCCGTAGGTTTGCACGCTGTACTGCACAGGTAAAAATAACTTTATTCAAGGCGTACTGTCAGTCTTTTTATACATGCAGCCTATGGGTGAAGTATACGCAGAAGACTTACAGTGCCCTGCGTGTCCAATTCAATAACGCTTTCAGGATGTTGATGGGATTGCCACGCTTTTGTAGCGCATCAGGTATGTTTGCAGACGCTCAAGTGGATGGCTTTCAAGCGATACACCGCAAAAGAATAGCGTCTCTGATGCGCCGCATGCGGGGCAGCCCCAACAGCTTCCTGCAGCTCATTGTTGGGAGAATGGACGTGGAGAGCTCATTCATGGAGCATTGGACGAAACTCCATGTACGAGTTATGCGGTCCTAACAGTGTATGTATTTGTTGTCATTTTTGTGTTGTTTGTTTGTCATTATATTATTATTTTAAAACCTGTATGGATTATTATATGATTAATCTGAATTAAATGAATTGAATTGAATTGAATTGAAATACTTGAATGGCAACGTCAGCAGCCCACCAGACACAACACCGGTCTGGTCGGAGATTCCTTCATTTTGGAGTATGAGGAACTTTACACGGTTTACGTCCTGTATCTTATACATCTAGTCTTACATTATGTCGTTTGGACTTGATTAGGAGTACAATGGCCATGCCTATTACCTATCGCCAAAAACAAATGTAGGGTGACGCGTTCACTGGATAAGCGACCAGTTTACGAACTTCAATCTCTCCCTCTCTCTCTTTCTTCTCTCTCTCTTCTCTTCTTCTTCTTCTTCTATTGTGTATTACCCATGTTTGCAAAATAAAATTCTATTCTATTCTATTCAATCAACCCTGACTATCATAGCAGTCATAGACAGCCAGACGTAGTGATAGATTTATGGTCTCACTAAGTCCTAACGTTGATCTCCATCTACCACATCTCTCTCTTTGTCTCTGTCGCTATTACTTTGTTTTGGAAAAACAGCGTTTTATGGTACTTTTTAAACCGACTTCAAAAAAAATATATACGGTCGAATTGAGAAACCTCCTCCTTTTTTGAAGTCGGTTTAAAAAGGAGGAGGTTTCTCAATTCGACCGTGTATTTTTTTTTTTTTTTTTTTTATGATGATGGCATCCAAGAGAAATTGAGGGGAACTTTCAAAAATTGTAGTGGCGACTAGTGCGTTTGTAAATTTTTTGATTAAGTATTTTAAAGCACTACAATTTAAAGAAGGTCTGGAGTCGCTCTGATGATGGAACCGAAAGACAGTCGAGGGAACTCCTCAACGGTTTACAGCAGTCACCTTGTGTTTGGGTTTGATTAATTTGTATTGATGAGAAATTTACACCTAGATGGATTGTGACTGTCATAAGGGGTCTGATGATGAAGACGAAGGACAGTTAAGGGAACTCCTCAACTGTTTACAGTAGCTACCTTGCGTTTGGACTTAATTCATGTATATTGATTAAAACTTTGCACCCATCTGGGTTACAAGTGCCATTACAGGTCTGATGATGAAAAATATTTGTATCGAATATTGCAACTAAAAAATAAAAAAAAATAAAAAAACTTTTTTGCAAAAAATAAAACCGACTCCAAAAACACAAAAAAGTCAAAAATAATTTTAGCTTCAGAAGTCGGTGACAAAAAACTGAATCAAACAAACAAAAGTCACCGACTTCTCAAGCTAAAATTATTTTTGACTTTTTTGTGTTTTTGGAGTCGGTTTTATTTTTTGCAAAAAAGTTTTTTTTAATACTGAACTGTTGAGAAACCTGGAATTCATCATTTGCGTCATATTAGTGAAATTCGTCGTTGAAGTTCTAACTCCACGTAAGTCAAAAGTAACAACTTGGAGTGACGTCACGGATGTCAAACGGTCATCATAAGCTCTTTGTGTTATTCTCGCGAGTAAATAAAAATACTAGTTAAATTCGCATAAGTTTATTGGAAAAATACTTCTGCCAGTGCAACTTAAAAGTAACATTAATAACAAGTGTTTTTGTGCTGTGTAAATACTAAAAAACTTTAAATAACGTTATAGTGAACCCCAGCAAATACATAAATACCCGAAACCCACAGTTTATAGTCGTTAATATTTGGGAAACGGTAAACTAACTTGTGACCTAACGTTAGTTTGTGTGGTTCTATACTCCGTTGCTTTGCTCAACCTATGGTGTTAGTCTATGCCATTCACACCGTAGAAAACTGCCATAAACGTGTTTCTGCTGATAGCGCCATCTGTTGTCTGATTGGTGTACTACCTGGGCAGATCAATTCTGCTGCGTTTGGTAAACAGACATTAAAAACTTCAACACACCATGGCTAAGTGCGGCGCTTGTGGAAAGTTTCTGTCGTCGGCGGAGGCGGTTAATTGCAGCAAATGCCGCCACTGGTACCATCGAGCGTGCGTAGCCATTCCGAGTACAGGTCCTGTACCGACCCCTTGGCACTGCCCTGAGTGCGAGAAGAACCGGGTGAGGGATAACCGGGCTGAAACACCTGTACGGTCGCGGGCACCAACACCAGCTCCTCACGAGGAGAGCCTAGTTAACCTGATGGACACCAGTCCCATAAATAGCACAGCCCTTGATGCCACACAGGAGCTCAACCTGGATATCCTCAGGGCAGAGTTAACCAATTTTAAGGAGGAATTCTTGAAGATCGTGCGAAACGAGTTCCAGCAGCTACGTGGTGATCTATCGGAGCTAAGATCCTCTCTAAAGTCAACAAAAGATAGGATGAGTAACTTAGAGGAAAGGGTTGCTGTAATGGAGACCAAACTGGCTCAGCCCCAAGTGTCGCAATCGTCGGATGTGGACGATCTAATACACCAGTTAAGGAGCGACATAAACGACCGTGACCAGGACTTGCTCGCCAATGATCTCCAAATCTCAAATATACCAGAGATTAGTGGAGAAAACCCTACCAACACTGCTATGTTGCTGGCCACTAAGATTGGTGTAAAACTCAAAGTGCGCGATATAGTGAGCGCCGAGCGTGTCGGGGGCAGGCGCATCAACGCTACGCTGGCGACGGCGCCGGTGGAGACCCGCCCGCGCTTCCTCGTTGTGCGCCTCGCGCGCCGCGATCTACGGGACGAGCTGCTGGAGGGAGCGCGAGTGCGTCGCGGCTTGACCACGGCGGATCTCGATCTGCCGGGCCCTGCGACGCGCTTCTACGTCAACGAGCGCCTTACTAAGCTGAACCGGGAGTTGTTTCGGAGCGCGCGTGAAGCGGGCAGTCGCTTCGGTTGGCAGTTCGTGTGGTCAAAGCGTGGCCGTATCCTCGCCCGGTACAAACCCGGGGATGCCACTTGCCACATTCGCTGTGAGGCTGATATACTGCGCACCTTCGGCCCGCCCGCACCAGCGGGAAACAGTGCGGATAGGGCACTTTAGAGTAGATATCTGTTTTGTTTTTGTTTATCCAACTATTTGTGGTTTTTTTCTAGTTAAGGTACTTAATTATTTACGAGTATTTGCAGTCATGCGGACTTTAAAAGCAAGTCCATTAACAGAAAGTGTTAGCCTGTCAAAAGTAATATTAATAACTTTGTTTTCATGCTATGAGTTATGTGTTGTATTGGCAGGTGTGTGTCTCGCGGCGCACCGCATTAAGCTACGTGTAAACCAGTTTTATAACACTACACATATTTACCTACACCTACTCATCACAAAACTTCTATTCCATTTTACAAACCTATTAATTACATACCGCAGTTTAAAACCTATGTCCCATTTAATACTATACACTATCTACATATTTACAATTCCACTTAGACTACTACTTTATCAAATTACGATTGAATGTGCACTGATGATAATTATTAAATTATTCATTTTGATAAACAACGGAATTAATTTCAACTATTATAATGACGACTAAAGGTGAAAAGTTTTTTAAAGTTGGGTTTCTGAATGTTGGGTCATTGGGCACGGGTCATGATGACTTTATCGGTGCACTTGATAGATATCGCTTTGATATTATGGCCATTAATGAAACTTGGCTCCGACCGGGTGAGGAGGGGCGCGCTCCGGTAGTGCCCGGCTATCGCCTGCGCCACACGCCGCGACCAGCGAGTGTTCGTGCTGGCCGTGGTGGGGGCGTCGGGTTTTATGTGCGGCGGGGACTGAGCGTGCGTACTTGGACTAGCGCGGTCGATCCCAGGTTCGAATCGGTCGAACAAATGTGGTTAACTCTATCATTGAACGGCAAAAAAATTGCTATAGGAACAGCTTATCGACCGCCATGGTCAAATCTTATCCTCTTCCTCGATGCCATAACAGATTCTATTAGTTCTTTAGGAAATTGCGATCACTATATTCTACTTGGCGACTTCAATGTTAATATGCAGGACACGAATGGGATAAAAACGAAAAATGTCAATGAATTTCTCAATTGTATTAATCTTACACAGCTGGTCGCAAGCCCTACTCACTTCACAGCAACCAGTGAAACTCTGATCGATCTCCTGTGTACTGACTTGAGAGCAAGATACACAGCGGTAGAATCTTTCGGTTCACACAACGGCCATTCCATTATAATAAGTGAATTTAATATTAAGCGTGATAAATTCAAACCGTTCATGGTAAAATCTCGGCCTCTTCAAAACGTATGCGCAGAATCATTTAACATAGACTTATTGTCATTAAACCTTGGTATTATTTCAACGCTCGATACCGTTAATGATATGGTACATGTATTTAACACCCTTATAACGTCCTTGTTTGATGCTCACGCTCCTATCAAATTATATACGGTAAAAGAAAAATCGTACCCGTGGATTACCGACACAATCAAAGTTATGATGCGTTTACGAGACGAAGCACTAAATAGTTATAGGAAAACGAAGTCAGATTCCAAAAAAAAATACTACAAAGACCTAAAACATTTAGTGACTAGTTCTCTATACAATGAAAGGACTGCGTATTTCAAACACAACATTAAAACTAAAATAAAAAACCCCAAATTGCTCTGGAAAAATCTGAAATCCACCTTATTACCTTTTAAAACTAGACAAGACCTTCCGTCGCACTTTACAGATCCTGACTTAATTAATAGAAACTTTTTGATTGTTCCCGGTAACCCCGTAGCAAGCGCATCGCTTATGAATTACTATGACGATCATAGCCATGGTGAGGCAATTTTTACAATTGCTCCAGTGGACCAAAGCAATGTCTCACGCACTATCGCTAGTCTCAAAAGCAACGCCGAAGGCTACGACAACATTAACCTGGACATGATTAATATGACTTTGCCGCACACGTTAAATGTTTTAACGGACATAATAAACCGCTCCATCGTGACGTCAACATTCCCTGACCAATGGAAAATTGCCTCCATTAGGCCATTGCCCAAAAATTCAAACCCATCAGAATTAAAAGATTTACGTCCTATTAGCATATTACCATGTTTATCTAAAGTATTAGAGAAAATCGTCAGCCGTCAACTTACGCTGTTTCTGGAACAAAATAACATTTTACCTGATTTACAATCAGGGTTTAGGAAGCAGCGCAGTACATCTACTGCTTTACTTGATGTTACTGACAATATACTATCTGCCCAGGATCAGGGAATGTGCACAATACTGGTTTTACTAGATTTTTCCAGGGCATTTGACGCTATAAACGTTTCATTATTACTGTCAAAGTTGAAACATTACGGTTTCGACCCAGAGGCTGTACAATGGTTCCGTAGCTACTTAAGCAATAGGGAACAATTAGTTGACCTGCGTTTGAGTGATGGCACTACCCTCAGGTCGGCACCTATTCCCGTAGAGAGGGGGGTTCCACAGGGTTCTATTTTGGGTCCCATTCTTTTCATTTTGTACTGCGCAGATATAATAAAATGCCTCCAGAGATGCAAGTACCATATATATGCCGACGACGTACAACTGTATATTTCCTTCAGACCAGACGACTATGACAGCGCCGTTAAAGATCTTAACGAAGATCTTCAACGAATCGCCATTTGGTCTGAGGAGAATTGCCTGTCGTTGAACCCAACCAAAACTAAATATATGGTATTTGGCACAAAACAGCAGCTGGCCCGACTACCTCTGACTTTTGACTTGGAACTAATGGGTGAACAGATTGAGCGAGTGAGTGAGGCGCGAAATCTAGGTCTTGTGATGGATAAAGCTCTCCGTTTTGAGAACCACATAGCAGACTCTGTCAGAAACTGTTTTTATCGCCTGAAGGTTTTATACAAGATGAGGCCTTATTTATCGGAACCACTACGGGAACAGCTTGTGGAAACCCTGGTACTATCTAGGTTAAACTACGCCGACACAGTGTATGGCCCGCGCCTATTAGCTCGTACAGATCGACTCATTCAAAGAGTACAAAACGCTTGCGCGCGGTTTTGCTACAACATTCCTAGGCGAAGTCACGTAACTCCGTTTCTAAACAAGCATTTCTCGCTAAAAATGAAGTCCAGACGGAAACTACACTTGGCGTGCCTCCTGTTCGGTGTGGTTAAATACAAAAAACCAGACTACTTATATAATAAACTTAGTTGGTTAACTAGTAGACGCGAATGTGGGAGAAGGCAATGCGCGCAACAACTCTCGACTCAGTCCCATAACACAGCAGCTTTCAGGGGTAGCTTTCGTTATGCGGCTTCCAAAATATGGAATAACCTGCCACCACCAATCAGAATGACCAGCACAGTAGACACATTTAGAAAACGTTTACGGCAGTATCTAATGGAATCGCAACGGAAGTTGGATATGGTCACACTGAATGTCTCAATTATATGATGCAAAAACTGTCCTACCTACCTTCCTGACTAGCCTGATCACGGTACAATGTTTTATCTTTGTCGAACAATGATGCACAAAAATATACTAGCTAATGTATTCAATTATCTGCTCGCGCTCGCGTTCGGCTCGCTTAGGATTATGTCACTAAACTTGTGTCCTCAGCTGGACGGTGGGTGGTGTCGGGATATCCGCGGCGCCGCAGCGACATATCGCGTTTTGTGAGACCTGCGATATATAAAATAGCACACTAAAATAACTGCCTATTGTTTAACCGACACAAGTAAATATTGAAGCAACGCATGCGCACGTTCTTACCCCATGTGCCTGGCCCACATGCATGCAACTGGAACAAACGGCGTCGGGATGGCTCCTTTCACTCATTCTCTTCACTCATACCTGGCAGTGGCTGATCCTGAGTGTGATCTGTGTCTCTTCCTGGCCTTGAGTCTTAGCATCTGTAAATGCAAAAGCCAATCAAATAATGACAACGGTGTCTTTTCTATTTACGTAGGTATTTAGCACTATATTATAATAACTTTTAAACTAGCTTACCTTTTTATATTTTATGCTCCTCCTTTAACTACGTGTGTATTACTTTGCTCCATTGCCGTTGGAAATGTAATACCTTGATGCATTTATGTACCCACACAATAGCTATCACAATTATCTGCAAATTTTTTCCGTTTACTTTTCACAAATTTTTAGTATTTAGTCCATCGCGCTCGGCTGCTTGCAGCGTATTGAGTTACGAAGTGCACGGATAAATTAAATATTATGCGTTCACAAGTTAGGAACGTGCGAAACAGGTTTATGTTACTATGCATCCATTTCATCTAGCTAGGTACATTGGGTTTTTTGTTTTGACTTGCACTTTTCTCGACCTTTTTCTTTAATATGTAGCCTTATTTGTTATTATTGTACACACATTTATTCTATATAAGTACCTTTTCATACACACACATACCTTATTAGTAACACATACACAATACACCTTATTGTACACAAATTTATTCTATTTAAGTACCTATTCATACGCACACATACGTTATTAGTAAACAAAATACAAAACTGTTTTATGTCCGTCACATCACCATCTCAGGTCCAGTTGAAAACCAGCGTCGGGCACCAGCTGCTCGGCAGTTTGCTGAACTGGGCCTATTTGGCGCAGCCGTGAGACACACAACTTTTCCCCTTTTTTTTTTCGTGTTTAGATTTAAGTTTTTATTGTGTAGATTTAAGTTTTTTTTTATTTTATTTTTTTATTTTATTTTATGTTGTGTGCATTTGTGGCATGTGCCAAATAAATGTGTTTTCTTTCTTTCTTTCTTTCAACTTTATAGGAGATTGAAAAAAGCTTGTCAATCTTTAGGAAAGCCGTGCTTAGGTTGGTCTGTGGATGGGTGACCACCCATTACATACCCAGTGTCCTCCGTGCCTCGGAAAGCACGTTAAGCCGTTGGTCCCGGCTGTCATTTGTAGATCTTTGACAGTCGTTACAGGTAGTCAGTGGCCCGAAAGTCTGACAACCAGTCTTACCAAGGATATCGTATTACCTAGTACTAACTGGGTTGTGGAGGTCAGATAGGCAGTCGCTCCATGTAAAATACTGGTATTCAGCTGCAGCCGGTTAGACTGGGAGCCGACCCCAAGATAGTTGGGAAAAGGCTAGGCAGATGATGACAGGAGATTGAAAAAGCTGCATAATTATACCAAGTAATGGTACAATGCCATTTTATAATTTGTGTTCACTTCTAATTAGATAGAGACGTTGATTGTTTCTATAATTGGCTCAACCGCTCGTCTTCCGATTCTCTAGCAAACGGCATCAAAAATCAAAACGCCAAAAATGACTTATGTAGTGTTACTTCAGCGACGAATTGTCAGGTACATTATGTGTTACTATTGCACGCTAGTCTTTATTTCTATTCGAATAGGGTTTTTGTCTAACTCTAAGGAGATTAGCTGAAATTATGATTATTCCTAATGACTTACCAACAGCAAACAGCAGTTCATCGCTGTTCAAGTCGTGGTCCAGCGACGCTATGGGCACGGTCAACTTCTTAGGCTCCCGGTTCAACTCCACCTTGGTACTGCTACTCGCTTCAGAGGTCGGTACGGTTGGACGAGTACTGTGAAATAATAGTAGGGTTTAGATATTAGATTTTGTCATAATTGCCTGGCTGTGATTGATTGACGTCATCCGTAAATCAGGGTCAATACCCAGGTAGGGTCATAGGTGGGGTGGATTTCTGCTATAAAACAATTTCAGTCCGAGAGAACTTGGTATCGAACCCAAGTCACTCACGCTTGTTGATATTTGTATCGGTATCTCCGATAATAACAATTATTTTGCGACAGTTAACCAACACAATGGTGCACGAGTTTAGTTTTAGTTAGTAGAACTCGACTAAAAATCGAGTTGCTATGAACACTTTTTATAATTATAAACATAAGCAAAAACAGTAGTTACAATAATGAATGCAAGAAATGCGAATCCCTAAGTCATATATGGCCTTACACACAACATACAACTCATCTATTATGAGGCGTATCACATATCTCACTAGGCTGATCAATACTGGCTCCAAAAGAAACTACACCCTAAGTCCTAACAGATAAGGTCTGCAACTCACCTGTTATGAGGCGCGTCAACAACATCTCTGGTGGCGAGCGTGGGGGGGGCGTCCACTGCGACACACGTCACAGCAACGTACCACCATTGACCCAAAACTCGCTGGAAGTGAAACTAGACCCTAAGCGCTAACAGATAAGGTCTACAACTCACCTATTATGAGGCGCATCAACAACATCTCTGGTGGCGAGCGTAACAGCGGCGTGGGGGGGACGTCCACTACGACACACGTCACAGCAACGCGCCCACCACGCGTTGTACGCAAACCAACACTCGCTGCACTGCCACATGCGGCTTTCGCGACTGTGGACACGCAATGGACATCACATTAAAAATTACAAACCAATTCAAATAAAGGAATGAGTAAGCAACTATTGAAGGTCGAGGGTTACAAAAGACAGCTGTAAAAAGGACGACCCATCACCATTTCCTATGCTAACTGCCAATGCTTGTGGCAAGTGTGTATTAAATGGGCTGCGGGACTGTTCGAAAGAGATACCGCGGCCCTGGAACATAAAGGGCAAAAGAAGGAACATGGATGGTTTTTAGTCAGTAAAAGTTTGACACTCCCTTCCGCTCCGCCCAGAGCAGAAGGAGTCATTTGATGATATCCCATCAGAAAAAAAAAGTGTGTATTAAATCGCAAGAGCGAGACAAAACAAGGCTCAGTATCGGGATTTCAGAATTTAAAATCTACGAAATGCTATCCGTCCTAGTCACACGTTTTATGACCACGACTACCGTGACTCGCGAGGCTTATTTAGTATGCGACTGAGAATGAAGTGGGAGAAAAATCCCAGCAACACGGGTCACGTGTCAATTAAGGTATGAACTTGTGATTCTATTCAATAATAAACAAATTTCTTTTTCCGATACAAATGTGCCCTTAGTACTCAGCTTTATGTGAAGGTAAGAAATAAATCGGGTCACATGCGTGACTCGACAACTTACTAAGGGATTATGAAATCAATTCAATAGATTACAAGGTTCATTCATCAATGCACGCCTGACCATTCAAGCTACAGTTTCTAACCTAATTTAACACCTGTAATAGCCTTGTCTCTTTCTTTTTTCATGTAAAAGAGAGATAGCAATATAATCGACACTAAATTAAAAAGAGGTTTAAGTTTGGATGTTTAAGTTAATCTTCAGAACTACTGATCCGCTTCCGAAAATTTCGTCACTAGTGGGAAACTACATTACCCTCGAGTGTCATATGCTATATTTTAAAAGTTCCTGTGGCATAATTTCCGGCCATAACACGAGAGAAGTCGCTGGAGCTAGTAGTATTAGAAATACTTACGTGGCCTGTTGCTGCGTCGAAGGCACTTTACTCTGCTCCCTTGGATTATGGGACACTTTCCCCACAGACGGCAGCATATTAAACACTTTAGTGTCCCTCGCTGGCCCTATATGCGACGTCCGAATATTCGAAGTCACGTCATTCACTGGCGAAACGCAGTTCTCAGTACCTAACAGCTCGTCTATCCGAGCATAATCACCGTCACTCATATCATTGGAGTATAGACCCTCATTTTGCGAATTACTCATCACTGTTTTTGTATCTTGAACAGAAACATACGAATAACGGGTCCCGTTATTGTTGACTTGTAACTGGAGGTTCAGATCCTTGTACTTCCCTTTGTTTGGCAGTGCGTATATCACACCTTCAGCGTTCGTGTCCCAGCTACACTCTTTGTCAATCTCGACGCTGTTCTCGTCGATCTTCGGGTCTTTCCGGCCGTCTGGCTTCGGTAAGCTGTTGCAATAACTAGCTAAAGACTTCTGGTAGTCGTTGAGACTTCTTCTACTCGATATCACTTTACCAACTGGTCTTTCCGCGTTTGTTTGTTCGGAAAAAGACCGTCGATACGTCGGGCGGATTTCTGGGGAGTTTTGTGCGCTGATCGACCTTTGGAAGGAGGCTCCTAAAGTTGTGCTTCCCGTTGGCCAATCAGGGACCGTGATCATAACGCCACCTGACGTTGGTAGCGACGTCGCGCCATCTCTGCCAGCAGCCGTCTCGTGCCTGCCCAAAGTGGTCACACTGAGACCTCTTGCGTTAGAAATCCTCGCTAACGGAGACACTCTTGGAGACAGACACGCTTCACAATGCGTCCTGATTCCAGAATTTTCTAGAGTGCACTTACTACACGACCACTTCTTCAAATGCAGTCCTCGACTTTGCTCCCTTTGGTACTCCTTGACATAATTGAGCTCCCAGTTTGACTTACTCTCGTTACACTTCTTCGGTCTTCGGGTCACTGTATGCAGACTCCTTAGAAACGATTCTCGAGGATGACACTGGCCGTATCTTTCGGATACCATTAAACTCGTCGGTCTATTAATAGTCCCTCGGCCGGTTTCATCGACCTTCCACCACTTTTGCTGGGAATTGATGACGGATCCGTGGGAAAGAGATCTGGTGACTCCATGCGCGTGGTCGGTCAGCTGGGTGGGAGAAAGACGGAGAGACTGCAAGTCGAGATTTAGACGGCGACCGTCAGAGTAGCTCGTTGTGGGCTTATACGATGATGGGACTGCTAGAGTGTTGGACCTTATCATAGTGTTGTCTGTAAAGAAGAATAAATACATTTGAATCTGAAGACAAGAGACATAATAATACAATTTAAAAAAAAAAACAAAAAACTCGCTATAGAGTGTCATTCTATTTATCGTATTTTTCTCAGCAAACCCTTTCATTTGATACCCATATCATGGGAATACATTAAAAAATAACTAGTCCGCCACCTTTAGCAGTCTGCCATATTGGATTTAGAACAACGTCACTAAGTTAACCATGCATTGTCATCCAAACTTAACATGTGTGCAAAATTTTAACTCAATCGGAAACCGGGAAGTGGGTCAAATTTAACTTCTAAGATTTTGTTACATATTTACAGGTGAAGTTAATAAAAGCGAGTTTAAAACGACGACAGAAAGGAGATTGAGCAAGTTACTATGGCACTTGGTTGCGCATCTTTTGACACAGTATAGTAATGAAAATTAGACACAAAAAAGTGCTAGTGTCATACTTTAAAACAAAGTTAAATTCAAATTAAATATTGTGGGGTTTTTGAAAAAAAAAACATAAGTTGAGAACCTATTGAGGTTATGTTACATCTCAAAACAATTCATTTTGAAACGCTATTAACTGGCAAATATTTTACATTATTTTTTTACATATTAATTGAGTATTACCTATGTTCATTATTTAAGATATTTAAACACATTGGTCTAGAAATCTTCTCAGAAAAACAACATTTCTAACAATTTATCTGTGAAGTGTAAATCAACAACACAACTTACCCTTTAATTAACTAATAGTTACTTTCACATTGTTTTCTTTTTATTAACAACGGGGAATAGCCTGAAATTGACGTTCATCTCGCCTGATGGTGAGCAATGATAAGGCTGAAGATGGCAGCACACTTCATGGTATCCAACCACAGAGGGACTGGCTATCTTACCTTTTACTGTTGGAAAACGTTTTAAATTGTTATGACGGTAGATTTTGATTAGACGGTGGTAGCTAGCCAGGTGGACTTAAAACCAGCCCTACCACTAACTAAAACGAGCATGTACGCCGGGATCGAACCCGGGACCTCTGCGCAAACAAGTGGGTGAACCACAACACCAGAGGTGGTAAATAGTGTATCATAAATAAAATAAGAATATAGTAAGGTAGTGGAAGAAATAAAAATCTCAATTAAATAAAAAATATATTTATTCAGCCTCTTCCTCGTCATAATTAACATGTTCATAAAACATGTCATCTAAAAATTGAGCAGGAGCATTATTATAGAATGGTAGCGTGCCCAACTGAGATACCACAGAACGGTCATCACATGAACACAGCAGCCTACTGTTCGGTTGCCCACTAAACAATTACAATAATAACCAGCAATATCTGATACACGGTTGGTGATGTGACTATTAACTAAAATATATGCATAATAAACCTTATTGCCAATATGCCGAGATCTAATCCTGCCTCTTATGAGATATATTTTGTCCGTTCCCAGTACCAATGGCAGTTCATCCTCTATATCAATGGCCACTTCAATTTCATATTTCCCTTCGTTACGGACATGCTCTCCGTAATACGAGCGTGACTGTTTGATTTGATACGTACCTAATGCTATCATTATTAAATCATGTAGGGATAACTTAGGAAAAGTATTTAAATGTGGATACTCAGCATCTATACGTCTAAAAATCGTTCTCCGTCTGTTAATATTTTCGTTCCTTATGAAAGCACCTAAATGATTTGTATTATTTATTTTAGCTAAAGCTAGTTCCAATAATTGGCGGGCATCTGGTCGATCTTGTATAGGTGTATGATATTTATTTAATAATGCACACGCTATATTAAAATCTGTCATGAGATGTGTCGATGCGCGGTTAAAGTATTCTTGTCGAAACAACTTATAATCTCTTTTTATACGACCGTTGACAACCTCAACCACCCATCGACACATTGTAACACACCTAGAACGATTAGCCTGCTCTGTGGTAAGTTGATGTTCACCTTCTAAAAGTGATTCGGGCATGTGTGCTTTATATCCATACTTCTGCAATTCACCCAGTACATCTCTGAAGCCCCTATCTAATACAAAAATATCATTAGGCCTAAAGTAAGTTCTCAATGGACTCCTTTCACTATAAAATTCTTTTGACATTATATTAGCATCATTTTCGGTTGCTGGGAAGGGACCAAGTGACTGCAAAATGTAACCATCACAGCATACTATTAAAAAAGGTTTTACCAAATTATTTAATTTGTGTAGACTGTATGTCTTTTTTTGGTACGAGTAGTTGCTACTACTTTGCACATATATATATATATGTACCATCACATATAGTTATTGCTGGTTTATTGTTTGCAGACATTTCAGGATTTCCAAACAAACCTTCTAGGATTATTTTATTTCTAGCTGCCACATCTTGAATTGACATATGACCTAATCCTAAGTAAAGAGGAACAAATGTTTCAGTTAAACAGTTCCTAGCATGGGACATATTATATCTCTCCAAAGTTCGCCTTGAAAGACTAAATAGTGATGACAACCGTTCATTACTGTCACCGGTTCGTAACTTGACAAGTATTATACTCAATGCAGTACTTGCACATGGAGCTACTTGAGCCAATTGAGGTATATGGAGTAATAATTGATGGAAGCTATCTGCATTCATACCTAACCAATAATGACATAGGTGCGGATCCAGCTCTCTAATATTTGAAAAATCAAACTGTCTGCGACCACCCCTTTCCATAATTAACACCATGTCATCCATTTGCATTCCTGTGAAATCATTATTATGAAAAGACAACTCGTTCCAAGCCCCATTATATAAATGATGACTACATATTCGGGCACTACGTGGCACATACAATCTATAATGCAACAATAACATTTCTTTCATTGCTGATGGTACTACTAAACGCTCATCACTGTAGCATTCACTAAAAATACAATGCCGCGAAGAAGCAGCAGCACGTTTGTAGATGCGTGAAGTAATTCTTGGACTACGCACAATGGTGGGTTAAGCAGTGCTGATGGTGGTAGTGGTGGAGGTGTGGGTACAGATACCCGACTCGTAGATATTTCCACAACATTGCTGCTGGAAGATGAAGGAATTTCCAGATTCCCAATGGTTTCAATAGCAGACTCACTCTGTAAAGCTAGTCTACTTTGATCAAGCTCAGCATATCTTCTTACACTTCTGTATGCATTAGTCCATCAGCGTAAACAAACTCTTTCAAGACGGTGAACCTGAAATCAATATATATATATACCTATTTATAAAATACCACTATGTATTTAAATTCTACATGGAACGAGAATAATAGTCACGAGTAGTGTTCCTGGTTTTCGGAGTATTTTTATTTATATAAATTCTATGTGCTTGTGCTATGATGCTAAAAATAGTTATGAAAAAGTACATAAGCATCCATCAATGTATTTCCTCTTGCAGAATTTTAATATAATTAGATTAGAGTGATTTCGGTTATAATTAGGGTGATAGTTAACTATTACTACTATATTTCTGAAAGCAGGTAGGAGGAAGAATAAGTTGCCTGCTCATTGATTCCTTGCCTTATTAATTTATAACTTGAGTTACAAAGATAACTTGCGTTATTTACCTGTTGAGAAGGTGTATGTGATAAAATTAAATTCCGTTCAGGGCTATTAAGTGGTACTATGTGAGTCCAAGCTCTTAACACTGATGTTCCACAGCTTAAGCACACTTGCTGGTGTCCAAAGGTTTGTGTAGGAATAGTGCCTCTTAAGTAGTTGCCAGATTCTCTTTCAAGTATAATGTAACATTCCTGACATATGAAATCATCTTCTGATACCTGAAAATAATAAAAATTGTTCTACTAAGTATTCATTGCTCAATATAAAGTGTATTTTTATGTTCATAAGTACTCTGTAGCTGTTACGTGAATAATCCATACGTAGATAATCTACTATTAATAATGTGAAAACATTATTTTCTGAACGTTATTTTTAAATAATAATAATATTCGCTATGAAGGTATTTTACTATTCGAAAGGATATGATAGTTATGGAATAGATTACTTACCGCGGTAGGAGAAATCCAATTACGTAAAATATTGACCATGGAATCCGTTGCCTCTCTGGTTTGGCGTCTTAGGCAGCGGGTGTGCCAATAAAAGAGAACAATTCATACAGCGCAACATGTTATGTCTAGAACAAATCACCGTGGACGTAAAAACGTTCTAACAATTCACTTCGCAGTACACGCACAAAAAGAGTCAAATTGAGACGTGGAGGAATCCTAAAACTCAACGCGACACGATTTTATATTTGTTAGCAGAGAAAAGCTAAAAACAACATTCTCGGCTTAGGCGCTTATCACACGGCACCGCGCACCGCCGCGGAGGGCGGTGGCGGTAAAGCGGATTTCATAGCGGCACCCCGCGCGGTAAGGCGGTTTACACGCCTGTCAGCGCGGTTGGATTTAACGCGGATTTGACCAGTTTGATCACAGACACTGCAAGAATGGACGCTGAAGTGGTGGCAATAATCTGGCTTTTATGGTGTAAAAAGAAAAAAAAAGAAGATATTGGGTTCATACATTTTTACGAAGCAGAACTCTAAATAGGACAATTTCTTCCCATTGTTTCATTTTAAGGACTCTATCACTATATTGTGTGCTTTTCATGTCCCATATAGCAGAGCGACTTTCAATCTCCAAAATAACCTTTTCAACATCAAAATACATTTCTAAATTGCAAAACATCCTGCACACACGATGATTCGAGCGGTAATGCGGCGCCCCGTGTGTGATGCACCGCCCCTCCGCGCGGCCGGCTGCGCGGAGGGGCGGTGGCGGTGAGAGCACCGCTCGAACGCGCGGTCAGGCGGTGTACGTGTGTTAGGCATCGACGGATTTAATAGAGGTCAATGCGACATGAGATCCGCTTCACCGCCAACCGCGGCGGTGCGCGGTGCCGTGTGTTAATCGCCTAAACAGAAACATCAATTTGTTTGACATTTCATCGAATAGTGTTGAGACACAACAATAGACTACGGCGTCATAACATAATCAATTATATCTTAATTGGTTTATTTTTGCCTAGAAATTGCTTTTTAATGAAAAAATAGTAACATAATTAAAGAATAATAATAATGACAACTATAAACACTTTTTAGTTGCAAATGTAGATTATTTTGTTGTTCCACGATTTATGTTACTGTTTAATCGATCGATTATAATTGAAAATGGAGTCGCTTCACTATATTGGAAGAAATTACGTATTTATTGTTGTTCGGTATAATATTTGCAACCGAACAGCTCAGCACTTTTGCCTTCGTGCATTTCCATAAATGCATGTATCGGAATATTACCAAGTTAGTGCGTGTTCGGACACCAATCGCGTAACTCAACCAAACCATATCAAACCATCTTAGTGCTAATCTAGCTTAGATTTACCATTTTATAACCAGTTTCAATATAAACTTAAAACCATATAATTTCGTATAATTTAACCAGTGGTCATAAACCAACAACCAAACCATAACCAATCAACCGAATATCAACCAACCCAGGATTTAGAGCTAAACCAAACGAGCGCTAAATTCTACATGGTCCTTCGAGCCGGATTATCAAGCAAACCAGAAGAAATATTATAGTTCAAATAATAACCAATCATCAAACAAAGGCTATTCGAACAACACGAAAAACCATACGAAATCATTACACGTGTCGCGGTCGATCACCTGCGCATTGTGTAATGCTGACCACGGGTTATGGATGTGTACCCAATTTTTGCAAATGTCGGATGAGCAAAAATTAAAAACTGTCTACCATTTAAACTGTTGCACGAATTGCCTATTCAACCATTTAAATAAACCTTGTTTTTCTAATAAAACATGTCGCAAATGCAACGGTAAACATAATTCATTATTGCATGACGCAATAACAACCAAAAACAGGCCAAACACATCAGCAAAACCAAACCATAAGGCTGCGCACACACTTGCGACATCATGCGTGACCAATGATGAACAAGCAGCGGCTTCAACCCATGCATCTTGGAATGACATGTCAGAGACACTTTTGGCTACGGCCTTAGTGGAAGTTCCAGGATACGATGGTACATACCATACCATGAGGGCTTTGATAGACCAGGGTTCTCAAATCTCTTTAATAAGTGAGAAGGCGGCACAAGTTTTAAAACTAAGAAGACAGTCTTGTAAAGGAACCATATTCGGCGTAGGAGAAAAAGAAAACAGCTGCAAGGGTGTAATGACCATCCGAATTAAATCAATTCATAGTGAGTTTGCCTTAGAGGGAGAGGTCCTTATAATGAACAATCTAATCAAAAGTTTACCAAACAAATCATTCATAAAACCAACTTGGCCTCACATACAAAACATCAATTTGGCAGACCCAGAATTTAATACCAGTCGACCAGTGGACCTACTGCTTGGAGCAGATGTATACTGCAGGATTGCTTTAGGTGGCCTTTTGAAGGGCAATAGCGAGGATCAACCAATAGCCCAACAAACGCAATTAGGGTGGTTGCTTTGTGGGACAATGACGCCACAATACAGGTGTAACGTCGTTCTACACAATACGGACGATTTACGCAGATTTTGGGAAAATGAAGACATCAACCAGCAGACTGAAATGTCCACCGAAGATCATGAATGTCTGCAATATTTTCTATCAACTACAGAGAGACTACAAAACGGGAGATACCAAGTCCGACTACCATTTAAACCAGAAAACAAGGACCAGCTAGGGTCCACTAAACCATTAGCATTGGCACAATTCCGTAACTTAGAGAGAAAGTTACAGAAAGATTCCGAATTGAAAACAGAATACACAAAGTTTATGAATGAGTACTCTAACTTAAACCATATGATGCCGTCAGCATCAGCAACAAGTAAGAAACCCGAGTGCTACCTACCACATCACTGTGTCACTCGTGCTGAGTCAACCACTACAAAGTTGCGTGTTGTGTTCAACGCGTCAGCTAGATCATTATCCGGACTTAGCTTGAATGACGTCATGTACCGAGGTCCCAATCTCCAACAAGATCTGCAGGAACTAATTCTTAAATGGAGACAGTATCAGTTCGTTTACACTGCGGACATAGAGAAAATGTATCGACACATAATGGTACATCCTGAAGATCAGTCGTACCAGAAGATATTATGGAGGGACTCGCCATACCAACCCATTCAGACATACCAACTTACAACCATAACTTACGGCACAAAGCCTGCACCATTTTTGGCTATGATGTGCTTAAAACAACTAGCGGCCGAGGAAAAACGAAATTTCCCTGCTGCAGCAAAAGCGTTAGAAGAGTGCTTCTATATGGATGACTACTGTGGCGGAGCAAATTCAATGGACCAAGCAAAACAGCTAAAATCAGACCTAATTAAACTACTCCGGAAGGGTGGGTTTAACTTACGGAAATGGGCCACAAATGAACCAAAATTGCTAGCTGGCTTAGAAAAAGATTTGTGGAACCAGCAAATCTACGAGTTTAAACAGTCAGACTCAACGAAAACTTTGGGGCTTGGATGGAACCCGCAACAGGATAAATTCATCTTTGACTCAAAACTGGAGCCAGTATCACCATCAAAACCAACCAAAAGGTCACTTCTCTCCGACATATCAAAAATATTTGACCCATTAGGCTGGCTCACACCATTAACTATCACCATGAAGATGCTATTTCAAAGTGTCTGGTCATCAAGTCTTGACTGGGATGACGCGCTACCAGAGGATATCAAGATCAAGTGGATAAACTTAAGGGCAGAATTACAAGACATCAAAATCATAAAAGTAAAACGATGGCTAGGAGTAAAGGAAAACCATAGCTTACAATTACACGGATTTTGTGATGCGTCGAACAAGGCGTATGCCGCTGTTATATATTGCAAAGTCAGCAACCAAAACAACACTAACGAGGTAACTTTGGTCGCAGCAAAAGCAAGACTAGTGCCTGTTAGTAAAGAAATATCTATACCCAGGCTGGAGTTAATGGGTGCCCAATTATTATCACAGCTGATGCAAAAAGTAAAAACTTGCCTAGAGTCATATAATCAGGAAATATATTGCTGGAGCGATTCAACAGCAGTGTTAGGATGGATTCAAGGAGATCCAGCGAGATGGAAACCATTCGTCTCAAATCGCGTGAAAGCTATTACCAAAATAATACCAAAAGAAAAATGGAGCTATGTCAAAACCATTGAAAATCCAGCGGACTGTGCCAGCCGTGGATTGAAAACCAAACAATTAAAAAACCATGATCTCTGGTGGCAAGGGCCATCATGGATTCAATCATTTCAAAACCTTGACATATCTCAAACCACTTATGAAACCAGCTTAGAGATAAGACAGTCAAACGCAGCAGTTGTGGAAAACCACCAGAAAGCAACCATGACCATACCAAATATTATCCACCATTTATTAGACAAACTGAATTCCTTCGCTAAAATCGTCCGCGTTCTTGCATGGATACTACGACTAGCTACAACAAAAGCAGGCCGTCAACCTTATCTCACGTTACATGAACTCCGTCGCGCAAAAATGCTGATTATTAAAAGTGTGCAACAAATGGAGTTTGCCACTGACGTCAGTTGCTTACTTAAGAATGGAAACGTGCATTCGAAAAGTAAACTTTTACCATTACACCCTATCATAGACCAAGATGGTATTCTACGAGTAGGGGGCAGATTAAGAAACGCACAAATAAGCTCAGAGATGAAACACCCAATCATATTACCACACAACCATCGAATTACCACACTAATAATCCAATACGCTCATGAGCTAACCTACCACGGTGGGGCGCGTCTTACTTTATCAAATATTAGACAAAATTATTGGATAATCAGCGGATACTCGGCTACTAAAAAAGTCATAAGGCAGTGTATTATATGCAAGAAGCAAGAGCCCATCCAACAGCATCAGCTCATGGGAGATCTACCATCATCCAGAGTAAACCCTGAAAGCGCCTTTTATCATTGTGGCGTCGACTACACAGGGTTTGTGGAAGTGAAAGCAAACAAAGGGCGTGGGATAAAAACTACCAAAGGCTACATAGCGCTATTCGTATGTATGGTGACAAAAGCTGTGCATCTAGAACTCGTCTCAGATTTAACCAGCGCAGCTTTTTTAGCCGCAATTACCAGAATGGCAGCAAGACGCGGAGCTCCACGTCACATCTATAGCGACAATGGAACCAATTTTGTTGGAGCCAACAGAATTCTGCAAGAAGAATACGACCATCTTCAAAATATTTTCAATACATCATTCTACAAAGAGATAACGGAACTACAAATTGAATGGCATTTCAACGCACCTTCTTGGCCTCAGGCGGGAGGACTTTGGGAAAGAGCCGTGCGAAGTCTCAAACACCACCTCAAACGAGTGATTGGACAACAAAAACTTACGTTTGAAGAATACACCACACTGTTATCAAAACTAGAAGCTTGCCTGAATTCACGACCACTTTGTGCGCTATCAGAAGACCCCGAGGATTTCAATTTCCTCACACCAGCCCATTTCCTATCAGCACGACCAGGTTTGACCATAATTGAAACAGCAGACGACGCCAGAACCAGGTGGCATCTAGTGTCAAAACTATTTGAAGATATATGGAAGAGATGGAAAACAGAGTACTTAACTCAACTATCAACCAGAAACAAATGGATGAAATACCAGAAGAACGTCAACGTGGGTGATTTAGTAATGATACACGACGACAACTTACCGGCAGGGAAATGGCCAATGGGCCGTGTGACGGAAGTCCATCCAGGTAAAGATGGACTCGTCAGAGTGGTGACTCTAAAAACCAAAAACGGCTACATGAAGCGCCCTGTAGTTAAACTATCAGTTTTACCAATAAACCAGGTGGAAGCAACCATACCAGAAAAACCAAAAGGCGAACCAATAGAACCGAAAAGACCAGAAAAGGAACCAAGTAACCACCCGCAATCAAAAACCAGAACGTACAGCACCTATCCCAAAATAGCAAACATTGCACTGGCATTGTTATTATTCTTAAGTATAATACTGCCAACAACCGCTTCATACAATATTACGCAATTTGATACCAATAAAACTTTGTACTTTGACACTGTGGGGAAAGTACAATTGATTCGGGATAAGTGGAAATTAGTGACATACTATAACATGTCTCCGTACTGGCAAGGAGATAAAGCCATCAATGACTTTACAAGCTATCTCGACAAAACATGTGAAACAATTATGGAATCCAGTCACTGTCATATGATACTCCAACAAATACGTCACGATCACAATGAACTGCAATACTACAACCAGCTGTTGCTTAGCCAGCATTACGGCGAGCGCGTACGAACACGACGCGGCCTTATCAACGCTGTCGGCTCAATTGCAAACTCATTGTTCGGAGTATTAGACGAAAGTTTCGCAGAAAAATACAAGCACGACATTGAACTTGTACACCTTAACCAACACCACCAAGGCCAGTTATGGAAGAACTTGACATCTATCGTCGAAGCAGAGCACAATGTACTACAAAGAACTGAAGACATAATAGCAAAACAACACAAAACCATAAATAAACATTTAAACGCCTTGGACAAAGTTAACAGTAACCTGCAAAAAGAAATCGATGTGATAAATACACAACAGGACTTTACATTAGTCTCTATAGCTACCATTAATATGATGCAAAACTTGAAACAGATACAGGACACTTTGATCGATACAATATCGGAGATCTACCATGGCCAAATGAGTCTGCACCTACTGACACCAGCACAGCTCAAACGAGAGCTACAAATTATCTATGGCCAAATGCCTCAAGATTTAAACCTACCAATCGCAAACATAGAGACAGACCTTCAGCACATCTACAAGCTACTTAGAACAAAGGCGCGGGTCACAGAAAAATATGTTATCTTTGAAATTACATTCCCGCTCATAGCACGAGAAAGTTTTCAATTATACAGGTTAATACCAGTGCCACAACAAACCAATTACAGTATGACCAGCATAATACCAATATCGGAGTACGTCGCAGTCAACCTAAAAAAGGATGCATATTTTGTACCTACCCAACATGAACTTGACACATGCTTATTTCACGGGGAATCCCTCATGTGTGAGCTCTTCAAACCAATCCTAAACTTGGAAAATGACCAAAATTTTTGCGAAATAAGCCCAATAAACCAAAGGTGTAAAACAGAAAGAACAGTGTGCAAAAACAGATGGGTAGAATTACACTCAACGTCACAATACCTCTATTTTTTCTGTGACACATATTCCATCAAAATCATATGCGACGATCAAGTTACCGTTCGTCAGCTGACTCGAGCAGGGGTCATTAGCATGACTCAGAAATGCTTTATTAAAAGTAAAGATTTCACATTGTACTCTTTACAACAACAATCCAACCAATTAAAGTTTTCACCAGACATGCTCGTACCAGAGCTGGACCAAATTAACCATATTGTGAACATCAAAATACCAACCGAAGCAGAATTACCAGAGGACATGAGTCTGAATAGAACTCTATTCTTTCTTGGAGAACAAATCAAAACACTGAAATCTTCCAAAGCAGAGGTGGACGACATATCAGTTCATGACATTCACCAGTACACCGTCGTCTACATACTGCTGGGAGTTGTCCTATGCGCGGCAGTAGTCTGGGTCTGGACAAGAGTGAGATGCTGCTCGCATTCTACGGCCAGGCGGGCGGAGCCTCACCACAGACAGGAGTCTGTGGCAACTACATCGGAGTCTACACATCGAGTCACAGTGCAAAGTGAAGTGCAATCGCGAAAGCAGAGTACTGCTGACCGTCAGCAAAGTGAGAGTGAACACATGAGTTTAAGTGCATATTTGGCCAGGCGGTGGCCCAGTGCTATGCGTAGTGCGGGAAAAAGGGAAAGAGCTACATTGCCTATAGTGCGTAAAGAACGTGTGCTTACAGTGGAAGACTCTTTAGTGTAAAGAATGTATATTTCTAAGGACAACCGTTTATTATTATTTTGCTTTTGTTTACAATTTAAAACCTTTATACTTTGTTTACCATATAATAAGACTTTTACTAATACTTGTCATTTTATATTCTTAATTTTTACTTTGTTTACCATTTTAATATAAGAATTTTACTAATATTTACCATTTTATATTCTTAATTTCTACTTTGTTTACCATTTAAATATTAGACTTTTACTAATACTTACCATGTTACATACCAATTTAATTTAACTTTTGTTTACCATTGTTAACTAAGGTGATTTGATGATTACTTTATCCGTTTATCTCATCTTGTGCTCGGGAATATGTTCGGTATAATATTTGCAACCGAACAGCTCAGCACTTTTGCCTTCGTGCATTTCCATAAATGCATGTATCGGAATATTACCAAGTTAGTGCGTGTTCGGACACCAATCGCGTAACTCAACCAAACCATATCAAACCATCTTAGTGCTAATCTAGCTTAGATTTACCATTTTATAACCAGTTTCAATATAAACTTAAAACCATATAATTTCGTATAATTTAACCAGTGGTCATAAACCAACAACCAAACCATAACCAATCAACCGAATATCAACCAACCCAGGATTTAGAGCTAAACCAAACGAGCGCTAAATTCTACAATTGTATTAAATACTAATTAAAATGAAAATAGAAACCCCACCAATAATTTCAATGAATTTAAGTCAAAAATCGATTAAAATAATATTATGAATTATGCATTAACTCAAATGGCCATACGCGTCAAAAAGTGATACTAAAAGTGCTCTTTCTCCTTTAAAGGTACAATTCCAAATGCGACTGCAACCGCAGAAACAAAGTCAATTGCTATAACCTGAGCGACACGGCTAGTTCCTATGTGACTCTATGGAAACGCTTCCATAGATAGCGACATTGCCGCTAAACTTTGACACTGCAAATGGGTGGCGTTGCCGGTGCAATTTGTGGTCGAGGTCGGTTTCGGAATTGTACCCTAAATGAGCCAAATAGACTCAGCACATACCTTTAGCAGACTTTTCTTTGTCCGTCATCCCTGAAGCTTGATCCTCATCATCAGACAGCCTGAAATACAAACACAAGATTATTAGAATGCTTTGATTAGGAAAACATGTCCAGTTTTGTTTCCCACAAGGCACCTAATAGGTCTCTTTGTAGCTTCGTTGTATAAAGGGCAACCAAGTACCTATGTTAATAACCATAATTATCATCAACCCGATTGTTAAGCATTGTAATTATGGCAATTTTCCCACACAAGCTATAATTCAACGTAATTGCTGGCTATGGTACCAAAGAAATAAACACAAGTACACAAAGTACTCAGAAGCCATGATACTAGTCTCTGTGCTATTCCTTAAGATGGAAGCTTCAGGTCCGGTAGCCCGCGAAATTACATTTTTCTTTCGTTTTTGGAAATTTTCAGTTCAGTGTCAGGTTGTATATTGACTAAATATGCATGTACTTACAGAATTATAATATTTAAAACTAGCTGTTGCCCGCGACCTTTGTACGCTTGAAATTATTCTATAAAAAAAATGTTACCTCCCTTTTTTAATCGGATTTTATTAACAATTTCAAGGGTTTTAATTTTTTTGCACGGAACCCTAATTATTTTTCTAAAATAGAAGTAGCCTAAGTTAGACCTTATAACATCAGCTACCTGCCAGTAAAAATCGGTCCAGCCGTTTCGGAGATTAGCCGGAACAAACAGACAGACAGACAAAAATTGAAAAAAATCTGTTTTTGTTATAAGTGCCGTATATATTTGCGTATGCATTCAGTAAAAAGCTGTTATTTTGATATAACAAACAGGCACTTAAATTTTATTTATTTGTATAGATGTATAGATAATCAATAGGTACAACCCTCCAAGTTCATTTAATCCCGTTGAATGACTATTTCATGAAACAGTCATTCAGTGACACTGACCGGCAAATATCAAAAAAAGTAAGAGCGTTAACGACTTACGGCATTTCATCCAAACTTTCAAATATCAAAAAAAGTAAGAGCGTTAACGACTTACGGCATTTCATCCAAACTTTCAAATATCAAAAAAAGTAAGAGCGTTAACGACTTACGGCATTTCATCCAAACTTTCAAATATCAAAAAAAGTAAGAGCGTTAACGACTTACGGCATTTCATCCAAACTTTCAAATATCAAAAAAAGTAAGAGCGTTAACGACTTACGGCATTTCATCCAAACTTTCAAATATCAAAAAAAGTAAGAGCGTTAACGACTTACGGCATTTCATCCAAACTTTCAAATATCAAAAAAAGTAAGGGCGTTAACGACTTACGGCATTTCATCCAAACTTTCAAATATCAAAAAAAGTAAGAGCGTTAACGACTTACGGCATTTCATCCAAACTTTCAAATATCAAAAAAAGTAAGAGCGTTAACGACTTACGGCATTTCATCCAAACTTTCAAATATCAAAAAAAGTAAGAGCGTTAACGACTTACGGCATTTCATCCAAACTTTCAAATATCAAAAAAAGTAAGAGCGTTAACGACTTACGGCATTTCATCCAAACTTTCAAATATCAAAAAAAGTAAGAGCGTTAACGACTTACGGCATTTCATCCAAACTTTCAAATATCAAAAAAAGTAAGAGCGTTAACGACTTACGGCATTTCATCCAAACTTTCAAATATCAAAAAAAGTAAGAGCGTTAACGACTTACGGCATTTCATCCAAACTTTCAAGTCATTTTTTTATGAAATGACTGAACCGATTTTAATGAAACTTGTCAAATCACAAAGTCTTGGGTTCGAACTTGAGACCTTTGACTTGGCAGTCCGACGATCACACCACTATGCTATCACTGCTGTAAATTATGCACTATCATATCTCACGATGCCAATGATCAATGCCCAATCTCCAATGGGATTAGCATGCCCGAAAACGTTCAGGATCCACTGTAGTCCTAAGGAGCTTATAGGCCAAACCCGCTGGCCCGCGGGCATGGTTCAGCAACTTTGATGTCGGCGCGTTAGGCCCCAAGTCAAAGCAGGACGAAAAACTTTATTGCCCAAAAAAATTTTCAGCGGCTTTTTTTGGTAGTTGGTTTCGCCGGGCACATTTGCAAGTCCCCAACATATCGGCCAATGCCGCTGTGTTGATATAGTTATTACCTGTAGACAGGCGCGTGTGGCGCGAGCGCGTCGCAGGCGGCGCAGCGCCACGCGGCGGACACGTTGCGCAGGCCGCACGCGCACCGCCACGCGCGCGACGCCTCCGGGGCGGAGCCCACGCACGACCATCCGCTGTAACAAACATAATACTTCACTCAAGCTTTTGTCTAAATGCATCTCGGTCCACCTCCCTCATACCGCGCATGTTGACGATGCTCAACGCACTGGTAAAAAAACACTAGTATTCAGCAGTATCCGGTTAGACTAGGAGCCCCAAGAAAACAGGAAAGCAATATACAGATTGAGTTTAGTTATTGCATGATATACTTAAATGCACCCATGAAGACTACAATGGAATAGCACCATTTAAAAAACCTTTGTATGCTAATCTAATGATGACTACAATATATGTACATTGCAGCCTAGATAATTGTGTGAACAAGCCCAACACATAACAGTTACAATAATAGGTGTATCCTTTCGGTAACAATGGTGCTGGATAAATAGTTCTACATGTTGCATTTCAGCTAATTTGCCATTACCTTTCATTAGATCCAGTCATGCAATAATTCCAGCTAAATTGTTGTTGTAAATATCGTGTTTAGTCAACGGCACATCTATAGTACCAATAATACTAATTTTGCAGCACTATACTGCAATAGTAAGTACTAAACGTGGACGAGGCACAAGCAGTATGTAAGAATTGTAGGAGCTGACGTTCAGTAGTTACTAAGTACCCCCATGGGAAATGGTTGTGAGTTTATCACAACTGATCAGCATGAAGTCCGGGGTTCAATTCCCGGGTCGGGTGAATTGTTAGTGGGTTTTTCCATCAGGAATTTCTCAGAAGCAGCCATGGATGGAGCATGAATTTGGGCCTGGTTGATGACAAAACGCTTGTTCCCTATTACATGGGACTTCAACATAACTGGCAAAATGGGAGTGTACTATTAGCTACACCTCTGCCTAACCCGTTGGGGATTACAAGTGTGATGCTATGTATGTTTGTATTTGTAGTAAGGGCAGTACATTGACGCATTCCCAGCTGAGCTGGAAAAGGTATTCCAATACAGAACACGAAGGCCTCATTAAAATGCAGTTAGACGAGTCAACTTTGCACTATAATGGTCGAGTATTAAAATAACTGAGATTTTTTTTGTTGTTTGGTAATATAACATAACATCACACCACATAACATTTATCCCCGAAGGGTTAGGCAGAGGTGTACCTACCTATAAAACACTGCATTCATTGTTTTGTTTTTAATTGTAGCTATTTAAGATCACACAGTCTACTCCAGTCATGTTTTATTGCTCTGTTTATGACATAGACAATGACTTTGAAGGCAGTTTTAATTCTATTCAGCCTGGCCTTTTTTGTGATTTTGGGAACCACTTCCAGTCTAACCCGATGCAGCTGAAACACCAGTATTATTTGTGGGGTAAGTGTCAATCTGACATGTCTAAATTTCAGCTACTGGGAAATACTATAGCACTTGGTAACCATGGTTTTGAATTCTTGAAAATTAAGCACTGCACACAATGGACAAAAAATGTTTATGTGGTTGACAAAGGTTTATATTAATTTATGAATATTATTGATGTTTTACTTAAAACTTTTATCTACTTGTAGTAATGATAGAAAATCTTAAATGTGGACAGTCAATATTAAGTTGGAAATTATGAAGGGTGTTGTATTCAAGCTTGGTCAAACAAAGGTTAGTTGGATTCTCATTTGATCAAGAAAATTATTAGTTCTAAGTTACGATAATGTTGAAATTTGATAATAATAGTCGCGTAATTATTAAGATGAAATTTCATTAACACTTTTTTAATTGATTTTTTCGAACAATATATTACTATGGGAATGCTTTTTATTCTATCAATACTTACCTAAAACACTACTCCTAATGATGAGATTCACAGAAAAACCATTACAAAATACGTGAAAATACTATCCAAGGTACAATTGAAACGAAATGGGCAATCCATTAATCGAAACTGCCCCACAATACATACCTATATACATCGCGGACAACGAACACCTATAATCACATTTTTAACACAATTGCTGACACACAAATACCTAAAACTACACTTTAACTTCTAATTTAGCTAATGAACTCCCTTACACTGCGCACAACAATGAAATACAATAGAAATATAACCTTAAATACGGGTCACGAAAAATCGATAATTTGACAGAAACTGAAAGACGGCGATAGTTACAAGAAAAAAAAACACACCTGTTAAAGCTATTTTCAGTCGGTATGACGATCGGTTCAGACCCAGGTGTAGTTCCTTCGCTTTTTCCAGTTCGCGAGGTATATTCCGGCGACGAATCTCGACAATTTTCTTTAAATATTCCACTGTCATGACTCGATACCCGTTTTGTACCACATTTTAAACACTTCACACTTTCTGTTGGATTGATTTGGCCGCACGTCTGACAATGCCATTGCAGCACCGATGCGATTGAGCCCATTTTAATTCACACATGGCTATGAGACCATAACAAGGCTTCGTTTTAGGAAAACAAATTCAGATTTGAGAAAAATGAAAACAGCTGATCCACCATGTTGTTTGTGTATAACTTTTTTTTATGTAGGTACGCGACGCGACGGTATACAATTTGTTTTCGGTTTTATCGGTTTTTTTTTCTTTTTTACTAAATATGTCGAGTTCATTTCTTAAACATTATTTTGATTTTGTGTAATATTTTCCTAATTAATAAACATTAATCTATTTTAAAATTTTCGACATGCAGCGACATCTATCGAGATTAGGCCAAAAATGTCAGACAAGCATTTGAACAGATTGTTGCCGTACTTTAACAGATGGCGTTGTTTTTAGACCTCTAATTTTTTTAAACTTTCTGTAGTTTGCTAGCAACTTTTATTCTTTTCCGTATAAAAACTACAAACTGTATAATAGATAAAATATCTGGAGTAGTAGTAAGGATGAGTAGGTACTCAAAACTCCAGTATCCCTACGTCTCATACTACAAGTCTTGTTTGTCTTGTGATTGCAAGCGTGACTATTGAGGTCCGGCAAGGTGTTATTGGGATTTTACAATTAGGAATTATTCTGCAGCAGCCTGTTGTTCAGAAAGTAATGTTGCACATGCTCCTTTGCCTCGGAAAGCACATAAAGCCGCAAGATAATTTGTTAGGAGGACCCTAACAAATTATCTTCCGAATTTATTGCATTGGATTTTATTGAAAATAACAGCCAGCGCAATGCAATACCGATCACACACAATTTCGAGAAAACATGACCCATTTCAGTAATAAACATTAATTTAATGTATTAAGCCATACAAACGAAACACAGGCTACTCATAAAATAAATGCTCGTATTTAAATTAACGGATGC
Source organism: Eurois occulta (assembly GCA_950022335.1). Lineage (NCBI taxonomy): Eukaryota > Metazoa > Arthropoda > Insecta > Lepidoptera > Noctuidae > Eurois > Eurois occulta. Next base: position 20,083,972 of record OX465478.1, read on the forward strand.
TTTTATTTACACTATCAATCATGAATGATGATAAAGGTGAAATTTCATATCGTCACTGTATAAAGACAACCAGTAGACCAACTGCTGTCTTTTCAGTTTATTTCACCGCTAGCTATATTAAAAATGTTGATACTAATGGAGTGTATCCTCTTGTAATGATTAGCGACTACCCAGACTTTTTGCGATGATTCCCGATGTCCACCACCAGCTTTAAAATTAACACACAATTTAAAGGTTCCTACGGTGCTTTAACACCCGGGTCACTTAATTTTATGTCTATAATTTTTTTGGTTTTAACGTAACGCTTTGAGATTCTAAGTATCCTTCGACCTTCCACCACAGCCCTCGAACACGCGAGGAGAGTGTTTGTACGCGAGTGCAGGTTTAGAGACAGGTACACTCGCAAGTTCGCAACCCGGTGAAGTTCAGTGGGCTACTCGTTGACAGGGTAAGATAAATACTTTTTGTATGCTTTATTACATTTTGTATATATTCTTGCTATGTACATTATATACAGACTACAAATAGAACTAAAATAAATATAAAAAGAAGACTAAAATAAAGTACCTATATATATACAATGACGACAATAGGACACGTCTTAGGCGTCAAAGTACTCCTCCGCATCGCTATCATCTGGAAACGTGCCCAGAAGACTGGCCGCATTGCCACGTTGAATGGCAATGCTAATTCTTTGCCCAAAGAAAGAGCCAGCCCTCTGGTCACGCGAAGTGTCGACCAGTCGGCGAGAGATTTCCTTGAAAAGGAGACGCGCACTCGGGCCCCATGACCCGAGCGTTTCGACCCCAAACGGCTCAAAACTGTAGTTACCAATAAGGTTACAGTATTTGCGCCGCTTGAGGATCTCAGCAGCCGCAGCAGCAGCTTTTTGTATGTTTTATTTTTTATTTGTAAATTTTTTTTTTTTCATAGTATGAATCAACTGATATATACGACTTTCCTACCTATATATTTTGAAAAAAAAAACTATTTGCTTTCGGAAAAAGTGTTGATTTTCGTAATTCTCATTTGTAAGCATTCTAAATACTATATTTTGATTTATAGTTTGAATTTCCATTTATAAAAATAAACAAGTTTTTTTTTAATAAGTAAAACTATACGCCAAATTAACGGCCTGTCTGTGCTAAACAGAAAGTAAAATAAGTGATTAAAATAAAACAACAAGCTCTCTTGTGTTTACATATATTTTGTAAATAAAAAGAATGCAATACTACATTTTTAATAATAAAGGTCTGAAATGGGTAATATTAAAATAAATTGTACAGTCACCAAAAAGAAACGAAAATGAAATTCGTTACAAAAATGAAAAGTGTTACAAAAATGAAACCAAAAGGAACTATTAGGACAATTTCACAACAAAACAAAATAGGATTCCGTTTTTTTTTAATTATCATTAATCACAAATAATAACTGAACAACTTAGATACAACTTGGATAGGTTCATTTGAACTTTTAATAATACCAAATCAACTCTTGATAAAAAAAAAACTAAAAAATAAAACAGTAAAAACGATAAAACTTTTAAATATGATAAAACTTTAAATCACAAAACAGGTCACAATGTCACATTTTTAATGGTTTCATATTTTTTCTTAACCTAATTAATATTCGAGATCAATTTATCAGTCTCATAATTCTTTCTTAAGTCATTCGTCATCATCATCATTTTCATAACTTTAGGTACTACACAATAAATACACACAAAATATGAAGATGAAACACAAAATTTTTTGGTCAAGGTAACCGGTGAAATTCAAATTTTCCCTTGTTTTTTGCAAATTACGACCGTCAGGTTATATGTTGAAGAAAATATGATTTGCGACCATAGCCAAGATTAATTTTCACTATTGCTATCTACTAGTATTCCTAGTAAGTAAGGTGAAAGCATTGCTAGATTTTTTTTTGTAACAAAATAAACGTGTGAAGAATTTTTCAGTAGGTAACTAGTATAAAATCGCCCTTACTTCCTTTTTGTTAACTCATTTTTGTTACGTAACAAAAAAATGTAACAAATTATAACAAAAAGGAATGTAAAACACGTGTTGAATATAACCTCAAACGAATTAAAAATCAGTGAAGCTCCTTAGCTAAAATTGTTGTTTACTTTTGATTTGGCCGAGAGTAATACAATATTTAATGGTCTAATAGTAAAGAAACAACTTAACGGGTGATAAACAGACCACCGCACAAAAGGGAATGTAATATTGTTGAAAAAATTCATCACTGCTTTAGGCACATTGCTCTACCAAGAACGCACGTTGCAAAATGGCCGACTGTCACTAGTTAGAGCTACGTGATTGGCTACTCACAATAAACGCAGTGTTGCCAATTCTACATTTTAAAAACTACCAAATATTGATGTTACAAAATGGAATAACAAAAATGACGAAAATCGTGGACGAAGATTTGATATTAAGTTAAGTATCTATTTCTTTATTCTTTTTAAGAAATAATGCAGGATCTTGATAGTCTTAACAATACTGAAGTTAATTTTAAACTTGAATTTATTAGATATGTAGCACCCAAAAAACTAGAGGCTTTTTTGTCACGCACAAGTCTTCGAGGACAGTATTATTTACATGGGAGAAATATGATATTCCCCAAAACAAAAATCTGTATTTTATTAACTATAAGCTATAATCTGCTGTAAAAATCATATTATTCATCCATAATTCTGTATGTCTACGTCTAATAACTTGTTTTATAAAATTTTCGCATTATTTCGATAGAACCTGCCATGGACATTTCAGCACGTTAGAATGTACAATTATTTTTGATATTACCCAAATATGTATAGATTTATACTTAAAAGATTGATTTTACAGTTGATATATTAATTATTTAATTAATTAAAACCCGGGTGTTTTTACACCCGTAGTCAAAGTAGTATAGAAAACCATTGCAGTCTTTAAGAGTTAAAATAAATACGTTTAAAGTTCGACGTGTCTTAACTTTAACCAGCGTTTGTGAATAAACCTCATGTCTACAGTGGTACGAGTATCGTAGCCGTTCATATCAATTCAAAAGTAATAACTTTAAAAAACCCGCCATGGATATTACCCGCTGATAAATTTTGAATTATTATCGTTATTCCCCGAGTACGGATGTGATAACGGATTTCATAAAGTACTTTTAGGGGGTGTGCACATTTGCGTTTTACGGTTTTGCAATAAGTCTTCGGGGTACATGCCTAATGTTTTCCGTTTTGGTATGATGATAGATGATAGCTTACTGATATTTCTGTGATTATGGTTAAAAGCGAATGGAAGATTATTTCGGTGGTTTTATCTGAGTTTTACATAGGTACCTACTTAGCCAATTAAATATTTTTTTATTAACTCGGCCTACTCTTGACCTCAATCTTGTCCTGAAATGAGGTCAACAAAGGAACGGGCTAACCCAAAAATAGTTTTCTAAAGAAAACAAATAAAAAAAAAGATTTTGAAGTTCTAGAGAACGTTCGTGTCTGTTTTTACGGACAATGGGTGATCATGATCATCTACATACCTCACAGACTCACAGAATGGCTGGCCATACATAGCTTGAAAGTTAATTGTACAGACGTCAGCACATCAAGCTACTACGATCTGTCAAATTTCTTTAATAGACTTCAACTTTATCTCTATTAGGTTCAAGGTTGGTTGGGAAAATCTGACAGTTTCGGGTAGGTTGTTCTGCAGGCGTCTGTACCATTAATCAACTACTTAGAGAGTGACAGCACTTATCGACGCGCAATTGGCTTGACCCGGTCAAAAACAACTTTGTATCCAAGCTATAAAACTGAATATTCCGACGCGGTTGAGTAACGTCGTCCGAGACGAAACGAGGCGAGAATGTGTCTTTTTTTGTTGTTATTGCATGGACCTTATCAAAACAACTAAATATAATTGAAGTGCATGTTTGTAATTTCAAAATAACAGCTTTTTACTGAATGCATATGAAATGCTATGCTTTATATAGCCACCGTCTGCAGACGCAGAAACAGTGTCGGATCCAGTTTCAAGGAATCCAGACATACTGTTGAGAAACCCCAGAGTAGACAAAGCTTTTCTGTAACCTTGGTATTTATTTAATAATCTTGTATTATGGGGAGGAAATGTTATATATGTGTGTGTCAATATTGTGTTGGTGTGCGTGGGCTGCGTCCCTGCCCTGCCCTAACCTATAAATTAAACAGTGTGCTTATAGCTGTCAGTAGTATCACTTGTGTCCCTACGTACCTACATAACAGTGGCGTTATGAGGTGATTCGGCTGGATAAATTTTGACGGGACTTTTACTGGCATATAAATGATGTTAACTAGAGTACTAGTTTCATACTTGTAGTAGGCTACTTATATTTTGGAATAAGAATAAAGGATCCGTGCAAAAAAAAAGAAAACCCATGAAATTTTTAACAAAATCCGATTCAAAAAGGGAAGTAATATTTTCATAACTATTTCACGCGAACGAGGGCCTCGAGCTAGTTGGAAATAAATCTACTTTCTGGTCGTCTCAGTTTGGTCACTGCCTTACCCACTGCCACTAGCACTCAACTTTTCAAACGGAGTAGACATCCTCCTTCCCAAAACCCCATCAAATTACACTATCTACTACCCAGAATTCCATTACCATTTCCCCTCCAGCTAAACATAAACGTGATTAAACAACAATTCTGATCGCAGCTCACAGTCGGCCGGATGACCCGCATCCAACTAAGTTCGCAGACCGTTACGGCGCAGTTAAAGCTAAGCGCACATTATCGGACTGTCGGACGGAAACCGGACAATTGTACTCGGTCACGAACTTGGGCGATACGACTTCGACGTCAAGCGTCACGCGGGTTCGTCAGTTGTTTTCTTCGTGGAGATTCGCGACACCGTGTATTTCCGCCATCGCACCATAAGTCTCAGTAAGTTCTCTGCATTGCTTCGTTGGTCTAGTGGTTGCATTCCGAGGATTCCAGGACGGACAAAGTGTTATTGGGTTTTTCCATCAGCAATTTTGCAGGACAGAGTAATGGGTACCTACACCTCTGCCTAACCCTTCGGGGATTACAGGCGTGGTGTTATGTTATGTGTTCTCCGCAGTCACTTCACTGTCACAACAAGCGTGTCGGTTGATCGCGGAGTTTGTGGCCAAGTCGTAACAAAACCGGACATTCGGACGAAATGTCATTGCAGCGCAGCACTATCGTCCAAATAACCGGCACATTAGTACGTTCCAAATTCAAATGCGTAGTTGAATTTTAAGATGCTCTAAATAGTATGTGTGTTGAGTTACCTTTGATTGTGTTTGGAAATGGAATAAGCGTTTTAGGGTTCCGTATGCTATGTGTCAACGCGAGCTTTATTGGCAACTAGCTCGCGACTTTCGTTCGTGTGAAATGTTTACAAAAAAATATTACTTCCCCTTTTTAATCGAATTTTGTTACCAATTTCTAGGGTTTCAATTTTTTTGGACGGAACCATAATTATTTGTCTAAAATAAAGTAGCATATATTAGACCTTATAACATCAGCTATCAGCCAGTAAAAGTCCCGTCAAAATTGGTCCAGCCGTTTCGGAGTTTAGCCGAAACAAATAGACAGACAGACAGGTAGACAGACAGACAGACAGACAAAAACTGAAAAAAATCAGTTTTTGTTAAAAGTGCCGTATATATTTTCATATGCATTCAGTAAAAGCTGTTAGTTTGATATTATAAACAGACATTTCGATTTTATTTATTTGTATGCATGTATTGTATGTATGTATAGATTAGGTCTACTGGGCAACTGGCTGGCTGTCTGACTATCTCTATGTCGGTCACAGAGCTGTACAACTACTGACTATCCATCCAACTGCATACATATACACTGCTGTATCTTATTGACAGTACTTTCTGTCAACTCTAATTATGTAATTAAACGGAAAGTATAAAATATAATGCAATATTTAAACCTAAAAATAAATTGAAAAACTATTTTGAAAGCATGTGCTGTAACAATAGTATTATGAATTTGATCATCTCCAATTAATAAAGACCAAGGATTTCTTAATTCAGCTCGAATTAATAATCTTAAAGAAGTTCCATCTAATGCTGCCGAACCCTTAGTGCACGACTCCGACTCAGACTTGGCCGGTTTTCCGTGTAAATTAAATCCTTACGAATACACAAAATTACCACATAAATAGCTATTAAAGTATTGTATTGTTACTAGCTAGTTTTAAATACTTTAAATTGTAATCTGTGGAGAACGTAGTGGGTAGCATAATTGTTTTAAAATGTTATTTTTAAGATATCATGACTAATTCTTATTGTGCTACTGTTTGTTTTTCCTTAAATAAATAAAATAAAATAAAGTTCAATCATTTGAAAAAAAGTAATGAAATTCACTTCCAATACATTTAAAGCCATTAATTTAACAACCACAAAGCCTTTTGCGGCCTCATCCGAACGCCTGAAAGTTTAAATCACACACACTTTACTGAAAAAACAACGTAATATTAATGTGATCGCAGCTTAATGGTATAATTTAAGCCTATAATTATGGACAATGTCCACTGTAGCGTGTCCAAGTGGACACGAGAGGCAATTCGGAACAGACATGGACATGTAACTTTAAATTATGTCATGCAGCTGTCAAAAGCATTGGGGGAATGTCATTGACAGTTATATTGCACACTTGGTTTGGTACATTGCTGTGTCGAGGTTATTGTTATGTTGCTGGGGATGAAAGATCGTAATTATTGCTTTTAGTTTGATTTAACTTTATCTATAACGCAGGTGCGTATAATTTCGGACCTGTAGACGGTGAGTAATGGGCTAGCTCGCTGTCCGTCCGTCTTATGACGACAGGCCGTGTCGACGGCGCGTTCGTGTTCCACGCGCGCCTCAAATAGATGTCAGCAATGATGAGGGGCCCGCAAGGGCCGATGCCTGCCAGGGCTGCGGGACTGTTTGAAAGAGATACCGCGGCCCTGGAACATAAAGGGCAAAAGAAGGAACATGGATGGTTTTTAGTCAGTGAAAGTCTGACAGTCCCTTCCGCTCCGCCCAGAGCGGGAGGAGTCATTTGATGATATCCCATCCGAAAAAAAAGGTGCGTATAATTTGAGGGGGTAAATAACAGCCGTGTGGGTCGATCTGTCCGTGGAGTTTACCAGGGTACCTAGTAGTTAACGTAACAGTGATGGAAGACGTGTATCAATGACTTGGAACGAAAAAAAAAAGAAACTCATCATCACCTGCCTTACCTTTTCCCAACTATGTCGGGGTCGGCTTCCCGTGTAACCGGATACAGCTGCCTACCAGTATTGTAAATGGAGCGACTGCCTATCTGACCTCCACAAACCAGTAAGTACTACTGGGTAAATACGATATCCCTTGTTAAGACTGGTTGTCCGACTTTCGGGTCACTGACTACTTAACGACTGTCAAAGATCTACAATTGACAGCCAGGATCAACAGCTTAACGTTCTTTCCGAGACATGGAGGAAACTCTGTATGTAATGGGTGGTCACCCATTCACGGACCAACCTCATGCGCGGCTTAACCTAAAGATCGACCTGAGCGGTTGTTATTATTTAACCATGAGCTTTTTTCAATCTCCTGTAAAGTTCAAAGTAATGAACAATCATGGAAGATATCCCGTAAGTGACAGTATAAGTTTCGAAAATACAATTATTATTTTTTTTGCAACAAGTACAGTCAACAGTACAACAAAAGTAGATGATCAAAATCAGAAATTCAATACTAATGAACGGAGTTCGCGTCAGAACTGTGAGGCGTCGAAGTGATTCAAAAGTATGTGATTGTAAATTAAAGGCAAATAAATTACTTCGACGCCACACAGTTCTGACGCGAACTCCGTTCATTAGTAAGTATTGAATTTCTGATTTTGATCATCTACTTTTGCTGTTGACTGTACAATCAGTATACCATCCATAGATATAAAATAAAAATATTATAATACTAGCTTTTGCCCGCGACTTCGTTCGCGTGGAATAGTGACTTCCGGCAGATTTTTGGTTTTACCCACATAGTTCCCGATCTCGCGGGATCTCTTCAAAAATGAAATGTGGAAGATATTCTAGGGAACTCTTCAAAAATCAACATAATGAGCTCTGCGTTTGAATTGAAGATATGTATACTCACTTAGGACACTGAGTACTGAATTGATGCCGACTCTTGACCAATAGATGGCACTGTATGTCCGGAATAAATTTAATTTTTTATATTATTTTTTGTAATAAAAACTATTCTATGTCCTTTCTCAAGTTCCAAACTATGTCTGTACCAAAGGACAATGACCAAAGTTGGTACCAAAAAGTCTCGCGCTTCAAAACCAAAATATTATAGTAATTAGTTTCATATTTTTTTACGGCATTACGCGTCGGGGATTTGATTTTTGAACTGGAAATATACTTTTCGAGTTTAAAAGTACGAATATTGTTTTACTCCCTTTATATGACGTTCCGTTTCAACTGAATATAAATGACGTTCCGTTTCAATTGAACAAACCCTTGTCTGTCGAGCGGACTCTAAAATTAATTACAATTAAGTAAGATCAGTACACCAAATCGATTTAGTTTGGTTTATTGCTATTTGCAACAAAATAGATTTTTTCAGCCTAAAGATTTTGATTTATCGATTACATCCCTAAATCCCGACTAGTTTAAAGCACTTACTATACTCTATGGTTTATAGTTATCTTATCTGTGGCATCTGACATTTGTACTGTACTGACTGACTATTGGCAATGTAAAGGTCTAAAATAAAATCGAGTTTCAGTCAAGCATACTGTGGATGTTACTTTAACTCGTAATTCTTACTAATATTAGTGTATTACGCTGTTTTTAGAGCAATAATGTAATGTATGTGTGTTAAAATACGTCGTTGGTAGCGTCGAAAAAATAGACCTACTTTTTAGGTTAGTTTCGATTTTATAAAATAACTCTGAAACGCGGGTTTTTTTTTCAAAAATAATTTTTGTAGGAGTTAATACGATCAGTGTAGTCTATAAAAAACAAGGTTTGATTTTGATGCAGCATGGTACGGGATTCCATACTTCCATGAGCATTCTCTTTTCACACAAATCGGTTCAGTAGTTTAGGCGTGAAGCAAAGACAGACAGACAGACAGACAGAGTTACTTTCGCATTTATAATATTAGTTTGGAAGTTTGGATGAAACGAGTATTTTAAACCAACGAAAACAAGGAAGAGGTTCTGAATTCGACACGTATATTTTTTAATTTTAAAATCGACGTATTTTCGTTACGTTTTCACCATAAAATAATAATGTAGAACTAGTGATATCAAATTCAACATTAGTGCCATTATTTTCATATTCAAAAATAATGGAACTAGTGATAACAAATTCAACATTAGCTGTTCTATTATTTTCATATTCTTTTAAAAATGGAACTAGTGATAACAAATTCAACATTAGTTCTATTATTTTCATATTCTTTTAAAAATGGAACTAGTGATATCAAATTCAACATTAGTTCCATTATTTTCATATTCTTTTAAAAATGGAACTAGTGATAACAAATTCAACATTAGTTCCATTATTTTCATATTCTTTCAAAATGGAACTAGTGATAAAAAAAAACAGTCAGTAGTTCCATCATGGAACTGTTAAAGAAAATAGTGACAACGAAGGGCGCGCAAGGCCTAGAACCTCCGGTTGAGCAAACTGAATTAAAAGACTCGCGTTCATATGAGACTCAAAGGCACGACGGTAATGTAGGAACATACTAGGTACGTCACCTTTCCCTGCCTACCCTGTCAGGATAAATCAACCACATCACTCTTCAGCCTTACCCCAATTTATTTAGGGTCGGCGCAGCATGTGTTCTTCTTCCATACTTCTCTATTACTCGTCATCTCAGTAGTCACCTCTTTTCTAGCCATATCACCCTTTACACAGTCCATCCATCGCTTCTTTGGTCTTCCTCTACTCTTATAGCCATCTACAAATAAATATGAAAATGATATCCATTTTTTTTTTGGGATGCGAAATCATCAAATGACTCCTCCCGCTCTGGGCGGAGTGGAGACTTTTACTGACTAAAACCCATCCATGTTCCTTCTTTTGCCCTTTGTGTTTCAGGACCGCGGTATCTCTTTCGAACAGTCCCGCAGTCCTTGCGGGCCCCTCCTGTTTGCTGACATCTCTTTGAGGCGCGCGTGGAACACGAACGCGCCGTCGTCACGGCCTGTCGTCATAAGACGGACGGACGGAGCTAGCCCATTACTCACCGTCCACAGGCCCGCGATGAAAATGATATCCTAACAATAAAATTACCCTGAAACCCACAATGGTGACTTAATCAATCTTACTCACATACATTCAGAGTGTTTTTTACATATTTTTTATACCAAAACTAATCTATCTGAGGGCTTGCATGAGGCATGAAAAGCACCTGTGGATTTATTACCCTGACTAAAATTCCACAGCCAACACCAAACCGTATCCCGTCAAAGTTAGGGTTTGAATTCAAGTGGGGTGCATTGTTTAGGTTTAGGCAACCATTTTGTCCGTTAAAATAATCCATCTTTATCAGATGTCGACAGTTTCGTGTGTGTTGACTAGATGCATCGCTCAAAGGGTTTATTTTTATTTATTTAAAAGGATGAAAACATAGTAAGTGTATACTATTTATAAGGTGTAAACGGACCCTTTACGAAGCTGCTAGCTAATGATTCTGTACATCAAACTAAGTAACCTTACGCAAAACTATTGCTGGGAAATGAATTTTTTTGGCGTGACGAACATTGTGCTGATGGATGCATTGAATAGTACGGGGTCGTGGAGGTATTTAAAGTAAACTTATAACATTACTGACTCGTATTAAAAAAAAAAAAACTTGTGGAAAAATTGGAACTTTGACCCCCAATATTTATTTATTTATTTATTAACTCATCATCACTATCATTACAGGGATATCCTAATTCAATAGTGTGGCCATAATTACAGTTTTATTATTTACCATAACATATCCTGTACATCGTGGTTTTTGTGAACTCACTCAGAGAACAAGTAAAAAGATCTATGCTGTCTGCTACGTCATTAAGTACAGTCAAGGTACGTGTTATAGGGGCTTAACTCAGTAGATTGGTCCTACTACTGGACACCGCCAATAGACGTGGCCGTCGCCTTCGTAATACGTAATTGTCGGGCACACACAACTTTATTTCTTTTAATATACCTGGGTTTGAAGTCTTGCCACGCAATAATTTAAAAATATATCCGTAACTAGAAGGTTCTAGAAGGTATGGTCTAGAACAAAACCTGAACTTTATCCGTCACATCTTCACACATGAGCCGCTTGTTAACGTACACATAATACCTACAAACTTGACCACACTTGACCCAGCCTTACAAAAATCCCTTCAAAATATCTCCGCAAACATGATAAGCACATAACATGATAACACGACGCTAACAAGGAAGTTTTGCCACGTCACGTTTCGCGATATAACGTGCCTATCCACCACAATAGCTGACCCAAGCATTGTGTAACTGCCCTATTATATTATCGATGTAAAGAATGCTTTTGGTGGGATTTGCTTGCATCATGCTTGTAAAATTTATTAGTTAGTAGATTATCATGATTCAGTGGTCATTATTATTACCAATACGATCCGATCCGATTTTGCCGATACTGCAGCCCATCAGGGATGTTTGCTGAAGCTCACGTGGACTGTTTCTACACGGTGGTGTGGTCCGTAGGGTGCGGGGCAGCGCCAACGGCATCCTATCTATGACAGCAAGTAGGCTTGACTGTGAGTTTGTGAACCACTGCTGCAAAGTTTCAGCTGGGCCTGTCACCTTGCGGCAATGATGTCCTGTCACCTTACGACAATCTGTTTCTGTTTTTGGTTTTGTTTTTGTCTTGTGTGTATTACCAACATAGTTTGTAAGTACATTGTTACTAACACTATGAGTCTGGTTGCTTAAAATAAATGATTAAATAAATAAATTATAGCAGCTTTAAACCGTTCTGAGTCGAGCTACATGATTACTGATAAATGCTTGCACTGCTGAACAGCTACACTCACATCTATTGTATTCGGTTTTTCTTTCAAAAGAACACCTTTTTCGGATGGGAAAACTAAAACCCACCCATGTTCCTTCTTAGCCCTTTGTGTTCCAGGGCCACGGTACCTCTTTCGAACAGTCCCGCAGCCCGTTCAAAAGAACACCTAAAACACAAATCTGCGTGGTCTACATGTGACTGGACCAAGATTCTACCTGGACTTGAAATAAGACTGACCCTTTGTATGGGAATTCATCAAATGACCCCTCCCGCTCTGCGGAGCGGAAGGGCGTGTCAGACTTGTACTGACTAAAACCCACCCATGTTCCTTCTTAGCCCTTTGTGTTCCAGGGCCACGGTATCTCTTTCGAACAGTCCCGCAGCCCGTTCAAAAGAACACCTAAGACACAAATCTGCGTGGTCTACATGTGACTGGACCAAGATTCTACCTGGACTTGAAATGAGACTGACCCCTTTTTTTTTGTATGGGAATTCATCAAATGACTCCTCCCGCTCTGGGCGGAGCGGAAGGGATTGTCAGACTTACTGACTAAAACACTTCCATGTTCCTTCTTTTGCCCTTTGTGTTCCAGGGCCGCGGTATCTCTTTCGAACAGTCCCGCAGCCCGTTCAAAAGAACACCTAAGACACAAATCTGCGTGGTCTACATGTGACTGGACCAAGATTCTACCTGGACTTGAAATGAGACTGACCCCTTTTTTTTGTATGGGAATTCATCAAATGACTCCTCCCGCTCTGGGCGGAGAGGAAGGGATTGTCAGACTTACTGACTAAAACACATCCATGTTCCTTCTTTTGCCCTTTGTGTTCCAGGGCCGCGGTATCTCTTTCGAACAGTCCCGCAGCCGTGAGACTGACCCCTGAGTTTGTAAAACTTATCTTATAGAACAGAAGCTCATTTAATTTTTTAAAAAGAATAAGCAAAACAACCTAGAACTATTTATTTTTAACAAATCACAAAATCAACACAATCACAAATACCGTTAGATACAGAAATAATAAAAACTATAGTTCACGATAACGTCCATCACTTCCGAGCTCCCGAGCAAAAGTGTCCGCGCTCTGAGAGTGCACCGCTTATATGTTGCCCCCTCCACTCGCTGTGTCACCACGATCGCACGATGTCCCCGCCCTTTCGGCTGACGAATCCTCTAAGACGGCCGTTCCTGACAGCTGAACGACCTCGTCAGTTTGGCTCTCTGGCATTGCCTGCTGCACTGTTTCATCCTCTACAAATAATGTTTTGCGCCTGGTCTTCACTGGCTTGGACCTCATTGGTAGACTCGTCATCTAAAACATAACAAAGCAAAGACTTGTATGAGGTATTCTGAAAGTTTGAACAATTAACTGCCCATTGTAATGAAATTACTAGCAATTGCACCAAAATAGGCAGCAGTTTGTAAATTGTATCACCAATGAAAGAGTTCCGGACCTCAATCATTACTGAAACAACCACAACATCGCCTGGCAACCACCATGGGGGTTCCAGATGGCCATAATGTCGGGGCAATCAGATAGCCATAATGTCGAGGCTATAAAAACAAAATTGCCACAATGTCGGGGCAAGCAGCCACAATGTCGGGGCTTATACGAAATAAAATTGCCACAATGTCGGGGCAAGCAGCCACAATGTCGGGGCTTATACGAAATAAAATTGCCACAATGTCGGGGCTTATACGAAATAAAATTGCCACAATGTCGGGGCAAACAGTTCCAGGACGTCTCAACTCAGCTGCGATCTGACACTCCACTGTCCACTGTCGCCTCGAGCTGAAGCAACAGGGCTCTGTCAAAGCACGCAGGGGCCCACCACTCGCACCGCAGGTTTGTAACTCGGTCGCGTGATGTCACCACTGGCGTACTTGCGATTCATTTTAAGCCCGTACCAATGACAGTCTCAGACACGGCCACACGTCCTGGTGTGATGGTTACTCTGCGAACAAACAAGTCTACGACAGAATTTTGTTCCACTCGGTCACTCCTGACCAAACTTTACATACATCGGGTCAGTGAAGGTAAAGAACTCTACTAACTCTTTTTAACCAAATTCTACTCTTTGATTAAATCAAACACAGTCAAATTGGGAATAATCGAGAATGGGTCAACCCTTGGGCCATGTACCATAGTCGTTCGAATCAACCTTTTAAACTCTACTGCAACCAAAACTGCCAAGCTTATAGAAACTTTCGAGTAAAACCTCTAACGCCACGGCTCTCCAGCCGACCAGCAATCTCATTGCTCTCACACATCCAGCGCATGGATCAAAAACTCGCACATCCATCAAATGGATCGCCCGTGTGCATATGCAATGGGTCACCCACTGACTACACAGTACGGTCTTTCTAGATCCCAACCTCCGTCAGAGTCAAACGCCTATCGCGTGCCCACGGACTATTGAGTTGCCTCAAGAGATACCTATTTCTACCGGGCTACGACTACGAACGTCGAACACACAACGGCCGATAGACTGCTTTACTCGACCTTCTACTACAACACTTAAGCTTGCTCATCATCATCAAAATCCTTGTCAACATCGACTAGTACGTGACCCGCTGGCATCTTCTTTAGCCTACCGTGTACATGTTTGTAGGCATACTTCAGATCTAACAAACAATTAGGTCAATTAAAATGCTAGAGCAACCAAGTACCTCTTCATCCATCTAATCAACACATATGGCCTATGGGAAACATTTATGCCCTCCAACAAACCCCTGTTTGTTATACTACGTTCCTCAAGAACGCAGAGTCCCACACGTCTCCATGGTCTCTACCAGACCTTTTGACTGTAGTTTAGCGTTGGTTGTCGCGGCTTTAACTTGGTGATCAGAAATGTCACAAATCACTATGGCGGCTTTCAGTTCATCGGAAAGCCCCTTGACCAATAAGCCTGACATCATTCCTCCTGAAAACCCTCGAGAGACTCTGTGACCGACACATCCGGGACGGACCTCTTCGGGAGCTACCACTACACAAGAACCAACACGCCTACTCCACAGGAAAATCAACAGAATCCGCACTACACAGTGTGATCTCCAAGATCGAATGTGCAGTAGACCACAAGTGCTCCTCACTAGCTGTTTTTATTGACATAGAAGGGGCTTTTGACAAAACTATTTTCCATAGCATCAACGCAGCCCTCGAGAATCACGGTGTGGACTCGACCCTGCGAGGATGGATCACAAATATGCTAAGACTCAGGGCCGTACAGGTTACGGTGAACGATACCACTAGAGCCATCGTGGCGAAAGGCTGCCCTCAAGGGGGCGTCCTCTCACCACTCCTATGGAACCTCGTGGTGGACAGCCTTATCAAACGTCTGAATGACAGAGGCTACTACACGGTGGGCTACGCAGATGACATAACCATAATAATAAATGGCACACATGAAAACACACTATGTAACCTTATGCGCCAAGCCTTGAAGGTGGTGGAAGACTGGTGCAAGGAGTACAAACTAGCAGTGAACCCCACCAAAACCGAACTCATCCTTTTCACAAAGAAAAGGAAGTTGGCAAACCTACAATTGCCACGTTTCTTTGAGACCACCCTAAGCCTGTCGACTGAAACCAAATACCTGGGTATTTATTTGGACAAACAGCTGAACTGGGCAAAACATACTGATTACATCACAACAAAAGCCAGCATAGCCCTATGGCAATGCAAAAGATTGCTTGGCAGGAATTGGGGCCTAAGCCCCAAAATCACCTACTGGCTATACACCACCGTCATCCGACCAATTATTACATATGGCTCCATAGTTTTGAGCACAGCCCAGAAGGACCTCGAGAAGGTACAAAGATTTGCCTGTGTAGCAATCACCGGCAGCATGAGAACATCACCCACTGCCGCGTTACAGGTAATGCTGGGGTTACCACCTCTACACCTCGTCGTAAGAGAGGAGGCGGCCCTAGCGACCTTCAGGCTCGAAATATCCGGCACCCTAAGTAAGGATTCCAGAATCAAACATACGCGCATAAAAGACGACGCAATCAAACAACAGCCCATGATGGCATCACCCTGCGACAGAACCCTGAAGACCCACTGCTTCCAAAAGCACTACAACATAGAGCTCACAGCGGAGATGTGTGACTACTCAGGCCCAAAAGAGCTAAGGATCTACACTGATGGATCGAAAACCGACGATGGAACAGGTGTCGGAGTTTTCTCCGACGATCTAAACATCAAAATATCCAGACCCCTGGGAATGCTCAACTCTGTATATCAAGCAGAGTGCGTAGGCATTATCCAAGCGGCACACGCCATAGAGGCCAGGGAAGTTACGGATACTCACATCCGTATACTTTCAGACAGTGCCTCAGTCCTCCAATCCTTAACCCATTTCCTGTCCCATGAACCATATATGGTTCAGGGCGATTGTTTAGCTATTGTGTCTGCTTTGCGGACGGTGAAAGTGTTAAAGAGAAATCAGATCACGTCGAGACTAATATTAGAATGCCATAATGCCCTAGAACGAGTTACGGTACTAAACCGCAACACGGTGACATTACAATGGATCAAAGGACACAGTGGATCGCTTGGAAACGATGCAGCTGACGAACTCGCCAGAAGAGGATCCAGCACAAAAGCTTTCGGACCCGAACCCATTGTCCCCATACCCTTCAAGCAGCTCAGAAGTTGGCTAAAGGATCACACTCAAACACAAGCGATCCAGGATCTCTTGCGGATGCCCTGAGAAGACCGGGAAGTCTGATCTGCTTCTGGAGGAAGGTGGGCTGGTTGGAGTAACGGCCACCAAGGCTCACGCACAATGGTCCACTTTAAGGACTAAGTGCGGAAACCAAAATCCCTAACATAGAACATAGAAGCCCCTTGACGATAATCAACCGCAACAAGGACTTTTGGGCATATTCTGCATACGTGGTGAATTTGTTTGAATTCGTACTCATCACGTCGTACAACACAGTGGCCATATCAACTTCACGCGGACACGTCATCTGCCTAGCCTTTTCCGAACTATGTTGGGGTCGGCTTCCAGTCTAACCGGATGCAGCTGAATACAAGTATTTTACATGGAGCGACTGCCTATTTGACCTCCACAACCCAGTTAGCGCTAGGTAATACGATACCCCTTGGTAAGACTGGTTGTCAGACTTTCGGGTCACTCCTCTACCTGTAACGACTGTCAAACAGCTACAAATGACAGCCGGGACCAATGGCTTACCATCCTTACCGAGGCACGGAGGAAACTCGGTATGTAATGGGTGGTCACCCATCCACGGACCAACCTAGATAAGCACGGCTTAACCTAAAGATCGACCCGAGCGGCTGTTCTTATTTAGCCACGAACTCCTATTTAGCCACGAGCTCCTCACTAACTTCACGCGGACACAATGACCGAAATTCAGCTTTAAAATTCTAACAACTTTAAAAGTCTACCTTCGGTCATTGGTCACCCAATCGTTGAGCCACGTTATAGCAACACCACGTAAACAGCCATCAATGCGTCCCAGGCATTCCCAATCGCCCCAGTGGCTTAATTCGCACCCCTTATCTACTTCAGCGCACCATACGTCAAAGTCATGTACACTGGGACCAAAATTCGAAATATAATAATGGTTCGATCTTACTTGAATCAGGGATGAAAGTGCACCCACAATCCTGTCCGCAGCGTCAACCTCACGCGATGCCTCGAAGGCGGCGGTCCCCGTAGCACGTGTTTCCATATTGGCAACAGGTTCCTCGGTTGCCGCTGATACTGGCACCGGCGTGTAGCTTCTCGTGCACGGGTGCGCCGACATTGGAGACGCCTGTATCGCGCTTGGAACCAACCGCGTTCAAGCGATCAAGCACTTCATTTAAAGGGTTGCGGCGAGGGCTGTCCCGACGCCCATAAGAACAATCACGGCGCCTACGCTGACTTTCGATACTCGCTGATCTATCGCGACGACGCCTAGAGGATCTGCTACGTATTTCACGACAACGGTCTCGACATGATTAAATAGCAGTTAGCACACTACGTTGATTAACTAAAAACGTAAACCAAAACAAACACGTGGGCGTTAACCTAAAAACGCACAAGCACTAAAAACCGATAAAAAAATTAACACGAGGCGAGTTACTTTTAAATTGTTTTTAAACTAATCAACACACGGCTTCAAACACAACACGTGGTTGGAATCACTTTAAAACGAAACTACAAAATTATTTTTAAAACTTCCACAGTAAAACAAAAAATAAAAAATAGATGGCGAACGATCAAAGTCGCGTGTATTGTTAAACTTATCCCAACTTCTGATCTTATAGAACAGAAGCTCATTTAATTTTTTAAAAAGAATAAGCAAAACAACCTAGAACTATTTATTTTTAACAAATCACAAAATCAACACAATCACAAAAACCGTTAGATACAGAAATAATAAAAACTATTGTGTTCACGATAACGTCCATCACTTCCGAGCTCCCGAGCAAAAGTGTCCGCGCTCTGAGAGTGCACCGCTTATATGTTGCCCCGTCCACTCGCTGTGTCACCACGATCGCACGATGTCCCCGCCCTTTCGGCTGACGAATCCTCTAAGACTTAATTTATTGTGACGTGTAAAACTGTTTTTTTTAGCAATTTACAGTAATAAATGTCTTTTATAATAATCATAGATTAGGCTTGCGCGTCGGTCCCATATTAGGCAATTGTTTTAACTTTGCTTATGTACTTCATGAGTTATCCTTTATATGCAATTTTACTTCTTCGTCTATGTGGATGATATGCTAATATTTTCTAGTTACTATGATAAATTGATACTTGACAAGGATTTTTGAGAGATATCACTTATAGAGTAGGTATTACTAAAAACTTTCGGTGGCAAAAATGTCAATAAAACCAACAAAAGTCACCGACTTCCGAAAGTAAAGTAATTTTCCACTTTTTAAGTGTTTTTTTTTTTTTGTAAAAAGTTTTTTTAACAATTTTATTTATGGAAATGTTATTTTTAAAAGTAACACGGTAACAGACACCTATTGGAATAATGAATGAACGTATTAAGTAATTATTATGGTATCAAACTTCGGAGTTCAAAGAATGATTAGGCGTTTTATGGTTTCGCGCAAATTCTTGGGAATGCCATCAGCATTTACATGGCTTCCATCGACTTCTTATGGCGAAATTGATGCTTCAATAATTTTTGGGTGCTAACGTTTCGACAGGTAATCTTAAACCTAATTCGATAGTGTGGCTATCAACTCTTAGCTCTTTTAACATGATGTTATATATAGAAAAAACAGTTAATGGGGGGGGGGGGGGGTCAATTAAGGTGTGTAAAAGTTTAGAAATATTTGATCAATCAAGCAAAAAAAAAAGCAAAATTCATCAAGCTAAAGTCTGAAATTCATTTAGTTATTCATTCACTTACATAACAGGAGGAACTCGTGGCTAAATAATAACAGCCGCTCGGGTCGATCTTTAGGTTAAGCCGTGCTTGCCTAGGTTGGGCTGTGGATGGGTGACCACCCATTACATACAGAGTTTCCCCCGAGCCTCGGAAAGCACTTGAAAAGTTGGTGCCGACTGTCATTTGTACATCTTTGACAGTCGTTACAGGTAGTCAGTGGCCCAAAAAGTCTGACAACCAGTCTTACCAAAGGGTATCGTATTACCCAATACTAACTGGGTTGTAGAGGTCAGATAGGCAGTAGCTCCACGTAAAATACTGGTATTCAGCTGCATCCGGTTAGACTGGAAGCCGACCCCAAAATAGTTGAGAAAAGGCTAGGCACATGATGATGATATAGAAAAACAGTTAATGGGGTCAATAAAGGTGTGCAAAAGTTTTAAAAAAAAATAGATCAATAGACATTACAAGCTAAAGTCTGAAATTCATTCACTGACATCATAGATATTCACGCTCATCCTAGACCACCGATCTAGGAGAACGTTTTTCACAAGAACTTATTTTATGGCGAACGAGAGCATTAAGAATGGATTTTTGAGATTGCACCCCTTCGAGGGTTAAATAAATGATGAAAGATGCATGGAGGTAGACATTATTACTAATGGGAAATACCGTCAGACGGAAGGTATGTTACGAGCTAATTCTTACTTCTCACTACTATTATAAATGCGAAAGTTTGTGAGGATGTATGAATGTTTGTTACTCTTTCACGCAAAAACTACTGAACGGATTTGAATGAAATTTTTACACATAGATAGTTTATGATCTGAGTTAACACATAGGATACTTTTTATTCCGGTAGTACGATCCCGTCACCCAATTACCGAACACCACGCTGGCGTAGCCGCGGGCGTAAGCTACTCTGAAATTGTCTTAATAGTTTTCTTCCCCTAATACTCAGAGCACCATTCCCAACAAAATCAGGTGCGACCAAACACCATCGGAGTAGAAAATTAACTTGAAAAAGAAAACTGAAACGGAATGAGCACCACTACCTACCTCCATAGGATCGAAATAGCAATGTTTTCGATTCCAAAGTCAAACGCCCCGGTGAATTGCGTCGACCACCGGCCGATTTCTTCGTGTAACTATAGAAATAAGGCATGGCTGACATAGCGGCTGTTAAATTTTCTGGAAATTGTTTAAGGTATTATTATATTTAGACTGCCTCGTTGGTATAGTGGCCGCAACCGCGACTGCTGAGCATGAGGTCCTGGGTTCGATTCCCAGGTCGGGCAAAGTATTATTGGGTCTTTCCATCTCGAATTTCTCAGTAGCAGCCATGGAGTCTGGATTTGTGCCTGATTGGCTGTAGGCTCGCCCCCTATTACGTGGGACTTAAACATAACTGGCGAAAAGTGGGTGTACCAATGGGTACACCTCTGCTTAACCTTTCGGGGATTAAAGGCGTGATGTTTTGTATCATACATATATTTAAACTGCAAACTACATCGGCAAAACCAACCCAATCGCTGTCACAGAACGTGTGCAACTATGAAAAAGGCAATAAGCGACACGACAGTATCATCTACGCATGCGTTTTTGCCGTGCGCAGTATTTTCCAAAATTATGTTTGTCAGGTTCTGCGTTAAATGTTCGGGGCAACAGCAGCCCAGAACCCTTATTTGTTAGTGCCCTATAATGGCATCAAAAGCCTCGACCCCTACTAAATTGAATACAGCTACTCATGCGAAATGAGAATCTACAATACCGTTATGCTTATCCCATCAAGAAATATAGTCCGAATTTATGATTATGTTCATGTGACCAAAACTAATATTAAGTACCGCAATCGCCAAAACAGTCGTTTCCACTGAAAATGGTCAATACAAAACCGTCTTACTTGAGCCGATCGTCAGCCTAAACCTTATCTTGAACCACCATCTGTCAAACGTATTGGGTACTACCCTTAAATCTACGAAAGTGAAACAACATGTGAGCGACATACAATTTGAAACCTTGTTACTGAAGTTCAAGATGGAAAATTGAATGGGATGAATATATCTTGAAGGATAAGTCTTGGGAGCTGATCATTAAAAGAGGATATAGGGTAGCATGATGTATCAATGGTCGGCATTAGGCGCTGCCCTTTGTATTTGAGAGAATTTTCGAGAAAAGACAATTTGATTATGGGCAGGCCGATTTGATTGAGTTGTCGCAATTTTTTTTTGGGAAAAGTCATTTGAAACCATTTTTTTTAAATTATTTCGAGTTGGGCAAAGTGTTATTGGGTTTATCCATCAGGAATTTCTCGAAAGCAGCCCCTTATTACATGAGTCTGAAACTGGCGAAATGTGGGTGTTCTAAGTACACCCACATTTCGCCAGTCTCACACCTCTGCCTAACCCTCCGGGCATTACAGGCGATGTTATGAGTTATAAATTTTATGACTCGACGTGCAACATACTTGTGTCACCGGTATTACACGTAAATATTTAAATAAATTATTTACGTTACTAATATCGCGTCTGTCATTATTTGTAATAATGTATGTGTCATTATTGTACAACATTTGTATAAATGGTTTTATGTCGCTCTAGTTAAATGAATAAATTGTCCGAAGGATGTGTTACACTTTCACCATGTTTTTTATTTTGCTTAACATTACATACCATACATTACATTAAAAAAAAATACATGTAACATTTCATTAAACATTAAATTTAACAATATATTTATGTCAAGAATCTTCGGGTGTTGCAGGCAGTGCGCGTGAGCCGCTGAGCCAGGCGGTGTGGTGCGCGGAGCGGGCTGCGCGGGCGACAGGTTGCGCGGGCGACGGGTGGCGCAGGACGGCTGGTGTCGCGCACTCGCGCTACACATACGACACTTCTCCCCGGGCCGCCGCGTTGTACACATGTCGGTTTCGTAATTAATACACTCGGTTTGTACCAGCAGGTTATACAGTCCACTTATTTCTCATTACCATCTTTGACACCTTAACACTGTACTCAACATTTAACATTTCATTAAACATTACATTTAACATTTCATTAGACAGCACATTTAACAATACATTTAACATTTCATTACACATTACATTTAACATTTAATTAAAAATTATATTTAACGATACATTTAATTTACCTTTCACTAGTTACAGGACCTACATTCAATTCCTCTATCCCATGCCAAGAGTTAATTGTTTGAAACAAGGCAAAAATATGTGGAAATTATACCAAAGATATATGTAGTAGTTACATACATAACATCACGCCTGTAATCCCCGAATGGTTGGCAGAGGCGTACCTAATAGAACACCCACATTTCGCCAGTTATGTTTTAAGTCCCATGTAATAGGGTCCGAGCCTATTACCATCAACCGGGCACAAATCCAGACTGCGTGACTGCTACTGATGGAAAAACCCAATAACACTTTGCCCGACCCGGAATTAGAACCCAGGACTTGATGCTCAGCATTTGCGGTTGCGACCACTCGACTAACGAGGCAGTCATACATAGTTACATTCCACACCCTAGGTATTACTGACAGTCCCCTATGCAGGGCGTGCATGGAGGCGGAGGAAACGGTAGCGCACGTACTCCTCGTGTGCACTGGCGTCATCCAGATCCGCGAGGAGACTCTTGGAACACCAAGATCTCTTGCGGATGTCCTGAGAAGACCGGGAAGTTTGATCTGCTTCTGGAGGGTGGTGGGCTGGTTGGAGTAACGGCCACCATGGCTCACGCACAATGGTCCACTTTAGGGACTAAGTGCGGAAACCAAAATCCCTAACATAGAACATAGTTACATATCACAAGTAAAATACGCCTGTTTACTGGTCAACCACAAGAACTAGCAGCCACATCGCGTTATAATTAGCACACAGGTGTGTATACTGCGGCCAATCTATTGATATTATCCTCTGTAGTCCCTAATGCCTCCCATGGGATGAGGGTTGCTAGCCGCAGTCCAAGCTGCATTGTGGCGAATGATGATTGGGTATGTAAAGCCCATTATGTATATTGTACACACGTTGTGGTCTTAGACTCATAGACGTTGAAGGTATAACTTATTCCTGCATCGCATTTCATTAGTTTTCGATTCATAGAAATGTAAACAAATGCCTTTGAAATGAAATAACAGGACCGCAGATGGTCGGTCAATATTGTACTGCGCTATTTGGTTATTCATTCAAATCACCTACTAGGAGTTTTTAACGAAAAGCGAGGTTAGGTGTAACTTCACTAGTGTATTTTTTTATTACTCTTGCTATCGACTTCTCAAAACTTTAGCATTCATATTCTTCTATTTTTGTTGTCATTTCGAGTAGGGTTCTACAGTGAAGGCCAACCCTCTTCTAGTTACTTGACTATATCAAGTTGTGTCCCATGTGTAAACCCCACGAAACGCGTCTCACCAAAAAAATTATGTCTACATTGAATTAAAAGAGAGGAAACATCTTCTCATTTAAGTCAATACAGACATAAATGAGATTACCAATAGTTACCTAAGTAGTAGGCATTATTAAAAATCTCTTTTACTTAAAAAAAACTTGTTCTCCCCATATAACCCGACCCTAGAACATTGGATTGCACCAACACCGTTTCCACACAGCCTTGCCGGCGACCTCAAAGAGGAAATAACAAATTGT
Organism: Eurois occulta; assembly: GCA_950022335.1. Classification (NCBI taxonomy): domain Eukaryota; kingdom Metazoa; phylum Arthropoda; class Insecta; order Lepidoptera; family Noctuidae; genus Eurois; species Eurois occulta. Next base: position 20,108,020 of record OX465478.1, read on the forward strand.
TTCATTTTATTGAAAATGTCGCCCAAATATTGTGTATCTGTTGACAAAACTTTTACGAAAACTGTTAGGACTTGGAAAGTTAGAGACATGTTCGTAGGGTCCTAGGAAAATGTCGAGATACCCTCAAACAACTAACTTTGGCGTTGTGATTTGTTTGACAGCTTTTTCACAAAGGCTTAGGTCTAGTTTCAATATATATATTTAAAACCAAAATCAAGTAGTCCAGATATGCACTATTTTGTAGAAAAATGGAAAGATAAGATACCTCAACATCACGCCTATAATCCCACATATATGGTTAGGCAGAGGCGTACGTGTAAATAATTTTCAACAACATCAATCTTCATCAACATCATCATCAACTTCTGTTGGTGGTGAAATCATTCAAAATCTTAATGCTTACATTACATTTGAATTCAGAACTGAAAACAAAGAATTTAACAATTCAAAAACGACGTAAAAACCGTTAAAGCAATCTACAGGACATTTAAATTTTAAATGCAACACAATTTACAACTACCCTCCATAGGCAGTTACAACTGTCCATCCATATCTACCCGCAATTTTACCCTCTAAAATATAAATAAAATTGGCAATAGGGGTGCAGGGGTAGGCACAAGGGAAATGCAGGTAATGCACTCTAGTAGAGGGATGGAAGGGGATGCAGAGGGGTGAAGAGGGATGCAAGGGGATGCACAAATTTATTGCGTCGTAAACGTCCGATGTAATCCCCTTAAATTGCACGGAGGTGTAGCGTGCGAGGTGATTTGTTTTGTATCGCCGTAATTACTTTATGTGAGGGTATTATTATTTTTAGAATTTGTTGTGTTATCTGGCTCGAAGGACCGCGAATGGCGTGAATATATTGAAGGACCAGTTTTTGGTTGAAAACTGGGCTGGTATGTTGGTACTATTGGAACTTTTCAATTGATCAGTTTCGATGGTTCTTCGTAGAGTCGTCACGCGGGAAACATTGACCTCTTATAGTTTTTAAATATAATTTATTTTTCACTTGTAAAAGTGTTTTTTTACCGATTTACAAAAAAAAAATATCATTATAGTATTTTTAAGGTTCCGTACCTCAGTCGGCAAAAACGGAACCCTTGTAGGATCACTTTGTTGTCCGACGGCCCGTTTGTTTGTCTGTCCATCTGTCAAGACCCTTTTTCTGAGGAACGTGTATAGGTTAATATATCAACAACTCAGGTATGCTACGTCTTGGAGCAGTGACCAAATCAAACTTGTAAGTCAACGCGATCAAAAGATATGACCGTTTATGACGCATATTTTGCGAATTCACAAGGGAATCAAAACCTAAAGGGTACTTCCCGTTGACTTAGAATCAAGAAAATCGTAAAAAGCAATCTTACAGCACATGTAAAGGAAAACATCTGAATTTACCTGAAAATCTGAATCTGAATCTGTTATGTAGTTTAATAACAAAATACCTACAAATTTATACGGAACCCTCGGTGCGCAAGTCCAACTTGCATTTGGCTGGTTTTTTGTATCTACAGCAAAGAACAACGACTAAGAAAGGCGTCTAAAATAACCTTATTGCACCGAGAAACGTGATGCTGAAATTAGAATGTAGTCTGAGTAGAATGCAGAATTATCTGAAACCTTTCAGCAGAGGTTTTCAAATGGGAGTACCTAGCTGCAGATAGCGTATTCATACTACAGACAACACTCAGTTTATCAAAGAAGCCTAACCACACAGCTTACATCAGTACTAACCTAACAACTTCAAGTATCTCTTAAATACGAAAGCAAACACCTAAAGTCGGCCACTCTCTACACCTGGACACATAAAGTTGCTCGACTTAAAACAAGTTGTCGCAAGTTACAACTTACAACATAACTTAGCCCCGAGCGATGGCTCTTGTGTAACTTAAAGTTACTTTAAGTTTGGTTATTTCACAGTTGAGATGTGCATTTTGGAATTCATATTTTGTTTGTGCAACATGCTTGTTTTAACTTCGTTCTCAACATGCTTAAGAGTTGCTTTGGTAAGTAGGTACTAAGAATACTTAGTATAATAGAATTTCTCTTTATTCGAATATCCATGGCTCAAAAAACAGTAAAACTTACGACTATGTTAGTAAGCACATAAAAACAAACAACACAACAAATAACGGTAGATTTATTTGTTGTAATTGCACAACAGCGGCCCACATAGACACAGTCCAGGCGACTGGCAATCATACTAAGGATACTGTTGGTGCTGCCCCTGCACACACTGCGCATCAGGGAAGCGCACATTTTACGCATTGTTGTATTGGCACGGTTGGCGCAGTGGTCAAGCGATTGACTGCTGCGCTGCATGTCGCGGGTTCGATTCCCGTACGGAACAAATATTTGTATGACCTACAAGTAGTTGTTCCGGGTCTGGGTGTTTTTCTATCTATAATATGTATGTATTTACAAAAAAAAAATGTATATATGTAGTTTATCAGCCATCTAGCCACCATAACACAAGCATTAGGTTGCTTAGCTTGGGACTAGATGGTGCTGTGTGAAATGTCCAGGGATATTTATTTATTTATTTATTGTTCCGTAAAAACAATCCACACGCGCATCTGCGAACTTTCCCGAAAACTACCTTACATACTAAGTACCTAAGAAAATACATAAGATTCGCTCTAAAATGTAATGGATGATTAATGAAATGAGTGCTTTTGCAGTTCTGATTTATTCATCCCTCAATTTGGTACTTAAAGATCTGTCTTTGGTGCTTGCTTTAATATATTGTGTGATCGAGCTTAACAACAATTTTTAAAATGTTTGTCAGATCCCGTCCCATATATTCCCAAAACCACGCACACAATAGCTTTAAAACTGATTTGTATGCAATACCCGAATCTACGCGTCAATAAAATTATTCACAAAACCTTAACCTAAAAAATGGCGAGAATCGCTACTGGCGCCCAGCGTGGGACACAGTTTAGTAACATACGGTGTCGTAGATTTATCCAAGTCAACGTTTGATAGATCGTGTTAAACATTCGCTAACTTTACCTAACATTCTAAAATAAAATAAACCTTACTACTAAGAAATAAGAGCTATGAAACCGAAGTACCAATTGGGCGCCAATAAATCTTATGTACGTCTTTTCATTTGAAATGGAATCCAGTGGAGTTCGGGCAAACTAATCATATCTGACGTGTCTATTTTTGTCACAAGGATTTATTGAAAAAGTGAGGAAACGGTTTTCGGTTTCTTTAAAGCAATTTTGTTTGACGAGCTTTGTTGTGTTTTATTTCTCCGTAGTAGCCCAGAGCTTGAATTTGTGCCGGTTAATGGCAATTGGTTCGCCCCCTATTACGTAGGAGTTAAATATTACTGACGAAATGTGCACCAGAGTATAGGTTCACTTCGGCCTAAACCTTCGGGGATTATAGCGGTAATGTTATGTTTTTTTTTAAAGTCAAATAAATTCCATCCATATCACAAAATCTATTCAACTATCTCTCTTTCCTACAATCTGACCTTTCTGGTATAAAGATCCTAAGATAAGAAGAAAAACATTTTGTGTCAGCATTTCCCTTCGGCCCTAAACAAGATATGTAGTAAGAAAAGGGCAATCAATCGACAATTTATCACTGCTGAGTAAGAAAACGTTTATATTATATGTCCATTTGCTTGCAATATGGCCGATCATAAAACCATTATGATGTTATTACTCCTTGCTGTCTCCTGAAAGCTTCTTAGGATTGTAATAATATTTGGTGGTGATTGACTCATTGCATTCGAAGTCCTCTTCTGATCACAGGCAGAATAAGCAAGAGTACCTATGTATCACAACATTTGAGTTCAGATTTACCAACGCTGTCTGGTGACGCCATCTTATTTTTGGATTGATAAATGATTAGGTCCTACATTGGACGTTAGTGTCAGATCAGGGGATGATCTCCCTCTCCCTCCCGAAAGCATGCCTGCGACTATTTGGTCGCGAGTGAATGACCGCATTAGCAACTGTCACGCTGTATAGCTGCGTCGAAGTCGCTTCCACGCTGCGCACGTGATGTACCGCATCATTACCGCTTAATTTCTGCTTGGAAATTCATCATAAACTGTGGTTGAACTAAGATGAACCACCCGCTTGTGTGATCGAGTTGGTACAATAGGAATTCCTGTGATTAAGTTCCCAGTGCTTGAAGCAGCCAGCAGCCGCCATTTTGTCCTGTTCATACATCGCGAGGGAAGAAAAAATATGAGGTAAGGCGTCAGTGGCGTGCAGTGGTTCTCCACGGAGGGTAGGCCACGGTATAAACCACTGTCATTGTTTTGACTTTTGCTCAGGCAAAAGTGAAAATAGTATTGAAAAACTTTATATAGTTCTACTGTAATTTATCTATCCGGTCGATCTGATTATTGAGAACTTGGGAAGCTAGATTTTCGTCTAAACATACGAAGTATGCAAGTATGTTAAGCTCGCCGTTGTACATAAGCTATATATTGTAATGTTGTGTATATCTTTCAATTTTGTGTGCAATAAAGAATAAGAATAAGTATCTGACATGAATTTCCATGAGTTTGTTACATTTAGGTGCATTTTGATCGGGTAGAGGTGCAGTAAAAGCCCAATAAGACTGGAATAAAAAAGTATAAAAACTAAAAAAATAACTTTTCTGAACAAACTTGATTAAAATCAGCATGAATTAATGAAGTTATCGTGAGTAATATAACCTGGCAAGCTGCCAGTCTTCGTGCTAAATTAACGGAACACCTGCATAGCTGGGCTTATTGTTTTCAGACACGACTTGCCAGACTGCCAGGCGGCCAGAATGCCAGCATGCCAGAGTGCCAGATTGTAAATTTAGTGGTTTAGGTTCAGATTGGACAAAGCATGCCAGATTTATAGATTAATGGGTGACCTCTTAATTATCTAGTTAGATCTATTCATGACAAACAGTTTCTTGACATACAAACCCGAAATTATGAAGAAGAACGCTTATCCGCTCCTCTTATGTACGGAAATTTAACCCATGGGAACGCAGATTTGTGGATTTAAATGTAGCCTATGTCACTCGGGGATTATGTAGCTTCCCGTTGGTGAAAGAATTGTCGGAATCGAATAAGTACATATTTTGTGGAAGATGTCTACGGTAAGACAAAGACCATGCACGAAACAACTAAATCAGACATTTTAAAAATGTTGCAAATTACTGAAGAAAATATAAAATTCGACTTGACAGACTTGTCGAGAGGAGAACCTGATGAGAAGACCAAGACTTTGCTGACTAAACAGGAATGCAACTTTGAGGTCATTGATCGGGCTATGGCAACAATTGATTTTGATGCCTTAGCTGAAAAATGGGAACTTGACGATCACTTGTCAATCTTGAAGTCAAAGTGGGAAGCTATTGACAATACTCATTGGGAACTGGAAGCCTTACTGAAAGGTTCGAAACATACGTACTATGACATGTTCAACAGCATGGAAGACAAATATGACATGGAGGCCAACTACTGAAGATCCGCTAATACAGGGCTGTATCTTTAGAACCGCAATAGGAAGACTTTTGAAAAGAGATGTTTCATTTTTGTATGGGACTCTGGCCATAACCTGTACCTTTCAGAAAAGCTGGGAAACAAACCCCTGAATAGAATAAAGTAACAATTTTAACATAATATTATATGTATAGTTTATATGCGCACATTAAAAATTAAAAATGTTTCACGTTTGCCGTGAGAGTTATGACAGCCATGACAGGTTGAAGAGATGACGTTTACATAACCTAGAAATTGTTATCTTGAGTACATTGATGGGTTTTGTCAGAACAAAACGTCATTTTGAATTTTTCGTTCAGTACCCTCCAGAAAAGTAGTACTAACTATTATATTTTTAAGGATGACATCATCACACTTGCATATATGTACAAACACACATACTTTTCATATTATTATCGTCGACCTGATATTATGCTTTTATGTGACATGATTTCAGAACGAAAGCAGACTATGCCAACTGTACAACATGTTGAACAGTATATGGCAATAATTGAAAAACTATTACTTTTCGCGCAAGGCAAATCAGGCTTAAACGCACGAATGAATATTTTTTTTTAAGTTCGTGGTATTTTTTTATCTTTTTCAATAAATGTACATCTTATGGCCGAAAATGAAACATTTCCTTTACACAGCGTGTGTATAAAGATAAAATAAAGTTAAAAAAGGGGTTACACAGGAAACATGGTTCTTTCGGTGTTTTGTTGAATGTGACAGTGTTAAATATTGTACGATGGTACGGATCCCTTTGTGTCCATGTCCGACTCACACTTGGCTGTTTTTTATACACTTAAAATTGTTTATTTAGTGGCACGATATCAGTTATTGCAAGGTCCCTATAACAGCTATTTGCGATGTTTTCAGAATTCCCTTTAAGCCTAGAAAAAGTTTATCCTGTAATTCTTTGTTCTAAAGTATTTATTTTATTGGTCCTTTATTATTAATTGCTCTTTGCGAAAAAATAGTCAAATTCCTATTTAAATAATCTCTGTTAAATACAATATTAATATTCAATTTCTGACCCAGAAACAACGATTATTATAAGCCTGTTTCAGGAAGTTATGGCAAACAAATTTCCCTTTAATATTAAAACGATAAACATAAAATATTGTTAACAAAACGTAAATTTCGTCATCCATTTGTTACTGATGTAAGGGCAAGGTCGCACCGCTAACATAGCGTGATATCAGATTTATAACTAGTAGATTTATATTTGACTTCTAGCGTCGTGTCCTGATTTTTCGAACCTTGCAAGAAGAAATTAAAAGACTTAAATAAACTATCTTCGGTTAGTCAAATGTCTAACAGATGACAAAACCAAGACAATCGTCCACATTAATGAGCAAGCGTGGTTAAACATGTTTTTTCTCTGTCTACGAAAAATCCTTCAATAGTATAATTTTAATTGGTTATACATAAACTAGTATCCAATGTATTGACAACACTTTTACAAGTCCGCCTTTGGAATCTCTAAAGGAATGTTATTGCCCGTTCACAACCTGCAGGCGATGCGACTTGCGACGCGGCTCGCGTCCAGTGACACGCGCTTGTCACTAGTTTCCTTAGCGTCGCAATGACTCATGGTGTGTGGTTTTTTTTAATTTGGTTTTCTCGCAGTCGCAGTCACTTGAGCTGTTGCTGTCGCTGCAAAAACGATAGTGAAGTGGCCAAGCGATAACATAGAAAACCGCTCACTTACAAACCCGCTAATCGCTCACAAACGAACCAGCACAAACGCCGCAAAAATGTATATTTTCTGCTCAATTATTCGGCCGGGGCCGTCACGCAAAATCATTAATTCAAGAGTAGGGGGGACGTTGAAAAATTTGTCAAATGCAAATCGACCTCTCAACGGTTTGGCGAGTGAACCGACGCCCCTGTGTTTATGCCGATGTTTATAAATTGTTTATCCTTGATCCTAAGGATTGAAGTAAACAGGAATTAAGAAGGCTTGCCACTTTTGCCACTGAATTCGGAAGGGGAAATAATGGTGAAGAAGTATGAATTGAATGCGCCTTGAGTTTTGAATACACAGTAATGCTTAAGCATCAATTAATAATTCGTTGGTACCATAACAAAGACAAAACACAATGCAGGGTTTAAACCAATGGTTTTCAAAGGTGATTTTAGGGACAAGCACTGCAGATAAAGTTTACTTTGGATAGATAAACCAAATGAATTACAACATAGCACGGAAAAGTCAGAGAAATTAACGAAAAAATTACCGGCAATGTTGTTCATCTACGCTACGCACAAAATTGTGATTCGGTAAGTAATCCGCTGACGCCGTAGATGTGGCGAAGTTTACCGCCAAAAAATGTGACAAGAAGAAGTAGGTAAGTAATATACCCACTACAGCTAAGTCTCTTCTTTAATGAAAAAAAAACGGCCAAGTGCGAGTTGGACTCTTGCCCTTCTACTCATAAACACAGAATAAAGTTATTCCAAGTTTAAATCTTTGAAAATGTATGGTTATTCCTTTGTTATTCCTGGTATAACTTTATTCCTTGTTTATTAGTAGGAGGGTTTCACTGAAACTTGTAGGTATTCTGTTACTTATTAATTAATTCAAATAGCTAATTCTGGTAGCTACATATTAACGGTTTTCAGATTTTTTCCATTACATGTGTGCTGTAAGATTTTGCTCCTGGTGAAAAGAGAATGCTCATGGAAGTATGGAATCCCGTACCATGCTGCATCAAAATCAAACCTTGTTTTTTATAGACTACACTGATCGTATTAACTCCTACAAAAATTATTTTTGAAAAAAAAACCCGCGTTTCAGAGTTATTTTATAAAATCGAAACTAACCTAAAAAGTAGGTCTATTTTTTCGACGCTACCAACGACGTATTTTAACACACATACATTACATTATTGCTCTAAAAACAGCGTAATACACTAATATTAGTAAGAATTACGAGTTAAAGTAACATCCACAGTATGCTTGACTGAAACTCGATTTTATTTTAGACCTTTACATTGCCAATAGTCAGTCAGTACGTCAGTACAGTACAAATGTCAGATGCCACAGATAAGATAACTATAAACCATAGAGTATAGTAAGTGCTATAAACTAGTCGGGATTTAGGGATGTAATCGATAAATCAAAATCTTTAGGCTGAGAAAATCTATTTTGTTGCAAATAGCAATAAACCAAACTAAATCGATTTGGTGTACTGATCTTACTTAATTGTAATTAATTTTAGAGTCCGCTCGACAGACAAGGGTTTGTTCAATTGAAACGGAACGTCATTTATATTCAGTTGAAACGGAACGTCATATAAAGGGAGTAAAACAATATTCGTACTTTTAAACTCGAAAAGTATATTTCCAGTTCAAAAATCAAATCCCCGACGCGTAATGCCGTAAAAAAATATGAAACTAATTACTATAATATTTTGGTTTTGAGGCGCGAGACTTTTTGGTACCAACTTTGGTCATTGTCCTTTCATGATTCTAGGTCCACTGGAAGTACCCTATAGGTTTTTTTTCCATAGATCATGAAATTGCAAAATATGCGACGTAAACGGTCATATCGTTTGATCTAGTTGACTTACAAGTTCGATTTTTTCACTGCTCCAAGGGGCGTTCTTGAGAAAAAGGGTCTTGACAGACGGACAACAGAGTGATCCTATAAGGGTTCCGTTTTTGCCGAATGTGGTACGGAACCCTAAAAATAAACAAACATTAGATCATTAGGTTAGGTCCTATTTAGAGCGGTAAATCTTTTGAATTGCATTTGGCGCTGAGAGCATTTTTTTCCCAAACGAGAACAGTGTCTAATAACAGCATTAAAATCAACAAAATAGGCAAGTACTTATCCAAAACAACAAACAGTCACTCAAAAGACACCGCTTTCCTTTAATCACAGCTCATATAAGAGCACTACCACCACATCAAAAGTATGGACCACTATGATATTATGTTAGAATCAAATAAGAGTCCACCACTACTCGTCTAGTCTGCTCAACGTCATCGTAATGATCAAAGAATCGCTTCTGTGTTTATTACTCCACTGAGTTTGAGTGCTCTGTGATCAAATGTGGGACAAAGATTATTTTGTAGATGCGACACGTGATAGTTTTGTTTGCTTGTTTACTTCTTTCGTTTGCTTTGTAATTGTGACATATAACAAACAAGTAAGTACTGGTTTGCTATATTTACTCTGGTTGAATACGAAATTAGTCGGACGACCACAAATAAACACATGAATTTGATCTTAAATGTGCACAACTGCACATGCAAAATATGGTAGCCAATCACAAATCTGTAGTAGAAAATCTTTCATATCTTAGTAGCCGTAAGTTTCGGGTGGTTTTCGAAGTGCAATTGTTACTACTTGTATTACAGAATCTGTGCTGGAGTGTTGTTTTTATGAACTTTCCTTAATCATATGGATTACCAGAACATATTATGAAGATTTTGTTGAACTGTTTCATTGCCGTAAATTATACGTCGCACGAAAGTATTTACTTACCTATTCATACGCATCTACAGCCCGCTTAATCTATGCTCCCAAAAAACATAAAATCCAAAAATACCCTTCACATCGGTGCATTAACCAAACAGATCATTTACACTAACCGAATTAAATTCAAACTCAAACGCACCTACCCGCAATACGGCATTAAAAATAACTTTTTTATTTGCTCTACCCTTCCGTGATGGAAATAGCATACGGAAGAAAACGTATATGTTTCAACTAGATTTGTTGTTGATATAAGTAGCTTTAATGTAGTGAGGAAGATAAATGTTGATGTGTAATGTAAAGATATTATAATATCTGTCGGGTTGTCAGGATTTATTCCGTTAGGTTCGTACATCATGTGGGCAGAACGATGGGTTTCATACAAAGAAAATACACTGGGTGCGATACACTGTTTCTATAAAACTAACAAATTACTTGACATTATAACTTAGCACAATAACACGGGGCACAATGAATCGGGGTACACTTCCAGGACGTCTTAACTCCGCTGCGATCAGATTTTCAATGTCCACTGTCGCTTCCGATCTGTAAACATCAGGGCTCTGTAGAAATACGCAGTGGTGAGGGCAGACTTGTAACTAGGTCGCGTGATGTCACCACTGGCGTACTTGCGATTCATTTTAAGTTCGTACCAATGACCGGATCCGACATATACATAACTTCACGCCGTAATGCCGGATGAAGTAACTTTAGAGGTCTATAGTCATCATCATCATCATCATCAGTCTACAACAGTCCACTACTGGACATAGGCCATCGCACGCCACTTAACTCGATTCTCGGCAACTCTCATCCAGTTGCTGAAACCAGGTGTATAGTAGGAATTACATATTTCGTCAGCTATGGTATATCGACTGCCTCAGTGCCTCATTGGTCTAGACAGAGTGGTCGCGACTGCTGAGCATGAGGTCCTGGGTTCGATTTCCGGGTCGGGCAAAGTGTTATTGGGTTTTTCCATCAGGAATTTCTCAGTAGCAGCCTCGGTGATGGGTTGGCCCCGGTTGATAGCAATAGGCTCGCGACCAATTACATGGGCCTTATTATGATAGGATTGGAGCCTATATAAAGAGCAAAGTACAAAGAGAGGCGCGGGGTAAGGGGTTAGGTAGGGCTTACTGGAAAGATCGTTCCGAGAAAACCGCCTCGAAAATTCTTTGCTCGCATCGGGATCTGATCATCTGACACTAGGTACTGATTACAATACAAGGCGCAAATGAACTCACTTCAAAAAAATCTAACCTGTGACAACTTACTAATCATCTGCCTAGCCTTTTTCCAACTAGGTTGGGGTCGCCTTCCAGTCTAACCAGATGCAGCTGAATACCAGTATTTTACATGGAGTGACTGCCTATCTGACCTCCACAACCCAGTTAGTACTCGCTAACACGATACCCCTTGGTAAGACTGGTTGTCAAACTGTCGGGCCACTGACTACCTGTAACGACTATCAAAGATCTACAAAGGGCAATAGCTTAACGTGCTTTCCAAGGCACGGAGGAAACTCGGTATGTAATGGGTGGGTCACCTGGTCACCACAGACCAATCTAGACAGGCGCGATCCGAGCGGCTGTTATTATTTAGCATCGAGCTCCTAAACTCTACAATTATCTTATTAAATCAACCAATATTCACCCTTATGGAATTATCATGTCACATCCCACATTATCTCCTGCTTCAGGATAAGGAACTGCAAAATTTTCATAAGCTCCGCATGTGACAAAGACGGATGAACTGCCGCATGTACAGTCGGACTACAAATTAACTGGGCGTTGACAACTAATTTGTTAAACAGCAAACAATTAGTGTGACTGAGTCGCAAACGTGTGCCGAATACGAAGTTCTCATTGGACGCTTAATAAGCTAAATGTTTTGCTGTTTCTATGGCCGTACTGTAGGACTGTAGTTGTACGTCTACACTTTCCGTACTATGTTTTTAGACTAACTGTTGCCCGCGAACTTTCACAGCGTGAAATTATTATAAAAATATTACTTCCCTGTTTCAATCGGATTTTGTTAACAATTTCAAGGGTTTTATTTTTTTGCACAGGACGCTAATCCTTTTTGTAAAATAAACGTAGCCCTTTTTTGGGATAGGATATCATCAAATGACTCCTCCCGCTCTGGGCGGAGCGGAAGGGAGTGTCAGACTTTTACTGACTAAAAACCATTCATGTTCCTTCTTTTGCCCTTTGTATTCCAGGGCCGCCGTATCTCTTTCGAACAGTCCCGCAGCCCTGGCAGGCAGCGAGCCTTGCGGGCCCCTCCTGTTTGCTGACATCTCTTTCAAGAAGAACGCGCCGTCGACACGGCCTGTCGTCATAAGACGGACGGACGGCGAGCTAGCCCAATACCTACTCACCGTCCACAGGCCCGCAAAATAAAAGTAGCGTAAGTTACTCCCTATACATCAGCTGTCTACCAGTAGAAGAGATTATGTACCCCTTTAAAAAAAAACTACTAATACAGCCTATTAATTTTCTAAGGTTGTTGTTAGACTTGTGGGTAGCTATTGTGAAGATACCCCTTTGGAAACCGCACAGTCCTTTGTCTAAGTTAAACCACTTCCCTACATAAACTTGGACCTAGACTTAATCTAGTCTGGACTTAATCCTGAATATTCAGCAAGATGAAGTTGGTCTGAAACTTATAAAACAATATCTGAAGATGAATATTTTAAAGTTATTAATATTACGCGTCAAGTATTATATTCTAATATATTAACATAGTTGTGTACCACCAGTAAACTGTTAGCAGAGAATCAAGTGCGTTTTAAAGTATTGACATTTAATCATGTAAAGAGGTTTGATTATGATTTTGATTTTTTGATTTTGAGGTAGCATGAAACGCATTTGGCTAATAGTAATTTTACGATGAAAATGTTGATGGATGGACAAGAGATAAGACCAAAGAAAAGATGGGTGGATAGAAAGAAAGAAAATATATGTTTATTTTGTCACATGCCACAAGTGCACAAAACATAAAACAAAAACTTAAATCTAAACAAAAAAAGTTAATACTTATTGTGTGTCTGACGGCTGCGCCAAATAGGCCCTGTTCAGTAATCTGCCGAAGAATGGATTGTGGCAATGAATGATTATTTCACTAATAACACTGAACACAATTAGCATACCAAAATAATTGTTGTGTCATCATTGTTGTTGTAATTGTTGTGGTATAGCATAGCAGGGATTCCCAAACTATTTTGGTCAAGAGACAGAGTTTACCAAAATGAACTGATACCTCAGACCCCCACAGCCAAATTACTTTAAAAATCCTATCTGTAGTTTTTTTCCTATTGATACAAAATACCAATTTAAAAACTTTGTGGTTGGTTAAGTGTAACGTTGACATAATTTTCTCATCAAAATTTAACACAATAAATAGACAGATATATGTATAGAATAGATATAATTCAGTAACTTGAGTCATTGTGCCGATAGTCGTGTCGGCCAACGGCTTAATTGCCAATAGCCTCGACCAACATCTGAAGAGGCTGGGCTCGCTGGGCAGCTGGATCTAGGGCTTGATTCAGAAAGCAGTACTTCTGGACACGGCGCGTATTGTTAGGAGGTTCCTCTCTCAATAGCACTGACGACCGGTAGCTCTGACCCTGTTCCCGATGCTGGTGGGCTACTATTTTTTATATTTTTAAATGTTTTTTTTTTAAATATTTTTTTTAATAAAAATATTTAAAAGTGTAAATACTATATTAGAAGAATGAATAAAGGAAATAATATGTAATACATTCTTTTAGAGAATTTAAATAAAAGCTTGCTTTTAAAAATATTTTTGTTTTATTAATTTATTTTAGAGTTTTCGCTGGTTTCGTATTCTTCTCAACAAACACTTTTAATTGATACTCATATCATGGGGGTGCATAAAAAACAACTAGACCGCCATCATTAGTATAGTCTGCAGTCATTCTAACTCCAATATGGCGATATTGGATTTCGAATGACGCCACTTCACTAACCATGTATTGTCATTAAAACTAAGGAGTTGGTGTGCAATTCAAAGGTGAAAAATGTATGTAAACACTTAAACAGCACAATCAGTTAGGGATATTTTTTTTTAATTCAGTTGCATGAATTGACCTAAACAAACATAAATACAAACATTGCAAGTTATTTAAAAGCTTCTAAATATAATACATAAAACTGTCATTAGATAAGTACCTATCGAAAAGCTTGTGTCAATCCTGATGTATGTCTTGGTAGAAATACGAACCGCTTTAAAAGCGATTGCCATTCGTCTTGCCCCTCTGGTTCAAGTACCTTCACCCTCTTTAATTTACTGATACCTATCTACAAGAGCTTGCAAGAACTTTGTACAGACTTACACCACTGAACTAATCTTGCACTGGAGGGAACCGCACTGATTGAAGAGAGACAACTTTTAATTGGTCTTTTGTCGAGCAAGTTTAATGTTATTAACTGGATATTCTGAACTGTGGTCGATTTAGGAGTTTAAGTAAGCAGTTATATGAGTTTAAGGGATTATTTCTATAAGAATGATGACGCTTTGGATTCCATGAAAAATAGCCTCTAAACCCACTGCTGGGGCATTAATAGGCCTCCTCTCTGTGAATGGTTGGTTTCATGGGTTCTCCAATGCAAGGTGTAAACGCTCTCTTTACGGATCCGTCAACCAAGCATTCTGTACATCAAACTAAGAAAACTCTACGCAAAAAATATTGCTGGACGACTTTTTTTTGGGGTGATCTTCACGGTTTGCGGTAGAACACAATGTAACGCACACAAAACATTGTGTTGATGGATGCATTGAATAGTACAGTGGTCATGGAGGTATTTAAAGTAAAGTTATTACCGATCATCATCTACGGGATAGACCAGAATCTTGTTAAGCGACAATCAACCAAAATTTGAATGTTTTCAGAGATCAAAATGGTACGATCATCGTTAATTCTGTAACTGTAGTCGATCGATTGGGTTTAATAACACCCATCAGTTTAGTATCGTCATAGGTTACATGAAAGCTCTTTTTTCACGACAGAATAAAACAGGTTATGCCCACTTCTTCCCACGTACTACTAATAAAATCATGTCAAATTGAAAGTCTTTCTTTATTACACAATTTTACGCAAGAACGTCACCGCTAAACTGGAATACGTTAATATCGTAAATTTTTACGCGGGTACTAAACTTTAGAAGTTTTTTATATGTAGAATGACTAGCGATGCGCTCCTGCTTCACACAGGGTTTACAACATTGAGATTTCTGACAGCTAAATGGGGTTCCGGCAGACCGAGGGGAAGATGGTGGGATGCCTTGAATGCCTTCCTCGTGAATTGACGAGAAGCAGTATACCATCATGGGACAGTATAGCCTAATTTAAATAAAATGATGAAAATATCAACGTCAAAATCGTTGTAGTTAAAAACAATACAAACAGACACAAAAGTCAACTTCAATTTTTAATATGTATGGATGTGTCGTTTTACCTGTCGAGATTTTAAGAACACTTACTTTTTGAAGTCGGAGATAATACAAAATTAGTTTTGTCGTGATTGGATTTTGTTATTAAAATATAGGTACTTGAGTTTTTTATGCACGTGTAGGTTGAACCCCTAAGATGATGAACTTTGACTTTGGCTCATGTGTAGTCACACAACAATATTTATTATTTACACCCACATTTATTATTTTTCGCCTGTACACCCTTTTTTTTTGGGAGGGGTCATTTGATGGGAAATCATCAAATGACCCCTCCCGCGCGGAAGGGAGTGTCAGCCTTTACCGACTAAAAACCATCTATGTTCCTTCTTTTGCCCTTTATGTTCCAGGGCCGCGGTATCTCTTTCGAATAGTCCCGCAGCCCTGGCAGGCTCGCCTGTACCCTCATTTTGCTAGTTATTGGAATAGGTCCACTATAACCAGCCAAAAACCCCGTCTCTAGACTGCTACAGAGAAATTCCTGATGGACCAACCCAAAAACACTTCGACCAACCTTAAAATTGAACCCAAATTAGAATAGGTCAGGTTTCAAATAAGTATATATACGAAAATCCCTCATCCACATTTAGCTCCCCATCATGGCGTTTGGTTTTTCCACGTATGTATACATAAATTCCTGCATTATATAGGTACTATGCAAATTGCAGGGCACACGGCTCGGACGGTGGGGCCGCTACTAATTAACTGCGGCTGGTGGGCTGCAACCCTTATATTAGAGCTAGGAGACCAGCGAGTTTGATTTAGAATTTGTTTGAGTAGTAAAGCATTGCCAATTTGCCATTTCAAAGGGAGGGAGTTAATGATGTTTAGTGTTATTAAAATTAGAGTTTTTCTTCGACAGTCTTTTGTTTTAAAATGAAATGTTGATGACAAATCAAATGATGTTAATTTTCGTAAAGGTACGAAGGAATTGTGAACGGGGGTAACACCGATTTCTGACATGTTTTACTGAAGTGTCTGATGTCATTTTGTCCGGACCTGTTTGACCGCCGCGGCGCCGCGACCTTTTATAAGATATTTTTTTTTAATCTTCTATATTTACGGGATTTTTGTTCACAATTGCGACGATGTCAATCCCATCGTACTTTTACAAATATTACCTTACTTCCTAAGCTAATTTAACTTATATAAAAAAATACTCATACGGAATGAACTTATTCTATTTTCTTATCAAATAAAAAAGTATATAATATTTTTGCTGCTTCTGAGGTAGGCTTAGCTAAAATACCATGAAACACTCCAACATCCATTACCGACAATTTCATCGCGTTGATAACTGCGTTTCTCTTATTAGTATATTTGACACATTCCACCAACACATGCTGTGCATCCTCTATCTTGCCACACACCTCACTTATAAGATCTTGTAAGACACTTTAACACATCAATATTTTATAACATAAAGATGGCGCCTATATTATCTGTGGTGACTGTATTAATTCCGAGAAAAGATGAAATAGGTAGAGGTGATAGTACATCCACAAACTTATATAGCTATTTATGTGTAGTTTCATC
This sequence comes from Eurois occulta, assembly GCA_950022335.1. Lineage (NCBI taxonomy): Eukaryota > Metazoa > Arthropoda > Insecta > Lepidoptera > Noctuidae > Eurois > Eurois occulta. The sequence continues at coordinate 20,125,012 of OX465478.1, forward strand.
CCATGTCATTAGTGCTTAGCCCGTTGCCAACAACATAGTACCTACACCAATCCAGGAATCAATACATAATCAGCCCATAATGTTCGTTAGAGGGGACCATCATCCACTCGAGTCTTCAAGATGCTACTGAAGGATTCCTGATGAAAAATCTTGTGGAGAAAACTCGTTTTTAAAAGCCCCAAATCACAAAGACCATGAATTTAATTGTTTAGGTAAGTGTTGTAGTATTTTGTTCAAAATTACATCTTCACACGGCACGGACCGCGAATGTTTGTCATAATATTTAAATTAAGGAATGTAATTCTTGTTACATTTGCACCCTAAATGGTGTAGAGGTAAAAGGTATTTTTATTTTTAACTTTTGTTAGACAAAATAAAATTTATTTTATTTATTTAAGGAAAAACAAACAGTAGCACAATAGAAATTAGTCATGATATCTTAATTAAAACATTTTAAAACAATTTATGCTACCCACTACGTTCTCCACAGATTACAATTTTAAAGTACTTAAAAAATGCAAGTAAGTATTTGGGGGTGTGAAGAACAGGGTGTAAAGTTCTTTATGCCTATAGAAAAGGGAGGATCCTCCGACCAGACGGGTGTTGTGCCTGGTGGGCTACGGCCCGACAGTTGTTGTCGGGTTCTTCTATATCATTGTTCTATATATACTCTTATTTAGATGTATTTCGATGTTTAGTTTATCCTCTGCGTCATAGATGGCGCTGTAGTACTTTTTGTTCTATGTTGCTGTAGTACTTTTTGTAGTGCCGCTATAAGTAATTAAGTAGTAAGCCTAGTTTATTAGTTACTTTCCAATTGTTTTCAAAAAGGCTAAGGCATTAAGGTATGACCGATCAGAAACTAGTTAGTGTCCGTTTTCACTAACACAAAGCGATACCTACAGAAAAAAAAACCAGTTGAATTTAACACCCAACCCAGCGCATAGTGTTGAACACTTAACTTCATTTGTGTAATCTATACTAATACTATAAAGAGGTATATTTGTATGTAAGTTTGTATGTAGGGAGAAATCTTCGGCAATATTGATCAGATTCCGAAAATTCTTTCACTAACGATAAGCTACATTATCCAAGAGAGTCATAGTCTACATTTAAAACGTTCCCGTGGTTTAATTTCCGTACAAAACGGGAGCGAAGCCGCGGCAAAAGCTAGTAATTAATATTAAGGCTTTGTTTTATGTCACTTATCGTGAGAATGGGCAAAATGGTTTCTTCTCTCACATAGTACAAGCTCGCTTGCAACAATTTTAGCTGAGTAAAGGTTTAAATAATTACATCTCTCCCAACTGAATTCACTAGATATACAGGGGTGTAACAAGACCCTTCACGAAGCTGGCAGCCAAGCAATCTGTACATCAAACTAAGTAGCTTTACGCAAAAAATATTGCTGGGAAACGATTTTATTTGAGGTGAAAAATCACGTTTTACGGTAGGACTCAATGTAACGCACTCAAAACATTGTGCTGACGACCCCGTACTATTTAATCCATCCAGGATTAAATAGTACGGGGCGTGGAGAAGTTTAAAGTAAAAATTTTACATTAAAAAACGTATTTAAAAAAAGTTGTAAAAAAGTTGGAACTCAAAGTTCTAGTTACTAGAAGGTTCCTAGGTATGGTCTAGAACAAATAAATAATCGCACTGACGGGGAGAACAAATGCCTTTCGGCTTCGTTAAGGGTCTTTTTACACCCTTAATAGGTAAAGGGATATTATAAATTGCATATCAAATAAATAATCGCCTATCAATACATACTCCTGCTGACGGAAACGCTAACCCTAGACGGTCGACGTCAGGGGCACCCCCAGTATAATGTGCATTAAGATTATTAACTGTCCATTGATGAAAAAGCTTTTGCTATTTTGAGTTGAATATTTTGCTGTGCAATCAGTAATTTTGATGGGAATTCGGAATCTTATTGCATAGAAAAAGGATATTTTTTGATTTGCGTTTAAATACTACCCATAGGTAAACCTTCTTCTTTTTCGTGTCGATGGTTCCTTTAAAGTTAAATAAGAACTAGAACTCTGCCATCTCATAAGCGTTAGTAGTGGCCTCGGACAGGTCCGTCAAGGTGCAGGTGGAGTTGCACAAGGACCCGCGGGACTAGCACGATGGTCACAAGCGCGGTGTATAAACGTAACGTAAATGCGTCGATTTGAAAAGCAAAAACTTAAAAATACTCGTTTCACTTAATTTTTTTTTTCTCATTTTTTAATTTCATTTTTTTTAGTTTGTTGTTTCATCATCTATGGATGTTACTGTCTGTGCTTGTTGCTAACATCATCATCATCATCATCTGCCTAGCCTTTTCCCAACTATGTTGGGGTCGGCTTCCAGTCTTACCGGATGCAGCTGAATACCATATTACATGGAGCTGCATATCTGACCTCCACAACCCAGTTAGTGCTAGGTAATACGATACCCTTCGGTAAGACTGGTTGTCAGGCTTTCGGGCCACTGATTACCTGTAACGACTGTCAAAGATCTACAAATGACAGCCGGGACCAACTGCTTAACGTGCTTTCCGAGACACCGAGGAAACTCGGTATGTAATGGGTGGTCACCCATCCACGGACCAGCCTAAGTAAGCACGGCTTAACCTAAAGATCGACCCGAGCGGCTGTTCTTATTTAGCCACGAGCTTGTTGCAAACAATTTAACTAAAATGCTATAGGGTAATTGTATTTTCGATTAAAAATCGACGTATTTATGTTACTTACGTTTACACCGCGTGCCGGTGCTAGAGTCTCTGTACAGGAGGCAGGTTAGCGCTGTGGCTTCACATTCATCCATGACCCTAGGAACTAGGCCTGCTAAACCAACTCAAGCCGGCGCCAGACAGTCATAAAACCAGTCCTAAAGGCATGTGCTCACTTATAATTCAGGCTGAGACGCCCACGTTCAGCCTAGCTCAACTTATAGAACATTACGGTCAACAGGTCTGGTCTAGAATCGCAAGTAAGGCTAAATCAGTAACGGTATCCCATTGTCTTGCCGATATGGAGACGGTTATGCCCTAACGGATTTGCCTTAAGAAGTGTTGAGGACTGGTGTATTTGCATATGATACTTAGCTATGTACCTACCGATTTAACATAACATAACATCATACCTGTAATCCCCGAAGGGTTAGGCAGAGGTGTACCTAATAGTACCTACACCCACATTTCGCCAGTTATGTTTTTAAGTCCTATTGTAATAGGACTGCCCTGTAACCCTTTTATACTTGTACATATTTATTTCTATTATAGTTTTGTAGTTTGTAAATAATTAATAATTTGAAGAGTACACAAATAAAAATTTGACAATAAACTAAAAATTTTAAGTACATAAAAAAAATAACAATAATACATAAATAACTCTACTACACCTCCAACAACATGAAGCGTGAATATAACTAACAAAACAAACAAAAGCTACTCCGCTTAAAATCTAATACATATTAATACACAATAATTATTCCGGTCCATACAGTAATTTGATTGTCATAGATAACACGTTTCATTTTGGTCAGTGCTAAATTGGGCGATTAGTAATAATAACTCAGTATCTATAAATAGCCACATTATAACACACATAAACCGTGAATTAGAAATAAAACCATAACTACATTGTCAAACTAAAATAAAAAAATATAGGTATGCACAAGGATCTTTTGGCGCGTGGCAAAAATCGGAACTGACGCTGCACTTTCGTTTTTCAATACATTTCACAAAACAATTGCAGAAATGTTAATGTAGTAAGATAGTATAAATGTTAAGTTAATAGTGCCCCTCTGAAAATAAATTTCATTGAAACGTCAACACATCGGAGTACCACTGTAGACCTGATATATTTCAGGTATTTTCAGGAATTATAGGATAGATCGCTTCACCGAGACCGCCCACAAAGTAGGTGAGCAGTCCACGGGACGACCTATACCATTCAAAAATATATTCGCCCTTTTAGGACATTGCCAAGAGTTACCGAGGCCCAATAATTTCCTTACTCAATAGATTGAGGCACGAAGTCGACTCGCATACTTTTGCTACTTACGCTTTCCGTGTGAACGAAACCATAGCGCGATTCAGAAACGTACACGAATAGTACAACGCCATCTATCGAGCGTGGGGTCCAACTTTTGCGTTTCAACTTGCCTGCCAGGGCTGCGGGACTGTTCGAAAGAGATACCGCGGCCCTGGAACATAAAGGGCCAATGAAGGAACATGGGTGTTTTTTAGTCAGTAAGAGTCTGACACTCCCTTCCGCTCCGCCCAGAGCGGGAGGAGTCATTTGATGATTTCTCACCCCCCAAAAAAAAAAAAAAAAGGTATTGTTTTGTTAAACAGATGAATGACCATAAAAAATAAACATTTTATGTGCTACAATAAGTGAGAAATACTAAATATTATATTATTATTGTTTAAAACTGATCATAATGATCAGTTTAATAGAACTGTTCACTGATGTCGGTCGAGTCAGTGATGTCGTCCACGTTTTTAGAGACAAATTAGGTTTTTAGCATAACTTAAGTTCATATTCGTCGCTATATTAACTCATCATGTCTATTCATTTAATTAAATAGCGAGTAGTCAGTGCTAAGCAAGTCTAGATATAATTTCTTTACAATGTCATGCCGAGATCGGGCAAAGTGTTATTGTAGTTTTCAGTAGCCCTGAGTCTTAACTTGAGCTCGATCGATGGCAATAGGCTCACCCCCTATCATGCCTGGCGTAATTGGACGCACTAATAGCCACATCTGCTTCTTAATGAATTAGGGACTGAAGATGTTGTGATATTATGTTATGTGTAAACTATTGCCAGTCGAAATAAAACAGTAATTATGTTTTATTTCGACTGGCAATAGTTGAAGGATGTTACCACACCAATCGATCGATGGCAGAATGGATCAACTTCGCCGTCGACTGATGTCGATCGATCGATTGATGTGGAAACACCCTGAGTAGCACCACAGCGCCCCAGACCCCTCTGTTTAGGCAGTACGCAAATGTATGTCAATGGGGAGATTAATTTAAGAATTCTACAGTCCCAAATCGGAACCACATTTAAACAAAGAGGATAACTGTTTTCCAAAGCAAATCCTCCTTTTCTATAAAATAATACTATAAAGAGGTAAAATTTGTTTGTAAGTTTGTATGAAGGGGGTAATCTCCGGAAGTAATGATCCAACTCCAAAAATTCTTTCACTGGCTGAAAGCTACATTATTCGAGGGTGTTAAAGGCTATAAATTATATTCATATCATACATATTAGCCGGGTTATCAAACTTTTTGCGGACGAAGTCGCGGGCGAAGTGCTAGTATTTAATAGGGTAGGTAACTTATTCCATTACCGGTCACTTCCGGGGGTCCACAGTTTGGGGTCTTCATCGAGTTTGGGGTCTTTATCAGTAGATTCCTATCTACAGTTAGTAAGTTAAGATTATGTAACAGTTAAGTAAAAATCGATAAGTTGAACTAAGGCGCCGTCCTATTGCCATCGCTCGTGCGATTATGCGATGTGATTTCATCGTGCGATGAAACCGATCGCGCGATGAGAAAACGTTTACTTTGTCTTCTTTGCGCTTGAGTTGGGAGTTGGGAGATCGAACGATCGTCCGATCAATACGATGCGTTGGTGATCGCGCGGCGTTTGGTCGCACGACCTTCAATAGGAGATTTAGTAGATATCAGTATGTTTGAACGCACGGTTGCACGATCATTTGTGTCGGACGGACGCATCATCGCGCGAGCGATGGCAATAGGACGGCGCCTAAGGGTAAAGGGCTGTCGTCAAGTTAATCTGAGATTAGCTGGGGATTAGGATTACCGTCAGTTATTGTTTGGACAGGTTGTACTTACTTTGTACAAAATAGCGCCTAAGAAGTGTTTAGTTTTGAACTAAATTATATTGTTCCAAGATACGAGTATCAAGAATTGACAAAATAATAATTGCTTGCATTTTGAGAACAGATCAAATCTATTTTTTTATAATTCAGATTTTAGAAGATCTTAGTGCTCGCACAGGCATAAAACGAAAATAAAAATATTCATAGAAATCCTCTCTCCTTTCTAAATCACGTGAGCCAGGTGACTAGCGTCGCGTCCTAAACAAAGCGATTGTTACACGAACGCGCGCAACACGCGGGTCGTGTCATTTAGTTGGGCAAACACGAAGTCGATCGCGTTCCAATTTACAAAACATATGAGAATAATGAGACATTGATACATTAATAGCTCGATCCACGTCCCCTATACCGCGTATGCTGACGATGCTCAACGCGCTGGACACCAACCCTCGATTGGACTTGTTTGCTGATAAATCGAAGACGATAATGTTGGAATCTTTGTGGTTATGTGAGAAAGCAGAGTAAACTGTAAAAGAATTTAGTCTTAATGGCGTATGCTGTACTAAATATAATAAATAAATTGAACGCGACGCTCGTGTATTCGCGTGACCGTGATCGCTCTGGTTAGGTTGCAGTGTAATACGACCGACATCAAAGAACACCATCTTTACCTTGACTTCAACAGAGGCAGAAGAGTACCAGTGAATTACAAATCTCTTCGTGTCCCTACACTTGACTCCCGAGTAATCGCGAGGCACTGTACATGTACACATGTACTATGCCTCGCGACTACTTGGGAGTCAAGAGTCGGATTCACACTAGGATTACACTCCTGAACTCTCCTTTGTACATGTCTGAGTACCTCGAGAGGTGTCAACGAGATATAAGTTTTCATTGAATGAATACTACAGTACATACGTACTTACTTGTTGTAGGAATCTTTTTTTCAAAAAGCGTTTTTTAGTAAAAATATATAGCATAATCAGTCTAAATGTTCCCACTACTGGGACACATGGCCTCCTCTCTAAAAGAGGGAATGGGCTATAATCCACCACGCGTGCCCAGTCCGGGTTGGTAGATGTCACATGTCTTCTAATTTTTGGTTCTAGTACATGCCGGTTTCCTCACGATGTTTTCCTTCACCGTTTTGAGAGCAGTGGTGATGAAATAAATTACACAAAGTAATGCGCCTGCCTGGGTTCGAACCCACAACTTACTGTTCGTAAGTGGAGGCCGCCACCAGTAGGCCACCGCTGCTCTAAAAATATATAATTTCTCTCAAAGTTTATGTCAAAATATTATTGGAAAAACGAAAACAACAACTTTGCGACATAAACTAGAGCGTTATAGAAAACCAGGAGGTTGTTTTGTTCAAACTTCAGGACTTTCGCAATTATGTCCGATCTTTATTATTCCCGTCACATAGACTCCCCTTTTGTTAGCCAACGAGTTCCGAAAAAAAGGGTTCAAATAAAAAATAACTTCGAAAAATGGAAATTTTCGTGTACCCACTTAATATTCCTCTGAATTCCTCTTCAGACCACACAGGCGTGATGTTATGATAAATTTATAATAATGTAATAGTCAATTCTATACGAAAATACATCCCAAATACCCTTCCAAGCCAAATAATTAATTGATATATACGGGAGAGCAGCGGTGACTGTTGAGAGTGTAGAGAGCAGCCGCGGTGGCCCAGTGGTAGCGGCCCCGACTTACGAACAGTAAGTTCTGGGTTCGAATCCAGGCAGGCGCATTACTTTGTATAATTTATTTTATCACCACTGCTCTCAAAAACGGTGAAGGAAAACATCGTGAGGAAACCGGCATGTCCTAGAACCAAAAATTCGAAGACATGTGACAATACCAAACCGCACTGGGCCCGCGTGGTGGGTTATTAAAGCCCATTCCCTCTCTAGAGAGGCCGTGTGTCCCAGCAGTGGGAACATTAAAGGCTGATTATGCTGTACGGGAATCGAACCCACAGCAAAATTGTAGAAACCAATCGTTATTTCTAGCTTTACCATTTAAACAAATTTGATATATCAACACTAACTTGTCTATGTAACTATTTAACTAATGACCCTCTTACACAACTCCAATTACCGTTAAAGATTTAAACCAACAAACTCATTTCACGGTTATATTTAACCTAACTAATTAACACCACGTTAACTGCAGATAAACCGAACGGTTAACGATACTTTTAATTGGTAACCGACAGATATGTACCATACATAATTTCACGCCCTTATTTCGCCAATGGTTAGACAGAGCTGGTAGTTAACAACATTAACCCTGATTTTGCCAGATATGTTTATGTAGCAAGATGAGAGCGAGATAATTGACATCAACCGGACCCAATTCTTAATTCAGGACCACTATTAATAAATTGGAAAAACCCAATTACATTTTTCCTGACCTGGGAATCGAACCCAGGACTTCGTGTTCAGCGGTCGCGGTTACGACTACAATACCTTGAAATTAGTAGGTACCTAAATAATACTTCAAAATATTTATTACTTAGCTGGCAAAGTGGAGAGCCTCGGTAACCTTGTGGTCGAAAGTATGACGATGCCGACCTAGGTGGTACCGGTTCAATCCTTAGGCAGATAATATGATTGGTATTGGGGTTTCTATCAGGAATTTCTCAGTAGCAGCCCCGACTATGCCTTAGTGCCCGGTTGATGGCAATAAGCTCGGCCCTTTTTAAGATAACCGAATCAATCAGACTACATACTTGCGAAGATACCGCTTTATATAATAATGTTGCAACGATTTATTATAATATGCATTCATAATTTTTAAAATGCAGACATGCAAATAATCATCAAAGGGTTTGTAAAATTAAATTAATTCAATAATTAATTAATTTCCGCAGTTCATTTAATCATGCCGATGAAATTATTGCAAGCATGCAGTTACTCTTTGAATATGGAGTTCGCTACATTTATTCATGAATGTAATGAAAACATTAAGTCACGCTTTTGCCTCATGGGGGTAACAGAACGCTACCTGCTCCGATCCTGTTTTTTCGGATGGAAATCATCAAATGACTCCTCCTGATCTGAGCGGAGTGGAAGGGAGTGTCAGACTTGTACTGACTAAAAACCCATCCATGTTCCTACTTAGCCCTTTGTGGTCCAGGGCCGCGGTATCTCTGTCGGACAGTTCCGCAGCCGAACTGCTGCGATCCTTACATACTCCTTTTACCTCGTCCACGTTCATACATCTGGTCATACACGCACGCCGGTTGCGCGTACTAGTCTTCTAACCTTTCTGAAGAACCTCACCAATAAGGTCAGTGTTTGTCCTTCTAGGGCGTCTCCTCCCGGCGTTGTCACTCACATCTGCCTTTTAATGAAAATTATAGCAACATTAATTGACGTGACTGCCTCGTTAGTCTTGCCACAAGCGCTACTGCTGAGCTTGAGGTCCTGGGCTCGTTTCTCGGGTCGAACAAGGCTTGGGTATTTCCATCAGGAATTTATCAGTAGCATCCGGAGCTTGGATTTGTGCCCGGTTGGTGGCAATAGACTCGCCCCTATTAAACCGATGTTATGTAGGTGTACAATAAGTGCACCTCTGCTTAACTCCTCAGGGATTACATACGTGATATGTTATGTTATTCCATAACCTAATGACTCAATATCATTGCCCAATGGTACACTTTCTAGTAGCCGTAACATTTTTTAGTCATTAACCCTATTGTAGCAATTACTCTTTGTTTGACGTAACGGACCTCTAACTGTGAATATTGGGTCACGGTAATTGGTAAACAGGCTTACATGCCTTGTTGTCGGCATTGTCGGACGTTGCAGGCAAGAAACAATGTCTTATACTTCCATACATGAGAAACAATGTACAAGAAACAATGTCTTATACTTCCATCTTACATTTCTTGCCTTTGTATAGATTCTTTTTAACGATTGTTTGTGAATGTGTGAACAGTGTAGGCCTTGTAGATTCCTAGATGTGTGTTAACTTTTGTTAACCTCTTATCTTGTTTTCCGTTTTTCTTGTGTAGTAAGCAACGACTTATTGTCGGGCCTATGCTGTCCCCCCATACTTGAGTACTAATGCTGTAACATGATAATATTGTAAAACTAATCATTTTAAAAGAGTAACCATGGAGTTTCTTGCCGGTTCTTCTCCATAGGAAACGACCAACCCGAACCGTGCACCTTTTTGTCGACGTTTCATAAGTGCCCATGTAGGCCTATGTGAAATAAAATATTTTGATTTTGATTTCATAGCTACTTAGACATAGCAACTATAAAATATGAAATGCAATAAAAGTATTGAGGATGATTGTTTTTGATAAAATTAACATCACATAACATCACGCCTGTAATCCCCGAATGGTTAGGCAGAGGCGTACCTAATAGCACACCCATATTTCGGCAATTATGTTTATGTCCCACGTAATAGGGGCGAGCCTATTGCCATCAACCGGGCACAAATCCAGACTCCGTGGCTGCTACTGACAAATTCCTAAAAAAAATTAATCTTGTGGAAATGGGGCTTTTATTTTCCAGATTTTTTCTCATTACTGTAGTTATTCCTTGTAAGGGATAAAAGTAAAATTTGGAACTGTACTACATCTTACCAATGTTATAACTGTGAAAATAAAGTCTGTCTCGTTTATTAACCTTTGACGTCTTATCGGCTGAACGGGTTTCGAGCACTCGGATAGATCGCAAGCCTGGACATAGAACTCTTTTTTTTTTCGCTATATTTTTGTTACCTATGAGGCTATGGCATACATAATGACTTTTTTTATCGAGAAACACTGTCTCCCAAGTCACATGTGAAAACCTAGTTTGGGAGCCAGGGGACCTATCTGTGGGACATAATCTGTATGTTATATCTTATGATGTCTGTAACAATGTTGTCACTGCATTGAAATTTTTATTTATTTTTTTTTACTATAGAAAACTTTTTGCAGCGAGAAAATCGTAGTAACACACAAGTATAGCTTCGTAGACAGAGCAAATTACAAAATGCTAATAAGATAATTAGAAACTATCATTTAAAGTAAAAACTTTAAAAATGGGGTTTTTAAAATTACAGCTTCATTTTAAAAAAATCTCTACACATACCCATTCGAATTTAAAAAATCTTGGTCAACGAAAATAAATAACATACCTTAAATATGACTTCCGAAAATGGAAGAAAAAAACGTGTTGCGCCGACCCCAAATAACATGGGACAAGGGCAGGAAGATGATGATGATGAAATATGACTTCCGAAAATTATTCAGAATCATAAAAAAAATATTACATTACCTATCTTTAATTAGTGAACTTTTAGTTAAAAGTAAAAAACTTTATAAGTACTTATTTTGGGTCTGTAAAGGTGGATGAGCAAAATTATTCAGATTGTAAGTTACATGAACCACAGTTAAATTAGCTGTTTAGTTGTAACAGTCGATTTTTTAAGTACCTTTTCACCACCACCATTGACATATCCGTAACCTCTCTAATGAAATTCAGGTCCAGTTGAATACCAACCGTCGTCGTCGGGCACTAGTTGCCCGGCATTTTGCTGAACTGGGGGTCTAAACTGGCCGCTTCATAGAATCATAATAGGATAATAATATGAATTACGTTTAAATTCTTAAAATGGTCATAGACGTACCTACTATTATGAATTGTCACCTTGTGGGCGCAGCCGTGAGGCACGCAGTGTTACATTTCTTGTTTAGATTTAAGTTTATTTTTCTTATTTTTTTGTTTTTGTTTTATATTGTATGCACAAGTGGTATGTGCCAAATAAATGTACTCTCTTTCTTTCGTTCCATTTTATTCCACACAGCAGTCAGTGGAAACAGATGAGTAGTGTTTTTTTTTAAACATAATTTCACATTAACTAATTTCCAATATTCTACATGTAAACCTCACTTAAACAAGATACCTAGTTCAAACTCACTAACCGGGCGGCTGATTTTCAATCATAACAAAGTAACAAATTGTTGAGTCAACCTACTCTTTGGTTACCAATAACAATGGCGGTAACTCCTGAGATCTCGGTATTGTCGGGAAATTCTCGTGAACTCGGGAGTATCCCAGGATATTCTCGAGTATCCGTAACTCAATGAATTTGTTTAGTGAATAGAGGGATACTTAGACAGTTGATAGTTTCTGTGGGTTGATATTATTATTGTTGTTGTAATTTACTATGAAACTAAGGTTTCAGAGAATATTAGATTTTGTTGCGCTGGCCCGTTTACTGTTACGAACTTGATTTTGCTCAAGGTTGAAGGCCCAAACCTGAGATGTTATTATGATAAATTGCCCAACACGAAGTAAATCGTAGTGATCGTGACTTGATAGACACCAGAAAAAAGTATTTGTAACATGATAAAAAAACAAGAAAATACCTTACTAACATCATCATGTTCTCGCCCTTGTCCCATGTTACTTGGGGCCGGAGCAACACGTTTTTTTCTTCCATCCTCTTCATCAAAAAAAATAAATTCGTCCATCGTTTCCTTGGTCTTCCTCTCCCTCTCCATCCATCAACTTTTATATTCATCACTCTTTTAGTCACATGCGATTCGTCTCTCCTCATACCATGACAGTCGATTCCCTTTCAACAGTGCTGGAACTGGGGCAACTTTCAAACTCCCTCTAATATACCTTACTTTATCCATTCTTGTCACACCACATATCCACTTAAACATTCAACAATGCCAAAAAAAAGAACTTAGATATTTTCAATTAAACAATAAAACGAATAGTTAAGGACACCAAAAACTCAAGCTATATTTCAGCAGGACTCTTTACTACCCTATTGCAAAAGAATAGGAAACCATCCAAACCAACTGGCAAGAAGTTTAATGGCGGAACAACCAAACCACACATTTAAAAGACTAAAGAGACGTGCTCCACAAGATCTTGTCTATCCCAAATAAAAAAAGCCGTACTAGATAGACATATCATTGGATACTGTACCATGCGCGCCATATTTTCTAAATACATAAAATCCAGCGAAATGTCGAAAAGACAGCTTGCAGGACGAAAAGGAGATTATAAAAAAAAAATATATATTTCAGCAATTCATCACCCACCCAGTATTTCCTCAAGCCAAGTTTTATTCCTACTTTTCAAACCATTTTACTGAACCCCTATTTAAAATTTAAACCCCCACGTTTTTTTCCAAAAAACGGTCATGAATATAGAGAGAGCCGTGTTAAATAAAAGTGCCGCACTGATATACCGTGTGAATAAAAGTGATTTAACATTTAATTATGCCCGGGGCATGATTTATGGGTGAACTCCTTATTAACGGCACCGTTTCAAACGTGACATACAGACGGACAGGTTGATGAGCTTAACGAGCTTTTAAGTGTCTTTTTTGGAGATTTAAATGCTAGGTGTGTGCATCTCCAGCCCCATGACAAGTAGGTGTAGTAATTCGTTTACCGGTTCGAAAGCACTCGCTTCTGAAGTTTGATAACTGAATGGGTTTGTGGTAAACGATTTTTTTCTTATTATGCTATTATTTGTGACGAGATTGGCCATAGAAAACCGCAGGGAGAGTGCAAGCTGTGGGGGAGGCATTTGCCCAGCAGTGGGAAAATATAGGCTAAGGAAAAAAATAATTACATTATGATCACAATTCAATAAAATCTATTTTTCTTATAAAATAATATTCTTACCTATCCATAGTACATAAACTGCTGTTGCGACTGTAAGTAACTTATAGGACTTGATTTTGATTGTCATGGATTTGTGGTTGTTCCTTTTAAATCCAAATATCTGGGATTCAAAATTTTAAAACCAAAAAAAAAGCTAGAGTTTCTTTGTTTCAACGGAAATCTCAGGATCTCGGTCTGATTTCAAAATTATTTTCGGATTTGATAACGCAATTTTTTAATGGATTCCTTCGTCAAAAATTTATTCGGATTGAAATATTCTACTAATATTAAATGTAAAGGGAACATATTTAGATGTTATTTTTTTCCTTTATAAAGGGTTTCATGTGTCGGGGGGTTTCTTTGAAATTTTAATTATTATTTATTTGTAGGTACTCCTGTTTTTTTGAGCCAAGGTGAAATGGTGTCTATTGCTTAGGTCACGCGCTCCACACCCCTGTATGTCACGGGTACGCATTACATATTATTATAAGTTATTATGTCACCCCATCGCAGATTTATGAGCAACAAAATTAAATATTTACAATTTGTTGAAGAATTAATCTTATTTGTATGACGTTAATCTTATATTGTAATGAGTTATATCTTTTTAGAGGTAAGTTATGAATTGCGCCAAGTTTATTTAGAAAGTACTGAATAATTAAATTATAAAAAAAGAATATAAAATCATCTAATAATATTTTTACAAACACATCTTTTTTAATTTGAATATTTTTAAGTTGACTAACTGTAAACTTAGAATGTATTTTTTAATGATTAAACTCACTCTTTTTTCCTATGTATGTATGGTATATATGAAACGATATAGTATGAAAACACCATATTGTTACATATATTTTTAGAGATATTAAATATATTTTCAACTGGGTTTTTATCTACATAACCCAAAGTTCTAAATTCCTTTATCAACAGTCCAGTAACGTAGAACTTGGCTGACGACACTGCCATGATCCCAAACAGATGCTACATGAAATATAGCAAGGGGAGTCTGTTTTTTATTCCCAATGCTATTTATAAAAGATTTTATATCTATCAGACGAATTTATACCTTTTTAAATGGTTATAAATTTTAATAAACTCTTATTAAAACTACTAGGTACTCTTAGATAGAAGAATATGGCATATTTTATGGGCTTAAATATTAGGTGTCAGCAATTTTTTTAGAGTTGTTAATTAAAGTTTTCTAACGGAACGTGATGTATTTTTGTTTTAATATGAAGTTATTAAAAGACTAACTTTTTGCCTTATCGGTCTGGTGGTTGCATTCACGGGGCACAAGCTCCTGGGTTCTATTCTCAAATCGGTAAAAGTGTTATCGGGTTTACCATAAAGAATGTGTGCAGTAGCAGTCATGGAGTCTGGATTTGTGCATGATTGATGGCAATAGGCTCCCTGTTATATAGGACTTAAACATAACTGGCGAAATGTCGGAGCACTATGATACACCTTTGCCTAACCCTTCGGAGATACACAGGCGTGATGTTATCTTATGTTAATAGACTTGGTATTCCTTCGTATCTAGTTTATGTGCACCGAACCAACCACTTTTAGGTAAAGAACTTCTCCATAGAGACCAGTAAGCACAAAATACCCGTATTATCAAATCATATAAATTTTTATTTTTTATTTATTATAAAGCCATAAGCTACTGCCAAAGAAGTTTTGACTATATGGCTTAGTATTGTTTATACTTTTTATTATCCCGATAGTATCATACTGAGTGGCAGTTTCCGACATACACTAGGGCGACGCCGTTAGTATAAGTTAGTATATTTAGTACGTAGTAGCAAGGCAAATGTCTCCCCATAAATTACCAAAAAGACATGACTGTACTAGTTAAAGACATATTACTACGATTAAAACGCTAGCTCCTGGGCTAGGGTGCTTAGGCACAACCGCATAACCGCACCGCATTGTTTAGCGCTAGTTATCGAGATTACACGCTATTATTTATTCATGCAAGTACTGTCGCACATAGAAAAGCAAGAAAGTTTTGTTTCTTGAAATAATGTAACATATGAACGAACTCAACATGTGCTAACATAACATAATGCTTATAATCCTCGAAGAGTTAGGCAAAGCTGTGCCTGTAGTACTCCCATAGCTAGGTCTAAGTCCCACGTAATAGGAGAGCACATTATAACGATCAATCTGGCGCAAAAACAGAAACAAATCACTGAAAAACCCAATAACACTTTGCTCGAACTGGAAAACGAATCTGAAACCTCATGATGATTAGTAGCGCTTGTTACATCTAACTCACTGAGGCAATAACGAAGCAAAAATTGTTTGTTGCTCAAAAATATTAGTTTAAGTAAGAGCTAACAAAAATATAATACTAAAATCTAACCATTTTAATATGTACCTTTAAAACCAACAAAAAACAAATTTCTGTTCTCCAAAAACAACCTCCACTAGCCTGCCTAGAGTAATGCCCTGACTGTACCAACATATCGATGAGTCTAACAATTTATTATGCAAATTGAGCCGCCAGCCCGCCAACCTCGGACACTGATCTGTGTATAAAAACGTAACCCTACGCTGAATAGGTTCGTGGTTTGTTAAAAAAACAACATGGCGCCGATTTTTGCAGCTTTTATAAATGAAACGTTTTGCTGGAGAAAACAGCTGGTAAAATAATAAAAGCAAGTCTGTACGAGTATGAGATCAGAAAATTATCTAAGTAAAATTGATGAACCTCATTAAACCAAGCAGCAAAGTATATCTATTTATAATAAAGTAATAATCTATAGTACAACTTAAATTAGATTTTCGTGTCTGTGTGACTACGTCGTTCTTTCAAGCTCCGCAACCCATTTTCAATCGGATTTTTACCTAGTTAGTTAGTTTAAATGAAATTAAATTAAATCTTTAAAGGAAAGATTTAATTTAATTTCATTTAAACTTACGTGAAATAAAGAAAACTCGATACTTAATCAAAAACAAGGGCCAAAGTCTGTCTTTAAAAAAGTAACATATTATTATCAAAACTGTATATTTTAACACGCTAGCTCTCCGCCTACAAATCCGACCAATAATGACACGACATTATACTGTCAAAGCCCCGATCCCTTTAATTTGTAACAAAACTTGTTGACTTTTCCCTTTTAACAGAAATACTAGTCTGTAATTTGTAGCTTGAAACAGTTGTGTGTGAATCCCTTTTAGACCAAGTCCACAGACTCGGGCGACGACGCGTAATCACGAGCGCGTCTCTTGTTTCCTTCGCATCGCATCGCGGTTACTCGCAGCATTAGGTACTCCTACCCTTATTAGTCCTTTTGTTGGGGTCGACGCAGCTCGTGTTCATTTTCGATATTTCTCTATCAGTCGTCATCTCATGAGACAGCCCCTTTCCAACCACACTTTTCACGCAGTTCATCCATATTTTTTTTATCCTCCCAAAATCTTACGGCCATGCACATTTATACTCAAAAATTTCCTCACGACATTTTCCTCATTCCATTGCATCACGCACGGTTGGCGCACTGTCTGAGAGATTGACTGGTGCGCTGCGTGTCGCTGGTTCGATTCGATATGACCCCAATATATTTAAGTCACGAGTTCATGGCTTCTGTTGGGTTAGCTCGTTCCATCGTCGACCTCATCTCTGTCCTCAGGACTAGATTGAGGTCAAGAGTAGACATATTTAATATATAAAAACAACCGGCACGGAACAAACATTTGAATGGCCTACAGGGTCTGGCTGTTGATATGATTTTAAATGTTTGTAAACGCACCCACAATACAGGAGAAATTCCTAGTTTGGGGCAACGTTTACAAAAATATCATGCCTAAAACCATGACAACCGATTACGAGACAACTTTTTAATCACCGGTGTCACTTTCAGACTTCCTTCCTCTAGCATAGGTACCTACTCTCTTCTTTTGCGTTTGTCCGCAGTCACTGTGGCAACATGCAAGTCACTTGAGCGAGTAGCTCGTGGCCAAGGGGTAAGGTCTTTGATGAATAATTCCTACGGCCAGTCTGAAGGGTTTTCGGTACTAATTGTAGAGTTTGAACTAAATATAGAAGGTTAGAAATAAAGCCTTTGATACTGTAAATAGAATGGTGGCATTATTAACGGTTTGATACTTTGATGATAACAGTGATTGGTTAAGTGGTCCTATCTGACGTTGACTTACAGAGGAAAGTAATATTTTGGTTTGACTTTTGTAATAATGGATGGAAAGTGTATGTTACTGGGGTATTTTATTATTTGAATTAAAAAAAAAAATTGAATAAGTATACATTTTTACATTAAAATAACATAAAGTAACTAACTTAACAATAAACAAACAAAACATGTGCGAGTTCGACTCGCGTGGAGAGGGTTCCGTACGTTAATAATCAAAATTCCGTAACTTGTTTTAAAGCTGACCCAAAATTGTTACAATATATTTCTTATAGGTTTTCCTGTAACCTGTAATTTGTTACTTAATTTTAATTATACTGTGTGACTTATAGCTTGCGGGAGTAAACCTCGCTATTCAGGTCGGGCAGTGTTATTGTGTTTCTTAGTTGGGACTGGACTCAAGTCTAAAGTCCAGTTGGTTTTTTTTCATTCGGTCTTAAATATACCTAACTGGCGAAATGTTGGTGTAGGTACCTCTGCCTAACCATTTGAGGTAAACAGGCGTGATGTGTATTCATCATCATCATATCTAGATAAACTTTTCAGTTGAAAACCAGCATTTTTAATGTTTTACGTGATGAAATATTGTGATGAACGAATAAAATTATGTTAAAATTGTTATTGTATTGCTTTTCCAATTAAACATGAACGATGCATTTTTTCCATTACAGTTAAAGCAATAATCAGTTAACTTAACAAGATCGTAGTATTTTAACGATAACGATTTAAGTGCATTTTCGAAGCTATATTCGACTCTTGGCACGGTCTCCTGCCAAGAACTGAAATTAAGAAAATTTTTCAGGAAGATAATTTAAATTTAACAAGTATAAAATTTACCTAATAACCTTTTTACGTACCTATTCAATTTGGAAAATATCTTAATACCTGAGGACCTAGACGAAGTGATTTCCTATCAGCGATAACAAAGATGGATTGGAACCATATGGTGGAATAATGGAGACGTCAAACAGACACAACCTATAGACAATGCTTACGTAAATACCATTGAAAGTGGTTGAAGAAAAGTTAAAATACGTAATGTCGTTGAGCTGTTTGAGTTATAAGTCGAACTGCACGAGAACTGAAAAATGCTTGCACTGAATTGACGGGTTCAGATTTGAGTGAACCTGTATTGCTCGTGTGGTTCTTTCTTCAAAATACTATCTTAGACACTAATCTGCATGGTCCTCATTCGACTTGACCAAGATTATGTCAAGACTATAAAAGATACCCCTGAGTTTTTTAGGTGTGTCTTCTCAGAGTAGTGAGGTACGGAACACCCACATCTAGATTTAAAAAGACATTAATTTTGACGTGTAAAACTGTTTATAAAAAAAAACTTTACAAAATAAACATCATTTGCGAGGGTGTCATGTCTGGACTTTTATGCTGATTATTACATCTGCAACACGTTCATCCTGGTGTGGCAAATATAACATACTGATATTGTTACTACCAAGAAGTTCTCAAAAAATGTAATTTAAAAACTATCCACCTTTGAACTTCTATTCTATTGATAAAGCAATTTTCTTTCGCAAACTAAATCTTTCCAAGACGTATCGCTGCACAATGCCTAGATAGTTCCAGATCGTTCCAGGTCGTTCTAGATTGTTCCTTTGTTCTTATAAACATTAGTCTATAACCTGAATGCTTGAAAAGAAATCGTCGCAGTGCAGACAAGGGGATAATAGTGGTGTGCACCTTGATATCGATGTAGGAAACAAAATTGATACTGTTTAGTTATTGGTCTTGGTGTTAGTTGTCTGTTTCTACTCGCGTTGAATACGGTACTGGTAAGTGACTATCCAGTAGCATTGACTGATAAAGTAGTACCAAAAGTTTAATGCTCCAGGGCAAGGGGGCCAGGGGCCTCTTCATATACGGAGCGTGTGATTAATGCTTTCTCAAACGGAGAAGGCATGAACATTGATCACTAGTTCACCACGCTTACTCAAGATGGCTTTGTGGTTTCAAGCTTAACACAAAGTCATGGTTTAATTATTTTATTGCAATCCAGGGCCTATGCAACAACCATTATTACCTGTACAGTACCCACACACATTTTTAATAGTATTTAATCAATTATCCTTCAATACTATCGATATCTTCCTCGATAGCATCCCACCACTAGTATCGTACAGTTCGATAGCCATGCACCGTCGGTCCCTGGAGAAATAGGTACACGTGTATTAGACCTCTGGCAAGCTATTTACACAATTGTTTCGCTGATTTTGGCCCTCAGGGTCTCACAGAGAGGAACAATGGGAAAAATCTAACTTATTGATGCTATTTGTAGTTTATTTACAGTATTTGTGTCCAATTGTAAAGATTTCAGATGTCTATTGTGAAATTTTGAGGTTGTTTTTTTGAGTATGAATGTTGTTGGCTATAAAAGTATAGGAAGACCAAAGTAACAATGGATGGACTGTGGGAAGGATGATATAGTAAGAATATGGGTGTCTGATGAGATGACGAGTAATAGAGAAGTATGGAAGAAGAAGACACGCTGCGCCGACCCCAAGTAACATGGGACTAGGGCAGGAAATGGTGACGAATCACTACATAGTATAAAACAAAGTCGCTTTCTCTGTCCCTATATCCCTATGTATGCTTAAATCTTTAAAACTACGCAACGGATTTTGATGCGGTTTTTAGATAGATAGAGTGATTCAAGAGGAAGCGTTATTTTTATGTATATTGCACCCGTGCGAAGCCGGGGCGGGTCGCTAGTAATAAAAATATATCTAAAAAACTGTTTATTTCTCTTCAACAAATAAAGACAATGATGTAACGTACACAGGAAAAAATAAGATAACATACTTATTAGCACAATATAGTGCCAAAAATTGCAATTCAATGTATAACACGGATCAGAATTTTTAAACCAAATAGGCAAACTAATAACGAAGGATGATGATAGGCGGTTGTGATCACCACATACCATACCATTGCGTGAGATAGCTGTTTGTCACCCACTGTATCTCATGAATTAGAGAAATGATGGGTACATCATTTCCTCACCAACGAACGAACCACGAAACTCATCAATAAGGTAGGTGAGGTTCTTCAGAAAGGTCAGGCGCGTAGTACTCGCAAAAGGCGTGCGTGTATGACCAGATGTATGAACGTGGACGAGGCAAAAAGAGTACGTAAGAATCGCAGCGTTCTGTGGTTTCTGCCTACCCCCCCAAAAAAAAGGCGTGAGTTTATAGATGTATGTATGTAGGTAAATATTTTGGAATATGAGTACTGTTACTTTATTAATTAAATTGAATTAAATAGAATATTAATTATTTACAAACTACAAAACTATAATAGAAATAAATATGTACAAGTATAAAAGGGTTACAGGGCATCCAAAAATTCTGGATGGCAATGCTGATTCTTTGGCCAACAAATAGGCCCGCCCTCTGGTCACTACGTACTGTTACTTGTATCTACTACGAGATAGACTATACAGGGTGTAAAGGACAGCCCTCCGCAAACTGACAGGATGCATTCAGATCCTTATTTTGAATCATACTCCACCGGAATTTTTCTCAGAAAATTTTCGTTTTTTTATAGTTTTTTCAGTTAATATTCCTTTATTTAGATATTATTATATTATTTCAATGTAATTTTACATTCTCTGCACTCTGCAGTCCATTTATGTAAATAATACTGCTAAAATAATAAAAAACCCAACAACGGATGTTAAAATACTCTAACGAACGATGCGTGAAATCAGCTGTTCACTTCCTGCCTAGTAACAGACAGAGTTCATCGAACTCGTCGTCGTGCTTGCCGTTGGCTACGTGCGTTTTGCCACAGTAACGATACATTGCGTATGACGAAGTAAAACAAATCAAATTTATTAGATTCCCATAACGTTCCTGAAATAATTTCTTGTACCGATCCTCTTAGTATGTTATAGGTACTGAATTCACCCCATCAGTCTGTGGATGGCTGTTCCTTATACCCTGTAAAAAAAAATTTTGTTTAAAACATTTTGTTTCCATTAATTTTTTTAAATAAACATCATCTTTATTTCTTGAATTTTCTGCTAACAATTTATTACCGTGTTATACTGCCCCTATGTCCTATCATTTTAGGACCAACATATGAATGTTAAACATAGTTTGTAAACGCTCTTCACAGTGCTAAGGTCCCAGGACTTTAACAAATAGGCCTGCGGCGACCTCCTGATGGAAAAGGGATCTTGCGTATAAAGCTGAATAAGCTCTTCACTCTTGTGCCTGGAATATCACCGACACCTTTCAGGCAATCTGTGAAGGAAGGGGTAGGCAGATCTAATGGTTCTCCAACATTTGCACCAGTTACATAATGGGTGTAAAAATACCCTTAACGAAGCCGTAATTTTTGATAGTAAAGTGCTACTACACCATTGATGTGTTTGTGTTGTGTGTGCTTGTTTTTAATTTTTTAGTTCACTTTTGGTATTGCAGGAGTGTTTTTTAATGTTTTTAATTATTTGTTTTTTTTTTGACATTTGTATATGCAATATACTTTTTTTTTTTTTTGACATTTGTATGGGAATAATAAGTAATATTATTTTAATTTCGCATTATTACTTTTAATTATTATTTTGTAATGGATGATGATTCTTTATTTGATTTTTTGAATAGTCATATAGTCATTTGTAGTTGATAGTCATATTTTCCTTGATATTATGTTATTCTTTTGTCATTAATTGTAATGGTGGTATCTTTATTTGTTTTTATATACATAATTTGTTTTTGTATTTTTAATTAATGTAAGTATTTCGTTACTGTTTTATTTATGACTTCTAATTTAATTCTTTAATTTTATAATCTACTGTAAAATTTAGACACAATGTAAAAATTGTTAATGTAATGAAAAAAATTAAATCATTGCGATATTTTTTTTGTTCTAGCTAGACCATACCGGGAACTTTCTAGATAGTTGCGGAGATATTAGAGATTAACGTTTAAAAAAAATACATGTTATGAATGTTATAACTTTACTTTATACACCTCCATGGCCCTACATGGCTTTACTATTCAATGCATCCATCAGCACAATGTTTTGAGTGCATTACATTGAGTTTTACTGTTTAACGTCATTTTTCATCCAAAAAAAGTCGTTTCCCAGCAGAAATGTTTGCGTAGGGTTACTTAGTTTGATGTACGGAATGCTTGGTTCACAGCTTCATGAAGAATTCGTTTACATCTTCTATAATTGGCTAAACAGTCCTACGTGTGCCAACTAGGCATAGACAACTAGACCAATGAGATAATGAATCCGTACAAATATCTCACCACTATTATAAATAAGAAAGTTTGTAAGGATGGATGGATGTAAAAAAGAAATAAAGAAAGAATACATATAAGTTTTTAAATTGTCATGGTCACTAACATTATAATTAACACTAGAAACGGGACAAACACTCAAAACAAACAATGGACATGGTAAATATCCCGTTTCTAGTGTTAATTATAATGAAAGAATACATGTTTATTTGGCACATACCACTAGTGCCCCAAGGTAAAAATCTTCTAAACAAAACAAAAAAATATTGTGTCTCACAGCTGCGCTAAATGGGCTCAGTACATACAGTATGGATGTTAGTTACTCCTTCACGCAAAAACTACTGAACAGATTTGCATGAAATATGGCACACAGATAGTTTATAACCTGGATTAACACATAGGATTTTATCCTGGTAATACGATCCCGTGGGACAATCAGCAAACCGCACAGTATAATTCCTCCAATGAAAAGCCACTTATATCACAGAAGTTGCTTTCCAATGATTGTAAGGATGTATAATAAACTACCAAAATCATATAGGGATCTGCCAATCAATCGATTTAAAAGGACATTATTCAGATGGCTTTAAGAAAAATCATTTTATTCTGTGAATGAGTAGGTATCTCAACCTTAAGATTCACGTTGACATTTGCCTATCATTAATTTATTGAAAAAATTTTGACATTCTTATTATTGACATCACTACATATTATAAAACAAAGTCGCTTTTCTGTCCCTATTTCCCTTTGACCGCTTAAATCTTTAAAACTACGCAACGGATTTTGATGCGGTTTTTTTTTAATAGATAGAGTGATTCAAGAGGAAGGTTTATATGTATAATAACATGCTTAATATATTAGAGAACCACTGATAATTTCAAGATTTCTATTGTGAAGTCGTAAATAATTTCATTTTTTTCCGCTTACATTGCAAACGCAGGCTGAACCCTACGAGAGTTATCAAAATAATGTACTAAGTATTGTACACATTAAAAAGGTCTACAGAAAACTCCGCGATGGTATATGTCTATCTCTTATGGATATCCCACAATAACATGTTTTTGTCATTTACTTTTTACGCCAAATAATGGCTAATTTCCGAAGCGATTTTAACCAATACGGCATTAATCCTTATCCAATTAAATACCTTAAATACATTGTTGATTTAATATAGATCTATATGGCCCTTTACAGCATATGATTTAAAAGAATATTTTCGAAGATATTACAGATTTAAAAATTGCGGGACGTAGCGTTTGCGCCGGCACCGGCCGGCGCGGCGGCGAGGCGGACGGCAGCGTGCCTATAAATAGCGCGTCGGAGGCTTACAATGTAAAGGATATTGCGTATAGATGGTGTATTATTGTAAAGGATATTGTAAGCTGTGAACGTTGTATAAAAAGAAATTCTGTAATATATTAATTGTTATAAAAATAAAATAAAAAGTAAATAAGTAAAAATGTAGTGTATGAATTTAGATATTCCAAAGATAGTAGGAAATCTTCATGGTATAGGGAAAGGGGAATATAATTGTTTTACTCCAAATTTAACGCGTGCGGGCCACGGGCAGTAATGAATAAATCAAAACTACTGGATCAATTTTAATCATTTTTTCAGTGAGTGACATAGGCTATATATTTTACACCCGAAGCCGAAGTGGGCCGCTATGTTTTTATATACAACGTTCACAGTTTTTCTGTAGTGTATTTAGTATCAGCATTGCACCCGTATAATATACCAAATTATATTAGATTCACGTATTGTATTATTGTAGTCTTTAATTTTGGATGCTAGCTATAGCGAATTGTGCAACTGCAATAAAACTCGACCGGACAAATTCTGATTGGAATATGCTATTCGCAACAGTGGATTTCAATGCCAAGACTTTCGAACTAGCGTACCATTCAAACAGTTTAACAAAACAACGTGTTCGCGACAACGTCATTCGAAATGGCGGTTTTCGAATTCATGAGTTTTCGAACTGACTGAAAAAAAAAAAGAGTGGTACCACTCTTATTTTTTTTCGAAATAGCGTGCGTCGCAATTACGTATTTCGAAACTTCATATCACTCCCCATCGGTTACTGTACTACAATTGTAGCAAATAAACATTTCATTTAATAAGCTAGTTTACATTTATAAATGCTCAACTATCTCTGTCTGTCCGTATGCAGGCCATTGCAGCCAGCTTCTTTTAACACTTAAACCTCATAACCGGAGCGGCAATGGCACACCGGGAGAACATGACTTTGACTTAGGTTAAGACATAAAAAACGTTTTAACGAAGTACCTAGTAAGTTCACGTGAGATAATTTCAAATCTCCAAGCGCGCGGAGCCACAGGCTAAAGCTAGTTGTTAATAAAACGATAAAGCTTTGTTGTAGTAACTAAATAATCCAACGTGTTAAAACTACCTAAAACAAGAAAATAAAGCTTAAAACCTGCTCTAAAGCCGTGTCTACATTTAACATCTCCGCAAAACATTCTAAGCCTAAGGCATTCTATTTCACGCCGCATCAGACAGGGTTTTCGGCTCAGAATAATCCCAGCCTAGAAATCTAGAATTTCTGTAGCACGTGTACTTGAAAGGATGAATCTTTAAAATATTCGCGTATGCATTATTTACGCGGGCCTTTTGAGTGGTAGATTTTGTTTGTTTTATTTTGGACTCCGCTAGTGTAGACTGGGGTTTTATATAGTCGTAGGTGATCGGGTGCTTACATAGTGTGCGATTTATTTTCATGCTACTTTGTTTTTCGAGATTTAAATGTTCATTGACTTTCTCTGAGTACATGTAAGTGTTCTTAAGTGACTTAAACAGACTTGTCTATACTAATATTATAAAGAAGTTTTGTTTCTAAGTTTGTATAAATCTCCAATGTTTTGTATCTTATCGTTTGTATAATGATCCAATTCTAAAAATGTTTTTACTAATAGAAAGATACATTATTCGTGGCTGATTTGGCTATAAATAATATTTATATCATGCAAATTAGGCGAAGTATCACAGTTTTTGCGGACGAAGGCGCGGGCCTACTAACTACGATTTTCTCACGTAGTTTCCTAGTAGGTCCTTTTTAGAAAACATAACATCATAACATCACACCTATAATCCCCGAAGCGTTAGGCAGAGGTGTTACTTATGGTACACTCACATTTCGCCTGTTATGTTTTAGTCTCTGTAATTGTGAGCGACCCTATTATCATCAACCGTGTACAAATCCAGACTCGGTGGCTGCTATTGAGAAATTTATGTTGGAAAAACCCAATAACACATTGCTCGACCCGGGAATCGAACTCAGGACTTGATGCTCAGCAATTGCGCTCATTAAAATTTATCTAGGCGTTAGGATGCTTCGAGGGTATAAATACTCCCACACGTACCTACCTAAATACGTGTAAAAATAAAACCCTGTCTTTGCTGAGCTGGTAAAAAGATGGGCATAGTGATAAACGTCTATGTCTGAAAATAAACTTTTGATCGTCTATTTTGTAATCTTGTTTAATAGAAATTTAAGAAGGATACAAAATTGACTAACTAATCACCCAAATATCAAAGTTTCGAACAGCATGATTCCTTAAAAGAATATCTAATTAAGCGAAATATAAACTAAAAAAACACAATTCTATCAGAAGCTTAAGCCCAAAACACACAAAACATTCAATAATGAAAACTTCCAAACAAGTGGAAACAAAAATAATTTTTCGCTCGAACTCCCCCTAAAGGCTCAGTTCCATTGCTGCCCACGGCTAAGCTATGCTAGTGCTAACGCATAGCTTCGTTGTTTCATCTTGTTTGAAAATGTGGGGTATCATGACGCGATGTATAGTATAATCGACATCGCACTTGGTTTACCACTTTTGGCAACAATTCACAGTGACTTGAAACTTCACTATGATTGAAACTATTTATTTGTCACGTAGACAAGCAGACCTTAGAGCCTAGACAAACTAACAGTTATTAGCTATAACAAAGATGAAAAATTAAAAATTGTATAGAACTAAATTATAAGCCAATATAACCTATTATTTCCATTCCGTTGTAAGTTACTATGCGTAAAACGAAACGTGTTTGTCAGTTTGATAGGTCCTCTTGCTGTTTTGTAGCATATTCAATGCGATGCCCAAGGATGGGCATTAAACTGATAATGGTCGATAAAGTAATTCGTTGCTGTCAAAAAATGGAAATCTTCAGCTAACATGCGTAACCTGTCCGCGTATCCTAAGCGGCAGTGGAATCGCGCCTTGATTCCCCTCGAAACTTTTACATAATTAAGTTTTAATTTCTAGTTAGAAACTAGGAACTAATTTATTGGAATGTCGAAAAGTTTTTCTTTTTTAATGTTTTTGGACCGGACGAGAATCGCGTTATGGTGAAGAGAAATGGTGTCTGTTACTCAAACAGGAATAATTGTAGATGAAAATTTGTGGAAAGTTTACGAAACGAGTTATTCGATAGCCAATTTTCGTAAAACTCGATATGATTTTTTGACAAACGTGTCGTTGACAATATCATATCCTCGTTGGTCTAGTGGTCGTGAGCAACTGTTGAACTTGAGGACCTGGGTTTGACTTCCAAATCGCGTATAGTGTTATTGGGTTATTCTATCGAAATTTCTCAGTAGTAGCCCGGAGTTAATATTTCATTTAGTCAGAATTTGTCACGCAACCCCTATTACATGGGACTTTAATATAACTCAGTGAACTGTACTATACCGTTGGTATACCTCTACATAATCCTTCAAGGCGTACAGCCTTATGTTTCGCTATTAATTGTGGTACTTTTTGCTAGTTTGCCGTTGGTCCCAGCTGTCTTTTGTATATATTTGACAGTCGTTACAGGTAGTCAGTGGCCCGAAAGTCTGGCAACCAGTCTTAACCACAGGGTATCGTATGACCCAGTACTGACTGGTTTGTAGAGGTCAGATAGGCAGTCGTTCCATGTAAAATACTGGTATTCAGCTGCATCCTGTTAGACTGGAAGCCGACCCCAACATAGTTGGGAAGAGGCTCGGCAGATGATGATGACTTTTTGCTAGTTTGAAGCTTGCCACGGGTTACTTTTTCTACTAGAAATAATACTATGAGCTCAAAGCACTCTACTTTGTAATATACAAAACTGATGGATTCTATTTTATGCTTTCAATCTGAAATGGGAGCAAAAATAATTTCCGCCAGACGTTTCTTAACCTATAAAGGCATGTCATATCCATATTTTATGGGTTTTGTATCAAAGTTATTATGATACTGTTGGATCAGATAAATAGACCTAGCGAAATAAATTCTGGTCGAAAATATTTTGTTCAAAACAAGCCTATAATTCCGGATTCCTTGTTAGGGAAATCGGTTCCCATCAGGAATTCCTCAGTAGAAGCCATGGAGTCTGAAGCTGTGCCTGGTTGATGGCAATAGGCTCGCCCCCTATTACATGGGACTTAAACATAACTGGCGAAATGTGGGTGTACCATTAGGTACACCTGATGGCGTGATCTCGAATCTGATATGAATCAGAAACATTAGTTTGAAGTAGCCGTAGTACCAACATCAGAGAACTACAATTCGGGTATTCCGTAGCCCTTTGCATAAAGGGGACGCATTGTATCCGAATTCTATCAGACCAATTCGGATGACACTCTGATTTTGAATTTTGAGTTCTGGTCTTGATCAAATGCAGTGCATAATTCAGACAGAGAACTACGCATTCATTATTTTTTTTTTTGGTAATGGCATCTCGCAGGTCAACCTAATAGGCTGTCTTTTGCTTAACCGGACTATCCTGTGGGTGCCTTGAGTGTAAGGCTTCCAGCCAGGAGACGCGTTCACTCAACATCTTACATTGTATTTATATCTGTGTGCTGTGTTTAGCAATAAAGATCGGATTTGAAAAATAACTATTCCTATAAACATTGAAGGGAAATATCGGTACAGACAGATTATTAGATTTTATCAATTGTTACAAGTTAACAATTTTGCTTCAGAAAGAACAAAAAAACTCACCACCCGAATTCACCAGATTATAGTTACTTACCTATAAATGGCTGATTCTTTACCTGTAAGGTTTAAAGAAATCCCGCAGTAATAAATGGGCCATTTTAAAAGACCCCGCTGTTCCCAAACGGCTTTGTCGATTGCCTTGAAAACATGGAGTCGATAGTGAATGGAATTCAGAAGCTAGGTGGTACTCGTAAATGCTTCAACACTACATCCCTCGGTAAGACTGATTGTCAGACTATCCAGGCTCCTGAATCTCATAATGACAGTCCAAGATTTACGAATGTCAGCCAAGATCAACTGCTTTACGTGCTTTCCGAGGTAGGGACGTCTGGAAATGTGATGAGCGCCTCCACTCCTTGTTTGCCACCAACTATTATTAAAAGTATATTATGATATTGACCTTCTCAAATTACGGTCATCATCATCATTCTCTTTCCTTTATCCCAATTTATTTGAGGTCGGCGCAGCATGTCTTGTTCTTCCATACTTCTCTATTACTCATCATCTCATCAGACATCTCGTTTCTTGCCATATCATCCTTCACACAGTCCATCCATCGTTTCTTTGGTCTTCCTCTACTCTTATACCTATTCACATTCATACTCATAACTTTGACATTTTTCTTATTCCTCCGCATCAAATGCCCATACCACGACAATTAATGAGTAAAGTTACCTTTATTTTAACGCCGTATATCCTCGTTGGCACTCCTTTTCTTCAACACTCTCTGCCACAAAAGGTAGCAAGCATTTCGCTTAACACCCCATGGGATACGAGGACGTTTAGAAACCTTCATGCCGTGCCCATGGGGATCAGCAGCGACTCATGAATGTCAATCAATTGCAAATGGTTTGTTTGCATTCGCAATGAGCTGTTTTGTTGTGTCACAATACAGAATAATAAGGTCGGTACTTTGTGTTGGAAAATGTGTGAATGATATTGGTGAGGAGCTCGTGGCTTAATAATACATGCCACTCGGGTCGATCTCTAGGTTAATTCATGCTTGCCTAGGTTGGTCCGTGGATGGGTGACCATCCATTACATGCCGAGTTTTCTCCGTGCCTTGGAAAGCACTTTAAGCCGTTGGTCCCGGCTGTCATTTGTAGATCTTTCACAGTCGTTACAGGCAGTCAGCGACCCAAAAGTCTGACAACGAATCTTACCAAGGGGTATCGTAATACCCAGTACTAACTAGGTTGTAGAGGTTAGATAGACAGTCGCTAGATGTAAAATACTGGTGTTCTGCTCATCCGATTAGACTGGAAGCCGACTCCAACATAGTTGAGAAAAGGCTAGGCAGCTGATGACCATTATTACGTATTTTTGCGGGTAAGCCACACAAACGCCACGGCAAAAATCAATCGACCTTACTTCCATATTGTTCATCGTAGGTCCGCCATACCTCGTAGGTCATTGTTTTCATAAGTAGAGGCAACTATAATACGAGTATGTATATTATGATCTAGCAAAGTTAATCATTCTGAAATATTCCTGGACGTGAAAACTGAACCTCAGACCTCGGTTCATCCATTGAAAAAACCCGCAGCATCACAGACAAAGCCAGCAACCATCGCTACTCACCTACATATTTTATCAACAGAGTCGCTATTTTTATAGCGGCAATAAAAACAGGTGATGTGACGTAAAACTGCTCATTTTATGTTCATTCCAGAAAGAAAACAGGATTTGTTTGTTCCTTATCTACCCCACAAATCACGGATATACCTATGAATATGCTGATATGTCTTAAATCAATAGTTAATCAAGCAATCAATAAATCTATGTTGCTTAAGACAGTGATGGCCTAGTGGTGTGACAGTCGGACTGCCAAGTCTCAAGTCTCAAGTTCGAACCCAAGACACGCAACTCTGATTTAAAAATCAGAGTTGCCAGGGTTCCGTACCCAAAGGGTAAAACGGGACCCTATTACTAGGACTCCGCTGTCTGTCTGTCTGTCCGTCTGTCACCAAGCTGTATCTCTTGAACCGTGATAGTTAGACAATTGAAATTTTCACAGATGATGTATTTCTATTGCCGCTATAGCAACAAATACTAAAAAACAAAATAAAAAAATATTTAAGTAGGGCTCCCATACAACAGACATGATTTTTTTGCCGTTTTTATAGGTCGACTCGCACTTGGCCGGTTTTTGGATTCATGTGCGTATTGTATAATTATCACTTGCTTCGGTGAAGGAAAAGACCGTGAGGAAACCAGCATGTCTGAGAGATATTTCTTGACGACATGTAAAGCCAAGTCAGATGGTCCGGAGCGAGAGGGAATGGGAAGCCGTCACCTCCTTCTGCGAAGCAGTCATGCTAGCGAAGGAGGTGGCGCAACGTGAGAGGGAGAGAACCTCACGTCCCAGCCGCCGCAGGAGACGGCTCAGGCGTCGGGGGCCACGTGGTGGCCCTCGGCCACCGTAGGCGCGGGCCTGTGGACGGTGAGTAATGGGCTAGCTCGCCGTCCGTCCGTCTTATAACAACAGGCCGTGTCGACGGCGCGTTTGTGTTCCACAAACGTGCACCTCAAAGAGATGTCAGCAAACCAGAGGGGTCCGCAAGGGCCGATGCCTGCAAGGGCTGCGGGACTGTTCGAAAGAGAGACCGCGGCCATGGAACACAAAAGGCAAAGAAGGAACATGGGTGGGTTTTAGTCAGTAAAAGTCTGACACTCCCTTCCGCTCCGCCCAGAGCCAGAAAAACGACCCCAATTTGATGATTTCCCATCCCAAAGGTGGCATAAAAACTCTGACACCAAAAAAAACTAACTCCACGAAAAACACTCTCTCACGAAAACTAACTCCACGAAAAACACTCTCTGACGAAAAAGAAGCCGGCCATAGACGATACGTTATACATGTGCAGTTTTGCCTGTACAGTCAAACTGTGACATGCCTGAACGTATGTATGACCAAACTGAACAGTTATCTTCAAGGCTTCTCAGAAGTCATACAACTGGACAAAATCGTGGACAGGGACCAGGGCTTGACCCTATTAAAACATCCCAAACTCAGGGCTTCAAAAACAATTAATTGCTCTTTATCATGGAAACGGTTCCCGGGATTGTTTCTCATTTCAATTGTATAGCGCCACAATGCTGTGGATTAATACTAAACCGGTATCCGCAAAATTAATAGAAATGTTGGGAACAGTAACAGAATAGCAATTAGTATCATTGTTTGTTTTTTCTATAAATAGATGGTGGACGTGACTTCTCTGTTTCGATTCAGTAATGTTTGTGTTCTATATTTAGACATAGAATTAGCCAGGGTCCTCTTCAATCTTATTTGTTATAGAATTGATTAAGAAATGAAACGTTATTATCAGAAGGCGTATCCTTTGTAGGGTTCCGTACCTGAAAAGGAAAAAGGAATCCTTGAAGGATCCTTATAGGATCACTTTGTCGTACGTCTGTCTGTCTGTCTATCAAGACCCTTTTTCTCATGAACGCGTAGAGTCAATCAATTTGATTTATATCAAATACTCGTGTGTACGATTTCTTTCAAACTTGTAAGTCAACGCGATCAAAATAGACTATAAGTATCACACATATTTTGCGATTTCACTATGGAATCAAAAACTATAGGGTACTTCCCGCTGACCTAAAATCATGAAATTTGGCAAGAAGCAACGTCTTACAGCATAATTATGTAGATTTTTCCCTTTACTTGTGCTTTAGGCTTGTGCTTCTTGACAAATTTCATGATTTTCGGTCAACGGGAACTACCATAGGTTTTCGACCCAAAACCTATAGGGTACTTCCGGTTGACCTAGAATTGTAAATTTTAGTTAAAAGCAAGGTTTACAGCACAATTAAAGAGAAAATTCCGAAAAATAAAAAAGTTGAAAATTAAGGTAAATGGTACTTACAAGTTTTCGCGAAAATCTAAATTTGCCCATATCTTTTTATCGTGTTGACTCAGGATCTTGATTTGTACACCTAATAGGGACTAAAGACCTCAGTATTTTGGTATAAATTTCAACTTGCTAGAGTTTACCCGTTCCTGAGGAAATTGGTGGTGACACACGGACAGACAGACGGACACACGGACAAGAGAGTGATCTTATAAGGGTTCCTTTTTTACCTTTTGAGGTACCCTAAAAATGTATTCATAAACAATTCCTTAACATTCACTAAAGCAAACTGTTTTGATTGCCAGAATTACTTAAAATAAAAACACTTCTGTTACGAAATGATAAGAAAACGAAATGAGACTATAGAGGCGCATCAACAAAAAGGATTTTTTGATACTTGAGTGGGTGGAATTCAATTATAGGAGCTCGGGGCTAAATAATAACAGCGGTTGGTGTCGATCTTCAGGTTAAGCCGCGCTTGCCTAGGTTGGTCTATGCATGGGTGACCACCCATTACATACCGAGTTTCCTCCGTGCCTCGGAAAGCACGTTGAGCCGTTGGTACTGGATGTCATTTGTACATCTTTGACAGTCGTTTCAGGCAGTGACGCGAAGGTCTAGCAATCAGTCTTACCAAGGGGGTATCGTATTATCCAGTACTAACTGGGTTGTGGAAGTTCATTTTCAAACACTAATATTCCGCTGATCTAGTTAGACTGGAAGCCGACTCCAACATAATTGGGAAAAGGTAAGGCAGATGATGAAGTGGGTAAATTTCAACCAATGGTCGTCAATTTTGGTCATGATGCAGCTAGTTTTAAAACATAAATAAATAATTTTAAGCGCCACACGTTATTAATAGGCGAATCCAAAAGCACTTAAACCCAAATTGCCCTAATAACTATCCCAAAGACTGATACACACATTAGGCTCTTTACTCCACCGGTCTTAAACCTAGATAGGTCCGATTTTTCAGGCACTAGATTCGCCAATTTAACTAGAAGGGATTAGCTGGGATAGCGGGTAGCGTCCATTAGCTCGTCCCAGTGCGATGTTAAATCTTTCGTGATTCGACCCGGTAACTGATTTCAGCAATAAAATGGTGCTAAAGATAGGAGAAGTAGACTTTTTGGCTTCTTTTGGGGTTTACACCTTATAAGAGGATTTTAAAGTATAAACTGACCCTTCAAGAAGCCGACAACCAAGCATTCTGTACATCAAACTAAGTAACTCTACGCAAAAATTATTGCTGGGAAACGACTTTTTTTGGGGTAAAAAATCACGCCGTAAAAGATTGTGCTGATGGATGTTTTGAATAGTAAACGGGCCATTGCGGTATTTAAAGTAAATTTATAAAGTTAAAAACTAGTTTTTAAAAAATCTTTGAAAAGTTGCAAATTTGATCCCCAATATCTCCGAAAATAGGTTCCCAGTATGGTCTGGACGACAAAAATGATCGCAATGACGGGGAGAACAAGTGCCTTTCGGCTTCGTTAAGGCTATATTTACACCCTCTATTATTGTTTCTTTCATATCTGATAAGAGTTTTTGATAAATGCTTTCCTCTTAAGTTTTTAATACAGGAACTGTGGGTCTTACAAAAGTAACGATCGCTTTCAAGACGTTTCGTATTTCACTATGGACTTTCAACATGATTGAGTTTTCGATAGTCGACATGTTGGACTTTGTGAACAAAACCTCTATGTCAAATCTATGATGTTATATTGTCTATGGTGACTTTTTGGTATCTGTCACTTTTACCGTGCTCTCGCGTAACGTGTACTAGAACAATCTCTCTTGTCATGTCTGTGCAATAAAACTGTTGTGATCCTATTTGAATATAGTTTATTAATTCCACACCTGAATACATAAATAACAGGTTATGGGCCCAGAGACTGTTAAGGAAGCACTAGGTGGCAATGAAGCTAAAGAATGGAAGGAAGCCATGGAAGATGAGTATAAATCCTTTAATACCAAAAAAGTCTGGCACCTTGTGGATCTACCTAAAGATCACAAAGCAGTAAAATGCAAATGGATCTTTAAAAGAAAAAGGAACTTAGATGGAAGTCTCCTAAAATACAAGGCACGGCTGGTTGCCAAAGGATTTTCTCAAAGGTATGGCATTGACTATAATGAAACTTTTTCACCTGTGGTCCGCTACTCTACTATCCGTTTGTTGTTAGCACTAGCTGCAGAATATGATCTGGAAATAAATCACCTAGACGTCAAAACAGCTTTTTTGAACGGTGATCTAAAAGAGCATGTGCTAATGGAACAACCAGAAGGATTTGTTAAGAAAGGACAAGAACATAAGGTGTATAAGTTGGATAAAGCTGTTTAT
The DNA here is from genome assembly GCA_950022335.1 of Eurois occulta. Classification (NCBI taxonomy): domain Eukaryota; kingdom Metazoa; phylum Arthropoda; class Insecta; order Lepidoptera; family Noctuidae; genus Eurois; species Eurois occulta. Next base: position 20,160,119 of record OX465478.1, read on the forward strand.
GGATTAAAACAGGCAGCAAAGTCATGGAATGAAAAAATTAATGGAGTGTTAATAAATAAACTCCATTTCCATAGAATGCCTTCAGAACCATGTGTCTATTATAAAGGACAACAGAGGGAAATGGTTATAATTGCCCTTTATGTCGACGACATAATGTTATTCTCTTCATCAATATCCAAAGAAAGAGATATGGTGAAAGAAAAACTCATGTCAGAGTTTGAGATGACGGATTTGGGACCAGCTCATCAAATATTGGGCATGAGCGTTTGCAGGAATAAAGAATCAATTACTTTAAATCAGTCACATTACATTGAAACTGTTCTATGTAAATTTAATATGACTGAATGCAAACCGTCTCCAACCCCTATGGAAGTAGGATCAAAACTTAAGAAAAGTGAAGTCAAGGATGCTCGTTTCGACTACAGAAATCTAATAGGTTGCTTAATGTATATTTCAGTTTGTTCCAGACCAGATATATCTCATGCAGTAGGTGTTTTGAGCCAATTTAACGAATGTTTCGATGAAACACATTGGAAAGCTGCGAAAAGGGTCCTGCGATATCTCAAAGGTACAAGTCATTACTTTCTTAAGTATGTTAAGGGCGGATTGGTCTTAAATGGGTACACAGATGCTGATTGGGCATCCAATGAGGTTGATCGGCGTTCATACACAGGATATGTATTTAAATTAGGCGATTCTGTTATATCTTGGGAAAGCCGTAAGCAGAGAACTGTGGCTCTCTCAAGTACCGAAGCAGAATACATGGCTATTTCAGATGCTTGCAAAGAAGCGTTATTTTTACGTACTTTTTTGAATGAATGCCTTCTAGTTAATTGTAAGATAAACTTGTACAATGATAATCAGTCAGCACAAAAACTATGCTCTAATTCAATGTTTCATGCCCGTACCAAACATATAGATATTAGACATCATTTTATAAGGGATATTGTAAATAATAAATTTATTGATATCTGTTATGTGCCTACAGGTGACATGGTAGCCGACTTGCTCACCAAACCATTAACTAGAGAGAAACATGTTAAGTTCTCTTTGTCTCTTTTATCAGTGTAATGTTGTTATTCTTATTTATTAGTAAGTGTTATAACATTTCTTAAATTAGTGTAGTAACAGTTTACGATAATAAATGAGTTGTGTTCGAGTGAGAAGTTTAAGGGGTAGTGTTGTCATTTAATTAAGATTGGTATGCACGTTTAGTTCAAGGGGTAGTGTTGGACTTTGTGAACAAAACCTCTATGTCAAATCTATGATGTTATATTGTCTATGGTGACTTTTTGGTATCTGTCACTTTTACCGTGCTCTCGCGTAACGTGTACTAGAACAATCTCTCTTGTCATGTCTGTGCAATAAAACTGTTGTGATCCTATTTGAATATAGTTTATTAATTCCACACCTGAATACATAAATAACACGACAGATAAGTAGTCAATTTGTAGAAGGTTTCCGCTGGTTTATACATACTATAACATCACGCCTGTAATCCCCGAAGAGTTAGGCAGAGGTGTACCTGTACACCCACATTTCGCCAGTTATGTTTTAGTCCCATGTAATAGAGGGCGAGCCTATTGCCGCCAACCATGCTCAAATTTTGGCTCCGTGGCTGCTACAGACAAATTCGTGATGGAAAAACCCAATAATCGAAATATCGGGAACTCAAAACAAACAGTGGACATGGTAAATATCCCGTTTCTAGTGTTAATTATAAACCCAATAACACTTTACTCGACTCGGCAATCGAACCCTGGACATCATGCTCAGCCGTCACGTTTGCGACCACTAGACCAGCGAGGCTGGTTTATACCTATGTATTAATTTATTTACCTACCTAAGTAAGTACCCGGACTTTAGTATCTTGTCTCGAGTAGGTACGTAGCTCATATCAACCGGTCTTCAACAGTGCCCTGTGAAATGCTATCAAACGCATCCACAAATTTAATTTCAGATGTCTTTTGTGAAAGCGAAGTCGAGCCTCTTTACGACTCTCTGTAACGGGTGAAATGAACCGTAACTATACGTTTTTGTTGGTTTTTTTACGGTTTTAAAACGCGGGTAGTTAATGTTCTCGTAAGTGGAGGTTTCGAACGTTAATTCTAGAGAGTTTCTCATAGGTTATATGCCCTTTGCGTATTGACAAGGTTTTAGCCCCTATACATAACCTAAATAAGAACAGCCGCTCGAGTCGATGTTAAGCTGTGCTTACCTAGGTTGGTCCGTGGATGGGTTACCTCCCATTACATACCGAGTTTCCTCCGTGCCTCGGAAAGCACGTTAGGCCGTTGGTCCCGGCAGTAGATCTTTGACAGTCGTTACAGGTAGTCAGTGACCCGAAAGTCTGACAACCAGTCTTACCAAGGGGTATCGTATTACCTAGCGCTAACTGGGTTGTGGAGGTCAGATAGGCAGTCGCTCCATGTAAAATACTGGTATTCAGCTGCATCCGGACTGGACTTAGACTGGAAGTCGACCCCAACATAGTTGGGAAAAGGCAGGCAGATGATGACTTAACCTTCTTTCTTGAAATGGAAATTACAGAACCTATGAAAATAATAAAGATCTCTCTCATTATTACGGGACAATTTAAAAACGACGCTGACATTGATTACCTCGTTGGTCTTGTGGCCGTAAGCGCGACTGCTGAGCATGGGGTTCTGAGTTCCCGGGTCGGGAAAAGTGCTATTGGGTTTTTCCATCACGAATTTCTCAGGCAGCTACGGGATCTAGTTTCGTGCCCGGTTGAGGGCAATAGGCTCGCCCACTATTACATGGGACTAAAACATAACTGGCGAAATGTGGGTGTACTAATAAGTACCTACACCTCTACCTAACCCTTCGGGGATTACATGCGTGATGTTATGTAACGTAATCTAAAAATGACACCGTCAATCAACGCTCTGTTTCAATCCCATCAGCGTACAAACCCAAAATATTTCACCCCCTTAAAATTTTCACCAGCAATCCACCATTTCACCCCATTTCGGGTTGAAAGTTTTATCGTTCGATTCCCAACACACATCGTGATGTATTCTGTGAACGGCAGGCATTAGAAAAGCGACATTTTACGGCTAAAGAAACATCGATGATTCGTTGCACGTCAATATTTTATTTTTAAAACTGTGTGATTAGTTTGTGTAATAAGAATTCATATTAATATTGCTGTGAGAAATCCAGTTTATTTGTTTGTCTTGGTTTCACACAAGGTGTAACCGGACCGATAACAAAGCCGGCAACCAAGCATTACGTACGTCAAACTAGTAACTTGAAAAAACTTGTGAAAAAGTTGGAACTTTGACCCCTAATATCTCCGTAACTAGAGGGTTTCCAGGAATGATCTAGTACAAAAAAAAACCGGCCAAGTGCGTGTCGGGTAGGCATGCGTAGTTCCCATCAAAATATGCGAACACTTCCTACGGTCCGATTTGCCTCCGAACGATGATTTTTATTGTTATCATAATAAAACGCAAACTTATATTTGCAGTTGAAAGATATGTCCTCCCCATACATTATGTTTAGGAAAATATCCAAGTACATTTAAGTTTGTCGACTATTACTCGTAAACTTGTAAAGCCTACTTAGCTGTGACAGTTTTCCTTATAATTTCCTTATGTATATGGTCCCATTAAAATAGATGGACAAATTTTAACACAGCGTTCAGTACGTCTAACCAAAGATGTCCAAGCAAAAAAAAACACTGATTAAAGTGATTTTGTTTTGACCGTTTTGTGGATGTGTTTATTCTAGAGTGCAGGCAATTTATTATTTTAGGTTAAAATACCAAAACATATTACCCTAAATGGTTGTACAGACATTCTACTTGCAACCCTGTTTAGGGGTGAAGTAAACAACTCAAAACGTCTCCGTCAGTCAACGGAAATGTAAAATCGTGCATTTCCGAAGTGCAAGTGACTTCGCATAAGGACTTCGCTGCAAGAAAATTCAATTGTAGGGTACAATCTTAGCTGGATTTAGTTTACAATCCGAGTAAGAGCGGGGACTGTTCTTATGATAATATAATAAAGCCATCAGTACTTTTACAAGTAGCCTTCTTTGTTTTTCTGACATTCCAAAGTGTCTGCTATGGTCTAATTGAAATAAATGCTTAGAGTTTGAGTTGAGTTTCAGTTTGTGTACGTATGTACATAATTATAATCCATTGAATTTGCTCCTTCTCTTTCTTCAACCCACTAACACCACATCGTATTTCATCCCTAAAATCTCAATCAAACCAGTTGTCTCATTAATCATAGACTGAACCACTTAGCACGCAATTTGTCTGTTATTATTGAATCGAACAAAACCGTTGTCGGTAATGATGATAATCATGATTATTATTCATTTGTTATCATGAATGTTTGTTTGATTTCGAAGATAAATTGTTTGTGAACGGGGTTCGACAATGTTGTTTATTTTATCGTCGTGTTTGTATACCTACATTAGAAAGATTAGTAATGCGGGGTTGCATACTATCAGTATTTTTTTCCAAGATTTTTATCTAAGCAACACTGGGATCGAACTAATGACCTCGTGCTTGATAGTTCGCGTTTTTTCCATTGAGCTAATACCAACAATAACGCTTGATTTGTCAAAGGCAGACGTTCATGAATACTTGCATACAACACACGACTTACATACTTTATTTCTGATATTAGATTAGTAGATATTATGAGACCGATCTATATTACAAATATTAGATTTTTTTTTCGAATCAGATCTGGTTACTAAGCCTTAAATCCTTATGTCCAACATATATCAATGTCTATTATGAAGATTTCATCACAATAGCACTACCTGATTGTTTAATAATAATATTATGAAAACATTTTGATTAATATCACAACACAACTAGGAACTGTTGTGAGCTCCAGTTGGCGAATTGTTTGATAAACTTCAATAGTTATTAGTTACTGAGCTAACTGAGAGAACCAAGTTACTTTGTTACTTAGACGATACTAACTTACTTTGAATGTACAGACATACATCATTATGAAGATAGATACTCCGTAGTTACTGCCTGGCTGGTTTAGTGTTTCAAGTCAGACTGTCGAGCGTAAGGTCCTGGCTCCCAGAGACTGCAGCCACACTATAAAACTTCTGTACTTCTTCTCATCGTCTATGGTTTTGATTTGTCAGAAGAATGAAAAATGTAATGTAAGAAAAAGTTAAAATAAAAACGTTACACGCTTTTAAGTTGTTGGGAGACTTGTATTCAAGATCACTCTATTGATAAGGTGATCAGGTCTAAAAGATATAATATGATCCTTAGCCTCGTGCTCGTGCGTCTTGTACACATCAGCCTGACCGTACGTGAATTCCAGTCTTGATAATTTGTTGTCTGTTTACTCCCATTTATGTGTCAGACAATTCAAAAGTCGTTCCCTTTCATAAGGAACCCTATATCTCAGTTAAATACAATCGTAACCTCAGTTCGTCTCATTTTTATCGTTTCGACCTCCAGATATTTTTGGAGCAAAAACAAGAACTGAATTATTAAGAGAGGAACTTCAAAAAATACCGACACGAAAGTTCCTTTGTTATTATTTTTATGAGTCGAAGCTCCACGGCCAGAAATAAAAGTTCTTTAGTTTTTATTGGGTATCGTACGGAACAACTATAAATGATAAGTTGTGATAGACTTTATATTGATAAATTTATTGATATACTTAATGCTATAGATAAGATCACAGTGATCACTTAATATTATAATGATTTTAGGATATCGAATTGCTACGATATTATGAAAATGAGTACAAGCAGCGCAGACCGAACGCGAACTAAAGTACATTGCGAAAAAGATATGAATTTTATGGAGGGATCCCTTCTTTTCGCATAATGTTCTTTGTCCTAATATACTTCGGCATAACGATTTTGGCACAATTTGTTTTGGCATAATGATACTTCGGCATAATTTTTTTAGGCATACATTTTATGTTGGCATAATCATCTTAAAGACTAATTTGTTTTGGCATAAATTTGATTCGCATAACGTTAGTAGGCCTAATGACTATTAGCATAATAATATTTAGGCATGCAAAATATTGTTGGTTAAAAATTTAATATGCTGTGCAACAAAAGTTAGTGACAGAACCGAATTGCTGCAAAACCGACTCCACGTAGTCTTGTTTGTCCTACCCCTAGAGTGTAATTTAAAATCGCGCAGGCGCGTAGGGGCGAGGCGGCCCGCGGGCTGAGGAGCAGGTGGCTGCGAGCGAGCCGCCGCGGCTGAGGCTGGCCGGCGAAGCCGGCCAACAAGCCGAAGCTGCGGTGGTGAGCGAAAGCCGTCTGCGACGATTAGAACGCGTGGGGCCGCCATAGGCCCGCAGCGCCGGAGCCGTGACAGAAACCCTGCCTGCTGCATGTTGCATGCTCGCTTGAATGCTGCATGGTGCATGCTTGCTTGTTTGCTGCATGCTTGCTTGTATGCTTGCTTGCATGCTTGTTTGCATGCTTGCTTGCATGCTTGCTTGCATGCTTGCTTGTATGCTTGCTTGCATGCTTGCTTGCATGCTTGCTTGCATGCTGTATGCTTGCTTGCATGCTGTATGCTTGCTTGCTTCATGCTTCCTACAGCGAAAAAAAAAACCCACAAAATTGTTCAATACGGTATATTATATTAATATGTTATTTATTACCTGATTCAGGAGATATGGCTTTTTTCCAATCGTCGAAATAAATTGATATAATTATCCTCTTCGGGCAAAAAAGCTAGGGCGTATAAAAAAGTTATGCTTTAGAACTTTATGCTTAATAAAGGACAATGACCAAAGTTGGTACCAAAAAGTCTCGCGCCTCAAAACCAAAATATTATAGTAATTAGTTTCATATTTTTTTACGGCATTACGCGTCGGGGATTTGATTTTTGAACTGGAAATATACTTTTCGAGTTTAAAAGTACGAATATTGTTTTACTCCCTTTATATGACGTTCCGTTTCAACTGAATATAAATGACGTTCCGTTTCAATTGAACAAACCCGTCTGTCGAGCGGACTCTAAAATTAATTACAATTAAGTAAGATCAGTACACCAAATCGATTTAGTTTGGTTTATTGCTATTTGCAACAAAATAGATTTTCTCAGCCTAAAGATTTTGATTTATCGATTACATCCCTAAATCCCAACTAGTTTATAGCACTTACTATACTCTATGGTTTATAGTTATCTTATCTGTGGCATCTGACATTTGTACTGTACTGACTGACTATTGGCAATGTAGGTAAATGTCTAAAATAAAATCGAGTTTCAGTCAAGCATACTGTGGATGTTACTTTAACTCGTAATTCTTACTAATATTAGTGTATTACGCTGTTTTTAGAGCAATAATGTAATGTATGTGTGTTAAAATACGTCGTTGGTAGCGTCGACAAAATAGACCTACTTTTTAGGTTAGTTTCGATTTTATAAAATAACTCTGAAACGCGGGTTTTTTTTTCAAAAATATTTTTTGTAGGAGTTAATACGATCAGTGTAGTCTATAAAAAACAAGGTTTGATTTTGATGCAGCATGGTACGGGATTCCATACTTCCATGAGCATTCTCTTTTATGCTTTAGAATATTATGCTTCATCATTATTATGGTTAGAGAAATTATGCTTAAAAAATTATGCGTAAGCTGTTATGCGTAATTATATTATGCGAAAATATAATTATGCCAAACAAAATTATGCTAAGTTATATTAGGTCTTAACATTTTATGCAAATGGATAGTGAACCTTTTATGGATGGGGGGGACTAAGATAAAAATGAAAAGTAAAAATATAAAAATCAAAACATTAAAAAAATATAAATACCTGTAAAGAAAGCAATGATAATCGAAAGCACAATTTGGGTAGATACGCGAAAAACTTAATAGGCAAGTCTCTAAAAAGTCTTATTCATATTCATCGAAAATAGATTCGCCGAACACAGGTGACGTAACCTTGTTTTGTTTACGCGCACTGCATAAGCATAATCAGCCTATAATGTTCCCACTGCTGGGACACACGGCCTCCTCTCTATGAGAGGGAATGGGCTATAATCCACCACGCGGGCCCAGTGCGGGTTGGTAGACGTCACATGTCTTCGAATTTTTGGTTCTAGGACATGCCGGTTTCCTCACGATGTTTTCCTTCACCGTTTTTGAGAGCAGTGGTGATGAAATAAATTACACAAAGTAATGCGCCTGCCTGGGTTCGAACCCACGACTTACTGTTCGTAAGTCGGGGCCGCCGCCACTGGGCCACCGCTGCTCTCCGGCACGCGCACTGATTACACCCGAAATTGTATTGAGTTCAATTTCACTGGTCCCGATTGCTCATTTACACTGATATTCGGAACACTGATTACACTAGCACTCTGAAGCTGCTGATGAGTCGAGCGCGCGTTCAGATCCACGCTGCGCACACGCCGAAGGCGCCGCCTCACGTGCACGTCTCCAGCCGCGTACAGGGCGAACACCACCAAGTATGTCACCGTGTGGTGATGCACGTCGTGATATGAGAACCCGTCGTCCAAATCATCATCAATGCTCGGTTCATCTTTCATCTGACTCAACTTATCATGGACTTTCTTTACCAGACCTTTAGTCTCGATGTGGGTATGGTTAGACTGTCCGTCGATTGCACCGATAGGTATCGATAAGTTGATTATTTTTAATAATAATATCTTGGGACAACCAACACACCGCCATCTGATCCCAGACTAGGCAGAGCCTGTACTATGGCAACCAGACAACTGATACACATACTTATATATTTCTAAATACATACTTAATATAGATAAATTACACACCCAGATACAGAACAAATAATCGTACTCATCGCACAAAGATTTGTCCTGTGTGGTAATCGAAACCCCGACCTCCGTCCTAGCAGTCAAGATCACTAACCACTAGACCAACAGGCCAATCAAAATTTTGTTGTTGATAGGTGGATTGAGGAATATCAATCCTCAGAACGCCTGCCGTAGTCTTCCGAATGTTGGACAGCTTCTTATGTGCATAAACTGTGTAAGTATCGCCTTTGATGACGCATCCATCGTCGAGAAAAATAACGCCAGCCTTGGTTAATTGTTCGGCCGTAACTTGATACTCGCATATGATTCGTATGGAGGATGGTCCGCAACAAAAATATAAATATGTGTTTAATTTATTAAGCTCTGATCTTGATCTGTAGATCCTGCCCCGTGCCCTTGACACCTTCTCCGCGCCCTTGACACCTTCTCCGCTTCAGCTGGTTGCAATGGTGGTTGCGGAGTAGTCGGTGCTTCGACAATCTTGGGATCGGTCATGGTGACGTTGTACTGCTGAATGTACGCACGTGCCTCGTTGTAAAACTGCTTAGTTTTCTGATAATAATCTTCTGAAAAGTAGCTGTGGCCACGCGCTACAGATTCTAACTAATATGATTGTACTGGAACTCTTCCGAATATTTATCGAGAAGCTCAAAAAGTCGTAAATAGAGGTTCTTTCAGCTCCATCCTTTTTAAAATTGCGCAATAGCTTAAAGCAGCATAATCTGCTTCTGATTTTCGAGAAGGTCCTTCCTCCGGCGATGCTGACCGCTTCAGTGATATTAAGCTTGATAAAATGATAAGTGAAATCTATGATATTTCCATGAATCCTACTCGATTGTGTATACTTACTTCGTTGACTAAGCTTGGAAAACGATATAGGTACCTTATGTTGATAAAATGATAAGTAATTTTATGCAATACTTGCTCGAAAATAGACACCATTTTCATAAAACGCTTGCTGATAGTCTATTTGAAATGCTGGTTATGCAGTATGCTGTATGTTGGTGTGGTCGTATGTATGCTGATGCAACAGCCACGTGACACGTGCTGCTAACCTCGTGGGCAAGTCCCTCGTAGAAATTAGACCAGCCGCTCTGCTGTTGCGATGATAATGAAAGCTCACTCACCGGTATCTGCCGCTTTGTTACCTGGTGGTTACTACTGATAGTGGTAGGTATATCCACTGTCCGTTTCGGCGGAATGTTCACACGTACTTCGTAAAACATGTCGTAGGTCCCGCCAATACCGTGGCTCGAAGGACCATAAAGTTGTACGGGACAACTATGAATGATAAGTTGTGATAGAGTTTAAAATGATAAATTTCAAATTTATTGATATAATGCTATAGCTAATTGATACAGTGATCACGTACGATATAATGATTTTAGGATATCGAACTGCTACGATATTATGATAATGAGTAGGTACACGCAGCGAAGACCGAACGCGAACTATAGTAAATTTCGCACGCGGTACAAAACCGTAAAAAGATAAGAATTGTACGGGTGGACCGTACAGGTATAGTACGCCCGAACAATAGCCATTATTTGAGAGAGAATGTTTCAAAATGGCGCGTTCAATTTTTCAACATGGCCGTTATATTTTTGTTGGAGTGTAAAAATATTGCCTGTCAGTCGTTTGATGTTGTAAATTGGAAATTGAATAGCAATATGTTACGGTATGTTCTCGTTGCTAGGTTTTTTTTTTTTAATTTAACAGCTCGCTTTTTTCTATCTATGTTCAAAATAACTTTATAGAACCTTTAGTTCCATTAATGTTTAAAAGGGATGAAAGGTCCATCCACTTGAATATCTACCTAAAGAGCCCAGTGTTGGGAAACTGAGTACTTACACCTTTCCAATTGCTGGCTGCCGATCTCGATCCTCGATGCAATTCCTCCTTAGCGTCCTTAGCTAGGTTTGTAAATTCATTGTCAGACAGTGACTTACCAGACATCGCTTTTATGGCTACTATGAGTAGATCGAGCCTTTCATTGCATAAGCTGAAGTCATTTAAATACAGGGTGTAAAACTATAAACGGACCCGTCAACCAAGCATTATGTACAACAAACAGCCAAAAAACTATACAAAATTGTAAACGTAGGTAGGTATTAAGCGTAGATAGACATAAAAAGCCCCTATGAGGGTGGCATGGTCATATTGATCAAACCCTCTACTACGCAACTAAGTAGCCTAAAGCCCAAAGCAAGCCTAAGTAAGTCTAAAGTTAGTGCCGCACTGAGTCAGGAAACCACAGCTTTACTATGACATTTTCAATAATTCCCTTTTACAATTTATTCACAGCTACCTATTATATTGGTTATCTTGGGGTTTGAATAATTCTTTTATACTTAGAATATTTTTTTTTCAGGATTTTTTGTCTAGATAATAACAGCCGCTCGGGTCAATCTTCAAGTTAAGCCGCGCTTGCCTAGGTTGGTCTGTGGATACGTGACCACCCATTACATACCGAGTTTAAGCCATTTAAGCCGTTGGTCCCGGCTGACAACTGCAGATCTTTGACAGTAGATAAGTAGTCAGTGACCCGAAAGTCTCAAGGCAGAGGCGTTATTAGGTAGGCAGTCGCGTCATGTAGGTAAAATACTGGTACTCAGCAGCGGTACGATTGGAAGCCGACCAATAAAATTGGGGAAAGACAGGCAGATGATGATGACCTCTTAGGTTAGCTAACTTAACTAGAGGTAAATAAACTGTTAAGGGACAGTATCTTAAACCTCATTGACGCATATGCTAATGGCTAACCGAAGATAGAAAAGTTAAAGTTGCAAAACTGTTACACTGTAACTAATAAATATTTATTCCATACTTTTAAGTTCAAGTCAGTTAACGTCTTGCTTCGCTTATGTTTTGCTCAGTAGGATATAAAATTGGATTTCCGTCTCCGGTCTGTCTGCCAGACTGTTAACTAAGTTCTGCACTCCGATTATTTAAAACAAAACAAGATTTAAGACTTGAGTAAGAGTTTAATACTTCTCGTCTTACGATTCAGAGAGGTGTATTTATTTAGTGAAATGCTGTTCGGATTGTTGTTGAGACAGAGAGGAGTTTAGTACACCCACATTTTGTCAGTTGATTTATTATTATAATATTACACGGGGTGGAAGGGACACCGACGCGAGCACGGTTACCGCGTATTCAGTACATCATTCGGTGCTATAGAAAATGTTTCACCAGTTATTAAAAAAAAAATCAGCTGTTACAAACATTTTGACCTTATCGGTATTGCACTTTTGTTTTTAAGTACGAGTAGGTGCAGTGCCGGCGTAAGGGCCACTGACACCCCGGGCGAAAATATTGTGGCGCCCACTTGAGGGAAGCAATATCAAGTGTTAGTTTATTGCTGATCCCAAGTAAAATTATATTAAGAATTTCATCTTTCCTTTAGCGTTACCCAGAGCTAACGACCTAAAACCACAAACCCTCAAAAAATCCATCTAATAAAAATCTCAATAAAAAATAGAGCGTAGAGCACAGTTTTGAGGGTTTGCACCAGGGGAGGCCAGAGACTCCAACTCCAGACCTTGGCGCCCCCCAGAATTTGTTGCCCTGGGCCATCGCCCCATCGCGCCCCCCCCCCCCCCTAACGCCGGCACTGAGTAGGTGGTAACCGTTTTCGCGTCGGTGTCCCTTCCACCCCGTATACATTTATAAATTAAAATAGCCTAAAGTAACTAACTAAAAAATAACGTCAAAAAACTCTTCCTCAACGCTGTCAACTGGTAATGTCCCCAAGACTAGCGGCAATGCCACGCCAGCCTCTCATGTCGCCAGATCCAGACACAGGTCTGCTGCTCAAAATTCCCGATAGAAGTACACAGAAACACTTTGCCCGAAATGGGAGTCGAACCCAAGACTTCATGATCAGCAGTAGTGCTTGCGACCACTAGACTAAACAAGGCAGTATTACATCATTACGCCTGTATTTCCCGAAGGGAAGGCAGAGGTGTTACAAACGATATTTATGCAGCCAGTAATTAAGTCTCATGTGTGTGGTGATCTCATTAGTCAAAATTCGTGTTTGTGGATGGAAAAGTCATCATCTGCCCTGCCTAGCAGCTTAATGTCACTATTTTACATGAATCAATCGCATATCTGACCTCCAGTACCCAGTTATTCTGGGTATTACGATACCCCTTGGTAAGACTGACTGTCAGACTTTCGGACTTTAAGTGTGCAGTACAAGATGGCGCTGTTTGTCAAGCCAAACTGCATCGATATGTCAAACTTGGTACATTTATTTTAGTTCTGTGTTTTCCCGCCTGCACAGATAAGTTGGCTGAAGTGTAAGAAGAGCAGTGTTTGTAAAAATGAAACGAAAAATTATGAAATATAGCTTTAATCACTTTTAATAATGTACCTATTTACATTGGACTTAAAAACTATAAAAACTGGATTTCTACAGTAAACATCGTAAAAATATCGTACGTAGTACAATTTACAAATAAAATAAGTGGAATTAGGGCAACACTTCAAACGTAACGGTTAAAAAACGAAACGTTATAACGTTATATTAAACGAGGCGTTTTTTCTACGATCCGTTATTTCGAAGACAAGAAAATTTGTGAAACATTTGATTTGTACAAAGGGCGCTTATTACATTGATTTTCATAGTTGATTATTGTTTTCGAACATATTTTTTAAGAGGCAAAAATGTATCTTTTATTTTTACAAGCATACCAATTTCAATACATTAATTACAGTACATATCTTTATTTTTCCTACACGCCCATTTTCTATAAAATACTAAAGAAATACAACATTTCATGTAAATACAACTTTGTCATGTACTTTTTTAACTAAATTAAAATAGTCCTCTCACTTGAAAAATGCTTGAAAACATATCATAATTATTTTAAACATGATATTTGCATTGTCACAAAAAAGTCAACTATGACATTTGCATTATGTCCCAGTAACATAGAGAAATATTATCAGAGTGAATAAAAGTGTGAAATATTACTATAGCACAAACAATATGTCTTAGTTCGCATTACTAAAAAGAGAATAAAAAAGTGGACTTTTCAGTTTGTCCATTACATTGTAACGCATGAACCGAAACTGATTATTCTATTTTCACAAGAAGCACCTATACACTACTTCGAAACAATACATAATTTAAATAGTTTAAAAATAAGCTATTTAAAACCAATCAGCATTTTCAAGTGAGAAACGTAGTAGGTATACAATTAAAAAAATTAAATAAATAGACACATAATAAAATGTATACAAAAATATGCACCAAAACATAAGCGATTCCTAAAATCATAACATGATATTTATAGCTACCGATATAAGCTAACACATGGTTTAAAAAGTTTTAGGAACTATTTCTCGTAATTGCGGGTACTTGGTTTAAAATGTCAAACTGTAGAACTGACAGGGACTAGAACTTACTAGAAATCAGTGCGTCTAAACCAAGTGACATAAGCCACCGAAAAGTTTATGTCAAACCAGTTGAAAATCGTTGTTGAAATACGAAACGATTTGAAAGCGATGGTCACTTGTCTAGAAGTTCTTGTGATAGCACAGAATATACTACGTTCTATAAACGATGAGTTATATGACCTAATATGCAAGACATTCTTTCTAAAAAGCGTTTGACGTGAAATCAAGGTTTTGGTTCAAAGAATCAAATCAAATGGTTCTAAAATAGGCATATAGTATGTGTCATATCAGTCATCATAAAATGAGCTCAGTGTGATTGATTTGGATTATGTATTAAGAAATCATCAAATCAGTAGACATTTGAAAGAGCTCCTAGTCCTCAATGTGACCATACTTTGCAGCAAAAATACTAAACGTATATTAAAGTACCCTCTTTAAAATAATTGTGACAGTAATTTGTGTAATTGACAGCTTAAAGTATTTAAAGAGAGGATAGTTATAAGTTTACGAATAGTCTTTTGCTTGCTACCGTCAAATTATAAAATGCCATTCTACAATTTGACATTAGATGTTTTAACGACAATGTGTTTCGAAGTCAAACTGTAGAAAACAACATATGACTAAGAAATAAAACAATTGACGTATCTACTAGTTATTTCGTTGCCTGCTTTGGTTTACCAGGGAATTCCTAAAATTCCAATTACATATTGATACTCTGGTAAATTCAATCCTGTGTGGCAAATTCATTATAGAAATACCAGGTTTATTTCGCACCAAAAATATAATTCAAAAGATGTGTCAGATTTGAGAGATACACGAAAATAAATGTTAGCAAAAACAGCCTCGGACTAAAAACTAAAATGTTGTTAACTTAGAAATACACGAAGTTAAATATTTTAGTACAGCGTGAGCGGTGTGTGTTGAAATATGTTGCACATTTTATAAAAAAAATAAAACATAGCAAAAAAACTATTTTGTGACCTCGTTTGAATATTTATTTTTATTTCTCTACCAGATTCCATAGTGCATACAGACGGTCTAATTTCAAAATGAACTAGCAAGCTAAAATATAAACGTTGTTTAAAGATGGGACAATGTTACTTTCGGGTTGTCCCTGTCTAATACAGAAATTGCCAAAACCTTGCTGGTTCCGTATGAAATTAGGGAGCCTGTACCACCTTGGGTTGTACAAGATGATAAAGAAAATACTTCAGAGAAAGTACATTTCCAATAAATAAAGGTTGATTAACAAATGTGCAACATACTTGAACGGAACAAAAGAACTTAACAAACACATTACGCTTATTACACAAAACTATTGACCTGATCAATAGAGGAAAAGCGAATTATTTGCCTCAGTCTTCCATAATAGTCTATGTGAAAATCATTATAGCAATGTGTGTTGATGCTACTAAGAATGCTTCAAGGAATGTCAAATAAAAATGGAATATATGAACAGCTCCAAACAGATGAGGACAATACAATTTTGGAATGATTTAAGTCAAGAATTCTCATGTCTAGCTTGTGTAAAAGATATGAAGTACATATAAAATCAATTACAGGAATACATCCTTCTCTCTCGCATTTGAATAATATACGGCAGTGGCGTACTGAAAATTTCGAGCACAATGACAGTCGAGCAAAACAAAGCTAAAAATGATAAAACTTCAAACTCAGTCGATATAATTAAAGTAGAAATAAATCTGCTTGAAACAGTTCATATACCACAAAAGCGTGTCAATTTAGAGTAATCAGTCTTGGAAATTGATGAAACAATCGTCGCTACAAAAAAAAAACATCATTTATTTACCATCCATGTCTTAACCAAAGAGTACCACAAATAATAAATACTTAAAAATCAACAGTGAACGCGACGTCCAATTGCGTTACAGTGATTATATTAAAAATGGTCCATAAATTTTACGCGTCAAGTAAAAAATCTAGCACAAAATGTCTATTTACAGGAGCACCGCGGAAAATGAATCGTAAAAACACGTCTTTTTCACTGATATCGTGACGTAGGTCTTTCCTCTCACTAAAAGCTCATTGGCACTTTGGTAAACCTTTAGTCTAAACTATTACACTTCCGTACCATCCTCTCCTTCGTCTTCAAACAGTGGTTCGTTGGGGTTCACTTCTGTACTCGGCTTTTTCTTCGGTTTCGGGGGTGGTCGCGGAGGGATCTTTCCGCTCCGGCCCAAAGTCCCTGTCCCTGATTGGTTCAATACACTCTCGTTCTTCTTCCCGTCGTCTTTAGATGGCGAACTTGGCTCCTCCTTGCTGTCTACCCTTGGAATTCTTCTTAAGGAACCAGTTTCTGGCTTGCCTCTTCGACTCAGAGTACTACTATCTGATACATGGGATTGCGCATCGCTTTTGTCACTGAACAGAACTTTCCTAGGCTCGGGTTGTGGAGTAGAAGTGTTCTTTGCTGTCCAGCTCATTCTCGGGTTTACTGGTTCTTGAGGGCCCGGAGTGGATAGCTGGTGAGACAATTGAGAGCTGATACTGTTCCTATTCATTTGAGGTGGGACAGGTGACGGCGCTGGCTCTTGTTCCTCAATAGGCGCGTAGAAAACTGGATGTTGATTGGGATAGACAGTTGGTGTAGCTGGTAAAGGCCTGTTCCTCATCGGCGAGAATTGGGGTTCTGGGCCTAGGCCAGTTTTGTTTAACGATAGCACTGAGCTACCATCTGCTGTGGTCCTCAGTCCTAGGTTATCATACAAGGGTTCCTGTGCTTCTGAGCTGGGCAGGATTTGTGTACTCGCCGTACTAGACCAGCTAGGGACTCTAGGCCTTCTCGGAATAGTCACGTACCCTTGCCTAGGAGTGACAACGGGAGGAGTTATTGGCGCCGTGAACGGAGACTGCGAGCGAGAGTACGGCAGAGTTCTGAAGAGATTTTGGTTGTTCATGCCATATAAAGGAGAGTGTATTGGACTGATGGGATTGAGCTGCGGTGGAAGCCTGGTGGTATCAGGCACGGTCGAAGCGTTGCTAGCTGCTGGCGATATCTGAGCAGCTCTAGGAGGGAACGAGAGGAGATCGGGAGGGTATGCCCGACCATCAGTGCGGCCGTATTCCACGTTGAGGGCGTCCTGTGAACGTTTTGATGGTGGGTCGAAATCTAGCGAGCGTTTTTCGTCTTCGTTGTGTGCTGAAACAAAAAAATAAGGGTTCAATCTACTGTACTATAGGATATGTACTATTGCACGGTCGTTAACTTTTGAAGGGGTCAATCATCTCTTTGATTCAACCTACGCTTTGTGATAACTATTCTGTATCAGTCAAAGCAAATATTGAAGCTCTACTTGCTACATCATATCTTATCAGGAATATTGAAAGCGAGCAAGGGGATATTGATACTGACTTATTGGATCCAAAGCTTATCATCTGGTACGTGACTGGAAGTACCTATGGCAAAGTGACTGAACTTTTAACATTTAAAACATATTTTTTTTACGTCATTGTCAGCAATACAGAAATAATTATGAGGAAAATAATTCTATGAAGTGCCTCGATTTCGATATTCTAATTCGGGAGTAATTTCAGGTGAATGAATAGAAACAGTCTGTCTGCCAGTTCACTGTTATACTTGGAGCAGATGGCTTCAGATATGTCCTTTAGTTTTTGGAACCCAACATTTTTAACTACAGAAAACATATGCGGTGAACACTTACCAAAAACAGAATCATTGTCCAGCAATGTTTTGTTCAGTTCAGACATTTCCGTCGCTCCGCTGGTAATCGATGGAGGGACATCATATCTCCTCGGCGGCTTCGTCACTGGGTTCACAGCAGTGATCAAGCTCTTCTCCATCTCAGGAATGACTGAACCTTCGATCAACGCTTCCCCGTTAGAGTTGTCAGATTTCTTCTTATCAGAACCACGCCGTCTGCAGCAGCAGTAGCAGAGGATCACTAAGATTATTAACAAAATGGCTGCGGTACAGGAAACGCCTATAAGCACTGGTAGCATGTTATTGTCCATTCCTTTAGGAACAACCCCGCTGTCAGGGGGGTAATGTGCCACAGCAAGAGTCAAGCTCCTTTCTTCGACACCACCAGGGTTTTTGGCAACGCATAAGTATTCCCCGTTGTCAGTGCTCCCCAAGTCAACTATAGTTAAGTTAACCCACTTCGTGTTGTCGAGATTATTCTGTGTGATGTAGTATTTGAGGTCTCCTTGGTATCTGTAAGCACCGTCTATGATTTGCGCGTTTAGCACCCAGTTTACTTCTGGTAAAGGATTGCCGTTGACCTGACAGGATAGTGTGACATTGTTGTCAGAAGTTCGTAAGGTTGTGCTGACGGAAGGGTATACGATACTGGGTTTGCAGGCGAAGTCGCTGGAGTCCAACTCTTTCCAAAGTTTTCCGTGAACTTTAGGAGGCTCCACACAAGATATAGGGGAAGTGTAGAAGTTTTTACTGATCACCCAGTTTCTGAAGGGTTGTAGGTAGCAGTCACAGCGCCAGGGGTTGTCGTGGACGTCTAAATTTGACAGTGACGTCAGTGCACTCAATGTGTCAATTTTAAGATACTCCAGTTTATTCCCATCTAGTCGAAGAATGGTCATTTTAGGCACGTTTATAAACGTCTTCATTCCTACTGTTAGAATTTTATTGTTGCTTAAATCTACTTTCTGAAGGAATGGCAAATTATTGAAGAGACCGTCTTCTAGTTTTTCTATTTGATTGTCATTCAAAAGAATCCATCTGATCTTTGCGGTCTCTCTGAATGTGTCAGCATGTAGCATCTTTATGTCATTCTTCGACAGGTCTAATTCAATCATGATAGCGAGCCCACTTAGTCCGTTTCTCTGAATCGTAATGATCTTACATTCTTTGAGGATGAGTTTCTTTAAATTGATAAGGTCGACATCTTGGAATGCATGTCTCGTGACTTCATATAGATCATTTCCTGTGAGGTCGAGGTTTTGTATCTCTGAGCTTAAGTTTTTAGGTATGTCTTGTAGGTGGGAATGTGCGCAGTCCGCTTGTTTGTTCCCGCTCGACCAAAAGCATTTGCACTCTTGTGGGCAGTTCGTTGTGAAGTCGGCGACTGCTATGGCAAGAAAGACGCTCAGGAGCAACCAAACTTGCTTCTCCATTTTGAGATCATGTGCTTTGAACCTGAAACAAAGAGAAACGCATATTAACGTTTGTAGTCAGTTAAACAGAAATAGAAGGCGACGGAACACGCACGGTAGCTTTAATGGGAACATTAAGAATGCAGCCGCCATGGTTTTATGTATCAGGGGTTTGTAAACTCAATCAAATGTGAAGGGCTTTGTTGGAACCCTTTGGAATAGGATTAGGGCTTCGTGAATTATTAAGTAGGTACACATCAAACGTTTGTAACAGCTGTTATAATCTGAGATGCCTCACGGAATTGGAGACGTGGAGCATTTAGACTAAGAAGTTCATTTGACAAAGGTGTAATGAGATGGTAACATACGTGAAGTATTTCTATGGTAACTTGTAATGTTTTACAGATAATGATGTTGATACATTGACGAACAAAGCGGATGTTATCTTGACATAGTATAAAACAAAGTCGCTCCCGCTGTTTGTACGCTTAGATCTTTCAAACTAAGCTACGGATTTTAATGCAGTTTTCAGCAATAGATAGAGTGATTCAAGAGGAAGGTTTATACAGCGTGTAACGGAAGGGGACTTTCCCCAAAGAACGTAGGTCGAAATATGAAAAAAAAATTTGGCCCTCCCATAGTAAATCAATCAGCTGGTAGTCAGTTTTGTAAGGGAGGGCCAAATTTTTTTTTCATATTTCGACCTATGTTCTTTGGGGAAAGTTGTTGAGTTTCATGAGCACATTCACCTCCTTTAGGGTTGATACCCCCCTTCCGTTACACGCTGTATACATATGTATACACATTGCACCCATGCGAAGCCGGGGCGGGTCGCTAGTTGTAAAATAAGATTTAAGTATTTCATCTTGCAGGAAACGTACATATCAAGTTTAAAGTTAAAATGTGAGGTAACAGAATACTTTTAAAAATATTATACATTAATACGACGGCAGCAGCGCTTACATTTCAGCCAGTTTATGATGATATAGAAGCCTTGTCTAATGTTTCGCGTAATTATTTGTACAGACGCCAGCACATTAAGCTACTCGAAACTATAAAATGTTCCCAATCCACCTTGAACCTAATGCTTTAGCGACAAAGTTGAAAATCTTTTCAAGAAATTTGACAGATTGTAGTAAGCTTGATGCGCTGTCGTCTGTACCAATAAAGCTTTCGTGTGTCGCCTGAGGCTGTAGGATATAAAGGCCTATATAAAGACGAGGAACTTTTGTCATTGTTAAAGTGCGTGGGATGCGTGTGTAGGTACGTTTTGCAGATGACTATTACATAAGTAAAAGAACCGCCTGTATTCCCTGAAGAGTTAGCAGAGATATAGGTACCTATACCCCCCTTTAATTTGAAGTTCGCTATTTTATTTTATTTTGTTTATTAAGGACAAAACGGCAGTTATAAGTTTAAGTTTAAAATTATGAGTCGTTACATAAATAGGTAAACAAATAGCCTACACAATTGTCCACGGGTTAATAAACGAATAAATGAGGAACGGAAACTTATATTATTACGTTTGAATTTTGTCATAACGTTTGAATGAATTAATTAATTTTAGATTTTGATTGTGGTGAAAGAATATTTATAGCCAGTGTTTTAAATTTGTTACTTGAAGAGCGAAGGAAATCTATATTCATGCATAATCAGTATTTATATTCATACTATAATCTTCCCACTGCTGGGACTCACGGCCGCCTCTCTTAGAGAGGGAATGGGATAGCCCGTCCCACCACCAGTGCGGATTGGTAGATGTCACATGTTTTCGAATTTTTGGTTCTAGGACATGCCAGTTTCCACACGACGTTTTCCTTCACCGTTTTTGAGAGCACTGGTGATGAAATAAATTACACAAAGTAATGCGCCTGCCTGGGTTCGAACACACAACTTACTGTTCGTAAGTCGGGGCCGCCACCACTGGGCCACCGCTGCTCTCTGCACCTATGTCCATGAAGTGTTTGTTATAGGTAATAAACTATAAGACCGCCGCTGTACCCATAGAATTTGCAATATTGTAAAAAGTTATGTAACAGCTTTGATGTACAATGAAGTCTATTCTATCAATTGTACACCCACATTACTTACGCCAGTTATGTGCCCTCCGACAGAAGTTCCTAGTCTGCGCCGACGTGAAGCTGTAATATTTCGACATGTACAGTACAGTATAATTATGTTTACAACAGGTCATTCTCGTCAATGCTTGGATCACCCGTGGGTATCGTAAAGGCTACTAAGCGAATGAGTCCAGAGGGTACCCTGTCTTCTAATGACTGTTGTGATCATCCATTCCGTCCGTCGAGAGTGATGATTATGGACTATGTATCTTGTGGCTGTTAAATTTTAGAGATGGTGATATACTTTAATTAGCATAAAGGTGAGTCTTTGGACCATAACATAAAATAACATCATGCCTATAATCCCCGAAGGGTAAGGCAGAGGTGTACACATTAGTACAACCACATTTCGCTCCCCACAGTTATGTTTAACTCCCATGTTATAGGATGCGAGCCTATTGACATCAACCGGGCAGAAATGCAGACTCCGTGGCGGCTACTGAGAAATTCCTGAAAAACCAAATGACACTATGCCCGACTTGCTTTAGATCAATTAACATAGAACCAGAACTAGACCTTTGTCTACCTTGTCTTTGTCTTGTTTGTTGTTTGTCTTTGTTTGTTTTGTTTGTTTGTGGCAATGCAAGAATGTTCTTTTTTCGTTTGTTTATGAGTGATCAGACTTTACTGGAGTGAATATTAATACATTCACTTTTGATTCATTTTTTTTTGTGAAGTTATTTTTATTTCAGTGAAAGATGATAAATATTTAATGGTTTTAAACATAGGTAGGTAGCAAAGGTTTCAAGGTTTTATATGGGTTAAAGACCTGAAATAAATTAATTTAATTTAATTTATTCACAGGAAGAAAAACATTTGCTAAACGTGTTTCGTTTTGGTTTTCGCCATTCATAGAGACTCAACTATTTTAGTTTCGGTTATTTTTCTTTAGAGACAAATAACCGCTATGTTCCACCTTATTAACTTTAGTACAAATGTAACAGAACGTTTATCAAATAAGAGCAACCTAATGGACTGCAAAATATGGAGAGAAAAACGAAATATTTTTCCTGAAAACGAAGATTTATAACTCAATAAGTTTCCCTAAGATTTATTGTAGGCGGTTCTCGTTAGTGCGACAATTTGAACTGAGTTCGTGATAATTACTGTCAGTGAGAGTAAGGGCGCGCATAAACTGCGAGCAATTTGGACGTAAGTGCGTTCCACAGTGTGATCTGTGCCTTATGTTTGTGTTTTACGTGTGGCTCGAATGAGGAGCGGGAGCGGTTTATCAGTTTTTATAAAACATCACGCCTGGTATCCCTGAAGGGTTAGGCAGAGGTGTACCGAATAGTACACCCACATATCGTCAGTTTGTTTAAGTTCCAAGTAATAGAGGCGAGCCTATTGCCAACAACCGCGCACAAATCAAGACTCCGTGGCTGCTACTGACAAACTCCTGATGAAAAAACCCAATAACACTTTGCCCGACCCATGAATCGGACCTAGGACCTCATCCACAGCAGTCGCGCTTGCGACGACCCGAACAACGCAAATATAAAAGCAGGGTAGATATTAGAGATAGTTTAAGCATAAAATAGGATTAAAAAATAAATGCATCGACCAGAAAACGTCAACTCACTAAATTATGCTTACGATTTCCGATTTCACTTCGTTAAAAGAACCTACATAATTATCATCTACATTCGATTTTGTGTTTATTTCACGGCCATTATCAAATTTTGGTGTTTAGCCTTACGTAAATAGCTAGTAGTTTGGGGTCGTATTTGACATCATCATCATCATCATCATCATCATCATCAGCCTATAGCAGTCCACTGCTGGACATAGGCCTCCTCAATCGCACGCCATTCAACTCGATTCTCAGCAACTCTCATCCAGTTGCTACTTATTTTATCCTTGTCCTATATCGCTCTCCGCTTATAACTCCACACCACCTAAAATAACATCTTACAGTAAGACTCCTGAATGTTCTAAGCGCCGTGAAACTGGCATCTCTTTCATAGGTCCCGTGTTATTATTCCCCCTGCCTGTCTGGCGATCACCCCGCGATTTATATGCGTGAAGATGTGCAAGACTTTGGGAATGTTTGAAGGGAATGAATGTTTTCATGAAAATTTGCATTTTGACTTTACATATTTGAACCTTTAAGTTTTAAGCAGTTTAAAAAAACAGCCAGTTTTAAAGTATCAGGTATTCAGGTTTTTATTGATAAAGGTCATGAAGGAAATTACCTCGCCACTACTGTAAATTGTAAGTAACAAAAAATCAATAAACTTTTAATGTTGCCAAAGAAAAGATGGGATGGACTGCGTGAGGACTGATATGAAAGAGAAAGGAGTAAATGATCCCGTGACGTCTGACAGGGGAGAATGGAAGAAGAAAACGTGTTGCGCCGACCCCAAGTAGAATGGGACAAGGGCAGGAAGATGATAACTTACGTAAAAACCGTGCGTTTTTTAACAGTTTTGGTAACAAACTTTATTATTGGTAGGCACTTGGTACCAGTATTTAGGTACTTTGATGGCGTATTGGGTTCAACCACCTTCAACTAAACTGAATGTTAGATGAGCATAAGTTCTATTCACGTATAGAATAGAATATTCTTTATTTTGTACACCATACAAGAAACATTCGTAAAAGAAAACAGTTCACATAGGGTGACACAATATAGTTTTATACTTTTTTCTTTCGTAAAATATGTGCATATAAGCATAATATAGTAGATAGGTATAGTTAAGCCTGTCTGGCTGTTTCAAATTAACATTTAATTTAAGACCCCGACAGAGTTCATTAATCTTATTCATAAAGCACTAACTTTAAGAGTGACATAAAAAGCCGTGTTTTATACCCTTTCTTAAACACGATTTCATTTTTATTTTATAGTTGCATTCGATGTAGTTTCAGAACCATCTTAATATGGCAATATCTATTTATGATACTTTATTTGCAAATACTCAAAATTATAAAATATTTTTTCGGGAATTTTAAATTGGCAATTGGCATGCCTACTCATATTGCAGAGGATTCAAAATGGCGGAGCAGGCGTAGGCAGCCATTTTGCATTCCTTTTGAACCTGCGCATTTAAATTTCGAAGTCAAACGTGTCTGCGATTGACGTGTGAAATCAAAGGAATAAAAGATGGCTTCATTTATATTATAAACTCGAGTAGTATGGGAATACAGGGTCTTTAACTAGCTAGGGAAACCGTTCACACGGGAGTCTGGATTAGTGCTCACTCTGTCCTGCAAGTGAGAGTTTGGGTTTTTAACTTTTTAAGATAACAATGTGTTTGGATATCGACCTGTCACCCGTGAATCTTCTTCTTCCCAGTTTTGATGGGGTCGGGTCGTCAGATACCTTTGTCACAGTTTTGGAGTTCTGCCAGCCAATTTTTGAACATGTAGACAACTTGTATGTTGATAATATCCTATAACCGTCTAATGGTAGTGTAGGATCAAGAGATCTATTCTAGTACAGAATATCCATACCAATATTATAAATGCACAAGTAAGTTTGTACCTAACCTTTTCACGCCTAAACCACTGACCCAATCATCCTAAAATTTTGCATATACGTTATCAGGTGTACAGAAACGGACATAGGATACCTTTCATCCCGAAAAAAGGACAGTTCCCGCGGAAAACATCAATTGCGTTCATATGATAATAGATTGCGCCACGTGTCTGTCATGATAGAATTATATTGTTACAACCCGAATTGTTTGTCAAATTCTAAATTAACGCGAGCGAAGCCGCGGACAAACACTAGTAATTTATAAATACTGATTGAAATTGCCCTATATTATTAACCCTGAATATTAAACTTGCTTTTATCAGTAACTGTCTCACCTTAGGGCTAAGAGAAAACCTTTTCAAGCTTTTCCAATAAAGAGAACACCAAAAATAAATACAATCACGTCGGTAATCCCCAAAGGGTTAGACAGAGGTGTACCTTATAGTATATACACACTACACTGACTTGAAATTACCCTATATTTATATTGTCATCATAAATACTCCTACAGGCTACAATATCTGTATGTTTTGTACCCACAAAACAGATTATCCTAGAATTCACCAACAAGCATAAAACACCATTAAATAAAACCAATAAATTCACATTTTAATAACCCCCAATCATATAAATTCGCTGTACAATTTACAGTCATTAACTTTAATATAGTGGTCATAAGTACCAATATATGGGCGGTCTACAATGGGCCAGTGATAACCCTACAATGGACAGTGCCGTCAATGAGGGCCTGTTGTACCAGGGTTACGCTTTTATTGACCCACACGAGTTGTTTACGGGTTAGGTATGGGCGTTAGAGTAATGTGGATACGGTCGAGTAAGCTTAGAATGAGGTTGTAAAGGTTTTAGGTATTTCTGTTACAAGTTTTGTTATAATAAACGTTATCATCGTCATCTGCCTAGTCTTTTCTATGTTGGGGTCGGCTTCTAGTCTAACTGGATACAGCTAAATTCCAGTATTTTACGTGGAGCGACTGCCTATCTGACCTCCACAACCCCAACCACAAGTTAGTACTAAGTAATACGATACCCCTTGATAAGACTGGTTGTCTGACTTTTGTGTCACTGACTACCTGCAATGACTGTCAAAGAACTACAAATGATTAACGTCCATTATAATAAACGTCGTAGGGCTAAAAAAGTTTCAACAACAACATCAACAGAATTTTCTAATTAAAACTGTGATGACAAGGAAAATTATGATTTTGTACTTCAATTATTGCCTTTATAAATATGAGACAACAATCATTGTTCCAATGATACCAATACAATATACTAAATAAACTTCTCTCCATTTTAACAATTGCTATCGTAGTAAAGATGTAATCAGGAAGCATTAGCATGAATTTCAAATGCACTGGCCTGTCCGAGATGCCTAAGGCATTAAGTCCGCCTTTCTACTTTTTTTTGTTTAAAGTTTAAATAAATAAAAAATGACTTTTATCGCTGTAGTTTTCAATTCCGACATAAGATAAATGAAAATTTTAATTAAACTTTAAGAAAAATTCAAAACTACGAGTTGCAATCAATCATCAAGTTGCATGATGCAAGCATGCATGTCATATCCACACAAATCTTACGCCTGCCTGATTGCCCCCACTATTAAGCAAGCGCATATTATGTTAAATGAATCAATTCTAACTCGTTAGACTTCAGACATACCATGCCAGCGCATCATACGATCTTTTGTACATCTTTTAAATATCAAAGTAGAGAGCGTAGAATTAAGTGGGAAATATGAAGATTTAAGAGAAAATCGTCCATGACTTACTAAAAGCCCCATTTGATTTGGCGATTGTGTTTGATACACAAATATTTGAAAATTAATTTATTGCATAGCAAATGTGTCATTTATTGGACAGAAAATCAGCGAGGTAACCTAGAAAAATTGTCTTTCATCAGCAATATCGCCATGATGGAAAAGTTAAAACTGTATTGGATTGACCACCGATATATTAAATTTAAAAACCTCGATCATAGTTCCTTGCAAACCTCAAAATCACAAGTTTTGATTGACTAAACACAAATCCGAACTTACAACGACCTCATAAAGCTGTTTTTTAAACGCGAGCCACGCACGTTATGGCGTTACGGCTGGTTTTTCGGGAATTGAACTAGAAATATGACATGACGTGCGATGCTAGCGTTGAAAAAACAAATTTTATTTGGAATTCGAAGTTGTGCATACTTTTCTGCGGATGTTTTTGTGACGCTAAGTGTGTATCTTGGGTTTTTATATATCAATGGGATTGTTATAAGATATTAAAAAGCTTATATCAGACCTAGTGGCCTACCATGACGTCTAAAAACAGGAGTAATTCCGGTGTGGGAAAAAGATGGCGCTAGACGACCTGTATAGCTCTATCTCTTTCCCACACTGGAATTACTCCTGCCCTAAGATGTAACCCCCCCCCCGCAACGTTGTTGTAGTAAAACAAAAATCATTGAAAGCGATTGTCAATTGTCTACCCTTCGGTTTCCTAATAGCTCCTAAAGGCGTTATCCATTGAAATATCACTTTTACTACTGAAATCACTACATATTTTCAGTGTAATAATAATATGAAGATGGACGAAGCAAAATATTACATGTGCGTTTAGTTTTTGCCTCTACACATGAGAAAATCCGTAAGTACCAAGAAAACTCCCTATTCCCCAGTTCATTACTGCAATTTATGAAGGCATCTCATGTACAACCACGGACAGTTTCAGGCCTGATATGTGACATTGTAAATACAGCTTTATTCGCTGAATGTACCTACAAGGTTTGGTCGATCCCGCCGACTCGAGAAAAAACGGCCAAAAGAGATCTTTTGCTATCTTTTTTTTAGAGATATCAGCATTATATTTCTTGGTGAACATGTGGTTTCGTTCTTACAATTTCGTTGTACAACATAACTTAAAGGTTTCTAGAGGGAGGGTGTGGGCAGATTGCCAGCAAGAAAGCCTTACTTATTACAGATAAAATTCTTGGAGACCTCAAGAATTTTGTTGGAATTTTAGATGTTTATTTTGTTCGCAGTTTTCTGTAAGTTCTCGTTTAGAAAACGAAAAGGTAATACAGGTGTTTGTGTAAATTGAGTAGCTTAGAATTTGTTTGGTGGAGCTAGGCAAAGAGGTTGGTTAGGTATAGCGGCACAGCAGTTTCAAGGAACAAAAGCATTGGACTAAGATCCCTCTCATTAAAAGGGACACCTGTACCTTTTGAATCATAGACACTTAATTTATACAAATATCTTTAGAAATCTCTAAGACATTTACAATACCATACAATATTTTGGATTTAGTAATGACAGAAAACAAAATGGCTCTTAAACCAAATCATAATCCAATTCACTTCACAAAAGAAAGATGTAAATAAAAATAAGAAAAAACCGTCAAGCTACTTAGCCTCACGATAAAATTAAAATAAAGCAAATAAAATCTACAGCATCTCTTTCATGGAATCCACGATCGATTCCCTCGATGGCTCTCTTAAATTGCAGCGCCATATATTTCATTAACCGCCGGGATGAACTTTATAAGAGGCACTCGAGTCGATGGGTTGCCAAGCTATTTTGATGATAAAACTTTAAACCGTGGATGGCAATTATAGATTTATTGGTAACTTGGGTATTGGATGAAGTTTATATGGAATGAGAATTAAATGTAATTGGCGAAAAATAGGTGGTGACTACCCTCTAAGGAAAACAGGCGTGATGTCATTTTATGCGTGTCTAACATCACCAACTCATCATCATTTTCGCAACTATGTTAGGGTCTTTTAAATGGAGCGACTGCCTATCTGACCTCCACAAGCCATTCAGAACTGCTGTACCGGACGATACCCCTATGTTCTATGTTAGGGATTTGGTTTCCGCACTTAGTCCCTAAAGTGGACCATTGTGCGTGAGCCATGGTGGCCGCTACTCCAGCCAGCCCACCTCCCTCCAGAAGCAGATCAGACTTCCCGGTCTTCTCAGGGCATCCGCAAGAGATCTTGGTGTTCCAAGAGTCTTCTCGCGTATCTGGGTGACGCCAGTACACTCAAGGAGTACGTGCGCTATCGTTTCCTCCGTCTCCATGCACGCCCTGCACAGGGGACTGTCAGTGATACCTAGGGTGTGGAAGTGCTTGTTTAATGAGCAGTGTCCAGTGATGGTCCCCGCAACCAGTCGCAGGCTATCTCTATCCAGGCGTAGAAGACGCTTGATAAGACTGGTTGTCAGACTTTTGGGCCACTGACTACCTGTAACGACTGTCAAAGATCTACAAATGACGTAACGTGCTTTCGCATGTTATTTTATGCGTGTATAAATAACATAATGCCATTATTTTTACGTTAATTTACTCGTTAAGCAATGAACTGGTATCAGCATCATTAGCAGTGGACAGTGGGCAAGGGTTCTGCAATCTCGGGCCATGTTGTAACTCAATCCTGGACTAATCTCATAAGTTTCGCGGCGAAGTTCGTTGCTACTTCGAAATAATAACTAAAACTCACGGTTTTTCCCCATAGGTGTAAGCAGACACACAACAAACAGAACACAACGTGATAAGATCCTTTTACATTAATACATCATTCATACATCCTATCATACACAAACGGATCTTCCGCCAAAAGAAATGTCACCACTCAGTTAATTAATTACCACTAAACAGACGCTATTAAGATAATTTTCACCCTAACTCTTTAACACTACAGTCTAATTAACACTGATAACGCACTGAATTAGTTATCTAGCTGACTATTTAAAGTATTGTAAAATGGTTGAGATCTGATACAAACTCGTTAAGGATGCCTGTGCAATTTATTTGCAGAAGAACCTCTTTGACCAATCTACAAAAACTTGAGACACGATGAACAGAGAAAATTGTAAGACTTTCAGGCCACTGACTGCATGTAACGACTGTCATAGATCTACAAATGACAGCCGGGACCAACGGCTTAGCATGCATTCCGAGGTATGGAGTAAACTTGGTGTGTAATGGGTGGTCACCCATCCTCAGACCTAGGTTGGTCTGAGGATGGGTGCGCGTCTTAACCTAAAGATCGCCGCGAGCGGCTGTTTTTATTTGACCAGCTTCTCGAGGTGTCCTATAGTAGGAAGTGGAAATTATGTTTTTCATTTTCCTCCGCTATTATTTTCTGATTAATTTTGTTACGGGAAGCAAGACAGTTAAATTGCTTCTCCGGAACCTCGCCGACCTTAATTACGGCGGTTTTCTGACGGTTGTCACTCCACTGATTCTGGCTTTCAGGCCTTGCAGTGGTTTGGGAAATGTGGCGAGCTTGCAGTGGCGAAGGTTCCATACAACTCGATTCCTACCGGATTCCCTTTGAAAAATGGCACAGTCAGTATTCTATAGACGAATAATATAATCACATTAAAGATATGTACTCCGGCTTGCCTCTTACAAGAATTTACCCGTCGTTACTGCGAGTTTGTCCCATAAAAAGCAATGTCATAATCTACTACGGAGTTCACTGACGGTATACCACTTTAGTACATGATATCCCAGGCTCGAGATGTTAGGGTCCAGTTGGGTCCAGTTATCTGGTTCGATTTGTCCCTGGGGTAAATATTCTCTGGGTCGAGCAATCGTGATGCCATTACCATTGTCCTTCTGCATTCTTATTGCAAGTGGTTTCCAATATAAAGGCTAATGGAGCATTGAAACATTAACAGTTTCCGATCTAGTGGCCTGTGTGTATCTTATCATTAAATATAAGTACCGATGAACACTCATTAAGAATGTTCGATATTGTAAATGATAATTGTATCGGAGTACGATACTGGTCGTTTGCTAAATGACGTCATTTTCTATCAGAAGTGTTGTACGCATCTTGGGCACAAATAAACAGTATAATAATAGTATAATAACAGCATAATAAAGTATACTGTTATAAAGAGGTTAAGTATTTAAGTTTGTACGTACGTGGTCATCTTAGGCACTACTGATCCGATTTCAAAAATCTTCCACTAATGGAAAGCTACCCCTCTGCTCTCCGGTGTCATTTAAGTGGGTTAATTGGTGACCATAACGCGAGAGAAAGCGAGGGTAAAACCTAGTCTTGGTTTTAATTTTGTTTAGTGGGGGATGCAATTACGTATTCAGTTTTACAAGTATTCATAACTTTCCCCAGAGTGGTAGGCAGATACGCCAGAAACTAGAAAATGGCATCTACTACGATCCTTGCCACGCCCATTAACTTTTTGAAATTTAACAATCAAAAAACGCGCTCCACCCTAGGTCGCGGCATCGCTTCACATTATTTTTATTAAGCATCAAAAAAATTCATACCCCAAAAAAACAATTATGAAATCGATTTGTCGAGAGTACAGTGCGACAAACTACATTTACGTTGGAACAGTATTTCCTGACTAACTTTAGGTAATTCGAATGTGATTTGAACTAAAAGCTCTTACAATTAGTACATATGAGAATGTAGGCATACCAGTTAAGTGATTATGCTTGTTCTCTAATAACCAATTTACTCATAACTTCCTTGATTCCAAGTTATAACGGGTAACAAAGACCTCCATAGTTGCGTCTATGCCAGCCCACCCATCTCTTTCAGCAACTGTACACACAACACATACACTAGTCAACAAACAGCATCGTAATTCACCCTCTTGTCACAGCGCCCGTGTTGCGGCGACGTAAATACTTGACTGTCAGGCGCATCTGACTGACATCCGATTAAGTCTCTACTTATCCTACGGAAATAGAAGGAAAAGCAATCGGGATAATTGCGTTTGGAGATGTGGGTAAAGTTTTATTTAAGATGACAGAAGACGAAGAGTTTGGTACAATTTTCAGCGCAAACCGCAGTTTTCACTTCTGAATGTAGGTGGCGACATTCGTGCCGTTTTCCTAAGAGTTTGTTGCGGTTTGCCATAGCGGTTTGGCTCTGCAGCTGAGGTTAAAGGTTACTATCGTCTCCGGAATTGTATTTTTACTTTGAAGGCAGCAGGAACGCTTTTAATGGAGGAACATCTCACTCCTTCATCTTCAAAACGGTAAAGACTTTTTAAACATAATAATTTCGGAAACAGGCCAAAGACCCGCACGGGAACTTATGGGGAAATACTTCCTCGATTGAATCTTAAAACTTAACAAAACATCATAACATCAAGCCTGTAATCCCCGAGGTGTTAGGCAGAGGTGTACCTAATAGTACACCCACGTGTCGCAAGTTATGTTTAAGTCCCATGTAATAGGACACAAGCCTATTCCCATCAATCGGGCAAATTGATGTAGAAACTCAATAACACTGCCCTATGGGAATCGAACTCAGGTTAGGATAAAAATCTTTTTAGATCAGCTAGGCCCACTAGGTGGCCACATTTACAACAGCGTCAATGGAGTTCATTAGATTCTCGAAAGTGCAGTTGAATAGATACTTCGGAAATTTCATATACTGATTATTTCATTTTAATACTAACACCCGTATCTATAAATAAGTTAAAATGTTTACTTGAGTTAAAAGTCATTGTTGATGCGATTTTTATTCTGTACCTACTTTAGTAATTGCTTGAAGTTAGAACTGTCAACTTTGCTTCCTTTGACGGTTCTTACTTCAAACACTGGGTCAAGCTTTCACGGTTTAAAACTAAACTTATACTGTCACTTACGGGATATCTTTCGTGATTGTACATGATTTAATAAAAGAATCGATACGATTGGATTGATTGTGTTGGTAATAAAGAATCCACAAAACCTGGTGATACTGTGAGTGTGTTTTGCCGTGACGCAGTGTCGAGTTCCAGTGCGCGTAGCAAAAGGCAAATAAAGAGGCTAGACAGATTTGTCTACTCCTAACAATTTATTTTCCATCCACCAACATTCTCCAGTCAACCCGCGATCATGGCGCTTGCAACAGCGACGAAATATCGGCAGCTCAAAATCATAAACAATCACAAAGATATCCTGTAAGTTACAGTATAAGTTTAATTACTTAAACTCAAGTAATTACTGTAACTTGATAATGGTTATCAGGGTAAGACCTACATTCTACTCAGAAATACGTAAGATAGGTACTATCATCTTGCTATTCACTAATATCTCGCTTCCAACTAGTTTCCATTTTATATGCTAACGACATTATCTGATAAAAAGCTATTAAATGAGTTATTTCTTTCAATAGCCCATTAACTCCAGCAAAAGGAAAAGGAGCATTGTAGCAATATTTTATAAGAAAACCTTTATATTCGAAATAAGACACAATACTGGAATAAGGAGTTTTCAAAAGAACTATTGGAACGATTCCGACGAACAAAGTTTAGACAATAACTCTTTGTTTTGAAAGCTTACATTAAGTTAGAACTAATACTATTTTAATGTTGACTGTGATTCAAGATTATGAGAAGATTCTTGAATAAAACAGTTTGGATTTAGATTAATTGGATGTACACTCGGGGAGATTATATTTGTGTCAAATACACACACACATACATACAAACACACTACGACAATTTTCCGTGTGAGAACCCTTTCATAACTGTCGAAGAATGGCAACTGTGAGTTGTTACGGATATTTTAAGTTGGTAGTTAATTTCCTAAAAAATGAATTCTTCTGAATTGTCATAATGTCTAAAATCTTATCTGGTTTAAAATAACATCACAACTGTAATACCCGAAGGATTAGGCAGAAGTGTACATAATAGTACCTACCTACACCCACTTTTCGCTAGTTATGTTTAAGTCGCATGTAATAGGGTGTGAGCTTATTGCCATTAAACGGGCACAAATCCAGACTCCGTGGCTACTGAGAAATTCCTGATGAAAAACCCATTAACACTTTGCCCGACCCGGGAATCGAACCAAAGACCTCATGCTCAGCAGTTGCGCTTGCGAGAACACGACCAACGAGGCAGTTCTGGTTTACCAACTACAAAAGGCATAAGATACTTTTATGATGAGAATGCTTTTAAAAATGCGCTAAAGGAACGGTATTGCTTATCAATTGTCTTCCCAAAATATATGCTCACGTCAAAAGGAATCCAATGCGAACAAATTGTTAAAAGGTTGAAGAAAAAACCGGCCAAGTGCGAGTTGGACTCGCGCACAGAGCGTTCCGTATAAACTTGTAGGCATTTGGTTAACATATTTACGGTTTTTAGATTTTTTCCTTAACATGTGCTGTAAGACATTGCTTCTTGCCAAATTTCATGATTCCAGGTCAACGGGAAGTTAAAGGTTTTGATTCTCTTTTGAAATCGCAAAATATGCGACATAAACGGTAATTTTATTTCATTTCACTACTTCAAAGGGGTAGTAGACCCAGAGGGGTATTTGATATAAATTTCAGCTTGATACCTCCCCGAGTTCCTGAGAAAAAGGGTCTTGACAGACGGACATATGGACAACAAAGTGATCCTATAAGGTTTCCGTTTTTGCCGACTGAGGTACGGAACCCTTAAAATGGAAAATAGGCAAAAGCAACTTCCCTTTTCGGAAGTACAAATTGAAATGGACATTTTATAAGTTCGGCAAAGAGATAGAAATCAATTTAGGGTTCGCAACGGAAAAAAAAATGGTACAATTTTTTTTTTCGGTACGAACTCACAATTTAGCATACTCTGTGTCCAAATTTTTATTAAAAATGGGGTTTGTGGTCACATCTGTGTGTAACAGTTATGAAAGGTTTCAATTTCCTGGATGGAATTGTTTTTTTTAACCAACCACTTAAAAGCAGGAGGTATGGAATGCTATGCTTTTTTGTCGTTTCGACCGGGATGATACTCGTATTTGCATGTTTGAGCTACTGCTGAGCATGAGGCCCTGGGTTTGATTCCGGGGTCGAGTAAAGTGTTATTGGGTGTTTCCATCAGGAATTTCTTAGTAGTCTAGACTTGTGAGCAGTTGATGGCAATAGGCTCGCCCCCTTTTACACTCACAATATGCTACTTAAACATAACAGGGAAATGTTGGTGTACTGATGAAATAGGTACACCTCTGCTTATCCCAACGAGAAAACCGGACGTGATGATTGTTTTCAAAGTCGATGACCCCGCTATTATCTATCGATGTATTGCTAAGCTTAGAAATAATACAAAAAGAAAGAAAAACCCTCCTCACTATAATAATGTTATCAAATCAAATACTTTTTGTACAAAAGCCCATATGGGCTAGTAGTGGGCTTAAGAACTATGTTAGAATGACTTTTAGAGAAACAGTTATACAAACAATATAAAATAAAACTAATTCAACAGTCCAATTTAACAATAACACAATTCAATTCAATATAATTTAATACAATTTAAATAATTTAATTTACCAAAAACTTAACTACTACAGAAAACACAATTATCCAATATCCATACGCTCTAATGAAAATTACCTACTACATAATATTGCAAAACTAATTTATGACTACACAAAAATAAAAAAATAAAACATAAAGAAACGAACATCCAAATCTTTCATCCATATTCTATGAGTTCAGAAGTCTATTTTGACTTTCGAATGAAATATCAGTACCTACACGTGGCTGAACCAGAAGACATGATGTCCGCACGTGCCGACAACGACCCAATTGATTTCAATAGAAATCTTACACTTGAATGAACGCTAAATGCACACCCAGAGTAGCTAAATTGATAATGTCACATGAATTATCAATGGTGAGTTCTTTGTAAAAAAGCACATCCGGGGAACGAGAAAAACCAAGCAGTTTTACTATGTCCTGGATTGAAGGCTTTTTCGATTAGCAATTGTGTGATTTATTTCATCACCACTGCTCTCAAAATGGTAAAGCAAAACATCGATACGAAACAGGCATGTCATAGAACCAAAATAGTCTTTTTAATCTTTGCCGCATACTAGGAATGTCCCCTGTATCGTGGGTGCGGTTACAAACATTTAATTTCAGATACACAAACAGCCAGACCCTGAACAACTACCTGTAGGCCTTAAAAATATTTGTTCCGTGCGGGGATCGAACCCGCGACACGCAGAGCAGCGGCCAATCGCTCAGCCACAGCGCCAGCCGTGCCGTCTTGTCTTCCAAATTGGAAGATATTTGACATCCATCAACCCACATTAAGCCCTCGATCTCATTGAGAGGTGTTTCATGTTCCAGCAGTGAAAATGATGATAAAAAAGTCTTCCTGTATAACCCATGGAGTCTTACTCGTAGGCAAAGCCTTATCTTCATTCCACTTCTCACAGCATTTTGCTGTTTTGGTCCAGTCTTTCATAAAGCGGCCTATTTCAAATAACATGAATGAAACTCCATACAAACTGGCCAGCTGTGTAGAAGTGGTACCCTATCCGTCAATTACGAGAAGTGTGAAGAGAATTGGAGCGCGATATGAATGTTATCGAGCCAATGGGTTGGGGTTAATTGTGACAGGTTAGTGTAATAGCCTTAGTTGCTGTTTGTTCTGTTGCCTGTTTGTATTATGCTAGGAATGTTTTGTAACCACTTTTACACCCATATACCAGCAGTGATGCACTTTTTTGACAATTGTAATATGCTTATCAACAACATACTAGTAACATAACATCACGCCTGTAATCCCTGAAGGGTTAGGCAGATGTGTAGCTAAGTACATCCACATTTCGCCAGTTATATTAAAGTCCCATGTAATAGGGGGCGAGCCTATTCCCATCAACTGGGCACAAATCCAGAATCCGCGGCTGCTACTGAGAAATCCGTGTTTGAAAAAGTCAATAACTCTTTGCCCGACTGCACTTTGCACTTCGGCTAACCGGCGAATAATTACAGCAGGACCGTACAAATATCAATTACTGAATTGAATTATTTGTAAAACCATCGACTCCAATTAGTATTACTATCGAGTTCCGTGTGGTAGTAGCAGTGACGGGCTGAAATAACAATAACTATATCATCTTACAAATAACCTAAATTATTATTATATTTCAGTAACAGATTTGGCAGCCAGCAACTCTATTTTGTGTTTTTTTATTTGTATTTCCTCATTTTCTAAAACACTAGACTTTCACCATTACGCCAGCTACATGCCCCTGCTAACTTACTTTGTTGTAACATATAATACTTGAGTGCAAAGGTACTGCGTATCTAGTCAGTGTTACGGAAGCATCATATCATCACGCCTGTAATCTCAGACGGGTTAGGCAGAGGTGTATTAGCACAGTTATGTTTAACAGTTGTGTTTGTTTGTTGGGACTTAAGTCCCAGGTAATAAGGGGTGAGCCTATTGCCATCAACCGGCCACAACACCAGACTCCGCAGCTGCTATTGAGAAATTTTTGGTGGGATAATCCAATATCATTTTGCCCGACCTGGGAATCGAACCCAGGACCTCATACTCCTTGCGACCACTATACTAACGAGGCAGTCAGTTGTTTTGTAAACATTAGTAACATAATAATAAACATAATGTTTTAATGGACAAATAAAAACTATCTCATCTTATAATTTTGTAGGAAAATTCCATAATCATCATTCTCTTGCCCTTGTGTGCCCTTGTCCCAATTCATTTGGGGTCAGCGCAGCATGTCTTCTTCTTCCATACTTCTCTATTACTCGTCATCTCATCAGACACCTCTTTTCGTGCCATATCATTCTTCACACAGTCCATCCATCTTTTCTTTGGTCTTCCTCTACTCTTATACCCATCCGCAGTCATACTCCAAACTTTCCTCACGATATTTTCCACATTCCTCCGCATCACATGCCCATACCACGATAACCGATTACCACTTTTCAGTCATAAACGCTACTTTCAAACTTCCTCTTATGTACTCATTTCTTATTTTATCCATTCGCTTAACACCACACATCCCCCTTAGCATTCTCATCTCAGCCACATGCAAATGCCTTTCATTCAAAATCAATCAAAATCAAAATATTTTTATTTCACATAGGCCTACATGGGCACTTATGAAACGTCGACAAAAAGGTGCACGGTTCGGGTTGGTCGTTTCCTATGGAGAAGAACCGGCAAGAAACTCCATGGTTACTCTTTTATGGCCCAACATTCTGATCCATACAAGATAGCAGGTCTAACCATTCTTTTATAAAACTTCCCCTTAAGTTTAAGGAAAATTGTAGGAAAATTCCATGTTATTCGAAAATATATAATGTTCATAAATATTTAAGTACCATATTTATTTTATATACTCGTATTTACTTGTCAACAAAAGTCTAGATCATTAATAGTTGTTTTTCTGATCAAAAGATTCCAATGAGTGCCAGCACGTGTAGAAACTGTTTGATGTCCTTCTGAACATAGGTATACTGAACATAACATAACGCCTGTTCTCCCAAGGGTAAGACAGAGGTTTACCGTGAGTGTATTTATAGTGGGCTCGCCTATATTTCGGCAGTAATGTCGAATCAGATAAAGCACTTTGAATTATTTAAACTAATTTAAAAAAGTCCGGTCGATTTCTATGTGATTTTGGAACATTTTAACAAGTTAAAAGTACGTATTTATTTAAAATGTTCATTCATTTATTTTATTCACCGACTTCGCTCAGTTTTACAAGCAACCTCTCGCGTAAGATAGGAAAGTTTTATAGTCAGCCATTTGACGCTAATTCTGGTTACTTTATGAGTTAGGGGTCTACAGCTGAATACCATTATTTACCTACGTAACGTTATATCAATAAACTAATACCTAAATCCACATTTATACCCCAGAATCCTATTAAAAAAAATGTTCCAACCGTTTTTTTCAACATGCATTTTTTTCAAATTTAAATAACGCTCAATCTTTTTGAGACAAGATTATGTGTGCTATCGATTTAGAGTTAAGAGTCTTTGTCGGGTAGTGGCCCCTCACCCATTCTCCATCATTTCAACGTTAACAAAAAAAACAAATTTGAAATCTCCTCTTCAAAAACAATGCTACATTTTCAAAGTACATACGAGTATTTGCAGTATTCCGTGGGTACCGCACGATCTCCCGCGAGGCGGCGAGCCTCCTTGCCGGATTGCCGCCATGGGATCTGGAGGCCATAGTCCTCGCGCGCCTGCACGAGTGGCGCGCGGAGGTACAGAGCCGGGGGGTAACTCCGCTGCCGCGGCATATTGTCGCGCGGCGGACAGACCTCCGCCGTGATCTCATGGCGACATGGAGAGAGCGACTATCGCAACCCCGTTCAGGGCACGCCACGATAGTGGCGGTAAGTCCCCTCTTTGAGGAGTGGCTTGAGAGGCGCCACGGCGCCCTCACCTTCCGCCTGACGCAGGTCCTCACCGGACATGGATGTTTCGGGAGGTACCTGTACCGAATCGGGCGGGAGGAAACGCCCGGATGCTACAATTGCGAGGATCGACCGGAGGACACGGTGGAGCACACCGTTGAGGTCTGCTCCGCTTGGGAGGAGCACCGCCGTGTCCTCGTAGCGGCGATTGGCGGCGGCGACCTCTCGCGTCCGGCCCTGGTTCAAGCCATGGTCCGGGGCGAGAGGGAATGGGAAGCCGTCGCCTCCTTCTGCGAAGCAGTCATGCTAGCGAAGGAGGCGGCGGAACGTGAGAGGGAGAGAACCTCCTCACGTCCCAGCCGCCGCGGGAGAAGCACCGGGCGTCGGGGGCCACGCCGTGATGGCTCTCGGCCACCGTAGGCGCGGGCCTGTGGACGGCGAGTAATGGGCTAGCTCGCCGTCCGTCCGTCGTATGATGACGGGCAGGCCGTGTCGACGGCGCGTTCGTGTTCCACGCGCGCCTCAAAGAGATGTCAGC
Source organism: Eurois occulta (assembly GCA_950022335.1). Classification (NCBI taxonomy): domain Eukaryota; kingdom Metazoa; phylum Arthropoda; class Insecta; order Lepidoptera; family Noctuidae; genus Eurois; species Eurois occulta. Next base: position 20,199,678 of record OX465478.1, read on the forward strand.
AAACGGGAGGGGCCCGCAAGGGCCGGTGCCTGCCAGGGCTGCGGGACTGTTCGAAAGAGATACCGCGGCCCTGGAACATAAAGGGCCAATGAAGGAACATGGGTGTTTTTTAGTCAGTAAGAGTCTGACACTCCCTTCCGCTCCGCCCAGAGCGGGAGGAGTCATTTGATGATTTCTCACCCCCCAAAAAAAAAAAAAAAGTATTTGCAGTATTCCGCCCACTACGCCTAAGGGTTAAATGGCGCGGTCAGGTCCATTGTACCCCGCGGCTAATCCCTTTTTATTTTAACCGGTTTATGTTGTACCGGTGTATGTAATTATGTATGTATTGAATATCACCCTGTGCCCGTCTATCATGTAGTGAATTAATGATGGAGGTAAGAGAGGGTTATTTGTGGATATCTGGTATAATATTAGGAGGATATTTCGTGTTTATGTGGTGGAAGGCTGCTTGTTGATTTTATTTCAATTATTATTTCATTTATTTATTCTTTTACACATTCAAATTATTAAATATTTCGATTTAAAGTAATATAAAAATTGTAGCCCAGCAGCATCGGGAACAGGGTCCAAGCTACCGGTCGGTGGTCAGGGCTCTTGAGAGAGCAACCTCCTAAAAATACGCGCCGTGTCCAGAAGTACTGCTTTCTGAATAAAGCCCTTGATCCAGCTGCCAAGCGAGAGCCTCCTCAGATGTTTGTCGAGGCTATTAGCTATTAAGCCATTGGCCGACACGACTATCGGCGCAATAACTGGTGTTTTCATATGCCACATGTCAACAACCTCGCGAGCGAGATCTAGATATTAGAACTGCTTATCTTACTCTGCTTTCTTATTTCAATTGTTATGTAGACGGGGTTAGAAACATATGTTTTTCCAATCTGTTGAGATCACATTGTAAACAAGCAAGGAAATTGTTTACAATATCTTTTCCCAAAGGTTTGTAATGAGTTGTTTTGTTATACATTATCACGGTATATACACAATGAATGTGAAACCCCTCGACGTGCCTACAAACGTAACAGTACCCAATTTTCCATAACTCGTGGGGGGGGTGTATTTTTTACCAGCTCTTGGATAATGCAGGCTTACTGTAACTAGAAAACAACAGTAGCATGAAATTACACCTTAATTCTAAAGGCCGAGATGAACCACTGATCGCCAAGTTGTGCAATTCACACCTACTTCTTTTAGCATCGTCCTCGTCCATGTTTTGCAAACCTAAGTTTAGAGAGAATTCAACAACGAGACTGAGCGCCATTAGCATATCTAAGCTATCAGTGTCATAATGGGACGTAGTTAAGCGAAAAGGATCCAAACTGATGCTAAATATCAATACCATAGCCACATGTACATACATGTGGGTTGATTCTAACGTTGATAAAAATGTTAACTTTTTGTTTTGTTGCTTGAATCTCTTTTACTGGCTGGCTTGGTTTTTTATTTCTTTTCGCTTAACTTCGTCGAAATGCTATAACAGTTCTTGAACGCAGCAACACATAGCACAGCAGTGTGATTGTCGGACTGCGAAGTCATAGACCTCAAGTTGGAACCTAAGACACGCACCTCTGATTTTTCGGATTCATGTGCGTATTGTTTGTGAGGAAACCAGCATGCCTGAGAGCTTTTCTCAAGGCATGTAAAGCCAAGTCAGAGGCCCATGGGCGGCATAAAAACTGTGAAACCGGGTTAGGCACTAACCACACGATAAAAGAAAAGAAAGCTCTTGAACGCAGTTTAGATTTGCTGTTTGCGATCAGTTCCATTGGTAAAATTCGTCCCTATGATATATTAATAGTCCAAAAACGGCCATAATTCATCTGTCAGCAAACAGCTTCAATTTCCCGAACCAACAGCACGAGTCGAGCTAAATCCGATACGATGGACGCAATATCGACACGTTATCGAACTTGTGCGTTTGAACGCACAGGTTCGTCTGTTTCGATGGTCAGAAACATGGCAATATGTTTTGGATTTGTCGGCATTGTTTGTATAACATAACATCATGCCTGTAATCCCCAAAGAGTTAGGCAGAGGTGTACCTAATAGTACGTCCACATGGCGCCATTTATGTTTAAGTCCCATGTAATAGGGGGCGAGCCTATTGCCATCAACCGCGCACCAATCCAGACTCGATGGCTGCTACTGAGAAATTCCTGATGGAAAAACATAAAAGCACTTTGCCAGACCCGGGAATCGAACCCAGGACCTCGTGCTCAGCAGTCGAAAGACAATTTTATTTAAAAAAATATTCATTATTTAATTTTGTGTTGTGTGTACCTCGTTGGTGTAGTGGTATGTGCGACTGCTGAAAATGACATCCTGAGTTTGATTCCTAGATCTTGCGAAGTTTTATTGGGGTTTTGAATCGGGAAATACTGCGTGTTTACCGACACAAAAGTCTCATTAAATTAGCAACGAGTATAATAACAAGCACAACATGTTCAGGTGAACCATAGGAACATATTTGGTCCCCCACAAAATTATCACCCCATTATCGTAGTTTGTTTTGCGACCCCAACCCTATTACCATAAAATAAACAACCCTTATCTGGGGGGTGGCTGGTAGCAAGAGATTACAGAAACCAATGATGAACATTTTATTTTTCTACGTTACTTAACTTTTCGGTTTCCACAACTGAAAGTGAACGCGATCAACATGACTTAACTGCGTTCAATTCAGTGTCATCATGTTACGGAATTTTGATACTGATTGCATTCATTTTCAATGGACCAGGGTGACATTTGGCCTTAGTGTATGACTTGTGAACAGCATAACTATTGTGCTCGGACCAACCTTTTAAAGGGGGCGCCACAACCTCATAACATGAGACGGGCTTATTCTGTCGTTCTCTGGGTGAATTCACAAGGAATGCTTCGTTTGTTATTAGTTAAGGCTATTGGATTATTTAAGCCTCATTTATCGCATTGGTTTATCCTGTAATTATAGATAAATAAGTAAATAAATATTCAAAAGTACATCATCACTTAATAATGTGCTTATATAAGCTATTTCTTTAGTATTGCGTTAAAATCAACGAATCATTTATCTATCTCTGACTTGTGAACTTTGCTAACAAAAGTAAGGGCCTTGGTCAGATCAGAGAGTAAAAAGAACTGATTATGCATGTACCTGTCTCAAACAAGGCGCAGTTTACGAGTTTCATGCATCGATATATTACATTATTTCTCTAAAATCGATGGATTTTATGCCAAGATCGACCAATAACGTCACAAGTAGGTGAAGTAGGTGCAGTACCAGTTAGACCTGTCTAAAACGACCATAACATTACCTTACTTGTCTGCCTTGAACCTTTATTGGAATCTTTATGTTCCCTTAGCAGTTAACCCTTCAGGATCTATCAAGGATCCTCACAAGCAGCGAATATATTCAACTTATACCGCCTTCCTTGCTCCTTAGGGAAAACTTTACATGTACATCCTCCGTTCTGTCAAGAGATCCCAAAAATGGGTTCTCAGAACAGGATTACAGGAAGACCTCCCTCAATAGATAAACATGCTATTTTAACATGGATTCCCTCGCTCTATTGAGTCGGCTGAAGGGTTTGGGGCGTTCCTTGTCGATCAAACGCCTTGCTTACGATGTAGGAGGCTGAGGAAAAGGAAAGATGTGGCTATAAAATGTGTGTTTGATTTTTATCTGTGTTTCTCAACTGTTGGGTAGGGGAAAGTATATTGTATGCTATTGTGTGAATTGTTTTTAGAAGCGTAAAAACCCTTCTTTAATATGGTTGCTACGAAAATTTGGATTTTTAGAGACTCATCATCATCGTCTGCCTGGCCTCTTTTTCCCAAAAGTATGAAACTGACACTTACTGAAAGCCGATTGACTGACCCCAAGGTCAGCTAATCGGCTTTCAGTCTAATCGGATGCAGCTAAATACCAGTATTATCCATGAAGCGACTGCCTATCTGACCTCCACAATCCAGTAACTGGGTAACACGATACCCCTTGGTAAGACTGGATGTCAGACTTTCGGCTTCTGGCTACTCGTGACTGTCAAAGATCTACAAATGACAGCCGGGACCAGCGGCTTAACGTGCTTTCCGAGTCACGGAGGAAACTCGGTTTGTAATATTGGTCACCCAATCACGGACCAACCTCGCAAGTAGGCAGTCGCTCCATGTAAAATACTGGTATCTAGCTAAATCCGGTTTGACTGGAAGCCGACCCCAACATAGTTGGGGAAAGGCAGGCAGATGACGATCATCGTTCATGGCTGAAAGATTGTCACTTTGTGAAGGCAAGGTCACCACTTGAATGAAGCACTAATTAGGTATCTATTTTCGATTTATAAAACAATTGGCAATCCTAACATGGGTCCTCCGCCCACACTACAAGGTCCAAAATGTACCTCATTAATGCCCATTGTCTTGTAATTAACCTCTTGACTAAATATTATTTGTACGCGTGGGCGGAGCTCGTGGATAAATAATAACAGCAGCTCGGGTCGATCTTCAGGTTAAGCCGCACTTGCCTAGGTTGGTTCGTGGATGGGTGACCACCCATAACATACCGACTTTCCTCCGGCCATTGGAAAGCATGTTAAACTGTCACGGCTGTCAATTGTAGATTGACAGTCGTTAAGTATTCAGTGGCCCGAAAGTCTAACCCAGTACCAACTGGGTCGGGGAGGTTAGATAGGCAGTCGCTCCATATAAAATACTAGTATTCAGCTGTACACGGTTATACTGGAAGCCGACCCCAACATAGTTGGGAAAAGACTAGGCAGATGGTGATACGCGTGGGTGGCTTAATAACTTTTAAGCTTGATAAAAATTCTGACTTTTATGCCTTCTGAAGTAAAGGATCTTTGAGTACCATTTTATCAAAATCACTTTGAATATTCAAGTTTCAATATCGCTTTATTGAGTACCACTTTAATGGCTGTTAAAGTAAAAGATTCGATTTATTTTTTGTTGATTTGGCTTCTTCACTTTTCAATTCGGGGTTCCTAAGTACGGCCATATATATTGCTAGAAGTAGCGCTAAATGTCGCGAACTTGGCCGAATACCACCAACATGGAACGTACCGCCAGTATAACAATAAAAGCGATTACAAAAACCTATTTGAGTGTAGGAATCACGGAATGTGCTGTTATTTTCTTCATGGTCGCCTTCGTACTATTGTGTGTTTACAATGTCCGTTGTAAGTTGTGAGCTTACAGCGACTTCGTTCGATAAAATGGCCTCAACGATTGGCCAACTCAAAGGTACAAATTTCGAAAATCTTCTCTATTTATCGTGTGGTTAGTATCTAACCTGTGAGCCTCTGACTTGGCTTTACATGCCGTCGAGAAGTATCTCTCAGGCACGCTGGTTTCCTCACGATGTCTTCCTTCACTGAAGCAAGTGATAATTATACAATACGCACATGAATCCGAAAATTCAGGGGTGCGTGTCTTGGGTTCGAACTTGAAACCTACGACTTGGCATTCCGACGATCACACCACTAGAGTATCACTGTTAGTTTTTCGAAAGTGAATCGCGACGACAGACCGCAGCGGCCAAACCGTCCAATCACAATAATAGACCCCAGCCGCACGACAGCTTTGAGCTTTCCATGTTACTCCAGCATCTTGTTTTACCATTTTCAGATCTAATTAAAATTAGGTTTTGTATAGTCTCCGATACCTATTTCGACGAAAACTAGTTGAGGTATTATGATGTTTCGAAGTCTGAATTCATCGTTTTCACGAAATTGTTAACGTAATTAGGAACATGGACGAGAGCAGATAATGATCTTATTAAATAAATGATTGGATAAATCAATATCCAACAACGGGGTATTCTTAGAAAATTGTACATATTAGAAAATAACATAACATTCATACCGATAGATTATTATTAGATTATTGACTGGAAGCCGACCCCAACATAGTTGGGCATTTTGGGCAAAGGCTAGGCAGATGACGATGATACCGATAGATTATCACTTTGCCTAGGACGTTAGATTTGGCTGAAAATCTGTATTTTTCGATTACACGTGAATTTAAATCTCGATATTCTTTAAAAATTTATTCGATTGACATAACCTACTTATACATTTTTATTATACTTTTTATCATCGATATATTGTTATTATTATGTTCTTTATTTTCGGATAACAATAATCCAGCGTGTTAGTAAACAATAATACAAATTATTACTAGTGTTAGTGATTAAAATACAACAGATAAAGATAAAGATAAAGATGCATTTATTTGTATAAACATGTGTGACATGATACATAGATATATGCACATATGGATGGAAACGAGTTTTGATTGCTGGTTCAACAGAGAAGAAGACTGACTAAGTAGTATTGTGAAAAGGACATTCCCAAATTAATGTTTAGTGATTAACTAGGCCTATATAGCCAGGCCCTTGGTTGTAGGTCTCAATTTCGTCAACAGCGCACCGCTCATGACTTCCGCCTAGGGGCTCCTTCCATGGTCTCCCTCAGGGTCGGCAGTCTCGACATAGATACCGACGCTATCGCAAACTTTCGATCGCATAATAATAACAGAAAATTCGGTTGCAATAATGATCATTGCGAGAAATGCATCTTGGATGTAGAGACTTGCGTTTCACGCAAGCATCGTTATTCCAACCGAATTTTTTCGTTATTATTAAGCGATAGAAACTTTTGCGACAGCGTCGGTATCTATGTCGAGACTGCCGCCCCAGACCTCTGCGTATATGGGCACATTGTCTACCACGACTTTTTCGAACTCTCTCAAAGCCTCCACCGACCATAAAACAATTGAATGTACGTAACAAATTACTTTTTGTAATTAGTTCTAGCACTACCTATATGAAATGGATACGTATTGATTGGAACCTACCGGGGAGCCGGTTTTAGTGTTTGATTTTTCGGTAAATAAAATGCTTTTCTTTGCAATCGTCGATCAGGTTCCAAATCCATAAAAGCAAAAATATAACCGGGACGGTTCATAATGGGTGCAAAAATACCCTTAATGAAGTCGAAGTGCATTTGTTCTTCCAATCATTACGATCATTTTTTTTTTGTTCTGAACCATACCTGGGAACCTTCTAGTTACGGAGACGTTGGAACTTTTCAGAAATACAAGTTTTTAATGTTATAACTTTACTTTAAATACCTCCATGACCTTTTTACTACTCAATGCATCCATCAGCACAATGGTATGAGTGCGCTACAATGAGTCCTACCATATAAAGTTATTTTTCACTCCAAAAAAAAAGTCGTTTCCCAGCAACAATTTTTGCGTAGAGTTACTTAGTTTGATGTACAGAATGCTTGATTGAGGCTTCGTGATGGGTCCGTTTACACCTTGTATAGTGTTCATAATTTTTTTATTTTCCCTTCACACTATTTCATTTAGATGTAGTTATAGTTTTGGACTTAGTGCAATTATTAACTTGTAATCAGTGTGTTAAAACTGGCGCGGACAATTTTGGTCTTCCAATTCATTTAAACAATCTACACGTGCAGTGGCATCCTGCATCCCGAGCGGGATTTCCATGAGTCGCTGAATGGACCGAGGCATTCTCAAGCTCAAGGGGATACAGCTGTTTTGTCATAATTCTACCAAGAATATACCACTCAGAGGTTTCTGCTAATGTTAGGCCACTTAAGTGTGTCCTTAACAATTTCAGAAACGTATCGGATTTAAAGACTGCTATAAAAAGTAAGTAGCGACAAGTACTTGGAAGTGTGCCTAATGATACCGCAGTATCGCAATTACTAGTACACGCTGGACTAAAATGATACTACTGAAAGTTTGCATACTCGCAACCAGGATGCGTGCATGAGCAGGTGGTCTAAAATGACCCAGAATCATAATCGAATGATAATAAGAATCATGTGAAAATTCTTAAAATGGTAACAGTCGCAGTTAATATTATGAATTGTCTTTTTGTGACCATTTTACGAATTAAACGTATTAATTCTAGAATAAACACCGGTTGCCTCTCGATGTTTTCCTTCACCGTTTTGAGAGCAGTGATCTTTTCTTTTGAGCAAATCAGATAATGAGGAATACAATGGCATGTTCTTAACGAAGCACCTGATCAATAATAACGTTTAACTTTGACCTGTTTATGTAAAAATTGTTACATTTTCAGAGGTGTTTTGTGACCGGGTACCATCGCATCGACCCTGGCAGAGCTCCCGAGGGAAATCTTAGGGTCCTCAAAAAGTAATGATGGTGGTAATTTTTCATGTACTTTATTTATTTAGTTGTTTTCATATGATATTTTGGTTATTGAAGGAAAGTAAGGTCTTGTTTATCTCATCTGATTTTGTATAAAATTGTAGTTTTTGTTTTTACCACACTATTATTATTTTGTTTATATTTGTGGTGTTGTAAGTGTGTACAGTTTCTAATTTAATGGACATAAGAATATTTAATATTGACATTGTATTTTTAATTTAATCTATATAATTGTTCTAAATATCTTCATTTCTATTGTCTATGCTAGTAATTGTTTTTTTTTTGTAATCTGACTATATAATTACTATTATGCTATATGGATTGTATCTGAATTAAACGTTTTTATTTATTTATTATTACGAAAAATTTTAGAAAGAATAAAAATATTTCAGAGCATTATTTATATCAAATCAGGAATGCCATTATCAAAGAGTTGTTTTTCAATCATAAAAATAACCTCTAAATTAGACCTTTTTACTACGACACAAAACCTCTTATTTACCATTTTTATTTCATTATTACAAACATTTACAAGTAAATTATCATGTTTTCGGGTGCCTAAGTGTCGGATGCGTACGAAAGTGCCTAATGCCGGATATTGGAAAGTCGTCAGGGTAGGTTCGTGGCCATTAATTGGGCGGCGCTTGATATCGGGCGTTAATGACCTGGTACGTGATTGTAAGAGAGGGGATAATAAGTCATATTTTCGGTAATGGAAAATGATATTGGTGTCGCATTTAGTATTATATGCTATTTCCTCGGAGATATAGGTGGTTTTATGATACATAACTGTAGATTCGGGACCGTGGAACTAAAATCCTTTTTCTTCAATAACTGAGTTTAATTTTAACGTGACTCTTTACACCCAAAGCAATCTTTTGTTTCTTTTTCTTAAACAATCTCGTTACCTCCTCTTCCAAGCAACAACTGTCATTCCCTTCCCTCTCTTTCATACTATCTTTCTCTCCCTCACACCGCAACGTTCCATTCCAAATACTTTCATACGTTCCTTTTAATCCTATCCTACATAACTATGACGTCTGGAATCGTCGAAGTGTTACCTCAGGCTGGTTAGCCTGGTCCATCCACACCCGCATTCCACGAGTTATGTTTTAGTCCTATACAGGGTAGAAGGGGCGTAGAAACGATTACCACATGTTCAGTACATCATTCTGTAACACCCCCCCCCCCCCCCCACCGCATAGAAATTATTCATCAGCAGTTTCCTACAAAAGTGCAACACATACAAACACGGCCAAAATGTATGGTACAGCTGTTTTTTTTTAAATTACCGATGAATAATTTATATGTAGGGGTTGGAATGATGTACTGAACACGTGGTAGTCGATTTAGCGTCGATGTCCCTCACACCTTATATTTCCGATAACATCAAACCAAAATTTCTTTCCAAAAAAACCTACATCGAAATCGTAGTGTATCTGAACTACATTATTTTATTCCCAGGCGCTCAATTTCTCTCACAAAACAGTTTGCCTAAGGCTTACCTGTCAGTCCGACCCGCTCGTTCGTGTATTATCTCCGGAAAAAAAAAAGAATAATGGATGGTCCTTCTACGTGGCATGACAATAGTGACAACGAAACATTTGTACCTATCTAAGGACATGTAGGAATATAGGCACTATGTATTTGACAATAGATACTATTGTACCTAATAATATATGTATCTGCTGGGAGTCTGGGACAGGTTTGCTCAAATGATGGCTGGTATATACCTATGTATATAAATGAGCTTTACTCCTGGCAGAAACTGCAGGACGCCATCTGCTGCTATCTTTACATACTCCTTTCGCCTCGTCCACGTTCATACATCTGGCCATACACGCACGCTGGTTGCGAGTAATACTTTCCTTACAAACCCAATCCGGATGCTACCCTAAAAATCTTTATTTTCATTATCTGGACTTTTGACCGCCATAGTCACATACACGTGACAAGCAAGCGCGTGCCCTGTACGCCAAACGACACAAATATGTGACAAAATGGTAGGTGAAATTGTGGCTTCGCGTGTGCGTTTATGCTCTGGCGGTCGTAAGGTTAAAAAGATCTTGACTCTGACTTCGTTTTGCCATTTATAAAGTTTCGTACCCGAAGGGTCACCAACGGGACCCTATTACTAAGCCTCCACTGTTCGTCCGTCCGTCCGTCTATCTATCAGCAGGCTGTATCTCATGATCCGTAATAGGTAGACAGTTGAAATTTTCACAGAATGTGTATTTCTGTTGCCACTATAACAACAAATAATAACAATAAATAAAAAATTAAAGGCGGCTCCCCTACAACGATAGTACGGAACCCTTCATGCGCGAGTCCCACTCGCGCTTGGCTGGTTTTTTTTCAGATAGGAAATGTCGACTTCGAGGTTATGTTTAAAATACGAAATCTTATTTGCAGAATAAATAATTTCACTTCATTTAATGTTACTTGAAAAAGAAAAATAAGCGGGTGGTTGGGTAAAAAGTAGGCCCAATGAAGATGTTCAACCGTAATATCATTGTAACCACTTGAGAACATTTTCACTCAACGTGCTACAATTTAGAAAAAAATCCCCAAAAATAACAAATAGCTGCCATAAGCCGAGTGTTACGGAAAATTCACACCCACACGGCAAGATAAAGGACGATGTTACCGACTGGAAGAAATGAGTTGTAAACATTTACAATTTTCCGGTACAGAAAGGACAAAACTCAGTGAGATATTTTCTTGCATCTTGCATGGACGACGCTTGAAGCGAGCAGTAAGTGTAAAAAAAACTATTTTGTGTTGCCCGTAAGCAGGTCTAAGCAGTAAGCGCCGATGCTACGGACGGGAATGACACAGTGGAAATCTATTTCCACATTCTACGTAAGATTCGAGACGCATACAGACGATAAAGAAATCGCGATGTCATTCCCCTGCCCTTATACCAATTAATTTGGGGTCGGCGCAGCATGTCTTGTTCTTCCATACTTCTCTATTACTCGTCATCTCAGCAGTCACCGCCTTACTAGCCATATCATCCTTCACACAGTTCATCCATCGTTTCTTTAGTCTTTCTCTACTCTTGTAGCCTTCTACATTCATCCTCAACATATTCCTGTGTGTGATGTAACATCAGTGTCTATTTATTTCCCCATTACATTTTCCTGATTCCTCCGCATCACGTGATGTAACATCAGTGTCTATTTATTTCCCCATTACATTTTCCTGATTCCTCCGCATCACGTGATGTAACATCAGTGTCTATTTATTTCCCCATTACATTTTCCTGATTCCTCCGCATCACGTGATGTGACATTAGTGTCTATTTATTTCCTCATTACATTTTCCTGATTCCTCCGCATCACGTGATGTGACAGCAGTGTCTATTTATTTCCTAATTACATTTTCCTGATTCCTCCGCATCACGTGATGTGACAGCAGTGTCTATTTATTTCCTCATTACATTTTCCTGATTCCTTCGCATCACGTGATGTGACATCAGTGTCTATTTATTTCCTCATTACATTTTCCTGATTCCTCCGCATCACGTGATGTGATATCCGTGTCTATTTTAATTTCCATTCTTTAGTATGATATCTAGCACATATTTTCAGTAGGCTTCTTGTCAAACCAGTCATCCTGTTTAAGCTGGATGACTACAGCACGACTTCATGTGATCGGGCTCTAAAATGTTGGCAATATCACCCTTTGTATATAGTATTTTAATGAGGAAAAATCTGTAAGTGAGATGTTGGTGTGTGGTGCAAGTTGAAAGCTAGGATCAGGAGGGATACCATGACGTCTTAAAACAGAATTGTTTTAATGTCATTCCAGTGTGGGAATGAGACAGAGCTATACATGATGTCTAGCGCCATCTAGTTCCCACTCTGGGATAAGATTAAAACAATACAGCTTTAAAGGATGACTTCCAGCAAACAATGCATCGGATCGGAAAGGATATGAACGGATGCGGCGACAGCCGATTGCGTCCGGCAGGATGTCGACGCATACGATCGGCTCCGTACCGTCGCTTGCGAACGAATCCGTTTCTGCGCTTAGTCAAATAGTTTCATTCCTACCGTGTTGACAGCCGAAAGGACCTGATCGGATGCCTGCAGACCTGCAGTCAAGCTGTTGTGCGCGGCTTGGTAATATAGACTATAAATACGGTGTTCACGATTTAATATCGTTTAAAGGGGTTAAATTAAATCAGGATTTAATTTAACGCCAGTTGAAAATGTAGCTGAGCACTAATAATTTATTGTTACAGAAAAACCGAAATATTTTGAATTCTGATTTTAATTAAAAGGCACTCTAAACATTTAAAAACCGAAAAAAGTAGTCCCTCACTAATTTGCGCTGCAAATAAAAATTGTCTAATTGTTTGATGAGAACAAAAAAGAAATATAAACCATAACTCTTTTTTATTAATTCTGAACCTGTTTTTTATATTTTCAATATGTTCTGAACAAACTAATTTCAGGTTCACATTATACTCAAACTAGATAAATGATAAAATGAATTCCAATATTGTATTTATTTATTTAACAGTTTATGTACATACTAAATACAGAAAAGAAGAACGGAACCGAAAAAAATAGGTACAAAGGTGAACCTTATTGTCACGTTTTTCAATTTATTTTTATTGAATAATCTAGTTATAATATAGTCTACAAATGTAATGCCCCTGCATACTTATGTATCGCTAAGCAATTTGCATGCTAATTATTAGTGTAATCACATATTCCTTTGGTTCCAAGTACATAACGATATTACTTGATGCAATTTACATAAAAAGATTACGTGATTGTGTAGATAGAGTTGTATCTAGCATTCATAATAAATATCCCTGGACATTTCACACAGCACCATCTAGTCCCAAGCTAAGCAACCTAATGCTTGTGTTATGGTAACTAGATGGCTGATAAACTACATATATACATATTTTTTTTTGTAAATACATACATATTATAAATAGAAAACACCCAGACCCGGAACAACTACTTGTAGGTCATACAAATATTTGTTCCGTACGGGAATCGAACCCGCGACATGCAGCGCAGCAGTCAATCGCTTGACCACTGCGCCAACCGTGCCGATTCATAATGCTAGGACGATTCAGGAATTGTAATAAAAAATTTAAACTAAGTGGCTACTTGGTGATTGATAGAAAAAATACTTCAATGGTTAATTTAGTCACCGCTATTAACTCTGAATAAACTACTTTACGTTACTGAGTTATATTTTGGGACTCGTTTCAATAAGATTAATTTACTAATCTTTTATAATACGAAGAACATTTTTTTTTAATAAATAGGTAAATCATTTTGTGACTGAAGTAATTTCACTCCGAAAAAATAATCCCAATTAATCTAATATTAGACGATTTTTAGTGAGGACTTACAATATTTCATTCACTGTTTTTCTCCTTTTAGAAGCACGCAATTACCTGTAAAAAAAAAGAAAACACATTAAAATCTATTTACTAAAAAAATACATTGTTAACATAACCAATAACCACACCATTACAAAGATTAGTAAGAACCAGATTTGATATGATCTTTTTAGGGTTCCGTGGTTATAAAACAAGGAACCCTTATAGTTACGCCATGTCCGTCTGTCTGTCTGTCCGCAGCTTAGCTCAAACACTCTTAGTAATTTAAAGCTGTAATTTGGCATGAATATACAGATTAGTTACGCCGACAAAGTGGTAAAATAAAATCTCGAAAAATATTTATTTTTAGGGTATCTCCAGTACCTACATGTAAAGTGGGGATTTTTTTTCTCGCGTTCCCCATAGTTTGGGATGTCGTTGGATAGGTCTTTAAAAAATATTGCTAGTTTGTTAGAATATTTTTTTCGATTAAGGGATTTCTTTGTGAAATATTAAACTTTATTAAAGTGCAAATTTTTGTTGGACTCAATTGTCCCCCCCATCTACCAGCTAAACAGTTGTGTTTGGGTGCGTGAAAAAAAATCACGGTGATAGTTTATAACGAAGATAAAAGGAAAACTATCACAGCTACGTAGGCTTTACAAGTTTACGAGTAATAGTCGACGAACTATTCAAATGTACTTGGATAACATATTAATGTATGGGAGCACAGGTTTTTCAATTGCAAATGTAAGTTTGTTTTTTTATTATTACAATAAAAATCATCGTGCGGAGGCAAATCGGACCGTAGGAAGTGTCCGCATATTTCGATGGCCCGACACGCACTTGGCCGGTTTTTTAAGTTGTCAGTGGCAGCAAATACCCGCTTCCGCTCACAATTTGCACCCTACAGGAATCCCGACGCAATTTGTCTCCAATTTACGTTGATAAGAACAAATCTCTAGAGTCACTCATGGCGGTAATCCTCACGACGACCACAGCTACTACTATAATTACGTCAACGGAAATTAATACCCGCAGCATATAAAACTCTAAGCAATTTGTCTGGCTAGACTTTAATTTTAATCTTCATGAGTTGGTTTGTGTTTGTCGAAAATCACATACGTTTTTGTCAGATTAACTGCCTCTTTGTCAGAAGTGCGACTGCTGAGCATGAGGTCCTGTGTTCGAATCCCGGGTCGGGCAAAGTGTTATTGGGTTTTTCCATAAGGAATTTCTCAGTAGAGTCCCGGACCCCTTATTACATTGGACTTGAACATAACCGGCGAAATCTGGCTGTACAATTAGGTACACCTCTGCCTAACCCTTAATATTACAGGCGTGATGTTTTGTTATGTTGTCAAATTAAATATCTATTTCTGAAACGCGTCAAAATTAAACGCAAGCCAAAGTGATGTGATTGGCTCATTCAACCGTTGGTGGTCTCCACTCAGGAACACGTCATCCCAAACGGTCATCGGTTCTACGGTTCATAATGGCTGCTCCAATAACAGTTCAGCTTGCTTATTCTGCAAGCTATGTTAGTAACATTTAAGGTGGCACTTAAGGTGTCAGTACAATCTATTACGGAAACGAACGATCGAACGGTCAAAAATCATTGATTGCCCAACAATACCACACTATTTTAAGTAAACCCATTAACTTCATACGCTGAAGCTAAAAATATACCAATACTGACTCCAATCGTTAACCGCATAAACAGTGCTGAAATAGCAAAGGTTTTGACAGCTGTCAAACGTTTGACGTTTCGTAAATAGGCTCCGTATGCACTGCACGAGGTTAGCACTGTAGGTAGTTGACTGAGATCAATTTCAGATTTCGGTGTCGATGATTAAAGATTGAATTAGGTAGGGGTTCACGGCCCGCTTGCACAACAAATGACTAAATATGTACGTTTAGCGTTAAATGTATTTAAGAAATCGTTCTGTCTCTGTCATCTTCAAAGGGGTGACAGAAACAGAATAATGTTTGAAATACGTTGACTTCAATTAATGGATACCTATTATTTAAAATGAAATACACTGTTGCTATACACCTATACGTGAGATTTAATGTGCTATGCGTTGTCACCACGAGTCTTCTTGTCACAGAAAACTGTCTCACATAACGTAGAAATAAAACAAAACACTACCGCACAACTTATGATGTACAACAAAGAGCTGACATAACATTTGCTTTCCTATATTTCTTCTCAGCCACGGAGAAGAGCGCAGATGCGCAGAAGGGTTAACATGTATATTCTAGGTAATTTTGAAATATGTGTTTCCTTCCTGGAACTAAACTTCTTTTCTTCTTACATTCCCTCTGCTACCATTTCTGTACAGCCGTCTTATAATCCAGACTGAGAGCGTTAACCGATTACAACAACACATAAGAACAACTTTGAAAATGTTTTCCAATAGCGAATTTGCAACGCCATTCAAGTGCCAGAAAATCCGTGTACCCATAGTTGTAAACATCATTTCGATTGTCATTCGATCCACGTCTCAATTGCTCTCCTTTTAGTTCTAACAATAACTCGAGATTCTATATCAAGCACACTACAGTACATAGCAATTCAGCAACAGCTCCCAGCTTTATGAAAAACAAACGCCTCATACGTGATGTTCCACAAAACTTAGGAGTCTATTTTTGTGGACCGTAAAGTGCTTTGTTTCAGTTTCCGACCTAGCTTGGTGAAATGTTTTGCTTAGTCGTGGGTAAGTATTTGCTGTCGTCGTAGTTCAGCAGGCAGAGTTTTGGGTAAATTTAGCATTTTATCAAGGGGGGACAGCATCAGCTTTTCAATCAAACAATAACTTTTTAGTTTTCATTGTGAGTTTGACGCCAAAATTAAAAGTTATACAGGGTCGAAGGGACATCGACCCACTAACAGTTACCACGTATTCAGTACATCATTCTGAACCCCCCACGTAGAAATGTTTGATCGGTAATTTAAAAAAAATCAGCGGCCATGTCCCTTTCACCCTGTATAGTAAGTAATATTTTCATTGAAATCGCTGAGAACGAGCAGTTTATGAATCTTAAAATTTCATAAGACAATACTCCAAAAAACTTGCCCTTGAACACTTCCTAGTGTTTTAGCTCAGGAGAAGTAGTGGGACAAACTCCCCAGCATCACATCTGTATGTAAGTTAAACTAACTTGATTTTGTTCAATGTTCAGCGCAACCCTTTGCTATCTGGTTATTTTGTACAATGTTTAGCGTAACCTTTGCTATCTGGTTATTTTGTACAATGTTCAGCGCAACCTTTGCTATCTGGTAATTCTGTACAATGTTTAGCGCAACCCTTTGCTATCTGGTTATTTTGTACAATGTTCAGCGCAACCCCTTGCTATCTGGTTATTTTGTTCAATGTTCAGCGCAACCCTTTGCTATCTAGTAATTTTTTCTGCCAATTCCAGGGCAAGCTTTTTCCAAAAGCTTCGTTATTAAAACAACCACCTCATTATTTGTGTTACAAGTTTTCGTAGGCTGCATAGACGTACATGCATCCCCGGGGGAAAATGCTTGTTACGGTCTCTCGCCTGATCAAAAGTCTATACCCGGATCTTTCTAGCTTCAAAATCAAAATCAAATCAAAATATTTTTATTTCACATAGGCCTACATGGGCACTTATGAAACGTCGACAAAAAGGTGCACGGTTCGGGTTGGTCGTTTCCTATGGAGAAGAACCGGCAAGAAACTCCATGGTTACTCTTTTAAAATGATTAGTTTTACAATATTATCAT
This sequence comes from Eurois occulta, assembly GCA_950022335.1. NCBI lineage: Eukaryota > Metazoa > Arthropoda > Insecta > Lepidoptera > Noctuidae > Eurois > Eurois occulta. The sequence continues at coordinate 20,216,984 of OX465478.1, forward strand.
GTTACAGCATTAGTACTCAAGTATGGGGGGACAGCATAGGCCCGACAATAAGTCGTTGCTTACTACACAAGAAAAACGGAAAGCAAGATAAGAGGTTAACAAAAGTTAACACACCTCTAGGAATCTACAAGGCCTACACTGTTCACACATTCACAAACAATCGTTAAAAAGAATCTATACAAAGGCAGGAAAATATTATAAAAGACTAAATTAAACAAGTGACAAAAATATTGTCATCAGTGCTGCAACTATTCTGAACAAAGGGTGTTTAAGTGATGTGATAACCATTGTAAAAAAAGAAAAAAAAAACCACTGTAAATTAAAATGAAAAGAAAAAAAATTGATTGAGAATAGTTAGAGACATCCACATATTTGTGCTGTTTATGAGCTACCAGGGAAGCCGCATGCGCAGAAGGAACTAAAGCCAAACCTCTTTATCTTCAACGTAGTCCTTGATTTTGTAATATGCTTTTTTAATAAGGACACGTTTAATGTAATTTTTGAACTTTCCATCGGTCAGTTCTATAACTGACTTAGGTAATTTGTTATAAAAACGTATACTGTTAATAAGAAAAGACTTACTAGTTTTTGTTAACCTGAATTTGGGTATTACAATTTCGTGTTTACTGCGTGTATTAATATTGTGGAAGTCGCTTCTAATTTTGAAAAGCCCTCGGTTTTTGCGGACATATAAAATACATTCTAGGATATAAAGGGAAGGCAGAGTCAGTACATCGATCTCTTTAAATTTTTCTCTGAGGGACTCGCGAGGACCCATTTTATAGATCGCGCGGACTGCCCGCTTTTGTAAAATGAAAATTGAGTCAACGTCTGCCGCCGATCCCCACAGCAGAATGCCATAAGACATAATACTGTGGAAATAAGCATAGTATATTAACCTAGCTGTAGCTGCATCAGTTAAATGCCTTATTTTCCTTACTGCATATGCAGCTGAGCTTAACCTACCCGAAAGAGTTCTAATGTGCGGTCCCCACTGCAATTTCGAATCGATAGTAATCCCTAGGAATACAGTTTCCGCTATAACATCAAGTTTTTTGCCGTCAAGATTTAAATTTATATCCCGTTGAGGTACATTTGGTAAAGAGAATTTTAGACATTTTGTTTTGTTCGCATTCAGTAAAAGATTGTTAGCTGCGAACCATGTCGAGAGAACAGTTAGACTTTCGTTGGCATGTAAGACATCCGTATCCTTTCTATCTATTTTAAAAATTAGCGAAGTGTTGAACTTCATAAGGAATACCTAAATCCTTAGGAATGTCTTCAATAAATAACGTGTAGCTTATCCGCTATACTAAAGGGACTAAAAATTGTAGCTTATGATCCTGCCGGCACCTCTAGGGACTGCATGCGTGTCTGTCTATCCTTTTTTCTCATAAATTGGAAGAGAATATGCTCCGGGCTATTCTAGGCGCAGGAGGGACCGGTTTGGGATAAGATTATAGTACTTAATTATATTGGGAACTGCAATGACCATGCTTAAATCAAAGTATATACCGGGGTTGGAGTTAAAAGACATTTACCTACGTTTTTGTAAATGTGAGTACCAAGTAGACATCCTATTATGGTTAGTAGGGCTCATCCAAATCTTGAAGTTCCTAATTGCGTTTTTTTTCTCTTTCTACATTGTGCAGTTGTGCTCACAACTGCAAGAAGCAACAATATTGTACCCAGGACTATGTAATATCTCACTTGCTTTGAAAAGAGTGTCCATGGAGTTTCTTGCTCATTCTTATCCATGAGATTTAAGATTTTCGAATGGGCAACTACAGCCCATTCACAGTTATTATACCTGTGGCTGGACTGTTCTTTTGGCTTCGGCTTCGACCGAAGGTTGTTCGGCCAGAAATCGACTTCCGGTCGAACACAAAAAATTACGTAAAAGTCCATGAAATCATTAAAACGTTACTTTTACCTTTAATTACATTTAGCAAAGGTACCGGGCATAATAAAGCGATAAATTACTTTTAATCAGATCTCCCTCTCGGTATGATAGAGGCATCAAGGAGGAATTTATTAACGAAAGCGAACATTAGGCGAGAGACCACTCTCTTCCAATTTGCTGGAAAAATTCTTGGAAAACGGAACAAAATAAGAAGAACTTTTTTTAAATATTTCTACGAAGACATTCTGTTAATCAAATTTACTAATCTTTGTGGATTTAAAAGGAAAAACAGGTAAAAAACAAAGTAAAATAGAAACTGGTATTTTTTTTGTTGTGACATTGTTTTTATATCAAAACATGCTTAGTCAGCTTACGCACAGTATGAAATAAAGACGTTGTACATAATCGGAAAATAAAAAAATATTGTTGGTGCCAGAGGCAAACTCAAGTGTTTAGAGCGATTGGACCTAGACTAGGCTACACTTGTATCTAGGCAAACAGTAACTTAACATCTAACTAATTGAAATATCTGAATACTTTTGATCATCACAGTCTTGCCCTTGTACCATTCTACTTGGGGTCAACGCAACACGTCTTCTTCTTCCATTCTCCCCTATCAGACATCACGGCACCATTTACTCCTTTCTCTTTCATATTATTCCTCACACAATCCATCCATCTTTTCTCTGGATTCCTCTCCCTCTCCATCCATCATCATTCTGAAAACTTTTTAAGGGGACATAATATTTATGTCTACAAAACTAGACAAAATCTTTTCAAATCAGCCGCTTCTTTTTTGCGATTTTGGTCACAATCTCCCTTTGTATAAGTAGATCATGATAATGAGTGAACAGCGAACCCTAAGAGGTTTTCAGCTATCACATTTACCTTTAATCCTTGAAGATCATGATAGGAATGCCCAAAATGCTTCTTTAGAAGGTACGACGACCAATCAAGCTACCAGAAACCAGTTTATGCTGATCTCTCTTTGTACGGGAAATCTATACAAAGCGAGGCCATGTTATACTGGAAATTACTGCTTGATGTGACGTGTGTACTACCTATATTAAAGTACAATCTCCACTCATGGAGAAACCGCTACCGTTAATGTTTTACGGTAGGTAATTACAGTAAATATTACAATGTTGGCCAAATAATCAACTGAAAATTAATGAAAATTACGCATAAACATAGACCACTTAATATCCGCAACGTGGTTTCTGCGGTTTTTGGTTTTTAACGGACTCATTTAAGTCCCAAATGTTTTTAAACCATAATTTACAGGGTATTATTATCAATATTTTAATCGACAATTGACCTTATATTATTCGCGTTTACACTGCTTCGTTGGTCTAGTCCATTGCTGAGCATGAGGTTCTGGGTTCGAATCCCGGGTCGGGCAATGTTATTGGGTCTGCCCAACAGGAATTTCTCAGTAGCAGCCACGGAAGCTAGACTTGTGCCCGGTTGATGGCAATAAGCTGCCATTCTGGTATTATTAATGCTATTTATTCATTTTGTCAATTCAACAACATTCATTAATCATTTTATACAACTCGATTGCACACGAGTTTTTTTAAACAAATGGCTCAATGTAGGTATTACGAACTTCTTCAAAATCCTTTGGAATGTAACAAGAAAGTTTGTTGCGCAATTGGGATTTATAAATACCAATCATCATCTGCCTAGCCTTTTTTCCAACTATTTTGGGGTCGGCTTCCAGTCTAACCGGATGCATCTGAATACCAGTATTTTACATGGAGCGACTGCCTATCTAACCTCCACAACCCAGTTAGTACTGGGTAATATGATACTTGGTAAGACTGTTTGTCAGACTTTCGGGCCACTGACTACTTGTAACGACTGTCAAAGATCTACAAATGACAGCCGGGACCAATGGTTTAACGTGCTATCCGAGGCACGGAGGAAACTCGGTATGTAAGGGGTGGTCACCCATCCTCGGATCAACCTAGGCAAGCACGGCTTATCTTAAAGGTCGACCTAAGCGGCTGTTATTACCGCCTCGAGCTCCTCCAAGAAGGTTTATAGGACATTAGATTGACGATTATAAACTAAAAAATCACAGGAAAAAAATAAAAAAAACATTTTCCAATTTTTCCTCCTTTTTACCTGAATTTCAAAAAACTTTGATTCCCAAAAACGTGTAACAAGTTAAACTCAATAAAATACGGAACAAAATAATACAAGAATCCGAGTCGCTATCCATCTGAGGAATAATTAATCCGCGAGAATTTATTCAACAAAATATATAATACTGTGTGCGAATGAAATACTTCAAAGTACAGAACATTACAAACGTTTCGTTATGAATTAGATGAATATTGAGGAGGAAAGCTTTGAAAAAAAAAAACGCGTAAATGTAAATACATACCTACTCCTATAATACTGAAAATGAGAACTAACGTCGCCATCTAATTTTTTCAATACAAAGATACCTACCTACTTAACTTTAATGATGTCGCTCCCCTGTCATATTTCTACAAATAGATTATCTTTACTAGTTACTAGGTTATCAAACGATTCATATAATGATTACTGTCATTTCAACTTTTCCTCTAAGGTTGACAATAATTGGGGAAAATCCATGTTTTTGTAAAAGGCTGTACCTATATAAAATGAAGAACTTGTGTACCTATTAGGCTATTACATACCGAGTTTCCTATGTGCCTCGGAAAGTACGTTAAGCCGTTGGTCCCGGCTGTCATTTGTAGATCTTTGACAGTCGTTACAGGTGGTCAGTGGCCCGAAAGTCTGACAACAAGTCTTACAAAGGGGTATCGTATTAACTAATTCTAACAGGGTTTGGAGGTCAGATAGGCAGTCGCTCCATTTAAAATACCGGTATTCAGCTACATCTGATTACACTGACACTCGACCCCAACATAGTCGGGAAAAGGCTACGCAGATCAAATCAAAATCGTTTCAAATCAAATGATGAACTTGTGCGCCAACCTTATTAATACCTTCTTAAAACCAAATCAATTATCTATCACAAACAATTTCATAAACATTGCCTTTTACAGAGGTTTGTTATAGCATATGTTTTAAAAAGTGCAAGTGTTAGCAAATCTGTAGGTCATTGCCTTATGGCATAATTGCTCATACCGCAGTATTAGACTTGTAACAAGACACCGAGGTCACTATATACGGCGATAACCGACCTACATCGTGACGAGCGATGTATATGGAATGTTACTAAAGAAGTCATGTCATTACTGCTTAAATGGGCTGGTTTACCTTTGAGCGGTAATCAGTCATGTGTTATTAATTTTGACGACAAAAATGGGATTGAGCGAGATATGTGTAAACTCAAAGCATTTATTTCAAATAGACAATTACAGGCACTTTTGAATGTCAAAGACAAAAGGATGAAGCTTCAGCTACAGCCCAAGTCACAAGGCATTACTATCTTGTGAAATTACTGTAGTTACCCATTCCAAAGCGTAGATCTCTATGGAGAAGAATGGGCAAGAAACTCCATGGACACCTTTTTAAATCAAAATATTTTTTACTTTTATCATGTCCAGATTAACAGAAATTCTTTTTTAAATATATCCTATGTACTAGTACCTACTATGTACTAGTTTTTGTTCTAGACCATACTGGGAACCTTCTAGTTATGGAGATATTGGGGGTCAAAGTTCCAAGTTTTTTTAAACACATGTTTTTAATGTAAGATTTCTACTTCAAACACCTCCACGACCCCCGTACTAATCAATCCATCTATCATCATAATGTTTTAAATGCGTTACATTGAGTTCTACCGTAAAACGTGATTTATCATCCCAAAAAAAAAGTCGTTTGCCAGCAATAATTTTTGCGTAAAGTTACTTAGTTTGATGTACAGAATGCTTGGTTGACAGCTTCGTTTTAAGGGAATTATTACACCCTGTAGAATGCCCACTTACTATTAGTTAAAAAAACCAGCCTATTTGCCACTCATCAACATAAATGTGCAAAATTGGTCAAGTTTCCTTGTGTCATCAGAAATTTTATCATAATTCTTCCATAACATATCATTATTTAATCAAAAGATTTTATCGTATCGTCCAATAAAGCCAAGTGGTGGCAATGACACCAATCACTTGAGCAACTCAATTACTAGTACCTACTTGCGCTGACGATCATTGGTGTGTATGACCAGATCACCAGATGTATGAACGTGGTCGAGGCGAAAAGATTGTAGCACGTGACGTTCTGTCATTTTTGCCTACCCTTACAGGGAAAAGGCGTGAATATGTATAATGGGTGTAAAACTATCCTTAACGAAGCCGAAAGTCTCTTGTTCTCCCGTCATTGCGATATTTTTTATGTCCTGGACTATACGTGGGAACCTTCTACTTGTTTGACGGCTTCGTGAAGGTCCGTTTACACCTTTTATATGACTACTATCATATGTACTCGTATGTATGCCGATCATTTTAGAACTAACAACCATATATACTAAAATAACAGTATACACGAAAGATTCGTCGTTTTGTCCCTTTTGTAGGACATGCGAAACGTCAGAGATACGTCGTTTACAAATGACATTGTCGAAGTGACAATTCTGACACAAAACAATGGCCTGGTTCTCAATAAATTGACGTCTAAAAACATGCCAATAGCAAGTTTGGTTTCTTCCTATAAATTTGGTTTTGTTTCTAAGGTTTACATATAGCTACAAATGCTATAGCTTAACTTGTTTGCTTCCGTTCAAAAGAACACGGTAACCGCTATTCAAACATAATATCTATAATAAACTGTTTTCATAATGATTTTGCGAATTCGCCGTTATTGATTGATCGTGCTTCAAAACCATCTGTGGAAGCATTTTCCTCCAAATTGAATACGCGGGTAAAATTAAATATCTGGATATTTAGTCTAGGTATCTGCCGATGAAAGATGAATGTCTGTTGTAAGCGATTGCCTCTTTTTTTCGTAAATTCTGTGGTGTGTTTTTTTTGTTAATAATTGAGGTTGAGTGGATGATTTAAAAATGTACGTATTAATCGGGGATTCGGGTTCGTTTTTAGTCGTTGAGGCGGATTAAAAGGTACTTCGATATTAGGTTAATGGTAAGGGTCGTTTACATTGGTTAGATAAACATTTGTAAGTACATAAATTAATTAAGAAATGAGTGGAATAGTGAACGGCTACAATTGAATAGAAGTGTTCAGAATAAAATGAAGGCTATATCTGACAAGTGTTATTATACATTTTGATGAAGCTAAACATATGGAAAAGGACGAAGCAGATCTCAACCTAGCAATAAGACAGCAAAACTAGCACAATTATTTGTAGTTTAAAGAAGATAATGCGTAGTGAGTTGGTATACATAGTAAAAAGATCAAAAAAACTGCCTCGTTGCAAGCGCGACTGCTGAGCATGAGGTCTTGGGTACGATTCCCAGGTCGGGCAGTGTTATTGGATTTTTCCATTAGGAATTTCTCTGTTATAGCTACGGAATCTGGATTTGGGCCCGGTTGGTGGCAATAGGCTCGCCCCTATAAAATGAGACTTAAACATAACTGGCGAAATGTGGGTGTACTATTACACCTCTGCTTAACCCTTCGGGGTTTACAGCCGTGATATTATGTAATGTATCAAGAAATAAAACAACACCACTAGAGTTAATACATAGATCAAACACATCCATCCAAAAACGTATCCCTTTCACAATAATTCAACGATTTTAATAAACCAACAGCTATGGAATAAGAATGATCAGAATACAACAGATGTGTGATCCAAAGATCCAGTCTGAGCCTCAACTATATGTTATTCTGTTTGTCCCGCGTCGGCAGCATCCCGGGAACCCGGGATCCCGACAAGCCCGGGATTTGGAGCGTCGCATTTACATATTAGCACCTTGGATGTGCTGATAACTTCGACTGATTTGTGAAGTTGGATGTCAACAGATTATGGGGAATGTGTGTTGTTGTGGCAGATTTTGAAGGGTTCATTTGGGATGACTTTGCATCTTTATGGTTTCGTGGTTAAACGTTTTATCCACCATTATTAGTCTTTGTTATATGAACTGTGTGAACGATGATATGGAAAGGTGACTGCTGAGATGACGAGTAATAGAGAAGTATGGATGAAGAAGACATGCTGCGCAGGGGAATGAAAATGATGGTGATGGTTTTTGGAGTTTGACAAGGATAAAGAATATTATTCGGTATTCTATTCTTGAGATAGTTATCTCAAGAATAGAATACCGCATACTATAACACTGTAGAATATAAAGTTTTTTTATTTGCTTTTGGAAGTTTTCGATACATATTTATGAAAGTGCTTATCATTGCCATAGTTTTGCATTTGTACCTAAATGCAATAAATTAGCGTTGATTTAATACTTGAGAAGTTAATTATTTTTGTTTATGATGACACTACCAACTTTCAACGAAGAAAAACTTACCAGTACTAAAAAAGTTTAATTTTTCCTTCAATAATCTTCATAATATACTTATTACTAGATCATCGTACTAGTAATATCATAGCCTTTTTTTTTGAGCGGAAGGGAGAGTCAGACTTTTACTGACTAAAACCCATCCATGTTCCTTCTTTTGCCCTTTGTGTTCCAGGGCCGCTGTATCTCTTTCGAACAGTCCCGCAGCCCTGCAGGCATCGGCCCCTCCTGTTTGCTGACATCTCTTTGAGGCGCGCGTAGAACACGAACGCGCCGTCGACACGGACTGTCGTCATATGACGGACGGACGGCGAGCTAGCCCATTACTCACAGGCCCGCGCCTACGGTGGCCGAGAGCCACCACGTGGCCCCCGACGCAGTAATATCATAGCCTATGGTCGAATTCTAGTATTTTCTAAGGTCAGCTTTAACAGACCCTTACACAAAAACATAAACATTTGTTACCCGAATCTACTAAAATGTCCTGATATCTCTTGGAACGGCTCCAAACATAACGTGTTTCATACAGATACTACCAGATTTAGGGCATAGCCACTTTACGGGAAATAATATACTGACTGGCTTTCTAGTACGTCACGAAGAGGTATAATGGCCTGTTACAGTGGCCTTCGGGTGTTATGATATTTTATTTCAGCTCATGGCTAAATAATAACAGCCGCTCGGGTGTATCTTTAGGCTGAGCTGTGCTTGCCTAGGTTGGTCCGTGAATAGGTGACCACCCGTTACGTTCGTACGCACCGTTTCCTCCATGCCTCGGAAAGCACGTTAAGCCGTTGGTCCCGGCTGTCATTTGTTGATCTTTGACAGTCGTTACAGGTAGTTAGTAGCGCGAAAGTCTAACAACCAGTCTTACCAAGGGGTTTGTCAAGGTCAGAAAGGCAGTCGCTCCATGTAAAATACGGGTATTTAACTGCATTTGTTTAGACTGGAAGCCGACCCTAACATAGTTGGGACGAGGCTAAGCAGATGATATGATGACATATTTTGTGCTTTGTAAGGACATTACTCAGGCTAGGTGGAGCGAAAATCTCTGCAGGGTGGTAAGTAGCAGCTGGTTGAGAGTTGCCGACATTTGAGCAAAGTGGCGTGCAATTGGAGTGGCCTATGTCCAGCAACAGACTGCTGCAGGCTGATGATGATGATGAAAGGCTATTACATGATTCTGTTCTATTTGAAGTAGTTAACTGTCTGTAAGTACTTGTATGCTTGCATAATCTCACAAATTTATTAAATACGGTGAAATCAGACTGAGTTCCGAACCCATTAGTGCTGATAGTCGATAAATTATACGTTATTTTGCTCTGTAATGTAAGTAAATATACAATAATAAGTGCCGACTCAGTTTCTATTGAATACAATAATAACAGCATTAGTTATTATAACTCGATACAGTTTATGTTACAATCAAATGAAATTATTGTCTTTTTATATGTTAGACTTGTATTTGCTGCTGAAAAAAGTAAAGATGTTTATTAAAACTGTATTTAATCAATAAAACACTTTCGAAGTAAGTTACCTCAATTTTACTTTCGTTCTTATCAGAATTAGATCAGTACTCATTCGCCGAAACATCACTCATACATTTATGCATGACTAATGCCCAGATGACGGCTCATTCAACTCTCATACATAATATAATATATCTAATACAATCAAGTCTAAGCGAGCAGACACCTGAGCGGAAACACCTGGTGTAATCCGACTCAGCGTACAGTCGCGAGCAAAGTTCATTCATCAAATTGATGATACTAATACAAAATGAGTGAAGACATACTTCGCGGGGTATGCGGTTTTATTAAAAGAAATCTCACGGACGATTTCCGACCTTAACTGTTACCATTAAGATTTAAAATCAGATGATATTGGATATCGGTTGAAAGGTCTCCGGGTCGTCAATTTTCAGAACTGATTATTTCTTTAGGTGGTCTGGATTTCTTATTTCTTATGAAATTGGATTAAAAAACGATGAGATCAACCTACTTGTCTGGAAAAATAACCTTAAAACCAGAATAAACGTAGTAAAAGTAACGTACTTTTAAAATTACACATACAATAAAATTCGCAGAACATTTATGGAAGAAACTGAAGTTATGGCAGTTCTAGAATTCAATTTTGGATGAAATTCAACGAAATATCGACGTAACTACCGAATTTATTGCAGCTACCGTTGGAGTACATTTAAAAGATCTTAGCTTCGAGTATGTGAGAGTATTTCAGTCTTGCAGACGTACATTTGTGCTACGTAAAATAGTGATCACTTATGCAATTGCTGAAAGTGGGGTCCTGCATTTGATAACCTGGTCGTTGGTCCTCAGGTCACCAAGTCGTTAGTTCCCAGTCTTATTGAGTTTTCCCTTACGGTGATTCTCAGGACCAAGCAGTCCCGTTCTAGATTTCTATTCGGTTCATGACAAAAGGCATTTGAGTAATTTAGTGTACTTGTGTGTGTGTTTGCCCATTGTATAAAAATTACCTCTTTTCATCTCAACTAATTTATAATTATATTGTTGCGGAATAGAACTCAGCCACTGAATTATTTTGTAAATTAATTTAATATTTCTACACCGACAACGGTAGTGGATGTGAAACTTTTTGATATTAAGATCTTAATGAATGTACCTTATACTCAGAAATAAATAAATCTTATCTTATCTTATCTTAACTAAACAGACTGCCTCGTTGGTCTAGTGGCAGCGACTGCTAAGCATGAGGTCCTCGGTTCGATTCCCGGATCAGGCAAAGTGTTATTGGGTTTTTCCATAAGGAATTTCTCAGAAGCAGTCTCGGAGTCTGAATTTGTGCGCGGTTGCTGGCAATAGGTTCCCTCCTAATATCATGGGACTTAAACATAACTGGCAAAATGTGGGTGTACTATTAGGTACACCTCTGCCTTATCCTTCGGGGATTACAGGCGTGATGTCATGTTATGTTAACCAGACTCGACTGCAAGCATAATGTTATACATTACAATCGTGCGAGATAGCAGTTATTAAAACACCTATATTTAGACACCACATGAGCATAACGATCCCACTAATGGGACACAGGCTCCCATAAGAAGAAATAGGCCATATCCTCCACACGTGCCCAGTGCAGGTTTGTTGAATGCCACAACTCTTCCAATTCTTGGTTCCAGGACATCGGGTCCTCCGATGTTTTCCATCACCATTTTGAAACACAACAAGATACAAAGTCACAATATATCAATATCTCCACAAAACATATTTAATAGACAACCCACATTTTTCCACTGAATACTCGTGACTAGAATAATAACCAACTCCAAATGGAACCGATCTAATAATATATGTTTTTCTTATTCGTTGAACAAAGAATATCATGCAGTGAGGGAAATAATTTATCAATTCAATATCACTCGACATGTTTTTATTTTTCTATTGAGTGGATCACTCGCGGCTTGTTATTGAGAAGCCAAAGAAAGAGTAAATACATTCTGGAATGTTTTTTTTTATTATTATAAAACACGTCAAATCGACGTTTATTACCGTGAAAATTGAAGTTTTCCATGAAAGAATTATAATTGGATAATCATCATAATATCTGCCTAGTATGTCTACAGCAAGACATAGATTTTTCAAATACCTACAGGTTTTAGATTTGGCTGAATAAATGATCACAGTGAGAAGTGGCAATCGCTTTCAAAGTGGTTGTTTTTAGAATTTTTAATCAATGTTATCGCTAATAGAATGGCACTTTTTTGGGCCCTTGGGACTCCTTACAAAAATATACAACATTTTTAACTCTTCTCAACACTTTTTCGTTCAACTGTACGAAGAGATGTACAACATTTCTTTTTATTTTAAGAATTATTTCAATCTTAATGTCAGGGATTGTGTTCGCCAGCTGCTGTCTGCATCGTTTTGTTAGTGAAAAGCCACCCATCCAACTTCTGGCATTTGTAAATGACGTCACGTTTCTGGGTTTGCTTTGTGGGTCACCGGTACTCATGGTTGTATCGGATCTTTATCTCAGTTTTGATAACCAAAATATTTCGCGTGAAAACTTTTCTTTCCATTTGGGTTCCGCAGTCGGGTCAGTTTTGGTAAATATAACTCAAACTTTAAATTAAATAAAAATAAAATATTATACCTGCTGTTTAGAAATACACACTGCTAGTTTAATGAAATGTATGTAAGAAAATACCAGGTACGACTGGCCCCACATTCGCACGCTTGTTTTTATTTACTTCTTCATTTCTGTACTATGTATGCATTAATGTACTGTGTGTGTGTATGTTGCATAAACCTTAGGGATCAAATTCTCTAAATATTGATTAAAAATCCACCACCAACCATCAAAATCCATTGTGTAGTTTAAGAGATTCAGAGATTTCAGATTAGGTCACAAAGATATACACGAAAAGAGACTTTCTTTCATACTCTGTAAGATATAATATGTAGATGTTCAATCTAGGTTACACTATTATCATTCTATTATTCTACTAAGCATAACACTACTATCCATTAATGGCCAGACCACATAGAAACCTACAAATGTTCTCTAGCTTTTTACGATCGAGGGAAAAAGGCAATCACATTCGTAAATAAATAAAGTAGACAGAAAACACTCACTGTTTCCTATCTTGTGTGCAATTCCTGGCAGTAAGTAGGACTTTCCAGAGTTAATTGACATAATCCAGTTGGCAAGCGCTTGGTTTTGCCGTGTAGTATTCTTTAATATCGAAGAAGCAAATAAATGGTCTAAAGTGTGATGGAGAACTATCTGAATCATCATCTGTCTAGCCCAACTATGTTTGGGGTCAGCTTTCAGTGTAACTGGATGCAGACGAATACCAGTATTTTACATGACGCGACTGCCTATCTGACCTCCACAACACAGTTAGTACTGGGTAATACGATGCCCCTTGGTAAGACTGGTTGTCAGACTTTCGGGCCACTGACTACCTGTAACGACTGTCAAAGATCTACAAATGAAAGCCGGGACCAACGGCTTAACATGTTGTCAGAGGCACGGAGGAAACTCGGTATGTATTGGGTGGTCACCCTTCCACAGGCCCACCTTGGCAAGCGCGGCTTAACCTGAAGATTGATATTAGCTGTTTTATATTTAGCCAGCAGACTAAGATTGAAGTTATGTATGTAAGTACATTATGTACTACATTAAGAAGTAAATTGTTCCTTAGGTGTTTGGTTATCTGGAACATGTCCCAAAAAATATTTGTTTCTCATAGTCATTAATAAACTTTATGCATTTTTAAATGGTCTTCTTCGAATTCCTAGATTAAATTGACAAATTCAAACTGCAGTCTGTTTCTCAGTAGTTCCTGATGGAAAATCCCCATTCCCTGATCTGGTTACCCGACTTTCAACTTCGTTCTCATAAATTGCATTTTGTGACTGGTAGATCAACGAGTCTTTAAGAGTAGAGGAAGACCAAAGAAACGATGGATGACCTGTGTCAAGGATGATATGGCACGAAAGGAGGTGTCTGATTAGATGACGAGTACTAATAGTAAGGAGTATGGAAGAAGAAATCATACTACGCCGACCCCAAATGAAATGTGATAAGAGCAAGAGTATCAACGAGTCTTTCTTAACCACAGGTGAGTCGGCTTTAAATAGCTGGTCATCTATAAAATGTTAATGACAATTGCCTATACCGAAGTATTAAAGTCTAAACATAAATCAATACAGGAACAAACGGAATTACTAGGGAAATTCCATGCTTGATAATAAATTCTACAAGCTGGGAATATGAATAGTTATCAACAACTGTCGTCTTGATTTACTACCAGGAATTTACCGAGTCGGCTAGGGTCCTGCCAGTCTAGTTATTATTACTTTAACATTTATGCAAGTATCGTTTTACTAACGAATAGTATTTTTATATGAATGGTAAGAAGTTACGAAATAGCCAAATCATTACCATGCTGTCTGTTTGTTCCGGTTATTCTCCGAAACGGCTGGATCGATTTTGAAGGCGGTTTTAGTGGTAGATAGCTGATGATATATTTTATAATGAAAGAGGATTAGGGTTACGTCCAAAAAATTAAAACCCATCCAATTCAATTAAGGATGTAATATTTTTATAATAATCTAACCGGTTTAAGCCGTGGTCTAATCTGATTAACCATTAAGAAATGAGGCTCGGCGATCGAACCCAGGCAGGCACATTCTGTAAATTATTTCAACACTCATCATCTGCCTACCCTTTTCCCAACTATGTTGAGGTCGGCTTCCTGTCTAACCGGATGCAGCTGAATACCAGTATTTTACATGGAGCGACTGCCTATCTGACCTCCACAACCCAGTTAGCGCTAGGTAATATGATACCCCTTGGTAAGACTGGTTGTCAGACTTTCGACAAATTAATTTCAACACTACTGCTCTCAAAACAGTCATTTCATTTATTTCAGTAACAATTTTTATATTGTATCGTTTTACACGAAATTATAAAATTAAAGAATTACAATAGAAATCATTAATAAATCAGTAACCAAATAAATTAATTAAAAAGTAAAACTTTTTCAATTCCCCTGTTATAGTATGTTATGTCAAGTATTGTCAAGGGTAACATCGAGAGGAAACTGGCATATCCTGGAATCAGAACAATCAGAGTTACGATTAGCCCATCCGTCTCATGATGAGGAGGCTGGGCATGTCTAGGGAAGAAACCAATATTATTTATCTAAATTCTAGATTTATTACCATGCCTTAATGCCTAGTGAATCGTGAGCTTTCATGCGTGACTAAAACAAATCGAGTGAAAGAGAAAGCGCTATTTGATAGGAAACCATAACGTAGGTAATTATAGACAATTATTGTGTGACCAATAATGTGTATGATTGTTTGAACGATTGCTGTAATTGATGCCATTAGGGGCTATCGAGTTTTTTGTTGTTATTGCTTTATTTTTTTTGTTTAAGGGCACTTGACTAAATTATAGGGACTGAAACTGACTAAATAATTAAGGACGAAGCGCTATGATAGCTAGAGAAATTAAAATTTTCTTAGGTTTTTTGCAATTTGCAAGTCATTTTCAGGCTGTATGTGAAACAAAATATGACTCGCGACCGCAACACATATGTAGCTACACAATTATAACCATGAAAATAATCAATACAACTCTCTAAGTTCATATAATCCCATTTAATGATTATTTCATGAAAAAGTTATTCATGATTAATGGTGATTTTGACATTATTAATTATTTTGACATTATTAGGAACTATTACCAAAATTTTCCAAATATAATTATGTACTAACACTAGTGTTGAAGATGTTTATGTATTATTTTACTAACAAATTGGATTGTATTATCTGGGTAATAATTGATTTGATTTGATTTATATGAACTTACGAGGGTTGTATTAATGATTTTTATGATTATAACTCTGCATCATATTTGAATCATATTCTAATCAACATACAACCTGACACTGAACTGCAAATTGTGAAAACGTAAGAAAATTTGAATTTCGCGGGCTACCCTGACGCTTCCACCAAGAGTTTAAAACAAACTAGTTTCGAAATATTCGACTGCCTCGTTGGTCTAGTAGTCGCAAGCACGACTGCTGAGCATGAAGTCCTGGTGTCGATTCCCAGGTCGGGCAGTGTTATTGGGTTTTTTCTTCAGGAATTTCTCTGTAGCAGCCACGAAGTCTTGATTTGAGCCCGGGTTATGGTAATAGGCTCGCCGTCTATTACATGTGACTTAAACATAACTGGCGAAATGTGGGTGTACTATTAGGCACACCTCTGCCTTACCCTTAGGAGATAACAGGCGTGATGTAATTAATGTACTTATGTAAAAAATTGACTCGAAATACACCATTATTTTTAGGTCGTTCTGGAGCCGAATACCATGAACTCGATCATCGAACTCGAAACGATTGGGACTTTTTTTTTCAAAATATAACAATAAAAAAAACTCACGAAAGAATAAATTTAATGTTTTTTTTGTGAAATAATGAGAATCGATCGATGAATGAATTTTTCAATGGGTATCGTTCGCATGTGTTGCCGATCATGGATACGTTTTACACACACATAAATGCATTTGAGTTCTCATTATTAAAAAAAAAAAAACATTAAATTTATTCTTTCGTGATTTTTTTTTTATTTTTTGAAAAAAATAGTCCCAATCGTTTCGAATTCGATGATCGAGTTCATGGTATTCGGCTCCAGAACGACCTAAAAATAATGGTGTATATGCTAAAATGAGCCCTTAGTCTTAGACTAACCACGCCTGAAGTTTATTGAATTGTAAGTACAACGGCGTCCTCCGGTCTACTAACACTGCAAACATATCCAACTAAGCTTGATTAATATATTATTTCATTTTGCCCTTCGTTATATTTACCATCAGGCATTCCATACATGCTTCCATGCTACAATGTTGCAATATTTCCTGCTACAACACTGACTTTAAAACGTTGTATATTCATGATGTCAATCGTAATCGGAACTTTTACGATTCTCAAACGTGACTGCAGATAACGATCGTACATCTGGAGATATATCGTGCAAGCATGCATAATATGTTATCTTTTGCATTTTGATGGCTTCGTCCGTCCGTGCAGGAATTAGGTCTCAGTTGCATAGGAATCTTCGATTGTTTATAATATTATCCTTACTGACCGACAACGCACTGCCTAGGCTCTGAATATTAGGCTGCGCCAACTGGACGTAACAATTCGTGAGAAAAAACCGGCCAAGTGCGAGTCGGACTCGCGCACGAAGGGTTCCGTACCATTATCTATTAAAACGGCAAACAAAATCATGTCTGTTGTATGGGAGCCCAACTTAAATGTTTTTTTATTCTCTTTTTTAGTATTTGTTGTTGTAAAAATAAAATAAAATTCACTGTGAAAATTTCAACTGTCTAACTATCACGGTTCATCAGATACAGCTTGGTGACAGACGGACAGACAGCGGAGTCTTAGTAATAGGGTCCCGTTTTCCCGACCCTAAAAAGTACCCTAAGTCCTAACCTAGGTCATGGTCTGCGTGTGTGCCAAATTGCATTAAATTCCGTTCAGCCGTTAATATATTAAAGGAATTTATAATACCTTTATTAGTACCTTACATGCATGTCTTATTTTACAAAGGTGTGTTTAGAGGAGAGCTTGATAGGTTTTTTAAAACCCTACGCTGTATTGATCAAGCTGGGGGTTAATATTTTATGGAAACGAAGTGTCTGACCATTCAGCAAGTTCACCAATAACGAAGGCGACACTCCATAGGCGCAAGGCATCTTTACCGTGGGCACGCCACTATAGTGGCGGTAAGTCCCCTCTTTGAGGAGTGGCTAGGGAGGCGCCACGGCGCCCTCACCTTCCGCCTGACGCAGGTCCTCACCGGACACGGGTGCTTCGGGAGGTACCTGCACCGAATCGGGCGGGAGGAAACGCCCGGGTGCTACAATTGCGAGGATCGACCGGAGGACACGGTGGAGCACACCGTCGAGGTCTGCTCCGCTTGGGAGGAGCACCGCCGTGTCCTCGTAGCGGCGATTGGCGGCGGCGACCTCTCGCGCCCGGCCCTGGTTCAAGCCATGGTCCGGGGCGAGAGGGAATGGGAAGCCGTTGCCTCCTTCTGCGAAGCAGTCATGCTAGCGAAGGAGGCGGCGGAACGTGAGAGGGAGAGAACCTCCTCACGTCCCAGCCGCCGCGGGAGAAGCACCGGGCGTCGGGGGCCACGCCGTGATGGCTCTCGGCCACCGTAGGCGCGGGCCTGTGGACGGCGAGTAATGGGCTAGCTCGCCGTCCGTCCGTCGTATGACGACGGGCAGGCCGTGTCGACGGCGCGTTCGTGTTCCACGCGCGCCTCAAAGAGTTGTCAGCAAACGGGAGGGGCCCGCAAGGGCCGGTGCCTGCCAGGGCTGCGGGACTGTTCGAAAGAGATACCGCGGCCCTGGAACATAAAGGGCCAATGAAGGAACATGGGTGGTTTTTAGTCAGTAAGAGTCTGACACTCCCTTCCGCTCCGCCCAGAGCGGGAGGAGTCATTTGATGATTTCCCACCCCCCAAAAAAAAAAAAAAAAAAAAAAGGCATCTTTACCGTAGAAGATAACTTGGGATCCGAATTCAAGTCCCATATTATATGTATGTGGGTCTCTCTCACATGGGTTCACAAAACCAACGACGAAAGATAAGATTAATTCTGTGTCACTTTAATAAAGTCTTCCACAGAACCCTGCAATGTTCGAGTACTTATACAATATTCAGATGGTAGATTTATCGTTCCCACAGTAGGGTTGACACGGCATATCGCAATTAGTGCCCCAAGCGGCTCCAATTTAAGCGACAATTTTAATTGCAAGCCTTCGTAATTGGCGCTATAGATATTTTTGGAGGATTCGGCGCAATCTTGCGATTTGTCGCGTCGAATCTGGTTTAGGGCTTCAAGCGATGCGACTTGTCTCAAGCGTCGCTTGTTGCTTTTCTTTGAGATCCGTCGCCGAGCAAGTTGCGTCGGGGTGACTCGTGGGATGCTTCAAAGTTTAGACTTTTTAAATTTTCTCCGCAATAGCTGTCGCAAGATGCTTGTCGTTTGATCGCGCAGCTCGTGGCCAAGAGCTTAGTCTTTTCAGCAGCTTCTAGTTGATATTGTCTCTTTGAAATGTTAATAGTTACTTAAGTATCATGTTATTGAGTTTTTTGATTGAATATTAAGTCTTTTCTACTTTTTTTTTTACGTAATGCTATTATGCCTTTACTCTAATTTGCCTATTATTATCTGATATTCCGATAGAAAGTCTTTCGATATCAGTTAAACGTTCTTTAAAACAGATAGGTTCTTACTTTGTTAATAGAAAATCTTGCCTACGTGGCTCTCGTCTTTTAAGGGAGCTTACCTGTAACAAAAAAGAAAAATCATTAATGATATTACTTACAAGTATAACCTAATTAAAATCTAATTGAAAATAAATTGAATACATAACGTTTTGGGAGTGACCAAACTTTCAAAGTAGAATCGGCTTGAGCAGATCGAATGTATACGCGTGGTGGTACACACGTGTACCACGCGTATACATTCGTCGTATGAATGAAAACGAAGCGAATGATGCTTTCGCTTCGCTTTTATTGCATGGACTTAAAAGTTAATTTCTGGCCCGTTCAAGCCGATATTATGCGTTGATAAGTGTCACAGCGTGAGTACTGCCTTAGCGTCTTTAAATTATGCCTCAAATAAATCGCACAATCGTTAACGTGCGGTGTGCCTTACGCATCGAACTCCGTAGAGTTTTTAAATGACCCAGTTGGGTCCATGTTTTTATTTTTTGTTTGAGACCGCACCGTTTACATACTTTATTTTACGTTAATCTATAGGTTTCCATTTAAAATAAATTGTGGTGAAATGAATAAAGAATCCAATTGCATTTACTCCAAACGAAGACTTTTCGGAAAATTGTGGAATTTGAAATTGATCAATGGAGTTTGGCACAAACATTGGATAGCAGCGAATGAAGTCTTTTCAGTTATTTTTTAATCGTTATATTTCGTTAATTACCCATATTTTTATTGCAAAATGATTGTTCAATTTAAGCGTGGACAAATTCGAAATAACCGCAATAACCGCACTTGGGTACGGTTTTTAAATACCTTGCTGTACCGTATACAGGGTTATTTGTAAAACACCAGAAACCTCTTAAGAGGTCATTGTACTCATCACTATGAACAACTTTTACTATGGGACCAAACCTGAAATCGCGAAAAAAAAATCAGCTGTTCCCTACATTTTGACGAGTTAATCGATCATAAATGTAGGGAACAGCAGATTTTTTTTTCGCGATTTATAATGTTGATTTTCAATATACATTGTACATTCGGGTTACAATGAGCGGTTTTCGGTTGCCAATAGTAGTAGTTCCATTTTGAAAATCAAGATTCATGTTTTATAGACGTAACCTTCATGAAATTGCAAATGTTGAAACA
Source organism: Eurois occulta (assembly GCA_950022335.1). NCBI lineage: Eukaryota > Metazoa > Arthropoda > Insecta > Lepidoptera > Noctuidae > Eurois > Eurois occulta. Next base: position 20,237,241 of record OX465478.1, read on the forward strand.
GAGGTATTTCAGCCCTAATTTAAAACTGAAACATTATTCCAACTCTAATTAAATACAATTACATAAAAGATCATCCAAAATAATTAAGTGTAATGTTTAAAACATCTCAAATTCAGAAAAAATAATGAAATACTGAATGTATTAGGAATAGTGTTTGTGTGTTGTTGTGCTTATAGACAACTAACTTTTGTCCGCAGCTTCGCCAGCTTGTAAATCATACATCATTTCATCCAAATCAATTCAGCCATTTTAACTCTTAATTGTTCGCGCCTAAAAAGTTACGTAAACGTTCACGTGGGGTGCGGGACACCCCGATCATATAAATCAAATACGACATACATGTAAAATCACGATTATGTTCGATACTTGATTATAAAGGACAAGTGTTTTTATGAAGCTAACGGGAACTTCAGCGCTCAAAATTCAGAATTTAAAAAGTTCTAATCCTTTAAGGATGCGCTGGGGTGTGCAACACCCCACGCGGCCAATTAAGGGTTAAGACGTAAAAAGGCTAGATACAGTACAGCTAAATAATGCCCAAAATATGGATCAAAATCACTCATATCTACTCATAATCTTCTGTCAACCTCAATATACTGAAAAGAAACTTCAGTCACCACTCAAAATAAAGCTTATTCATCTAGAAAACTAACAACCGAGCTAATTTCAGACAACAATAGCCTATATTTCAAATGATAGTGAGATCGGATACACTTTATTTTAGCGAATGCAGTTAGAAAGTTAGACTGAGCAGTCACTTGGATGATTTCACGCGTCGGTCGAGTGGGCCGACTTTCATCAACCTTGGGAAGTTACTATTGCAATGACTAAGGCCCCTCGTCCACGGCGACTTTTTGTAGCGATGCTGTCGCGCGTTTACAAAATGCGCGACTGCATCGCTACTAACGCGCGTTAGTCGCATTTGCAACGCGCTACAGAAGCGATGCCAACGCGCTACTAACGCGCTACAGTATCGTGACTGTATCGATGCAAACGCGTGACCGTGTCGGCCGTCATCGGGGAGAGAACGGAGGGAGAGTGGCGCGTGAGTGGAGAACCGAGCAGCAGTGCAACACAGACGTCGAGAGTCGTTACTGAATCGCGTTTGCATCGCGACAGAAGCGCACCAGTATCGCGTTTGCATCGCGATTGAATCTGGACCCGTGAGTGAGGGCACACAGCTAGCGACCGCTTCGCGACTGTATCGATGCGGACGCGCGACAGCATCGCTACTGCATCCCTACAAAAAGTCGCCGTGAGCGAGGGCCCTAAGTTAGAAGGCCTCATTGAAGAAAGCAATGCACTAGGTGTCTAGGTACTTTTTGTTCTATTGTGGTAAGTCATACTGGTTTAGACAAATCTGGGACAAAAATTAAGGAAAAAGAAGTAACGGTATTTTCGATTGTTAACAATTTCGTTATAATCGACCCGAGCGTTTGTTTAGCAATGAGCTCCTCCGGTAAATTATTTCTGGTTAAAACCTGTTTTATAGTGATGGTCGGACAATACGTTTTCGTTCGCGTATAAAAAATGTTTTGCATTCTTTTAAATGACTTGCGAATAAAATACTCATTCAAAAATGGGAACAGCTCGCTTGAAACTGAACTGCATTCATTTGTTTATTATCGGTTATTGGAACTTCCCATTCACACGCTTTGTTTCGTGTGTGGTATTTTCAAATTCTAGGTTCACCTTCCCATTTAGGGGTTTTAAAATATCATAGAGAGGCTATGAAAAGAAACGTCTTAGAAAAATATGATACCTATATATATGATACCTATATGCGTTATAGATAACGCCTTGAAGCAAAATCACATAATTACGAAGTTTGGCGCTTTACACTTGTATAGACAGTATCTAGTTGGCTCTTGCAAATAGATTACAATTTAGTTCGTGTTGTCCCGTTTATATCGTAAGTATCATCCTGCCCTTGTCCCATGTTACTTGGGGTCGGCACAACACGTTTTTTTCTTCCATTCTCCACTGTCAACCGTCACGCAATAATGTACTCGTTTTTCTTTCAAATCATTCCTCACACAATCCGTCCATAGTTTTCTTGGTCTTCCTCTTCTTCTCCATCCATCAGCATTTATATTCAACACTATTTTAGCCACATGCCGTCTATATGCATATTTTGTAAGTGCCCATGTAAGCCTATGTGAAATAAAAATATTTTGATTTGATTTTTTGATTTGATTTGATATCGTAAGTATATTTAATTTTAATGTAATTCAGATAACAGTGATCCATAATGGTTAGTAACAATTGGAAATTATAAACTATGTTAGTAGGTGCAGAATACGATTCCAAAATACATTTACATGAAAATGTCTTTCATGTAAATAAAAATCCACAAGTGTGTGTTTATACTGCAACATTTAAATTAGCTAAGTTGTAAACAGTTTCAACTGAAAAGAAAAAAACTTCATCGCTTTATTTATTTTAGTCGTGTCATTCTATACAGATACCTACCTACCTGTCTGCGTTTGCACTTACTGTATCAATATAAGATGCTGGTTCCAGATCCAGTTAGCAGAGATATTGATCTTGGTCTAATGGCTCTTTTATTGGGACATCATAAATGGCGTATTAAAGCCGTAAAGTTTGAAACATACTTAGGTTACGCTGAGTTATGTGACGTACCTATGACTTATTTACACGATCTAAGTATTGTGAATTGTTGATCATTTCAATTTTAATTTTTTTATTGAATTTTATTTTTATTGAATTGTTTTTTGTTATCCCTGGATCTGTGAGTGTCATATTTCGCGTAAATAAACAATTGACCGCATCTGTGAGGCCATTCTGGGTGGTCGATTACGGCGCGTCAGATTAAAACGACGATATCTCCGAAGTTACGATAGTTAGCTCTCTACCAGTTCTATCATTGGAATCGGTATTAAATTAGCTAACAGATTATGTATGGATTAGTATAGATAAAGAAAACAAAAAAAAAACGAAAAAAAAAGCATAACAATAACAATGACGTCACGTGACACGTGCCGCGTTCCGAATAAACTAATATGTATGTTTATACGAACGCGTAAGTGTTGATATTGTTACTGTATAATGATGTTAAGTGTACATGCTTATCACAAACTCAGTTGTTAGAAGTGTTTAGTTTAAGAGTATCGGCTAACCAAAACAAACACTTGAAAACGGGCGCAAAAAACGCCCATTCAAAACGGTTTTGTTCAATTCATTACGCGTCATCCGTTCATTTCAAATAACTCGGACAAAGGCAATATAATATCTCACTTGTGCTTTCGCCTAGACTCTGCGCAAGTTTAGCAAGGTGTACCGTATTGTTAGCTTAACTTCTATAAAGTGTAAAGAACTCGAAGTAGAAAACTCATAACTAGTTTGTTCGAGAAACGAGACACTGATAAAAGCAAAAACTACAACTTTTTCAACCAAGTTCTAAAGTGTTACTTTACAACCATAGGCGAGACCAGTACGTGTATCAGTAGCCATACAGTGAGGCTACATGGACGGCTGAGATATGCGTATGCATACTCCATCTTTTGTCGTATGCCCTGCAACCTCATCAGTGAGCGGACTTTGCATAGCTTAATGTTGGATCAAACTTTTAATATAAAAAGATTTTGCCATCAAAGCAGAAATCACAAACGATTGGATATGCGTTGGGAATGCCAGTGTCTACCCGTAGTCGTCTTCTGACTAAAAGATAATGCTGCCAAGTTCTCCCAAAATTTATACATCATAAGCCCTCCAGTGACGTATCCTAAAAGTGTTTCTTATCATAACTCAATATAAAACCACAGACAGACAGAAACACCTGCCGAAGCGTTACGACTCATCTTTACGACTGTTAGTTAATATGGCAATAACATTATGGTCATAAAAAACTTATGTAACAACGGTTTTATCATATTTAATATCTCATAGCAAGAGTGATGGTGTTTTATTTAATAACTTTATGCGATAAGTTTTAGGATTCGATATTAATTTTGTTTGTGTGTCGAATTTTGTTATGTGCAATGTCTTGACTTGTTACATGGCTTGGTGTAAATGTGATGCGGAGGAATGAGGAAAATGTCGTGAGGAAAGTTTTGAATATGAATGTGGATGAGTATAAGAGTAGAAGAAGACCAAAGAAACGATGGATGGTGTGTGTGAAGGAAGATATGTCTAGAAACACTAGAAAGGAGGTAACTGCTGAGATGACGAGAAATAGAGAAGTATGGAAGGAGATCTAAGCCGATCCGAAATATATTGGGATAAGAGCAGGAGAATGATGATGATTATCTCTTCACTGGCTATTTTTCAAAAGAACGCGGGTAAAACGTGAGAGATGAAGGGCACACTCACAATCCCGCTACTCATTTTGACAACTCAAGAAACAAATATAGCAATTAGCAATGTATGAAATCCTATGGATTGTTATAGAATAGTGAGTAACGTAATTGGGTGGTGGTTGAGACTCGCACAGACCACGGAAGCATGGCATAGAATCGAAGGACTTCTATACTCAGCAGAGGATGAAACAAAGCTACCAATAATGACGATGCTGATGATGACTTCTTATGATGTGATAAATCAACTAGTCCGCAAGAGGCACAAACGGGACTGACTGCTCGTAAGTGCTAAACGAAACCTAGTACTTATTTTAAATGCTCATTCATAAAAAAAAACTTCTGACAAAAAGTGTGTATTTGGGGCGTGCTAAAAACCATTCCAACATTAACACAGTAGGTAACGATAAGCGACCTGATATAAACAGAAAAATAACACATATTCTCAATTAATTGAAACGAAATATTCACAGTATTAATACATAGTAGTAAACGGTTTTATTCAGTAGCAAAATGATCTGCAAATACATTTGTACGGAGTGTTATTTCAAAATTTAACAAGGCAGTGATTAAAGGCTTTATAGTGTTTGATTGATACAAAATACAGCTATACACAATGGCTAATTAGCTGCGGTTATTGGCTATTATTTTACATGGAGCGACTGCCTATCTGACCTCCACAACACACTGGGTAATACGATTTCCTTTGGTAAGACTGGTTGTCAGACTTTCGGGCCACTGACTACCTGTAACGACTGTCAAAGATCTACAAATGACAGCCGGGACCAACGGCTTAACGTACTTTCCGAGGCACGGAGGAAACTCGGTATGTAATACGGTCACCCATCCACAGACCAACCTAGGCAATCACGGCTTAACCTAAAGATCGACCCGAGCGCCTGTTATTATTAAACCACGAGCTCCTCGGTAATCGATAAAAATAAAATATGTTGTTCCATACATTTTGACCGTGTAGGTATTGCGTTTTTGTAGGAAATAGCTGTATTTTTTTCATTATCGATGAAATATTTCTATGTGGCGGTTCAGAATGATGTAGGTATCTACTGAATACGTGGTAAACGTGTGTGCGTCGGTGTTTATTCCACCCTGTGTAAATATTTATTTTCTAGCTTTTGTTAGCATTAGTTGTGGTCGGAAATGATCGCACATGAACATTTTAAATTCTATCATTAACACTAGAAACGGGATATTTACCATGTTTACTGTTTGTTTAGAGTTTGAGTGGATAGACCGATTTGTCTGCTCACACGCACCAGCAATGACTTCAGTTTATCCGTGATCATAGTGCTTGCAACAGCGACGAAATATCGGGAATTTAAAACAAACAGTAAACATGGTAAATATCTCGTTTCTAGTGTTAATGATAATGTGAGTGACCACGATAGTTTTATATATTGCCTATGACACTCTAGGATTATGTAGCTTCCTATTCGTGAAAGGATTTTCGGAATCGGATCAGTAGTTGTGAAGATTACCCACTACTTCATCATTATCAGCCTAGCCTTTTCCCAACTATGTTGTGATCGGCTTTCAATCTAACCGGATGCAGCAGAATACCCGTATTTTACATGGAGCGACTGCCTATTTGACCTCCACAACCCAGCTAGCACTGGGTAACACGATACCCTTTGGTAAGACTGGTTGTCAGACTTTCGGGCCACTGACTACCTGTAACGACTGTCAAAGATCTACAAATGACATCCGGGACCAATGGCTTAACGTGCTTTCTGAGGCACGGAGGAAACTCGGTATGTAATGGGTGGTCACCCATCCATGGATCAACCTAGGCAAGCGCGGCTTAACGTAAAGATCGACCCGAGCGGCTGTTATTATTTAGCCACGAGCTCCTCCCCCATACTTACAAAGTTTATATCTTAGAGTTGATAATATTTACATCACCTATATTCAAGAAAGTTTGACGTGGACATCCACGTCAAACTTTCTTTCAACAGGCTGTCGAATACTAAGTTAAGGGTAAACTGCTCAGCAAGCGCATGTTTACATTTTACAAGTCACTTTTAGTTTGTCCGACGATTCACGTAAAAGTTTTATTTAAACTTAAGTTAGTTGGATAGGTCAAGCGAGAGCGATGATGATACCTATATTGCTTAAAAAAATGAAAATTGGCATGGATATGAATGTTGATGGATGGAGAGGGAGAGAAAGGCCAAAGAAAAGATGGATAGATTGTGTGAGGAATGATATGAAAGAGAAAGGAGTAAATGATGCCGTGACGTCTGACAGGGAAGAATGGAAGAAGAAAAACTCCAAGTAGAATGGGACAAGGATAGGAAGATCTTGATGATTTAAAATTGTCATGATTTACAAGAATATGGGTAATAAGTAATATTCGTTTCGTGTTAAGAATCCCACCGTAAAATATCCTTTACCAAAAAAATGATACGTACGTCATAGAAAAAGGTTTTTCATATACCATCGCACTACTACTCATGAAAATATTCATAACACCAAACTTTTGTTAAAATTTTACGTTAGTATTTCTATAACACTTCCAGGTTTATAACGGTCATAGTTACGAGCAGCCTATACAAATTCGATAGTCCGTAAATTTACTTTTATTACCGCTATGTACAAGCCAACAATTTAAATATTTAGGATTTTCTGATCTGTACACACACTGACATCACTGAAACACCTAGGTCTTAACCTGTTTTAAAATAGTGCCTGAAATCAGAATAACTAACAAACTGAAAACATAATTTTGTAAGATCTTAAAAAGTTACTTTAACTTATTAACGTATGTTCCGTAAAAATGCAATTATTATTGTATTTGTGCCGTTTGAAGTTTTTAGCATCTGCAGCAGCCGCCCCAGTGCAGCCCACTGTGCTAGGAAGATGGGATGGCGCAAGGGTGTCGACGCAAGTTGCTTCCCACACCAAAGGCCTACCCAACTTCCATAAATGAGTTAATTTATATCTTTTTTTTTTTTGTTATTCCGAACTGTTCCACTCCTGAGCAAAGGCATTCCACCCCCATTTCTTCCACTTTTTTCTATGTTGCCCCTCTGCTTGTCAATTAATGTGAAACCTACTCCTCGCCGTCGCGACCCCGTCTAGCTGTCTCAGGGCTCCAGTTTAAAAATAAGTTTAATTTTTCTCGAACTATGAAACTTAAATTGGAATTCATCTTTGAAAATTGAAGGTCTGTCAACTTAAAGGATTTATTTATTTATCTTCAGTGGGCGGTTTCGTCCGCAATTTTTAGGGTTCCGTACCCAAAGGGTAAAACGGGACCCTATTACTAAGACTCCGCTGTCTGTCTGTCTGTCTCCAGGCTGTATCTCATAAACCGTGATAGCTAGAAAGCTGAAATTTTCACAAATGATGTATTACTATTGCCGCTATAACAGCAAATACTAAAAATTAAATAAAATTAAATATTAAGGGGGGCTCCCATACAACAGATATGATTTTTTTTGCCGTTTTTATAGATAATGGTACGGAACCCTTCGTGCGCGAGTCTGACTCGCACTTGTTCAAATAGATGCTGTGGTTTTGGAGATAACCCTCCGCATACGCAAACTCACAAAATTCTTTATAATATTAACTAGTTGAGATATGCGTTGCAATGCACCTTTATTTAACCTACCCTACCTACCTACCCCCATAACACTTAGGGGTATGAAAAATAGATAGTAGCCGATTCTCAGACCTACTGAATATTGTGATACGAGAATTTTATATAAATATAAGATTTAGTTAGTATTCCTTAGTATAGATTAATTTGCTCTCATACATGTCACATATTTTATAGCCCAATACAGCCCATGATCCGTTGGACATACAACAAACACGTCTGGTGCATGTCCGGTTAATGTCCAAGAAATGAACATCAATATTTAGTTTAGTACGAATTGAGACTTCACATTTAGACATCAATCGATATAAGTATCAGTAACAATAAGTTCCAAATAATCACTAAGTTCATCAGGTACCAAGAAATTGAGATAATTTATACCATGACTAATTTAAACTTTAATACCACGCAATACCTCTCAAATTAAATTATCATTATCAAACGCTACTTCCAATAATTTCTACCTTATTTATTTTAACCCTCCGATGCGTGACAAGAAATTGATCAATCAAATAATGCTTAACCCTAGAACGCCGGGGCCTGATTGATGACAGACGGACATTACGTGTTTATTCTATAAATGTAATATAAAGATTGTTATTATAAGGTCCCATTAAAATAGATTGACAAACTTTTAGAAATTTATTTTGGTGATTCAGATCACCAAAATAAGGACAATGTTAAAAAAACAATAAGAAAAAGGCATTAGATATTTACAAGAAAAAAAATCACCTAACGAAAATACAGTTAATAAAAAGGTTCTAGAGTGCCGCTGGCCGGCAATTTATTATTTTAGGTCAAAATAAAATCATTAATCAGTGTTTTTTTTGCTTGCATATCTTTGATTAGACGTACTGAACGCTGTTAAATTGAATTTATCCATCTATTTTAACGGGACGTTATAAAATACCCATGTTGTATATGATAAACACCTGTGTATTAAAATATTTTCTAAAATTGTTTGTATCTTTAAAAGTCAATTTAATTGGCACTGTTTAATTTGTGTTATTTTTTCAACACTACTCTCGAAACAGTGAAGTAAGGAATCTTGCACGTCCTTGAAACAAAAAATCCACTTTATCTTATAGAGAAGAGGCCTGACTCTAAGCACTGAAGTGTGGGGTTTTTATTTGTGTGTGTTTATATCCGGCCATAACATAAAGGCCTAAGATTTTAACATTTTTAGGCTGTATACATTTTACTATATGGTACAACTTTTGATCTAATTGTATTAAAAGGTACAATACTCAGTGTTTGCCAACATAGCTTGCCAAATAGGTTAGGTTCAGCATAATGCCAGATAAGTAGAGGTTGGCGCTGATTTTCAATTGTACCCTGCATGTTGTACACTATAATAGGGTTACATCTAGGCTGGTGGCCTTCGGGGCCCCAAGGCTTAGGCGGAGGTGGACATATCTATTAGTACACCCACATTTAACCAGTTATGTTTAAGTCCCATGTATTAGTGAGAGCCTATTCAACTATCAACCCGGTTAAAATCCGTCACTGCTACTGAGGAATTCCTGATGGAAAAATCCATTAACAATTTGCCCGCATGCTATACAGTCGCGATTGTCTGAAACTTACTCCAAAATCTCTAATCCGATATTTATATGTATAAGTGTAAATTTTTGTTGTTTTAGTTTAGGTTGAATTCATTTAATTCACCTAAATGTATCACACGAGCGGATCCGACGAACTTTTACATTAAAATTAGTAAGATTCATGCCAAGAAAAACATTCAAAATACCAGCATTGAATGTCACAAAAGGTCAGTGGTCTCAATTAGCGTCCATTCAAACGACAGTACTGCAATGCGATGAGTCTGGATGAAAGCTTACCTTAATTGCACATTCAGTATAAAATTGTGCTATTTTACAAGACCTGGATAAAACAGTATTGTTCTCTCTCATTTTCTACGGATTTTACTTGTAGTTGAAATAAGTTTTGCGGTTTTTATTCCATGAACTAGGTACGTGATTTTTTCCTACATCGCTCAGAAAGCACATGAAGTGCCCATTGGTCCCAGCTGTCATTTGTAGATTTTTGACAGTCGTTACAGGTAGTCAGTGGCCCGAAAGTATGACAACCACTCTTACCAAAGGGTATCGTATTACACAGTACTATCTGGTTTGTGGAGGTCAGATAGGCAGTCACCACGCAAAATAATGGTATTCGACTGAAAGCCAACTCCATCATAGTTGAGGAAAAGCTAGGCAGACGATAATGATCTGATTTCGAGCCATTCGAGCCAATAAACATTCACTGTAGATCATGAGGCTGCCAATGCTCACTGCAGTGTCTTTGCCAAATTACCAAGCCTGGCAGACAGATTGACTGTAATCCTCTCTACGTACGTAGAAACATATCTGCAGGATTTATTATTATCAGAATTTAGTGTCACAAAACCGGACAAAAGTATCTATTTCCTTCTACATAAATCTATTTCTGTACCTTTCTCTGGCAATAATTGTAAAAATAGGAGTCGCTCTGGCATGTCTTAAAAAACCGTGAAAAAGTTCGCAGCCTGGACAGTACTGGATGTAAGGTTGACGATAATAGGCTCACTCCATATCACGTAGGGTCTACATAACTCGGTAAAAGTCCATCTCAGAGTAGCTTTAAAAAAACAAGCGGGATGTCATGTGTGTTAACATAAATATACACAACAAACTGTACGAAAATACAATCAAACAGAATCATTGAAGGATAACTCGCTAAGGGAATTCCAAGAAACGCCTACAAAATCAAACGGTCACATAAACTCGGGTTTTAGGGGCAAATACGAATATAGGCAATGTCAACATCGAACGGACCAATTGAACAAGGAATGGGAACGATAAGATTGAACGAAGAATTTTAGGTCCGACTGAATGAATGACATTATTCGCAATCCACTTTGACAGAACATAGAGGCCGACAGTAAAAAGTAATTGCGAAGCTCTCTTTTTAACCTACTAAGTAAACTTCTTCGTACACCAAGAGAAATTAATAATGGCCAGCGAAAACTTATCTAGAAAGCTTCTTTTTATACAAACTTAATTGCTCTTGTGAATATTAAAATAAAAATTTATATTTCTGCTAGTAAGGTGGCTTCATAGATAGATATATAAGTCATAAGAGTAGAAAAATAGATATGATAAAGCATAAACAAAAACAAGCAAGCTTACCTTTAAAATATATAAGTATTTCCGTTTCATAAATCTTTGTAAAATATTTGACATGAAACACAATTTACAATCAAAAGTCACACAAACGATTCAAAACTTGTTCGCATAGAAATTCTTCAAGCACTTGTTTTCCGTCCAAATACAGAAACAACACGAAATAAACGCGGAACTCCATAACTTCCTCAAAGGACAATTGTAAGTCCGCTTCCATCACAAAAGTCGCGATAAACTCACATTCACGATCCGGATGGGGCAATTTCTGGGCGTCCGTTCGACAAACAGGCGACCTTAATTACGCGGGCCGTTGTAATCAATCAGCCGGGCCCGGTTTGTTGACAGTGGTCATATTTACCCCCGCGCGCAAGCGACGGGTTAGATCTGATTTTACAAGCGCTCGGTCAACTTCGTGCGTTTTCGGCAGATTTCGGGTTTTGTTTGGTATGCGATAGTGCGTTAGTGTTTCGTGTGTGCGGTATATGGGTCCATATCCATTACTTGAATTACCTACTGAGGTGCCTCCGTGTCTCGGTAAGCCTGTCCTTTGTAGATCTTTGACAGTCGTTACAGGAAGACAGAAGCCCGAGTGTCTGACAACAAGTCTTACTAAGAGTAACGTATTAACTGCGTTGAGGAGGTCAGATAGACAGTCATTACATGTAAAATACTGTTGAATCTGGGTAGACTGGTAATCGACCCCAATATTTAAATGATTGAATTGATTGACATTACGTTGTTTATTGGATTAAATATGGATAGTTGTTTTAGTAGGGTTAATTAGACTCGTTACTGATTGGTACACGCTGTTTCAGAATTTTATTCTATGTTAGGTATGATTTAAATGGTCACCTAAATATCGAGGTTTTGGTGTGTGTCAGCTTTAATAGTCAACCAGCTGAGCCCCTAGTTTCAACCAGGCATTTTTCTTTTTGCTGAGTTCCTAAAGCCTAACCTTCTTCAAGAATTGGCCTATCAAATGCAAAAAGTTGTTTATTCAAATTCGGCTAGGAGTTCCATAGATTAGCACGCAGACGTACAAAATCTCCTGAATTTTTATACATATTAGTGTATAGATTGAGTCGCTTCTATTTGACAGCTAGACTAACTTCATGTTGTTATTCGAATCATTTGATTACTTCTTACTCTTTTTATGGTTGCCACTAATTCATTATACTTTTTATAGTTGTCAATTGTTATAAATTAGTATCACAGTGGTCTGAATCACAAAGTTTCTTATATCTTTATTCAAACATAGATTAGATTACTACGTTATAGTCCTGGAGATTTTAAAAGACCATAATATTATCTTCATATAGGCTCATAAAATTCACCGCTGAATGTAGAGAATATACACGATAATCTATTATAGTATTTTTATGGCTTTCGTAGACCATAAAAAGCTACTATGTGAGAAGGAAGAAAATAATGTTATATCCACGTTATATTACATAATAAACCAGTTTATTCATAATATAACATCATCACGCATGTAATCCCCGAAGGGTAAGGCAGAGGTGTACCTAATAGTACACCCACATTTCGCCAGTTGTGTTAAAGTCCCATATAATAGGGGGCGAGCCTATTGCGATCAACTGGGTACAAATCCAAACTCCGTGGCTGATACTAAGAAATTCCTGATGGAAAAAGGCATTAGCACTTTGCCGAACCCGGGAATCGAACCCTGGATCTCTTGCTCAACAGTCGCGCTTGCGACCACTCGACCAGCGAGTAGTTTATTGAACAAAAAATATTATTTAAATGTTAGCAACCAACATAATCTATTTATAAACTACCTATTAAAATACACTTGGGAGCAAATAAATCGAGCCACTACCTTTTTTCACGTAAAATGGTAAATATTTTTGGTAATATGGAACGTATCAATTCGAACTATATATCGCCTAAAAGTTTAGTTAATAACCTTTACAATGAGGGTAAATTATTGAATAATAACCTTATTGAATGATAAATTATTGGCTCTGCAAGAAAAATGGTAATTTTGATAGAAAATTTAGTAGGGCTAAAACAGTCCATAAAAACAATAAAAAAACAAAATTATTGCAAAAAAAATATTCTTAATAACTGGTATTACCCCCCCGGGCCCTGATACATTCTTGTAGCCTATTAGTCATCGATCTGATCAGCGTTACGATGACATATTGTGGTATGTTCTCCCACTCTTCAAGCACAGCGACTTTAAGCTCGGGAATGGATGAAACAGCGGGAACCCTGGCTCGGACTCTCCGTTTTAGCTCGTCCCATAGGTGTTCGATCGGGTTCAAATCGGGACTTCGTGCTGGCCATACCATTTGTTGAATCCCGATCGCAGACAAGTATTCCGTAACGATCTGCGCGGTATGAGGTCTCGCATTGTCATGCATAAACAAGAAATTTTCTCCGACAAAACCAGCATACGGCATTACGTGGTTTTCAAGAATGTCAGTTATGTATCGGTCAGCTGTTAATCCACGTCTACCACTGCCATCGTTGGCGGGGTCGACGAAGACAAGTTCCGTTTTTCCGTCTAGAGAAATTCCTCCCCACACCATACAAGAACCACCACCAAAACTCACCGTTTCTCGAATGCAACATTGGGCAAATCTTTCACCAGGACGTCTATACACTCGGTTTCTCCCGTCATTGCTAAAAAGACAGATTCTTGACTCGTCAGAAAACAAAACTGACCTCCAGTCTTCTAACGTCCAATTAATGTGTTCTCGAGCAAACTCCAAGCGAGATCGGCGATGAGCTACAGTCAATTTTGGGCCAGTTGCTGGTTTGTGTGATGTTAAATTTCGTTCTTTTAGTCTTCGTCTCACTGTCCACCTACTGATTGCGACTCCTCGAACGTCACGTAACGCTTGCTGTAGCTGAACAGCATTAAGTCCACGGTCGCGCAACGAATTGGTTGCAATAAAGCGGTCGTCACGTTCTGTTGTTGCCCGTGGTCGGCCAGTTCCAGGTCGCCGAACAAAAGCACCAGTCTCCAGATACCTGCGGTATACCCGCTGTACCTTTGAACGACTCAAATGAAGTCTGCGTGCCACTTCACGTTGTCCGTGTCCAACCTCAAGTAAAGCTACAACTTGGGCAGCTTCCGTCGGTGTAGTATCCATTTTATCAGGTTATTTTGATTACACAGACACAGATAAAGACAACAATAACAAGTAATATGGGTATGATTAACAAAAACCTCAAATTTAATCTTTTCTTAACAGAGTACAATAAAAATGTCATAAGCAAATTAAATGCGATAATTTTATTCTACCCTTTAAACTTTAATAAAAATGAAATTTTGACAACTAACTACCCTCATTGTAAAGGTTATTAAATACCCTTTTAGGCGATATATGTTTCGAATCGATGCGTTCCTTAATACCAAAAATAATTACCATAATGCGTGAAAAAGGAAGTGGCTCGATTTATTTGCTCCCAAGTGTATCATTAAGAAATAGATTACACGTACGTAATACAGTGCAACCGTGATACAATTTCAAAGGCTAACCGATACAAGGCAATGACCTACAGGCCCAGTACAAAAAACATACACTGACCTAAGATACTGGAAGTGGCTTCTGTTTTTAATGACGCTCTAAATATAGAAATAATTCAAGCTTATAGGCAATGGATATAATAGCCATGTGTTCTTTGAATTAAAAATAACTTAATAAAGACCAGAGATATCAATATTTTTGTATCGTTTAAAAGATTACTTTGTCTAGACATGTCCGGCTTTTTGGCATTCATTCCAGACTTTGTCCGTATTTTACAAAATCTAAAGATAAATTACTACTGAAAAAATTAAATCAGACTTTTTTTGCAAACGTCCGGCTTTTTGTCAGGACTTCAAATATTCCAATTAGCACGAAACTTTTGCTTAGAAAGATTCATTTTTGTACGTAACCTGACAGATTCCAATCAACGCTGTGACTAAACAATATCATTAATCTTAATACTTTCAACTGTTTTGAGATTCAAAATTTAAACACATTCGAATATAGAACAGTTCCAAATTCAAAATTTCCAGGAAATATGGAAACGACAGAACTTAAAAGGCATGCCTAGTAAAACCCTAATGGTCATGCAATAAAATAACCCAAGTCATGGTAAAACTTTTAGCCAATTATCAAGCTGGTATCGAAGCTCAGGGTGTGCCGGACGTACATTTCACCATCGAACCCCCAAAATAATCAGTTAATTTGAGATTGAATAGGGGCAACCTTTCCTTCCCTATGAGGCATTTATGATCGTAACTACATAATTATGATAACGCTATGATCCCCTTTCGAAACGTCATCTAAAGAGGGGATCTAAGGTCAATTTATTTCCGAGCAAGCTGTGATTGATGTTTATTCAAGAGTTTAATGTCTCAGATTTACAAGATATTTTCACCAAATACCAAGTTCAAGATCAAAAATTATGTAAGTATCGTCGTGAAAACATAACAATCAAAAATCAAAATAATACTTTCAATCTTTGTTTGATAAAATTATTTCTCAACTATGTCCGTTCTAGCGAAAAAAAAAACAAATAAGTACTTTAATAAGTCATCAATACGAGTAAATCAAATCAAAATTCAACTTCATCTCCCCCCTCAGTAAAGTTGTAAATTCAATAACAACTTTTCAAATTACGATATCAATCGTACTTCTTGACGTCACGGCAATGTTTTGTGACGTTAGCTCACGTAGACATTTCTTTAAGTAGTACATCTGTGTGAACGAAGTTTTTAAAGCTTTTTATTGCTTTTCTTTCCTGTGAAACATGACGAGAAAACGTTTTTTCTTGCTTTCTTAGAAGGGAACTTGGTAAAATCATTTGCCAATTACTTTGCTCTAGTCTTGCAATGGAGAGGGCTATGTTCGGAGTTTCCTTGTGTGATCGAATCAGAAATGAAGACTTCCGCAAGAGCACCCAGGTTACCGACGTAGCCCGAAGAATTGCCAAACTTAAGTGGCAGTGGGTAGGGCACAATGCTCGCAGAACGAATGGCCGATGGGGCCGAAAATTTCTGGAGTCGCGACCGCGAAGGCGTCCCACTAGGTGGAC
The DNA here is from genome assembly GCA_950022335.1 of Eurois occulta. NCBI lineage: Eukaryota > Metazoa > Arthropoda > Insecta > Lepidoptera > Noctuidae > Eurois > Eurois occulta. The sequence goes on from OX465478.1 coordinate 20,253,392, forward strand.
CGATGACCTGGTGAAGGTTGCGTTGCGAGGATCCGCTGGATGCGAGACGCACGTAACCGGTCAATGTGGCGACGCTTGGGGGAGGCCTATGTTTAGCAGTGGACGTCTTCCGGCTGAAATGATGATGAGTCTTGGCGGTTTTTTACTATCTGTCATTAGCTTTTTCACAAAATATCAAAAGATAAAATCACGCTGGTAGATTCCGAAGGTTTATGCAGAGGTGTAGGTACCTAATAGTATACCCACACCCACAGTTCAAGAGTTATATTAACTCCTATGACTCCACGGTTGCTACTGAGAAATTCCGTTGTTCTAGTTTTTTTTTTTGAGTAAGTAAGGATTGTTGAAGCGTCATCTGATTTGAAACCCAAGCTAATCTAAGAGTATATTCGAAAAACTTTGAACACCGGATATACCCACAAATACAAAGCTATTACGTCAACCGTTTCTTTTCTTTATACATCTGTGTAGAACTTTTTAAAGTGTTTTATTGGTTCTCCTTCCGGTAAACTCGGTTGGATTGTTTTTTATGACGACGAGTAATAAAGGAGCAGCCTGTATGAGGAAGTGTCTTTGTTTTAATTTTAATTCGAGAGCTCTGAGGACGAGGACTGAAAGTTGGTTTTAATTACGTATTGGCTACTGGTTTTTAATTAGATGCATATTGTATGGATGGGATGTTATATCTAGTTAAAAGTGACATGAAAAATGAATGACTAACCTTTTTCTAAGTTTTTTTAGTTTGACTTTATGGTTTAAGTTCTGTAGGATCAGCAGTAGTAAAAAGCAAAAAAAAGAAAGGGACAGGGAGGCTATTGCCCTGTGCGGCCTGTGGTGGAGCCAGTATTGACAGGCTAGTTACTTCGCTAATATTTGTTAGACTGCTTGAGGATGAAAAACCAAAGAGACAGCAAGTCGTGGAAAAATCTAGGGGATATTATAGATGAGGTCATCCATCATCTGCCTAGCCTTTTCCCAACTATGTTGGTGTCGGCTTCCAGTCTAACTGGATGCAGCTGAATACATTTACATGGAGCGACTACCTATCGGACCTCCACAACCCAGCTAGCACTGAGTAACACGATACCCTTTTGTAAGATTGGTTGTCAGACTTTCGAGCCTCAACGACTGTCAAAGATATACAAATGGCAGCCGGGACCAACGGCTTAACGTGCTTTCCGAGGCACGAAGTAAACTCGGTATGTAATGGGTGCTCACCCATCCACGGACCAACCTAGGCAAGCGCGGCTTAACCTAAAGATCTACCCGAGTGGCTGTTATTATTTAGCCACGAACTCCTCCACCTCCTCATTGTTATAGATAAGTTCAAAATAATTTATTTTGAAAATATTATAACATAACTTTAGAGACCCCCGTGCCCCTTATCTCCGGTACCGTTCCATACATCCTTAAGTACAACCGCGCTCACGACAGTCGACCACTTTTCAACCTTATTACTCAGGGCATAAGGGTGAAAAGTGGTCGACCGTCAGTGAGCGCGGTACAATGTGATGCGTGCGTTTATGCGTTATATACCGACTTATGCGGTATTTATATCGACTTTTATCCCACATCAAAAAAGTTCCTAAAAAATAATTTTACTCATTGTTGCTTAGTTTGATGTATACTCGTAGAATGCATAGAATAGATGACGGGTAGGTAATGAGTCTTTTACACCCTCTATAGCAAAGCTACAAAAACTTCAACAGCACCATTTACCATTATAATTGGCCGATACCTAGGTTTTAGTATTCATGTACGAGTTCCAAAAATCCGCAAGTTACACATGAACAAGCCGACTGTACCGATACGTGAGCCGTGACGGAAACGTGGTGGACGAAAAAAATTGGGAGTTAGCGAGGTCATGGTATAAGGTATGAGAAATAGCGGTTAATAAATACATACCTACGTATTTAAACTCATCCCTTTCTCCCATGGGGGTAAGCAGAAACCACCTCGTCCACTTTCATACATTAATAGCGGTTAATATAATGTCCTAGTCTTATTTCTGTAAATACGCGGGACAGTTTCACATTTTCAATAATAAAAAAACAATGACTTCTAATTTAATTTTTCTTGATATTTTTACTTATGGATCGTTATTTAACTGAACTACTAATTATGTTTTTTCTACTCCTACGCTATCATTTTCTGTTTAATTTCGAAGACAGTTAAATTGTTTCTTCGGGATTTCGCCGAGTTCCATTGTCTCGGCGCTTTTCTGGTGGTGTTGATTCTGGCTTTCAGGAGTTGCAGTAATTTGGGAATAGTGTGGCCGGCTTGAACTACAAATTATGTTTTGTAGTCAAGCCTGCAATCTAAGCATCCACTTGTTCAGTGAAAACTTAGTCTGTTTCTCGACTTCTGGAGCCAAAGAAGCGCAAGGCTTTCGGAGGATGTCTTCATAAACTTGCCAGAATTGGCGAAAGATTCAAATATCCTAACATAGCGTCTGGTGCCAGTTGTGTACAACAGAACCAACCAAGTCTACAAAGAATCCCAAGCAACCCGCACTGGGCCCGCGTAGTGGATAAGGTCACAGCTCATTGGAGCCACCCGGCACCCACTCCACACCGCCTCGTCGCACGGCGTCCACTCGTTGTCGACAAATGGTCTACGGGTGGACGCCGCGTTATCACCAAAACGTCGCCATAGCCATGGCCATGTAGCCCATTCTCTCTCATTTGATTGGAGACATGTGTCCCAGCAGTGGGAACTTTATTTCCCTCGCTACCTCTTCCCACTTTCGCCAAACCACAATGCGTGAACGATGGCGGTATGATATGACCGTAAACAGCGTCAAATTGTGGCACGTTACACGTAACACGTCAAATAAAGGACGCCGGATGTAGCATACCGACGCATTTACATGTAATTGGGTTAGATTCGTCAGTCGGATCCGAAACCCTTTATTGACACGCCAGTTATGTATTTTTCTGTATTTGTCAGTAATATGTTTGCAAATTGTCTGCCTCGTTGGTTTAGTAGCAAACACGACTGCTGAGCATGTGGTCCATGGTTCGATTCTCGGGTCGGGCAGTGTTATTGGGTTTTTCCATTAGGAATTTCTCAGTAGTAGCCATGGAGTCTGGATTTGTGCCCGGTTAAGATAAGATAACAAGACTAATGACAAGTACTATTGGGTACCTAGACCTACACGTCTGCCTAACCCATCGGGCATTACAGCCGTGATGTTATGTTATGTTTACACAGGTTTCTCCTGGTTTTGTCCTTAACATGTAGGTATGTAATATTCAATTACGTTATTTGGACCCGGAGTGTATTCTTTTGTTTACTTGTACTGTTTTTCCTCGAACATAATCCAATTAAATTTATGTAATGTCCTGTTGAGTACCTATTTGGTGTTTGTTTACATAAATAAATAAATTAATTTAACAGACTTCACAAGTACAAATTGCATCTCAAATTGAACCCATAACAGATTCTTCCTTGAGAGTTGGTCCATTTGTATCTTAACCAGTGGGTTAATTTATTAAACTTCAGCTTAAGACTACAGTTAAGCCAATTTGTGGAGAGCTACATAGTAATGACCCCTTGGAAGTGCTTGGTTTGGCGTTGAAAACCAGCTTACAAAGATCTATGGTTAATGTTTAATATCGACAAGTAAGCGTTATGCTCCGGTGTCCAGGGCCGGCAGTCTCGACATAGATACCGACAATATCGCAAACTTTTGATCGCTTAATAATAACAGAAAAAAACAACGTACATAACGTTGCTTGCGAGAAATGCGAGTCTCAACATCCAAGATGCGTTTCTCGCAAGCAACGTTATTGCAACCGATTTTTTTCTGTTATTATTAAGCGATCGAAAGTTTGCGAAAGTGTCGGTATCTATGGCGAGACTGCCGGCCCAGGTATGGTCTAGAACAAAAAAATGATCGCAATGACCCCCGAGAACAAGTGTATTTCGGCTTCGTTAAGGGTCTTGTTACATCCTTTATACAGCAGTGCTAAAAGTGTAGTTTCAATCATAATATTTCTACTGTAGTTAAACTTTCTCGCAAGGATTAACAGTTCACAGTATGTTGTTCTTTTAAAACCGCTTCAGCGTTAACTTGTATGCAAATATTTACTTAAGAAGAAATTCCTTAGATCCAACACTAACTGAAGTTGAGGATGGAGGGTAAGAATAATAGATAAATCTGTTGGTTACTGTGTAACATGTGGTTGGTTCTTACAACCATTCTAGATTATGTTACACGTTCGCTGAATGCGCAGATGAGTTTTTTTGCCTATATCATCAACTTTTTCAATAGCAGCAGGATTATGCCAATAGGCTCGTCCAAATATTGGTGTATCTACTATAGGTAGGTACACTTCTGCCTAACTTTTCAGGGATTACAGGTGTGGTTATGGTCTTATGTTTAGCAACTTTATCATCCTCAGTTACAGGGTCAAATCAAATTAGCTAGGATAACTTAACACGCGTGATAGGTAACCATGTTTAACTATGATAACACAATCATACACGCCTATGGCCGATATATACCGATTATGTCTATGGAGTTTACCTATTGATTTGATTTTTTTGTAGCGAAGTCATCTTTCTCTTGCCCTTAGCCCAATTCATTTGGGGTCGGCGCAGCATGTCTTCTTCTTCCATACTTCTCTATTACTCGTCATCTAATCAGACACCTCTTTTCGTGCGTTTCATTCTTCACACAGTCCATCCATCGTTTCTTTGGTCTTCCTCTACTTTTATAGTATCCACAATCATACTCAAAACTTTCCTCACGACATTTTCCACATTCCTCCGCATCACATGTCCATACCACGATAGCCGATTACCACACAACTTTTCAGTCACCGGCGCCACTTTCAGACTTCCCTCTTATGTAAATAAAATAAAATAAAATTGCATCTGCAGAATGTAGCGAAGTAACATCAATTAAATGTAAAAGTGAACAAACAAGACCAGATATTAATATAAATTACTTTCCGACCAAATTAATTTTTGTTTATTTTGTTAGCAAAAATCCAGGAAGGAAAAATGAAACAAATTACCTACCTAATAATTAGCTAAACACTTTCTCCATTTCCGAGAGAATCATAAAAAATAATAATTCAAAAAAGCCTAAATAAAAAGGTTGGTGAGGTAGAAATTGAATAATACCATAGATAAGAGGGTAGCCGAGAAAAATATCTCCGACAAAAATTAATTAGAAAGAAGAGGCAGGAAGTGCCCGAATTAAAGAAAAGAAGCCAGAAATGTATTAATAAAGATTTCTTATTTTTTTTTACTTCGTAAAATTTAATTCTCCTCGGATTTTTTTTATTGCTAAATAAATTCGTAATACTCGGTAAGCCATCGTTCGCACCGGCTTTTTTTATGACGCACTGGAATTTTAACACACTGTATTGAGCGATCATTGGGGATCTATCAGCGATTCATATTCATATTCATATCTTTATTTGCATTCCATAATGTGTGAAGATCTTACAATGGGCTTAAAGCTAAGGTACAATTACGGACCCTGTAGGGCACAGCAAAAAGTATAAAATTTATAACATTTTAAAACATGTGCAGTATTAATTAACAAAAGCATCCCAGCGTATCAAAACAGCGCATTGTACGATTTTCAGCTCTCAGCGCTAAGGAGTGCGTTGAAAATCAAGAGATAATCATTTGCCTCGCTTTCCCCAACTATGTTGAGGTCGGTTTTCAGTCTAATTGGATGCAGCACTTTACTTAGAGCTTCATCACCCAGTCACTGGGTAATACGATACCCCTTGGTAAGACTAAAGGTCAAATGCCCAATAAAAAAATGGTCAACGCGAACGACTTTATTCGGTAACATTTGTATTCTTTTGCAATAAGATAATCCAGTAATACTGGAAACGTAACCAAACAAACAGAAAGTACAAAGCAAAGATTAAAAGGTGCTAAAGCCAACAAATAAATCTTCCAATAAAGACCTAAACATCATGTCAAACAACGTTATTGTCCCTGAAACCGTCTGAAAGACTTCCTTTGATATAAAATAAACTTAAAGGACACAATGGGCTTTGTTGCTTACTACAAAAGTTAAGCCAGCGTCACTGAAAAATGACAAAATGCCTTTAAAGCGACGCCTTTGTCAATATACTATATAGTAATTAACAACGTTTTATCATTTATGATTCACAATAAAGATACAATGCAGAAAGTGGACTTCAGAATGATTTTAGGAGCTATTGAAAACTAATTTGATTAATAATTTGATCTTGGTACATTAATTGAGACGTGATTCCGATTCGTTGACATAACATTGACATTCGTTCCTTCGTTCTCATTCGTTCCTTCGTTCTCATTCGTTGACATTTATTTAGTAGACACGTAGTATATTATTATCTATGGTAGACATAATCCAATGCCGCAGCCATGATTTCACTATTTATCGGGGAAGCATTAGGTATTTGTTTGAGATAATATGTTTCGTCTTGTTTAGTTTTCTTGTTGAATAGAAAACCGTTAGAAGTAATATAAAACTGCTCAGCTGCTGTTTACAGAGAGCTTCGCAGTGAATTTAATACAGTTGATAATCTCAATAAGTTCTGGGTTCGATTCCCAGGTCGGGCAAAGTGTTATTGTGTTTTTCCATCAGGAATTTCTCAGTAGCAGCCACGGAGTCTGGATTTGTGCCCGGTTGATGGCAATAGGCTCGCCCTCTATTACATGCGACATAAACTTACACCTTTTTCCCATGGGGGTAGACAGAAACCACAGAATGCCACCTGCTACGATCCTAACATACTTACTCCTTTTTACACGTTCATACATCTGGTCATACACGCACGCCGGTTGCGAGTACTACGCACCTGACCTCTCTGAAGAACCTCACCAATAAGGTCAGTGTATGTCCTTCTAGGGCGTCCCCTCCCGATGTTGCCACTCACATCTGCCTTGTAAATACCTTTTGTTAGTCGCCTTTGAGTCATCCTCTCCACATGACCAAACCATCTAAGCATACTCTTTTAAATTTTATGCCACCACATCTTTTTTAAACCGCAACCTTTAATGTCTCCAAAATATTTTTATAACAACACAAAACTTGATTTTCTGTGCCTCCATTCCGTAGTGGGTAGCGTTTATTAACATCAGCGCTGTAGTTGGAGTAAGATTACAATTATTAATTAATTTGGTAATTTCGGTGAACGCGAGTAACGATATTGCTGTAGACTGGATTCTTGTTGATATTAAACTGCTGTCTAGATTTATTACTGAGGCTATGTTTTATTATTGTGGCTAAATAGGGCGTTATTCTGTCAAATAGCAATGGAGGGGTATTTCATATTTGGCACATTTATGCCTTGAAATCTTATTTAATCATTGTAATGAATATGCATACATGCTTGAGAGATATCTCTCGACGGCATGTAAAGCCTAGTCAGAGGCCCATGGGCGGCATAAAAACTCTGACACCAGTTTAGGCACTAACCATACCTACGTTATAAAGAATAAAGTAAAATATAACATAAAATTACGCCGGTTTCCCTCCAAAGGTTAGGCTAGATCACTTATACGGTACGTACACCCACACTTCGGCAATCTTATAAGTCCCATATAGTGCATAGGGATAAGCCTTTTATTATCATCATCATTATCTACCTAGTCTTTTCCTAACGATGTTGGGATCGGCTTCCAGTCTAACCGGGTGCAGCTGACTACCAGTATTTTACGTAAAGCGACTGCCTGACTGTCAAAGATCTACTAATGACAGCCGCGACCAATGGCTTTACGTGCTTTCCGAGGCACGGAGGAAACTCTGTATGTAATGGGTGGTCACCCATTCACGGACCAACCTGGGCATGCGCGGCTTAACCAAAAGATCGACCCGAGTGGTTGTTATTACACTTCTCATCAAAAAAATCGAAACACTTTCGTTTTTATTGTTTTTGTCCTAATTTTTTACAAAAGAGAATTAATTCCATGAAAAAAAAAACATTATTGTGTAGCTGGCAGTTTGGTCATTACAGTAAGAAGAAAAAAATCAAAATTCGAAATTAGAATTTCATTTGTTTATCCTATAAATGAAATTAATCACTGTTTTGAGACAAATGTGTATTTAGGGTTGGAGTACGTTTCTCGTTTAAAAATTAAAAATTAGCGCTTGTCTTTAAACTTTTTGTTTCTTATTTCATTTACTGTGACTTTGGGACGTCTGAAAAAACATTTTTTTCTAAAACATATGGATACTTCGCCCGCAGAAGCCGCCCAAGTGGTGGCATTGCTGGATTCTGGACTTAGTCAGCGTGTTGTGGCTGCAAGATTGCATCTAAGCTTATCATCTGTTCATAGAGTCTACAAACGCTATCGGGAGACTGGTTCGTTCACGCGCCGTTCAGGATCTGGCAGGAATCGGGTCACTTCTGAGCGAGATGATCGATTTATTGTAACAACTTCTTTACGAAATCGACGCCTTAACGCTTTTCAACTGCAGCAGCAGCTTCGCGTTGTACGAAGAGTAGCTGTAAGTGACTCTACAATAAGAAGAAGGTTGAAGGAACGTGGATTGGCACCGCATAAGCCAGCGAATGGGCCGAAATTAACTGCAGACCATCGAAGAGCGCGCCTTAACTTTGCACGCGAGCACCTAACTTGGTCATACCTTCAGTGGAGCAAAGTACTGTTTTCTGATGAGTGTAAAATTATGCTGTATGGTAACGACGGAAGGAACAAGGTCTACAGAAGAGATGGAGAACGCTTTGCACAATGCTGCATTGAAGAAAAGGTCAGCTATGGTGGCGGTTCGTGGACGGTTTGGGGAGGAATCAGCGCCGACGGTAAGACAGAACTTGCCTTTGTGTCTGGGCCACGGCTGCCTGCACTAAACTCTCATCGGTACATCGAACAGTGTCTTGAACCTCATGTGATGCCCTATGCACATTTTATTGGCAACGACTTCATATTCATGCACGACAATGCTAGAGCTCACACCGCGGGCGTCGTACGAGATTATCTTACCGAAGTCGGTATCTCCATTATGGTATGGCCAGCAAGAAGCCCGGACATGAATCCCATTGAACATCTATGGGATGAATTAAAGAGACGAATTCGAGCAAGAGATCCAGCCCCCGAAAAACTTAGCCAGCTGCAAAATGCAATCCAAGAGGAATGGGATAATATACCACAACATGTGATCGTGACTCTCATCCGATCGATGAAGAACCGTATGGAAGCAGTAATAAGAGCTCGCGGAGGGAATACAAGTTATTAAATAAACGTTTCTTACATTTTTTTTTCATTTACGCGTGTTGTTTTACCCATTTCCTTCATATTCCATACAGGGTAAAAATTACTCATTATACAAAATACGAAACCTATGAAGACTTAATTTGAATTTAGAACAATAACATTAGGATTTAAAAACCTCATACTACTCACTATTAAATGACATTTTACATTTATTCCTAAATATACACATTTTTCTGATAATCCTTATCAAATCATAAACTGCGAGGTGTTTCGATTTTTTTGATGAGAAGTGTATTTAGCCACGAGATCCTCTTATTATCAATCGGACACAATGGAGTAACCAAATTGATTGTCAAATTCTAAATTAACGCGAGCGAAGCCGCGGGCATAAGCTAGTTAAGAGAAATTTTTACAAGTGGGTTTATTATTATACCATAAGTATCTGTTTCGTTTGGTCAAAGCATACGTTATTTTAAATATTACGAATCGTTTACTTTAGCGGGAATTTTGATAAAAAAAAAACATAATCTACTCTTTCGGCTTTCCTGGAAAATTATAATTTCTTTGAAGTTATTTAGTAAGGAAAAAAATATACTGGGAACATTTGTATTGACATTGTTATGAAAATTAACAAATATGAAAATAATTCTAGAATATAGAATTCGGCCGCCTTTCTAATAATAACAAGCCTTCTTGATATTCTACTGCTAGCTACCCGCCCCTGATTCATTTGGTGTTTATGATTAAATAAAAATATTTTTATTAACTAAAATTATATCAAAAAACATTTAAAAATATAGAAAATAGTAGCTCACCGACATCGAGAACAGGCTCTTGAGAGAGGAGCCTCCTAACAATACGCGCCGTGTCCAGGAGTACAGCCTTCTGAATCAAGCCCTTGATCCAGCTGCCCAGCGTTAGCCTCTTCAGATGTTATCTTTAATATTAATATGTCAATTTAATATATGTATAGTGTATTATTTCTTTCGACCTTCTTCTTCCGCAATATATTCAATAAAAAAAAGGGGACCGCAAGTCGCAAGGTTTTGAAGAACAACGCGATCACTCTGACAAACTTAAACAATTGCTTAAGATTAAAACTAGTGATACTAGTGATCGGTAAAAAATCAATTTACCACTTCGAAAACCAGCATGTCATCCGAGTCAGCGCTACTCATTTTAAATTCTATTATCAACGCCAATCTAAAAACCAGACACGACTATAAAATACCAAAACCCTCCAGAAAATTCGATGCGTGTATAACGCAACTACCCGCCACGATTAAAACATAATATTTTTACTACCCACTTTCAGAAATAACAACACAATCCACGATAAGGGCGGGAACGTTCATAAATAAAGATAGAAAAGGGAAAAACAGAGATATGCATATGAGGGTGAATACAAATCAGTTTGGGATTGTCCGACAACGCGGGCTTATGGTGACATAGTATAGTGTGGTAAAACATGGACAAAAAGAGCGATTATAAGGCCCACTTGCAACAAAACTCACAAAAAAAGTAATGCCTTTAATTTACACACTTTTGAAACATCTTTCTGTCACCTTAAAATGATTGACAGAAACAAAACGATGGTTAGCGCTAACCGCGTTTAGTGATAATATATGTGGTGCAACCGGGCCATATAAAAAAACTTTATTTTAAATCTTCTGTCTTAATTCGAAATGAATAAGAAAGAACTCGTAATATTCATTGATGTTTCAATACATGTTATTAGAAAGTACCTACTTACCTAATAATTAGGATGTTTGTTTTCTTACAATATTTTCCTTCATTATAAGTACAACGTATTCCTACGTATTCATAATCACCACAATACTTCAAAATATTTTACCCCACGCAAGTATCTTAATGGGACAACCCCATGAATGCCAAAGCATGAAAACGGAAATGAACCGGCTTTATTCTTCACTGCGGTACAGCAAATACAGGGTTACCTATGTTTTTCAGGAAAATGTTTTCAAACCCTGTGTGTCACGTTTCACTTGTTTTTTTTTTGTAATCTAGTGTAAAAGGTAGTTCGGTTGGACTTTAGGCTTGGTAACACGAACCTCTGAAATGTTTATATAGCTTCCGTCAAAGTGTGAAAATGTTGGGGTAAAAAATATCCATTTGGCTAACTATATTATTGCCCACCTACCATATCTAACCACCATTATTGATTCAAAATGGAACCATAGTCCCCACATATAAGGTGGCAGTACTACCACACGCCGATTACCTAATTCGCTGCATTTTGGGCGCGTATGTGTGTGTAATGTCAATGCGTTTTTTTTAATGGTAGTTTATGTTTGCGAATGTGAAAATGTATGTGGATTAAAATCTGGAAAATACAGATTTAATTTAATTTCCTTTCATTGCTATTCTTAATATTATTTAATGCGGTATTGTTAATGTCGATTACAACAAATACTTTGTAAGTATCACACGTGTTTACTTTACAAAGCAAACGAACGCACGTATTAATCAAACTCAACTGATTATCTGTTATTATGTACACAGTAGACTCCTCTATAAGCCAAGTATTGATAAACGATGATACATGTGGTTCATTATTAATGTCATTAAAGATTTTAAGGAGAAGGCACAGTTCAATTATTTTATTGTAAAAAAAAATGGATAAAAATTGTACCATAACAGCACGCCAATAAGTGGCAGGAGCTCGTGGCTAAATATTAACAGCCGCTCGAGTCAATCTTTAGGTTAAGCCGCGTTTGCCTAGGTTGGTACGTGGATGGGTGACCACCCATTACATACCGAGTTACCTCCGTGCCGGAACGCACGCTAAGCCGTTAGTCCCGGCTGCCATTTGTAGATCGAGTAGTAGGCTAGGCAGATGACGAGCACGCCTTCTTCCCCGCAGTTAGACGGAGGTTTACCTATAGTTCATTCTCATTTAACCAGTTATGTTTTAAGTCCCATGTAGAAGAAGCCGAGCCTATTCCCATCAATCGGGCACAAATCCAGACTACGGGCTCTCCTCCCAAAAAAATTTGACGAGAAAATGCCATAGACAAGTCTGCCACTAACCAGAAACTATTCCAAACTCCGGGGTTGAGTCTGAGAGAAGCATAATGGAGGACGCTGCATTGGCCGTCCGTCCTGGAGTTCGTACCCAGGATCCCGCACTTGGCAGTCTAGCCAACGCAATGGGTGCGCGTTGTGGATTACGGACCACATACTCTCACGGAGAGGTCTTTGCCTCAGTATTGGGAAGTTTCAGGTCGTTTAAAGTATGTTGTGTGTTGACTAAACCTTTTGTTCATACTTGTATAACAACTAACATCTCCATAATAACTTATAAACAAAGTGTAACATACGATATTATTCAGCTAGAACAAATAAACATAGGTTAACGTATAGCTAATCAAATATGCGTATCGTCACTACTTGGAACGATACGCCGATGCGCCACTACGCCTTATAAGAAACTGTATGTAAGTATGTAGAACATAAGCGCCTTGGGGTGAATATGTAGCCACTATATTGATCGTGTGGAAAATAACATATAAGATGTTTGGAGAAATTAAGCACAGGTTTCTGTTGTTATGTCGCAGTTTAGTAATAGAGGCGAAAGATCTAATCATTATCATCATCCGTCTAACCTTCTCCCAACAGTGTTAAGATTGACAACCAGCAGTACTAACCGGCACATCACAATGGGTAACACGAAGTATGTTAGTAAAGACTTTAAGGTAGTAAACCGATTACCTGTGGACCTGTGAACGGTGAGTAATGTCCGTCCGTCTTATGACGACAGGCCGTGTCGACGGCGCGTTCGTGTTCCACGCACGCATGAAAGAGATTTCAGCAAACAGGAGGGGGTTCGCAAGGGCCGATGTCTGCCAGGGCTGCGGGACTGTTCGAAAGAGATCGCGGCCCTGGAATACAAAGGGCAAAAGAAGGAATATGGATGGGTTTTAGTCAGTAAAAGTCTGACACTACCTTCCGCTCCGCCCAGAGCGGGAGGGGTCATTCGATGATTTTCCATACCAAAAAAAAAGGGTAGTAAATCCCCACTAACTGTTAAGCGTAAATCAACAACATCTACCCAACAATAAAAACACAAAAATAACAGAAACATAACGGTAAATAATATCACCAAATCAATACACAATTTTCATGGCCCGTCACAGCGTACCGAAATCCTATTATTTATGTCCTCTGCCATCGTAATTTGTCACTTTCAGATATCTTCTATCAAATCCCATGGGTTCGGAGTTAGGGCAGAGATCTCGCTTACGTTATATCAATTTGGTAGCCGGCAATGGCAGGCTGAAGAAATTGATGAAAAATATTAAGAATTTTCCGTTTTAGAAAGTAGAAGGGAATTTTAAATAAGCGAGTGAATTCGATCATTTATTTAGACAGGCAAGATAGAAGCAAAACTTTTTTATTTTTTTTATTAGCCGTTATTGTCCCACTCCTGGGCATTTACCTCCCCCCATTCATTCCACTGCTCTCCATAGTGTGCTTCTTACCGACAATTGGCGAGGAAGCGACCCGAGGCGTACCGCCATCTTCTCCTCGGTATGTTGGGACCTTTTTTTTTCCTTCCACTTCTCTCGATAGTGTGCTTCTTCTGGCCAATTTGCGAGGAAGCCATGCATGGTGTCCCACCACCTTCTCCTCGGTCTGCCGCGCCCTTGTTATTTGTTAAAATTGGCTAGCTTTGAGCTAACTCAATGTATGAACTTCTGAGTATGTGCCTGGCAAATAAATAACCTTAACTTTTTCTCTGCTCAAAGTCATTCTAACAGCGATGAAGATGACGGAAGTGTAAAAAGAAGAGTAGGATTGATATATGCTACTGAAAACCTTACAGGTTATGTCAATCCTGTAGGCAGTCATTGTGCAAAAACGAATCGCTTTAAAAGCAATTGCTGCTATATCCAAGGCCTTTCTCTTTCCAAGGTTGACGCAGTAACTGGATTATGGAGGTCAGATAGACAGTCGGTCCATGTTAAATTCTCGACCGCATCCGATTAGACTGGAAGCCGACTCCAATATATGATGGATGGGAAATCATCAAATAACCCCTCTCCCGCTCTGGGCGGAGCGGAAGGGAGTGTCAGACTTGTACTGACTAAAAACCCATCCATGTTCCTTCTTAGCACTTTGTGTTCCAGGGCTGCGGTATCTCTTTCGAACAGTCCCTCAGCCCCGGCAGGCATAGGCCCTTGCGGACCCCTTCCTTTTTGCTGACATCTCTTCGAGACGCGCGTGGAACACGAACGCACCGTCGACACAGCCTATCATCATAAGACGGACGGACGGCGATCTAGCCCATTACTCACCATCCACAGACCCGCGACTTCAATAACCTTGAGATTTAACTTTAATATGATTTGAAACTGTACTTTGAATCATGGCCTCATTTCCTTATTTCTCTTTCTTATTTTATTTGTAAATAAAAGACAGTAACAGTTACAGTTTAGAACCTAGATATAACCGGAACAATAGAACTCATTCCAATAACTATCACTTCCACTTCTGAAAGCCCAACTATAATAATAAAACTTATCAAGTGCGAGTCGGACTCGTGCACTAAGGGTTCCTTACCGTAAGAATAAACAGGAATTTGTTGAAGATTCTTATTCTTATTCTTATTCTTTATTGCACACAAAATAATAAAGGATACAAATTGCAATAATATAGCTTATGTACAATGGCGAGCTTAACCCAGAATTGGGTTTTCTTACAGCAAACCAAATTTTGACTGCGAGATTTGCAGAAGAGGGTACACTTATGAAGATTCTTTACGTTTTATAGATAAGTATGCGAAAACCAAACGGGTTAATTAATTAACATGAAATCACTTATTTTCTAATGGCAGAAATTATAGAACGCCAAATGCGATATGAATTTCCAATGTCTAACTATTACGGTTTAAAATAATAAGTCTTTTATTATGACAGAACGACTCTAGTAGGCTTAGCAAAAGGGTCCCAAAGGCACCGTTGGGCTACGGAACCCCAAAAACCGTAAATATAAACTACTTTCAGTTTGTAAACTACAAATCGGTCTTTATTTCTGGAGTGAGAGTTCATTGATAGAAAAACTTTTTTATGATGATCATCCCCAAACAAAGGCTGTTACCGTTTACGATGGGTGCATATATACTGGTCGAGTTTAAGGGTTTCTTTCTATTAAACTGGGGAGTATTGTGATACTAAGATAGTCAACATTACATCCCCGAAGGGTTTGGAGAGCTGTACCTAATAGTACACCCTCATTTCGCTTGTTATGTTTCATTCCAATGTAATGATGGGTGAGCCTATTGCCATCAACTGGACACATATTATCCAGACTCCGTGGCTCGTAAGACAACGATAAATGAGCATGAATGTTTCTTCTTCTGTAAATAGATTTTAACAGTTCTTTGCGTCAAAAATAAAATGTTTTTTAAAGTTGATGAGGTTGGTGTGTCCTATCAGACTACATTGAGAAGAAATACCGAAACAAACTCAGAGGTTTCTTTTTAATAACGTCCAGACATAATCCTGGTCATATGAAGACCATGCAGATTAGTGTGTAAGGTGATCTTTTGAGGAAAGACCAACCAGATTTGAGAGGACTTGTTTATTTTGTGAATAACATGACAATATCTGTATAAAAAATATTTCGAACTCATGTGTGAACCCAATTTTTATAGAGATAACCTTCTTAGCGTGTCGATGGCAATCTAAATTGTGTCAGCCCAGAACTGAGCTACTAGTTTGGCGCTTTCGGTAGCGTCCATCAGTTCCTGTAATGAACAAACAACAGGACACGCAGGACACGATATTAAGTGCCCCATCGTTTGTAGAACAGCACCACATTTACACTCCATTGCAAAGTCATTATATCTCCACCTGAGCAGGTTTTCCTTGCTGCGATCAACCTGGGCCCGGAGTCTATTTAAAGACTTACAAGTTAGCCATGGCAACTGATGTCCAGGTTAGATTATCAGCAGGCGGAACGAATGGGTTAGAGATAATTATAGTCTCTAATGACAAAGTTATCCATAAAATAAACTAATTAAAAGAAAAAATATTTATTTGTCGCAGGGATTTGACGTGCATACAAAACGACAAAAAAATAATATAAACAATAAACATACAACGCATAACGCATAAGCTTGCACTTCGTGACTGCGACAAGCAGGCTACCACTCAGCACGATCAAAGACATGATGGCATGATGGGGGCAGAGACAGTCGATAATACTCGTAGATTTAGTTTAGGAAGTGTATATGTAATAATTATAACAAGCCCGCGGCTGATTACTCGGATAGGAAGGCAACGATCAATAGATAGCATGTTTATAAGTGTGGATACTTCCTTAGTAACATATCCATGTAATATTATTCTAATTGGTAGCTATCGAGTTTCCCGTGCAGCTACGGAAATCCGGGATAATTCTGCTGAGGACTACGGATATTTTTGTGCGTGGGAGGGAGACCGACATACTCCACAACCTTCGATTTTAGTAACAAAATACATTTCGAGAGACTTCGTGTTTTTCTATTGTATTGTATTGTAGTATTGTTGGAAAATTGTAAGCAACGAACTAGATGTGAGGTACGGGATCCCTATATGCATAATGTGACCTCACGCCTGTAATCCCTGGAGGGTTAGGCAGAGAAGTACTAAATAGTACAACATGTAATAGGTGTCGAGTTTTATTGCCAACAACCGTGCACATGCCCTTCTGGCTGCTTCTAAGAAATTTCTGATAGGAACACCCAATAACACTTTGCCCAACCTGGGAACCGACATCAGGACCTCATGCTGGAAAAATATAGACAGATCTTTTATAGACACGATAAAATCATCCCTCGTACCTCGAAAATTAACTGAAAATTCTGAAAATAACCCGCTCGGCAACCTCAGCATAAAATATTAACGCAACACAGTGTAAACAATCACAGTCTACCAACTGGCCTTTTGAAGTGGCCAGTAACGCTAAATTAGGTTTAAAATTTCAAGTGTGTTACTGTAGTTGGGACACTGTGTGTTAGTTTGTAAAGGTACCCTGCGTAATTTTGCTAATAAATTGTGCTACTACATTGAGAGTTTGTGGAGTATTTTAGGTGTATGCTGATGGGTTAAGTAAGTTAGATCATGGTTTGATAAGCATAACATAACATCACGCCTGTAATCCCCGAAGGCTTAGGCAGAGGTGTACCTAATACCCCCACCCCATATTTCGCTAGTTATGTTATAGTCCCATGTACTAGGGGGCGAACCTATTGCCATCGACCGGGCATATATCAAGACACCCCGGCTGCTACTAATTAATGGAAAAAATCAATAACACTTTCCCCGACCTGGGAATCAAACCCAGGACCTCATGCTCAGCAGTCGCGCTTGCGACCACTAGACCATCAAGGCAGTCAAAGCATAATATAGCAAAATCTGAAACCATTACTCTCAGTCGCCTAACTTGCATATTTTTACCTTTCTTACTGCCATTCTTCTTTCACAAACAAATCGAAGTCCCCCAAACTATCAGACAATCATATATTAGTACAATGAGGAAATAAATCAAAATATACGTCGGTATTCGTTCGACTAGGGATTGCCAACCGCCCCAGTTTCGCTGCTGATACATCAATGTCGTGGCGTAATGTTTACAGACCATGGGTAAGGCTAGCTTGGCAGAATTCTTAATGTGAGGATATTATTTTAATGTGATAGCGTAATTTGTAAGGGAGGCTCAGTTTTTGGGGATTTTGGGCATTGTTAAAGTTCCTTTGAATGGGGATGTTGGTTGAAGAATTGTCGCCGATGTCCGGCGCTTTCTTGAGTTTAATTCAATTTGCCATAATTTCAAAATGTGAACGGTTAAAGATAGTCTAAGACATGCCGGTTTCCTCACGATTTTTTTAACAGTTTTGGGAGCTGTGCTCATGAAATATTACTAAGTTCCTGTTCCTTGGTTCCATCCAAGACTACGTAAGTCAGGAGACTACTGGGCCATCTCTGCTTTTGAAAGACATGTGTGACATCTACCAACCAACACTGGACCACTGTGATGGATTATGGCCTGTGTAGCAGTATTAGGAACGTTATAACTTGATGATGCCGAAAGGAATATTGCTAACGAAAAATCCAGTTTTAATTTCTCTTTTTTTTAGCTGCTAAAAGCCATAGGACACCATTTTGTAACATGATGTGCACAATGCATTCCAACAAATGTTCACTTCAACATTTCCTTAGAAACCAAACTGGTACATGTTTGGCAATTAACAAATCAGTAATGTTGATTAAGCAACACGAATCGAAAACTGACCGACCACCTGAGTCGTCACACCTGGCGAGGTTTTCTAAGAATTTGTTAATTTACTTTATTAATGTTTACTGTACATTGGCATGTAACTCTTAGATACTGACTGTCTATCTAGAATTCTAGACAGTATATCAGCTTTAACAGCTGTCTGGGAAAGTAGTACTCGATAGAAAGTCATCATCATAACAGATCATTGAGATGACGTAAGAGAGTTGGCACATCCACATACAAATTGTTTTCTAGTTTTAAGGTGTTCTTATGGTAATAAACGCATTTTTATCTAGTGTGTGTCTAGCAAAACTACAGCACTTCAACCCATCATTAAGTTACCTTCAAGTGTTTAATCCTTGTTTCCGCAACCTAAGCTGCAAACTTTCTAAAGTAATTCTAGCATTAAAGTCTTTAAGCTCATCCTGAGCAACTTGACCTGCTATCATCATCTGCCTTGTCTCAACCATGTTGAAGTCGGCTTCCAGTCTAACCAGATGCAGCTGAATACCAGTTTTACATGGAGCGACTGCCTATCTGACCTCCACAACTTTGTAATTGAATAAAACGATGCTATTGCTAACACTGGGTGGCCCGCTACTAACTACAGGCTTGGATAAATATCTGAACATCCTTGCAAGACTGCTACCCATCAATCAAAGACCGTATTAGAATCAATCTATGAGTAAATGATGACTATCTAGGACAAATCGTTTGTGTAGACGGTAGATAATTCATCAGGCAAACAAGATAAGTTTTGCCCCGGCTAAACAGAGACGTTCGGTAAACAAAAGCGCTGCCGGGGGCCCAAAGCATAGCAAGGAGCGAGTGTGAAATGTGAAAAAAATTAAGATATTTGCAACTTTATCTTGAAAGGTTATTTTCGGTATTTTTTGTTATGATTTTTGTGATAAGATTGTATTGGTTGACAAAAACTTTGAAGTGAATGAGATCTCTTCATCGAACGGTGTTTTGTGGCAAAAAAATAATGGTGTGAAGTGGTTTTGACACAGTTGGTTGCTATATTTTATCTGCTGTGCATATGGTCCTAGGTTCCTATTTCCTAAGTTGCGTTATTAAGTGTTTCCACTAGGATTTTTTCAACATTTTAGCGAGGTAAGTTTTGAGTATGAATGTGGATGGAATAAGAGTAAAGGGAGACCAAAGATATAACGGATGGACTGTGTGAAGGACAATATGGCTATAAAGGAGGTGACTGCTGAGATGACGTGTTATAGAGAAGTGTGGAAGAAGAAGACATGCTGCGCCGACCCCATAAAATTGGGAAAATGGTAGGAGAATGATGTTCTGTAGAATTTTTTCAATAGCAACCCAGATCCTAGATTAGTGAGTGACTGGTGCAATGTGGTTAGTGAATTACAGGAGTGATGTTATGCTTAATCAACCCTCCTCATGACAAAATTAGTCTCCCAAGACGAAACTAAACCGCCAACTGTTATGACTTGGACCTTTAAACCTCGAGACATCCATCAAGACCAGCCCTAAGACTAATTACACAGAATGATTTACTAACTGCATTCTAAATGTGGATTTGCTCGTTTTAAAACAAAGTTTGAAGCGGGTTTGGTTGAAAATAAACACGTGCGAAACATGTGTTTGGGAAGCCGGTACACGTGTCGGGTGCAAAAACAAACATTTATGGGAATATGGTACATTCTTGCTATTTAAAGGGTTTAAATAATTTATTGGGTAGAAAAAAATACACGTGCTGAATCAGTTTCCTGGCGAAACAAGGTAGATATATTGGGTGTAAAAAAAACCCTTAATGAAGCCGAAAGGCACTTTTTTCCCATAATTGTGATCAGTTATTTGTTCTGGACCATACCTGGGAACCTTCTAAATACGGAGATATTGGAGCTCGTAGTTCCAATTTTTTCAAAACGGTTTTTTAATACATGGTTTTATTGTTATAACGTTACTTTCAATTCTTTCATGAGCATATTCAATGCATCCATCAGCATAATTTTTGAGTACGTTATACTGACTCTCCTACAAACGTAAACCGTGATTTTTAACCCCAAAATATAGTTGTTTCACTGGTTTTCTTTTTTGCGTAGAGTTACTTAGTTTTATACACCATTATTTTTAGGTCGTTCTGGAACCGAATACCATTAACTCGATCATCGAACTCGAACCGATTGGGACTATTTTTTTCAAAAAGTAACAATAAAAAAAAACACGAAAGAATAAAAGAATAAATTTAATGTTTTTTTTTTGTGAAATAATGAGAATCGATCGATGAATGAATTTTTCAATGGGTATCATGTGCTGCCGATCGTGGATACGTTTTACACACACATATGCATTTGAGTACCTACTCATTATTTAAAAAAAAAAAACATTAAATTTATTCTTTCGTGTTTTTTTTTATTGTTATTTTTTGAAAAAAATAGTCCCAATCGTTTCGAGTTCGATGATCGAGTTCATGGTATTCGGTTCCAGAACGACCTAAAAATAATGGTGTATACAGAATGCTTGGTTGACGGCTTCGTAAAGGGACCTTGTATGTGAAGAGCTTTTGCAAGACGATTCAAAACTTCATTAGTCAGTCCTCAGTCAGATTAATAGCGAAACCTACGGTACTTTTGACCTACTGTTTTAATAGAACTCCTTGGGCAATATTATCGAATCATTGTTTACTTTTAAAAATGTACTAGGTATATTATCAGATGAGATATTACTAAAAGGAATAGGTACGTATTTTTAAAGACGGCAAATATGAAAAGAAGTTCTGGAGCGAAAATATTCTAAAGCATTTACCAAAACACTTCAAAAGACAAGATAAATATTGAGATAAGAACTTGCGTTTTCATACAGCCTGATAAGAAATACAATAACACACTTATTCTGCGTAAAACTGGCTTCTGTAACGTTTTTGAAGGTAAGAGGAATCTTATAGAGGAAAGTCAAAAAATACAGATCAAAGAAAAATGGGTAACAGTCTCTTAGAAACCCAGATGACATCATGAAAACTAATCAATGATACGATAGTTTTTATTTTAATCAGGAGGCTTGGAGAGGCATTTCAAAGTGTTTCGTATTTCTACAGCAATTTTCATCATTGTCATCGATCGCAGTAACTCTATGTCAAACGATTCAGCTGTCTCTGGTTAGACTCGGAGCCAACTCCAATGTAGTTGATAGAGTATACCACCTCAAAAATCATAACATCACGCCCGTAATCCCCAACGGTTAAGCAGAAGTGTACTCAATTATAGTACACCCACATTTCGCCAGTTATGTTTAAGAGGCGGTATTACAAAACAGTTGCAAGGTTTCCTCTTTGAAATTGTATGTTTTTCGTTCGTTGCTTGAAATAATAATTATTTGTTTGAAATAGTTCGTTTCCTCTGCTACAACTGAACAATAAAGCGAATTTATAACTAATTATGGAGAACTTATTTATTTATTTAGTAATAATCATTCTCCCGATGCATGTGAGGCAAAAACTCACGGAGACCTGATTTGGGACCTCTTATTTGTAGATCCTATTGAATATAGACAATTAATTCCTTTTTCATCTCACAAATATCCTTAACTTAAATGTCACTTACGGGATACCTTCCGTTCATGATTTTGAGCTCCCGATATTTCGACGCTTTTGCAAGCGCCATGATCGCGGGTTGACTGGAGAATGCGGGTGGATGGAAAATAAATTGTTAGGAGCAGACAAATCTGTCTACCCTCTATCTTTGAGTTTTGCTACGCACACTACTGGAACTCGACACTAAATCACGGCAAAACACACTCACAGCATCACCAGGTTTTGTGAATTCCTTATCCCTTTGTTTGTACACTTTGCCGGATTAACGAGTGCTTTTCAAATAACTTGGACAGAGGCAGTATATCCCGACCGCGGATGATCAGGAGCTCAAAATCATGAACAATCACGGAAGATATCCCGTAAGTGACAGTTATAAGTTTATTTATAAACCGTGAATGAAAGCTTAAATCAGTGTCCACAAATATCCTAAACTTTTATAATAATAGAACACATTTTTGTTACATGCCATAGAGGTAAATTGTAAAATTAGGGCTCTTAAGTCCCAAGTAATAAGGTCACGTCAACAATTGTCATATAGAAAATCTACTAACATTATCTTCTACAAAAATAACCTCAAAACATAACACTAGACTTCTAAGATAGTTATATCTTTCAAACACAATTTAGTCCTGCGTCGCCCCTAGCGATCTGGAGCCCCTTAGAGATTCTTCCGCCAATAGTTATTACACCCATTTGCCACTTCCCGAGGTGCCACCTTCGCGTAAGATTTTACGAGGCGTGGCTGCTAATGTGTCTCTTCCAACTTATGATAGTAAGTGCTTTTGGTGAAGTTATAAGTATGTAAGGTTATCGTTTTAGCTGAATATTGGTTAAAGCGATATTGTGGGTTTGGTTTGGTTATGATGAAAACCGAGTATAGTACGAGCATGGTGTAGCAGGATGAATGAAACATCAAAAAAATCTAATGAATCTAATTATTTGAAGCATTAATTTTAATTAATTAATGTATCCTAATCACCAAATCCTTACCACTAACATAGTTCCTAAGTACTTAATCACTAACACAATATGGACCTTGTTGTTCGAAATAAATAATTGTTTGATTTGATTTTGATTTGAATCGGTCAAACACTGAAGTACTGACTGCGACCTTTTTGATTCATTAAATTATTCGACATTTTTACTTATTGCTTTTCTAATTCATATTTGTTTTCATAATCCATTTTTATAGACTGCTTCGTTGGTCGAGTGGTCGCAAGCGCGACTGCTGAGCAAGAGATACTGGGTACGATTCCCAGGTTGGGCAGTGTTATAGGGATTTTCCGTCATGAATTTCTCAGTAGCAGCCACGGAGTCTGGATTTGTGCCCGGTTGATGGCAATAGGCTCTCCTCCTATTACATGGGAGTTAAACAGAACTGGCGATATGTGGGTGTACTATTAGGTACCCATCTGCCTTACCCTTTTTGGGATTACAGTCGTGATGTTTCGCTTTTTGATAAATCCTGTACAAAGATTTCTTCGTATGCGGCAAGCTAACATTGTAAGATAAGTAATCATTCTAATGGGTGCACAGTCGTTGTTTGTTGAGAATAAACTTTGAAATATAAAAATGTTTTATTTTGTTAAAATTTTTGATCTCGGAAAATTTTTGCTACTCTTTGGTATGTCCAAGGCCTTCGTCTAGAATAGAGGTACTTATTGTGTTCCGCAGTTGGTTGGGAAGGTCAAATAGAACCTGTTCGCCGTTCATTATAATCTGGATATCTTCAAAGTTGGAATGAAACGATTTCTTTTAGGCAAGCGTGCACTCTACACCGCATCTTCACATCAAGCGAGATGCGGTCAAAAGCAAGCCGATTTCGTGTAAAAAAAAACTTTAGAATTCAGTTCTATCTGGTTAGACTGGAAGCCGGTTCCAACATCCTAGGGACATAACTTTAGTATGGTTGTGTAGGTCCGCAATCTATTAAAATATAGGTGCAAGCCACGACACTTAAGGAGATCGATTGTCGCGAAGACACGACCGATTGGGTTCAGCTTTAACGTGTCGGTGCTGAATAACAGTCATAAACGCAAGCCATTTTCCCATGGGGGTAAGCAGAAGTAACAGAACGCCTGTTACTATCCTTACATACTCCAATTGTTTCGTAAACGTTCATACGTCTGATCATAGTGATCATACACGCACGCCGGTTGCAAGTACAGTCAGCAACAGAAGTCGTTGATCATAATTTGTTTCCAATATTTCCTAATCAGTATTATTTAGCATAAGTTATTGACTAAAGTAAATTACAAAACATACTTGAACTACAAAAGTCGCTGAACTCAGTTAAACCATTAATTGCTATACATTACTACCGACAAAATTGTTTGATCTGTAAGTAATACAAAAGTCGCTGAGCATAGCTAATTTCGTACATTTTCTGTTCGTTAAACACGTTTGCTCCTAGGCAAATTGTTTATATATATATATATATACATATATATTTTGTATTCTCGGGCATAACTCCGTCATTTATTGACGGATTTGCAAAATTCTTTTTTTGTTCGAAAGGAGTTTATTCCGAAATGGTCCCATTTAAATTTGGTGAAAGTCTGATCCTGATCTTCGGAGATATATCTGCCGTGATTGCTGCAATCGCTTGGATGTTTGTTGTTTACACAATATCGTAGCCTAATATAACTCCTTTTTTCTATGGGGGTAAGCAGAAATACCAGAACACCACCTGTTACGATCCTAGTAATTATTCTCCTTTATCTTCGTTTACGTTCATATATCTGGTCATTTAGGTACGCACGCCGGTTGCTAGTACTACGCAGCTGACCTCGTTTGCGTTGAAACATAAGTAAAGGACGTCTAATGGCTTTACATTATCGCTGTTATTAAATACTTCCTTTATAATACCTACCTTCGTTTAGCAAGGAGATCGATCCTCTGTCTCATGAATAATGCAAATAGGTTATCCGTCCTAATACAATCCCTTTAGATTCAAAATCGATATTTTAGGCTTTTATTCGTGTCCTAAGTTGAGCCCCGAATGGTATAAGTTTGAAGAGAGAACAATTACGATTAGAAAATGTATAAAATGGATAACACAATAAATGTTTACGTACATGGCAATTGCTGTTTACTTATTAATTAATACTGTTCATTATTACCGAACCACTTAATTATTTTGTACCTAAAAACAAACTAACAACAATTTGCAACACATTGCACCAATGAATAGTGAAACTTTAACACTCTCACTTTCTTACCTAACGTGAAGTGTATTAGTGAAGAAATACTTATGTATAGCTTAGTTGCTCTGAAAACGGTGAAGATAAAAATCGTGAGGAAACCGGCATGTCCTAAAACAAAAACATCGTTGTCATCGGTAGGTGTGTAGAAATCAGCACTGATGAGCACTGGGAAGTGCCTAAAACAATAATGTAGAACTAGTGATATCAAATTCAACATTAGTTCCATTATTTTCAGATTCTTTTAAAAATGGAACTAGTGATGACAAATTCAACATTAGTTCCATTATTTTCATATTCTTTTAAAAATGGAACTAGTGATAACAAATTCAACATTAGTTCCATTATTTTCAGATTCTTTTAAAAATGGAACTAGTGATAACAAATTCAACATTAGTCCCATTATTTTCATATTCTTTTAAAAATGGAACTAGTGATAACAAATTCAACATTAGTACCATTATTTTCATATTCTTTTAAAAATGGAACTAGTGATAACAAATTCAACATTAGTCCCATTATTTTCATATTCTTTTAAAAATGGAACTAGTTATAACAAATTCAACATTAGTACCATTATTTTCATATTCTTTTAAAAATGGAACTAGTGATGACAAATTCAACATGAGTTTCATTATTTTCATATTCTTTTAAAAATCGAACTAGTGATAACAAATTCAACATTAGTCCCATTATTTTCATATTCTTTTAAAAATCGAACTAGTGATAACAAATTCAACATTAGTTCCATTATTTTCATATTCTTTTAAAAACGGAACTAGTGATGACAAATTCAACATGAGTTCCATTATTTTCATATTCTTTTAAAAATCGAACTAGTGATAACAAATTCAACATTAGTTCCATTATTTCCAGATTCCTTTGAAATGGTACTAGTGATAAAAAAAAACAATCAGTAGTTCCATCATGGAACTGTTAATGGTACTAGTGACAACGAAGGGGCCCGCGGGATGGATTACAGCCCACGCTCTTTCTTAGAGAGGACGCCTGTAGCCCAGCAGTGGGAATACTTCAGCCTGATTATGCTATAGCTTAGTTCCTAAGACATTTAACAGATCCTTTAACGTTTATGGCAATTTCATACGTACTTACTAATGAATTTGTGCTAAGCACCTTTGAACAACATCCGACGATATTCATCCTAGTTTTCAACCACAACTGTTGATAAGTTAATCCACGAAGAGCATAAAAACGGTATTTTTCAATTTACTACACTTTCCTCCCAAATTAAATCACAAGCGTTCCCTCACTAATCCGTCCACGAGCATTTTCCCAACTTACTACACTCCTTAATCCTAAGCGCCACAAAATCTAGTCCACAGCCTAAGCTGACGTATACTTGTCAGCCTAAAAATGAAAACACAGCACAAAATGCAATTCAGGCTAATGGATTAAAAAAAGTTGACTACGGTACTGGAAGTAACAGCCTTGAGCCGTGTCAGAGATAAAAAACATTAGATGTACTTGGATGTACGGAGACACTTTAAGGACTGTAAAAATGTTATCCATCCCTTCGTATGGAAGGTTGAGTACGTCGTAAGTCAAATTGTCACATATTTCTGGATGAGTGTCTTATGGTAATAGACGTATGTTTCTTTCATTTTCAAATGTATGTATGAATGATAAGCGACAGGGCCAGCCTTCGCTGTCTTGCTATGAAAAATATTTTTTTCTAAATGATTTTCAAAGTCGCCTCAGTGGTCTAGTGGTTGCAATCGCGACTCGTGAGCATGAGGTCCTGGGTTCGAGTCCCGGGTCGGGCAAAGTGTTGTTTGATTTTCCCACGGTGCTACGGACTCTGGATTTGTGCTCGGTTGATTGCAAAAGGCTCGCCCCCTATTACATGGGAGTTAAACATAACTGACGAAATATGGGTGTACTATTAGGTACACCTCTGCTTAACCCTTCGAGCATTATAGGCGTGATGTTATGTAAAACATAGGAAAAAAGAAACGGCCTACCTCTTTTACATAATTATATCACACTTTCCAAGAGTGGATTACACTAATGAAATTGAACACGATCAAACACATCTGAACCGTTTTAAA
Organism: Eurois occulta; assembly: GCA_950022335.1. Taxonomy (NCBI): domain Eukaryota; kingdom Metazoa; phylum Arthropoda; class Insecta; order Lepidoptera; family Noctuidae; genus Eurois; species Eurois occulta. The sequence continues at coordinate 20,280,706 of OX465478.1, forward strand.
GCTAATCCCATCAAACACCGTTTAAGCACAATTTTACTGGCTTCATTTAAAAAAACTTACCTTGGTTATTTATGTTGATTTACTTCCGTCACGAAAGCAGTTCACACCTGAAATGAAAGAAAAAAAACAATTATTGCAATGTTTAAAACACAAATATAAAAGAACTCCATGGTTACTCTTCCAAAATGATTTGATTTTACAATATTATCATGTTACAGCATTAGTTCTTAAGTATGGGGGTACAGCATAGGTCCGACAATAAGTCGTTGCTTACTATACAAAAAACGGAAAACAACATAAGACGTTAACAAAAAGTTAACGCATCTAGGAATCTACAAGACACTGTTCGCACATTCACAAACAATCGTTAAAAAACAATCTATACAAAGGCAAGAAAGGTCCCTTCGGCCAAAACAGTCGTGGGTCAACTTTAATGTACTACCGAGTTCACTGACGGTGTTTTCACCCTTATGCCCTAAGTAATAAGGTTGAAAGTGGTCGACCGTCATCGAACTCGGTAGTACATAGAGTAAAAGCTATTTTTTCCAATTTCAGCCGTGTATTTCTTATTTGATCATCAATAAGTGCGTTCTTCCTTTGTACGTATTTATAAACATAAACACGGTAATAGATCTTATTATTTCTATTAATAGCCTTTGACATCCTGATTGCTTTACCAATTGAACCAACGAGCCTAATTTAGGGAAATTCTAAGTAAGTATCTATTATTAGAATATCAGCTTTTGGTTGAAAAGCCATTGTATCAAAAGCGTAGTTAAGAATAAGAATAAGAATCATTTATTTGTCAAACATGCGTTTACATACACTGATTAATCAGACATGCAAGGTATTGAGTAAATATTATGTTGTGAGCGTCCATGTTAGTTATTGCCAAGAGAGACTAGAACCAGTATTAGATCGAATTTATCAACTCTGAGCTGTACATCTCTTACAAGAAAAGCTTTTTTATTCTGTGTATGTGTTTGGCAAGATAAGTAAACACCAATGAACAACGTGGCCATTGTGGGTATAAACATAAATAGAGATAAACAACACCCAAAAAAAGGAACACCGAAAATGTAAATAAATATTATGATGTCAAAACACACTTTCTCAGTAATTTTCTCGACAAACCCTTTCATTTGATACCCATATCATGGGAATGTAAAATAAAATACTAGTCCGCCTTCTTTGGGAGTCCGCCATATTGGATTTAGATTTAAGTCATTTAGCTAACCATGAATGGTCATCCAAACTAAACAAGTATGCAAAATTTCAGCACAATCGGAAACCGGGAAGTGAGTCAAATTTAACGTCTAAGATTTTGTTACATATTTACAGGCGAAGTTAATAAAAGCGTTCGTCATACCCAAGTGCACCTAAGATACGTTACGTCCGCAGTCGGTGGTGGAAAGTGGCAATTGCTTTCAAAGTGGTTTATACTTCTGAAAGGATTTTTAAAAACATAGACATAAGTTTTTCGATAGCATATGTCAATCCAGTTCATTTTACTTTTCTATAGCCGTTATCGCTGATAGAATCCACCTTCCAATCACATCAGTATTTTTGACGGTCTCCATATTAAACGGTTAGTCTCCAATCTATACTAATATTATAAAATATGAGAAAGTTTCGATGGTGTTTGTCAATCACGCCAGAACGGCTGCGGATCCGGGTGAAATTCAACACAGACATAGATATAGTCTGGAATAGCACATAAGATATTTTTTCGCACATATCAAAATCTACATGCGACAGAAGTCGTGGGCAACAGCTAGTCATCCTTGAATGAGGTTCCGGGGTCATCCAAATAACAAACTACGACCTACTCGAGATCCACCAAATAATTAATGTGCGAACAGGCCTCGCTACAATCATGTGCATACGACTCCATGGTTTTATTAGGAAACGCTCAAAGGCTTGATTTATGATGATCCTAACATTTATAATAGGAAGTGGGATGGAGTAGCTGTATTGAAAATTGATTGCTATGTCCTTTTATATGCTCATAACTGTCCAGTGTCGGAGATAGGAGTTTCCTTGGAGCGGTTTAACGATGTAGACGCGATATTTACGTTGGTTAGTTATTCAAATAAATGCCATTAGGGCTCGTATCGGTATACTCTAAATGTTTTGTAAGACAGTTATGGTTATTTGAAGAAATATATTTGAAGGTGGTGGTTACCACATAATGGTTTCCTACGGCACTGATTCCATGTGGTCAACAAACAACTCGGCTTATCGCAATCCACTGCTGAACATAGGACTCTTCCATCTTTTTTTTAGTGTGGTTACTGCCTAACCTGGTGTCAGAATTTGTATGCCGACCATGGGCCTCTAACTTAGCTTTACGGTCATACCGTCGAGAAATATCTCTCAGGCATGCTGGTTTTGTTGTCTGGTCGATGTTTTCCTCCACTGAAACATAATCATATTTATACAATATCCACATGAATCCGAAAAATCAGAGGTTCGAACTGGAGCCCTATGTCTTGGTACACCACTAGGACTCTCCCATGTTGCGACACAGTACTCTGTCAACCATCTTCTGTATCCGAAGTGTGTCAGCCAACATAGAGGCCATAAATTATTCATACAAATTCAAACGAAACTGAAATGATTATGGCTCGGAAAACAAAGAACATTCCATTTTAGACTAGCCCCAAAGTCTCTTGCTGGGTAAAAATACCACCATAGTGATACATCATCATCATCGTCATCCACAGCCCGATTTCACCCACTGCTGGGTATAGGCCTCTCTTTGCTTGTGCCAAGCTCAACGCTCCTGTGCCAGCCTCATCCAGGATATTCCATAGTGATACTACTAAGAATTCTTACGTGCAAATATAAATTTGTGAATGTGTGAACAGTGTAGGCCTTGTAGATTCCTAGATGTGTGTTAAATTTTGTTAACCTCTTATCTTGTTTTCCGTTTTTCTTGTGTAGTAAGCAACGACTTATTGTCGGGCCTATGCTGTCCCCCCATACTTGAGTACTAATGCTGTAACATGATAATATTGTAAAACTAATCATTTTAAAAGAGTAACCATGGAGTTTCTTGCCCGTTCTTCTCCATAGGAAACGACCAACCCGAACCGTGCACCTTTTATGTGAAATAAAATATTTTGATTTTGATTTTTTGATTTTGAAAAGTATCACAGTCCCAATAGGTAATCTATTTACATACAAAGAGTACATAAGACTGTATGTATCGGTTATTAAAATCCCTATTCGAAATAGGGAAAACTAGTTTCAGTTAAAATCCGGTTCTACGTTTGGAGGTGAAAAAAAACCCTTAGAAAAACTGTTCCGAAGTTTATTCCCAGTAATCAATGTATTTCAATTTTACCTTGTATTGTTTACAGTTATTGTGTAAACATTTCAATGCAAAATTCAATAGAAATTTTAGTTTTAATTCAGCCGTCCGTTCTTGGAACAATAAGTTAATATTTGATTTTCATTGAAGTTATTGTGTATTTACCTATTATGTTTGATATACCAACATCTACAAGAAGCGTGGAATTGGCAATTCAGAATCGAACTCATCCTACGCGGGGAAAAAATATATGGTAAAATTGTCCATTAAAAAGAGCTGTTACTCAGCACTTTGTGAAATAATTTCTGAAAGCATTTTCCTACCATATTACTTTTTACGTAACGTTCAAAGGAACTGGTACCCACTCGTTAGTGTTCCTTTGTCCAGCAATTATCTTCTGTCTTTCTTTAGTATTCCGATCATTTTCACATTCCACCTGTATAGACACCGAAGTATATTTCTATAGCTTTAAACTAATACCCAATTTCACTATTCAGAAGTCGGGAGCCTGTTCTGATGGCTCATGGACTTTGCTCAATGGCCCAGAAATGTAAGTCTGGCTGAAATTTTGAAATTTTAGCAACGTTACCTTTTTAAAGGTGTCTTTTTGGTGCGTTTGTGTTCTTAAATAAGCTTTGTAAGAATTATTTAAGGGAACTTGGTAGTCGCAAGGGCTACTGCTGAACCTAAGGTCTTGGGATGGTTTCTCAGGTCCAAAGATCGGCGGAAAGGTTTGGTTTTGACAAACATTTCAGTTCAATCACATTTCCAGTCACGACATAACAATAAGTGATCTTATTGCCACCATCCGACCACAAACCCAGACCACCACAAAAAAAAACAGTTAAAAAATCAAATAACATTTTGACCGACAGAAGACCGAATCTACGACAGTAGAGCTAGAGAGCTAGAGACCAATAACCAACTTACGGCAGTTAATTAACTTTCAATCATTTGAAATCATTCAGCAAGAATAGCCCTTGACCAAAGGACGATCCCAATTTACATTCCAAATAGAAAGAAAATTCAAAACCGCTTGTTATCAGAGGTCATCGACACGCCTTGTTATCTTTACCTAAGACCCGATGTTATGTGCGAAATGAATTTAACATTTCATGTGCCCCAGGCGGTTCTTTTATGGCTGCCGAAGGTAGATCGATCCCGTATGTCTTGGAGTTTATTGAATATCTTATGAAGACGTTTTCGTAAAGTGCGTGACGCATAATGTAGATTTTTGAAGATTGTAACAGGTAAATATAGGGTGACTGGTAATTAGTGACCGATACTTATACACGTCATTGGACTCATGATTACAAACAACTTTCCCAAAGAAACAATTTTTTTTTTCAGTCATTCACTTTTATCAGAATAACAGCCGTATGAAATTCACGCGCGCGCGCTTTTGACCTGTAATAAGACAGAACGGCGCGGCGTCACGCGGCTTTTTTTTTTTTTTTTTGGTGGGTGGGAAATCATCAAATGACCCCCCCGCCCTGGGCGGAGCGGAAGGGAGAGTCAGACTCTTACTGACTAAAAACCACCCATGTTCCTTCATTGGCCCTTTATGTTCCAGGGCCGCGGTATCTCTTTCGAACAGTCCCGCAGCGGATAGGTCAAAGGCGCGCGCGCGCGAATTTCATACGGCTGTTGTGTTATTGTGATACATATAACATTGAATGAGTATAAAAAATGTTTCTTTGGGAAAGTTGTTTGTTATCATGAGTACAATCACAGGTTTAAGTTTCGGTCACTAATTACCAGTCACTCTATCTAAGTATATTTAATGTTGTATGTTGAATGCACAAAAATAATATACAATGAATTATGGCAGTCGTTAAGAGTCAAAATATGACGATAACATAATATCACACCCGTTATCCTGGACAGGTTACGCAGAGGTGTATCAGTACACCCACATTACGGCAGTTATGTTTAAGTGACATAATAGGGGGCGAGCCTATTGCCATCAACTGGGCACACATCTAGACTTCGCGGCTGCTACTGAGAATTTCCTGATGGAGCATTAACACTTTGCCCGACCTGGGAATCAGACTGGGAACTTTTAAGTGAACTTCCTCAGACAAAGACTTTTAAGAAAGTTTCAAGCATTTAAGTTTTTGTGGGTGAGTAGGGCTACCTACCATGCGTTCCGATTTGTATGTGTCCGGCTTTTAGGCCCATTGGTTTTGTCATTATTCCTTTTTGGGTTAAGGGTTAAGGTCTTTTAAGAGAACTTAAAAACCCTAGAACATTAAAAATTACAGATTTGCTGCTGATTTTTGTCAGGACTTTTTTAAATTCCAAAATGTTCTACATGAACGGAAGCCATAGCAACATAACCTGCCGGCCGCCGCACAACGGCATCATAATTAAAAACTGTACACAGCAACAACATTTTATGACACAACCACATAACATACCAACATAAAACCCATACAATTTGCATGGGTTTGCGGAAATAACGTACTCTACGTGCCCTTCACACCTTTCATACATTTTCCACATACATTCATCTTTTCATGCATGCGTGACTGCGAATAGCGATCTGACCTCTTTGAAGGTCTCCGTAATCATAGTCCTGGCTTTTTATGACAAAAATGTATCACAAACATAACATTACGCCTTAATTCTCCGAAGGCACAGTCAGAGATGTACAGTAGGCTGCACATCTAATAAAACCAGTGTAAGCTGCCCTCTTATTTTATTGTATTTCATTGTATTTCATTTTATTTTACCTTTTAATTTTAAGTTATGATCGAAATTGAATTGTTAATTGCTATGTGTAATGGATGAATTTAAAATTACTTTGATGCTATATAACATCCTATATGGCTAAAAAAGGAAAAAAAGATACAAAGGCGGTTTTAACATCCAAGAGATTCTATAACCAATGGTGGAGGAGAGAGAACATGGCAAGTCGAACCCAAGATCTATTCCTCAGCTAAAGTGTTTGGGGCCACTACCAAACACGCGTTGAAACACAAGACGAAGGAATCAGACAAAATAAAAAAAACCGGCCAAGTGCGAGTTGGTCTCGCGCACCGTGGGTTCCGTACAAACTTGTAGGTATTTTATCATTAAACTATATATTAACGGTTTTCAGATTTTTTCCTTTACATGAGCTGTAAGACATTGCTTCTTGCCAAATTTCCTTGACAGTGTCGAAACATACGTGTTTGCGACATAAACGACCGTATCTTTTTTTACATTAACTTTGAAGTTTGATTTTTTCACAGCTTCAAGGGACTGTAGACTTGAGTATATAGTTTTAATTTCAACTCGATACCTCCACGCTTTCCTGAGATAAAGGGTCCTTATAGACAGACAGACAGACCGACGGACGCACAACAAAGTGATCCTATATGGGTTCCGTTTTTTCCTTTTGAGGTACGGAACCCTAAAAATAACCTTAGAATACTATTATTTATCAAACACTTCAGAATAATTACCAGCATCTGGGAACAATCGCTCATTCTATTCGTATCGTCAGTTACAAGCAACCTTGCTAATCATTTGCTTCAGATGTCGAATGAATTAACCTCCAATTTATTTGCAGAGCAGAAAACAATCAAACATTCTGATATAATTGATTACTCCGTACTTCGCGGATTATTAATACTCCCGACTGAGGATATTTACGCCGATCTTAACAACGGACAAAGACTTGTTCTCAATATTTTGCCAATTAATCTTCTACGGGTATAGAAAATAGAAATGAGGTCCTCCACCTCGTGGCTAAATAATAACCAGAAAGCGGGAAAGGAGTGGCGTGCCGGTGCCTGGGAGCCAGACTGCAAAGAAACCTGAACATCTTGAAAAGTAGTAGGTTATAAGGGCAAGCTACGCTGGGAGGCTTGCATGAAAGTACCGCCACTTAGGTAGAACATATTAAACTTTAAGCAAGTAAGTAACAAATGGATATTCATCACAACTTACAGCTGATACTAGTAAACTGATGGGTATAAGCCGCTGCCAAGCTTCGCCACAACAATGGGCAATCATCATCTACCTAGCCTTTTCCCAGCTATGCTGGCATCGGCTGCCAGCTTAACCGGTTGCAGCTGAATAGGTCTATCTGCACTCCAAACAATACGCAATACCTACCACTTATTAAACAGGTTTTTTTCGGAACTTAATATTGTTCCGGGATTTTTGAATAATAGTTACCGGTATGATCCACATGAAACTAGTTTAGGCTGCATTGCACCATCTTCAAGGTTTAGCAGCACCTGCTGACATCGGTCTTAGGCATCGGACATTAAGGTGAACCCTAATAGTACATCCCGATTTCGCCTATTATGTTTAAATCCCACGTAATAGGGGGCGAGCCTTTTGTCGTCAACCGGGCACAAATCCAGACTCCGTGGCTGCTGAAGCTGAGAAATTCCTGATGGAAAAACCCAGTAGCACTTTGCTCAACCCGGGAATCAATCAAAAATCAAAATCAAAGCATTTATTTCAAGTAGGCCCGTTACAGGCACTTTTGAACTGTCGAAACAAAGATAACAATGAAATTTAGCTACAGTCCCAGTCACAAGGCATAAAAACTGTGAAAGTACTGTAGTTGCCCATTCCCTAACGTAGATCTCTATGGAGAAGAACGGGCAAGAAACTCCATGGACACTCTTTTAAATCAGAATATTTTTACAAAACCTTGGTTACATCATTCATGTTTAGATGGTACATTATGTGAGAGCGATGTAGCAAGATGTGCACGTTAAAAGTGTCCATAGTAAAAACAAGGAAAAGAACAATTCAAAAAATAAAATAATTAATTCAAATAAGCCGTGGCAACCAAGAGATGACCAGTCACAACTGACAGCGCCCGTTCACGAACATGACGCATGCATCAGCACCATTCAACTCAACCATTTTGAAGGGAACTAACTGATCCGACACACGCGCCACCATCAGCGAGACATTTGAGTGAGCATGACATACACTTAACCGCCAGGGCAAATTCAAGTCAAAAAAAAAAATGACGTAGGTTTCCAACGAAGGATAGCTTTCTATTACATAGTACTCACATAATATGGGCTATGCGGTTATATAATACCAAAAGAAATTGAATCTATACAATGCAAAGATAGTTGTACAATCTTCAGCAGCTCCAACAATACTATTTAATGCTATCCATTAATCAGTTTATGCGCCCCTGTCCATGTGGAGCAGGACCGGCATTGAGCCAAGCATTTTTATCAGAGATATAATCGTCCAACTTGTAATATGCTTGCTTACATAGTGTGCGTTTAATGCATGATTTAAATTTCGTCTCATTCAGTTCAAGAATACTTTGTGGAATTTTATTATAGCATCTTAAACAGTACCCCATGAAAGATGAGTCTACTTTAGCGAGTCTGAAGCCCGGCTGAACTAATTGGTCTCTAGTTCTCGTACTGTAATTGTGTCTGTCACCTCTTTTATTAAAAAGATGTAGATTTTTTCTAACGTACATTATGTTTTCGTAGATGTATTGACAATGTACCGTCATGATTTTGATTTCCTTAAACAGTTCCCTTAGAGAATCGCGCCTACGAAGATTATATATGGCTCTGATGGCTCTTTTTTGCAGAATAAATATAGACTCAATGTCTGCAGCCCGTCCCCATAACAGAATCGAACTCAGGACCTCATGCTCAGCAATCGTGCTTGCGACCACTAGTGTGATGTGATGTCTATCAAGCTCTATTGGGCATGTATTGCAGATTATAGCCCACTGCCTCTGGAAGAGAGGACCTCATGCCGGTTAGACTGGAAGCCGACCACAACATAGTCAGCGAAAGGCTGGGCAGATGACTAGTATAGAAAAAAACACTCGAAAGTAGGCTGGAGGGTCTATATCCAGCGAAAGGTGATTCCACCAAATTAGAAAGGCGCATATAAAAATCAGAACAGGTACATCTAAGGCCAAATACCGAAGAGGTTTTGCGGTGTAACTTCGAAAGTTGAAGCCAAAGAGATATCAATTTATGGCCAGAGGTTTTATAGCGATAGTAAAAAGAACTTTTGGGTCATCTCCGGGTATTTCGCTGGAAGTTTAGGCATTTCGCGGATCCCACAGAGGCGCGGGATATACAGAAATGTCACTTGGTAAACTTTTACGAAGATGGTTTTCGCGTTGTGTTTGCACTAAGTACCAAGTAATGGGTTATTAATGTGTTGAAGGCTTTTATCGTTGATGGTTGGCTTATTTTTCCTGAGTCAGACTTGTAGGCTTGGTGACACAGTTTATCAATTTTCCAATTTAGCCGACGTCAGTTTTCAAGGTAAGCCGTAAGCTTTATCATTGATAGCAACATCAATTACGACGGGAATCTAAGAAATTCTTTTCTCTACGATACTAAGTAATTCTAGCAATTTCATTGCGGTTTACTATAAGACAAAGCTTTCTTACCTGCACGTTAATCATCATCATCTGCCTGCCTTTTCCCAACTACGTATGTTGGGATTGACTTCCAGTCTAACCGGATACAGCTGAATACCAGTATTTTAAATTGGCCGACTGCCTATCTGACCTCCACAACCCAGTTAGTACTGGGTATTACGATACCCCTTAGTAAGACTGGTTGACAGACTTTCGGGCCACTGACTACCTGTAACGACTGCCAAAGATCTATAAATGACAGCCGGGACCACCGGCTTAACGTGTTTTCCGAGGCACGGAGGAAACTCGGTATGTACTGGGTGGTCACACATCCGCTGACCAACCTAGGCAAGCGCGGCTTTACCTAAAGATCGTCCCGAGCGGCTGTTATTATTTAGCCAAGAGCTACCAGGTAATATTTTATGAAAATGCTCCAGATATAAACATACAATACATCATAACTAATAACTTTAAACTACCTCTAAATTTTACACAGACTTGTAGCTCAACCTCGAGCTCGACGTTTGTATAAACTTTAACCAAAATATTATGAACTAGTCTCGTAGTAGTTGTTTTAACCAAAATCACTCCCAGAAGGCTTGCATCGGTGAACACAGGAAGTTGTCCGTAAAATATTACTTCAAATAAAATTGTAGCTTCATTGCTCTCAAAGAGCCGGAGATATTGCACTTAGAAAGGTTCCAAGTGTCGTTATTTCATTACGATTTTTATTTATTGTGTTCAGTAGAAGTGTCGTCTGGTTTTATTTGATTTTCTTCCCGACACTAAGTTTTATTGGCCGGGCGCTATGCAGGAGTGCCTTTGGAACTGACTTTGGGTTTAGTAATGACTTCGAGTAAACTTGCAGAAGTCACTTCTTTGCTAGTTTATCTATTTCGAGTTGGAGCGAAGAAAAACAGTGTGTTCTGATTGTTTGACTTGTTGATGTAGGAAGCTGATGGAGACGAGTTTGTTTTTGGTAGTTTCGACTATGAATTACTTTAGTTAGGTTTTAACATTAGTACTGTATTGTCTCAAACAAATATTTTAAAAATACGGAGATGAATGAAAGAATACAAGATAATAGATGGAAAAACGATCTTAAATATACATAAAAAACTGGACAAGTGCGAGTTCGACTCGCGTGGAGAGGGTTTCGTACGAGTACGTTAACTATCTAAATTCCGTAAGTTGTTTTAAATCTAAGATTTCTTATAGGTTTTCCTGTAATCTATAGGCAATGAACTATTTTTTGTATTTTTTTTTTCAAAATTTCTTTTTTCCCTTGGAATTGGAATGGTCAATTTATCGCCTATTTTCTTTAACAACTTCAAAACTATTTTTCTTAAAATTATTAAAAAAAATATATTTGAGATGCTCACAATGAACTTTTTTTTAAATTATATTTTCCCCCCCAAAAGCCGTTACGTTACGTTATACGTCCGTCTTTGGGTCACCGACTTACATAATTATGTGTACTAAATTTCAAATTAATTGGTCCTGTAGTTTCGGAGTAAATTGACTGTGACAGACGGACAGACAGACACGCGAGTGATCCTGTAAGGGGTTCCATTTTTCCTTTTGACGTACCCTAGAAAAAGTAATGAGCGTAGAAAAATTAAATCTGTTTACTCAATAAGAAGTCCTCCAAATAATGATCAAATTTTTGAAAGCTGTCGTCTAAGTATTATTTAAACAACAGGAAAATAATCATATTTTGCGAACACACTTTCCTAGAACTAATCAAGTTTGAATATTGCTTAGAAGGAGGCTTAAGCTGCAAATCAAATTGTTTGAGGAAAAGTCTCCCAGTGCCATCAGTTATTATATAAATACGACAGCTATACGGATCTTTTTAATATTTATGCCCAACGGCTTCGTTGGTTTAGTGGTTGCAAGCACCACTGTTGAGAGTAAGGTCCTGAGTTCGAGTTCCAGGACAGCCCAGAGTCCGGATCTGAATGCGGGTATACTGTAGGTACACCTCTGCTTAATGTTTGAGGAAATGCATAACATAACTCCTGTAATCTCTGAAAGGTTAGGCAGACGTGTACACTCATATTTCGCCAGTTACATATGTTTTGTTAGTCCCATGTAATAGGGGGTGAGCCTGTTGCCATGGACGGGGCACAAATCCGGACTCCGTGGTTGCTACTGAGAAATTCCTGATGAAAAGACCCAATAACACTTTGACCGACCCGGGAATCGAACCCAGGAACTCATGCTACGCAGTCGCGCTTGCGACCACTAGACCAACGAGGCAGTAGGCAATGCAAGCGAAAAACATGGACTTCTTTGAAAAGTCGCAAACAATTACGAGTAGGTAAGTACAGGTTAGGATGGCGTAAGTCAGAAAAATATACCAATGACAAAACAAATTTCATTCAAAGAAATATCGTCAGACAATCACAATAAAGATTCTTTAGAATAAAAAGAATTCTGATAATTTGTAAACAGTCTTACATAACCAAAAAATATCTTGTTCCCAAAAAATTTCAAACTTTTCAAAGTGACGTTATATTTTTCCATAAAAATTGATTCTGTGACACCGTGTTCATAACTTTTGTTCTGTGAAACAAATGGCGGTGCTGATATTATTTGTCACAAACTAAATTTTATGGTTGCGTTTTCGTTTTGCTTGTGGACAAGTTTGGACAGCTGTATATTGGCTGGGTTTACAAACATTTAAACTCACATACACAAACAACTACCTGTAGGTCATAAAAATATTTGGTCCGTGCGGGGATCGAACGCGCGACACTACAATGTGCAACCAAACGCTCAGCCGCTGCGCCAACTGTGCCGTCAGCGTCAGTCAAGTTTCATTGTGTAATTTAGGTACGAGTCACGTTAAATAGGCCCAAAAACTCCGTGGCAACAGTCCGACAGGTGAATAGCGCTTTATTACCACCAATAAAGAACAATGCCCACTTCCCATACATTTTATTAAAAACCTGATAATGAAAGTTAATGTACCTATAGTTATAAGGTGTAGTAGAAATAGTACCTATAAGTTTAGAAAATAATGTCATAAAGTCATTTTTATGATTTAAAGTCTACGAAGACCAACAAATATTAAAGTTACTTTTTAGGTTAGGTTTTGCGTTTATGATAGTTGACATTGTTTCTTTACCTCTAAAAGGTCTAACTTTGTCCTTTTACTGTCAAAAGTGATCACTTGCCTACTCATTTCATTGGCCGTAGTACATACATACCTGATGAACAAAACGGGAAAAACAAATAAAACACTATGTTACAGTGAAATGGTTTATTAATTAACATTATCGCAAATGCCAATCGCAGAACTGTCAAAATGTCAAAAAAATCCGTTTCACTCGTGCGAACTCAATTATATTCTGCATGATTAATTTATTTAATTATTATGTTATTTTCAATTGATCTGTATTATTCACAGATTAATAAAAAATATTTATTGATTAAATAAAACGTAAAATAATGTATAAAACTCAGAAACAGAGTTGAATAAAGTCAAGTAGCAGTGTGTAAAATGGAACGTTGTAAAAAATGGGTAGTTGAGATGCGTTCAGGGTAAATGAGATGCGTTCAAAACATGGTAATAAGACGTAGAGTAAGCATAAAGAAAAATTTAAGAATACTTTTTTTACTGACTTTATTTTAGCATTGTGATTAGCGTAATAAATAAATAAAAAAACAAAAAATAAATAACATTAATTATTAAAACAAAGGATGACTAGGCAGAAAAACACATTCCCTACCTAATCAACCTCCGCACAAAATGCCTAATATTTGGAGTATAGCTCTCCGCCACAGCTCTCAGGATATAGTTGCAACTACTCCGCACTCTGCACAGCAGCGAAGCCGTTTTTTTGCGTAATATGGCATGAAAGCCATCTGTCAATGAATATACAATTAAATTAGTTGAATTTTAATAAGTATTTATTTCATTTCTATAAATTGTCAGGTGAAAAATGGGCATCCTTCTTTAAAAACAAAAGATCGATCTATCGGCATCAGATCCTGGTTCAATTCTAACTCTTAACCCTGTCGCAATCAGGAAGGATTCAATCTTAAACAAATTAAAATCAGGAAAAAAGTACAGACGCCAGCAAATCAAGCTATAACAATCCGTAAAATTTATTTAATATATTTTCAACTTTATCGCTGAAGCATTGGGTTCAAGGTAGATAGGGAAAATTTGACAGTTTCGGGTAGCTTGATGTGCTGTCTGGCGTCTGTACAAAAAAATTCTTTAATAAAGTCTAATTTGAATAAATGATTTCGACTTTTTGACGAAACTGAGTGTTTTTACTTGATAGAATAATTTAATATTTTCTCGATAATTTTGATCGGATGATGTAAGTAAAAGAAAATCTATTTTCTCTTAAAAAATCTTTTTCAATGAAAATGTTTCAAACAAAAGAATAAAGCCTAGTGGCTTTATTTTTTTGCTTGAAACATTTTCCAGACTTCAGTTAAATTACTAAGCTGAAGAAATTTCGCTTTCGCTATACTGTCTTTGTTTTGTTTCCATGGTAATAAACAGAATAGTTAATAGGTCAAATGTTACACGAGCCAGGAGCCTATTGACTATAACAAACCTTTCAAAGCCATATTGTAAATATTTCTGGAACAACAGGATACTTGAATTTGTCTAAGGTTATCAAAAGAAATCTTTTCATAACCTTAGACTCTAAATAGGCTAGGTATTTATAGATATTTGCAGAGATAATCGTCAGATGGGCCGCATCAGCCCATCTGCCAAGATCTATTACCTAATCTACAAAGTCACTTTTACCCATCGCTAACATCGAATCATCTAATTCGTTAATAATTATATAAAAAAAATACAAGACTTACATAGTTACATGTAATAATATTATAACAGGCCGATGTCTGTACATTGAAGATTTTGAAAAAAAAAACCCGGCCAAGTGCGAGTCGGGCTCGCGCACGAAGGGTTCCGTACCATTATCTATAAAAAAAACGTTTATTGTATGGGGAACTCCCTTAATATTTTTTTTTAAAATTTTTAGTATTTGTTGTTATAGCGGCAACGGAAATACATCATTTGTGAAAATTTCAGCTTTCTAGCTATCACGGTTTATGAGATACAGCCTGGAGACAGACAGACAGACAGCGGAGGCTTAGTAATAGGGTCCCGTTTTACCCTTTGGGTACGGAAAATGAATGGAATCCCCTCTTTATTAGAGCAACAGAAGCCAAAGTAATAGTTTTTAGAATTTTTGTCTGTCTTTCTATCTGTGTTTGTACGCGCATCACGCAAAAACTACTGCATGGATTTGAAAGCAGTTTTCACCGCTCTACTGCTGGATGCTTGACTTAAAATATAGGCTACATTAGATATAGTTTTGGACCCGATAGGTGGCACCGTGCGAATCAAGGGCGGGTCGCTAGTAATAAATGAATCTCAAAGTTTTGTCAAGTAGTAAAAATTGGAAGTAAAACAGCCATCAACGACTTCCCTTCGAGTTGCCATAGTAACGCTATCAACAAAACTTGTTATAGATTTAATATCTTGCTCGTAATATTTGAATGTTTTTGTCTATAGATAATACGTCAGGGGGTCTAAAATGGCCGCTTTAGCAGAATTAAATTATTATTCATATTATTATCCTATTATGATTCTGCTAAAGCGGCCATTTTAGACCCCCAGGTTATATTATTGGTGTATTGTTGTGACGTCATCAAATACAAGTTGAAACACGCTCAGAAGTCGGCGGCAATTTTAATTGAAGTCTTAAATCCTCTCCCAGACACCCCACGAGTTATAGTTATTATACTGGTGATTAATATTTGTTTGTTGAGGTCATTAAATAAGGAATTGGTTTACCGTTGAGCAGGTTCACGGTTTCTGACTAAGTAAGATTTATTTATTTTTCTTATACTATGTTCTTTGATAAAAAACGTTATGAACTGATGATTTATGTTTTAGCGTTGCCCGATTCTTTAAATTGTTCGTGTATTCGACGTTTGCAGAGTTAAAAATCCAGATCCGGAACGGTTTTTTAGAGGCTAAAATAGTTAAATAAAACATTGTGTTAGTTGGACACGGAGGTCCAATTAGTTTCATGAATATAAATACTGATCATCTCAATTATACTGACGACTACTACTACTACTACTACTACTACTACTACACTGCTACTACTACTACACTACAACTACTACTACTACTACTACTATACCACTCCCACTGACCCCCCCTCTCCCTCCCCCGCGTCCCTCTATCACTCTCTCTCTCTACTACTGATTTTATTTACGTTTTCGTATTGAGATTCTTGTCCTTCATCTCATAGCCCAGGATTTGATCAGAGGTTAATTGGGGAAGACCATGTTTTGTTAACTTACGTTATCAAATTATCAGTGTACTTACATATCTCCGTTTCAATCATAAGAATGAATAGAAATCGTATTACCCACGCATTTTATTTCCATATCCAAGTTTTTCAATTTAAGACATTTTCCTAAGTTTAACAAGTAAGTACCTAGACTCGCTTAAAGCTAGTCATTATAACTTAGAATCCAGTCTAGAACTTTCGATCCCCGTTATTAATGTTTACGAGATTTATTTTCTGATACGCATTAATTGGATCTCAAGGGGAGTAAGCAGGATTGTAACGTACTAATTGGATTCTATTAAAATTGGGATTTTCGCAATGCGGGTAGACGTTACCGTGATAAGGGCCGTTACATCTAGAACAGATCCTTTTAGACTAGGGTTATTATACATATTGTCATTCGAAATGTGACAACAAAGCGGGCGAAATTAAAAAATAATCCGAACATTTTACTGTTTAATCTTTCTTATTCAGTACCATTCATCTGCCTAGCCTTTTCCCAACTATCTTGGGGTCGGCTCCCAGTCTAACCGGATGCAGCTGAATACATGGAATTACATGGAGCGACTGCCTATCTGACTTCCACAACACACTGGGTAATACGATATCCTTGGTAAGACTGGTTGTCAGACTTTCGGGCCAATGACTACCTGTAACGTCTGTCAAAGATCTACAAATGACAGCCGGGACCAGAGGCACGGAGGAAACTCGGTACGTAATACGGTCACCCATCCACAGACCAACCTACGCAAGCACGGCTTAACCTAAAGATCGACCCGAACGCCTGTTATTATTAAACCACGAGATCCTCCGCTCGGTTATTCAGTACCAACCAACTAGACAAATAACAAGGCTGTAAAAAATCCGGATAAGGAAGATGCATCGACATATCAGATTAATACGGACAAATAGCAAGCCTATTTCAGACAGAAGTGCAGAATTAACAGCAACGCTTATTTAGGATCAGGGTCAATTAATTTAACCCCTAAGTGTTAAGATAATCCAACATATCAACATGTTTGTTTTTATACCAGCGAAGCAAAAAGGACGGTTATGATTTTTCTTAAGTGAAGATGGTTTGTCAATGTTTGGACGCAATGGCGGGCTGGGACAATAATATTATATTGCTTGGTCTATTAAATACATTAATATCACTACATAGTTTAAAACAAAGTTACTTCCCGCTGTCTGTTCCTATGTAAGCTTAGATCTTTAAAACTCCGCAACGGATTTTGATGCGGTTTTTTTAATAGATAGAGTGATTCAAGAGGAAGGTTTACATGCATAATTCATGCATAATATAGTAGAGAAACACTGATAATTTTAGAGGTTTCTAATGTGATGTCGTAATAAACATATTTTTTGCGCTTACATTGCAAACGCTGGCTGAACCCTACGAGATACATCAAAATAATGTACTACAGTATTGTACACCTTATAAAGGTCTACAAATAAAGTCCGCGATGGTATTATGTCTATCTCTGAGGGATAACCCACAATAACCATTTTTTATCCTTTACTTTTTACGAGAAATAATGGCTTATTTACGAAGCGATTTTCAGCAATACAACATTAATCCTTATCCAATTAAGTACCTTAAATACATTGTCCATTTAATATAGATCAATATGGCCCTTTACAGCATGTAATTTAAATGAATATTTTCGAAGATATTACAGATTTAAAATGCAGGGACATAGCGGTTGCGGCGGTACCGGCCGGAGGTAGTATATTTCGTATCAGCATTTAACCCGTGCGAAGCCGGGGGGTCGCTAGTTGTATATAAATTGACCTTTTTGCATATTACGATACCAATATGTTTATACTGACTAATTATAACTTAGTAGTCAGAATGATAAGCGTGACTAAGTACACAGATAGATGTAGGAGATTTCATATTGAAAGTCTCTTATATCTTGCTTCATAAGTTCATAACATAACATCACGCCAGTAATGACCGAAGGGTTAGGCAGAGTACCTAATAGTACACCCACATCTCGCCAATTATGTTTATATTAAAGTCGCTGGGCACACATCCAAACTCCGTGGCCGCTACTGACAATCCTTGTTGGAAAAACTCAGTACATAACACTTTGCCAGACCTGGGAATTGAACCAGGGACCACATGCTCTGAAGTCGCGCTTGCGACACCAAGACCTCAAAGCTTGCTACATTATTTCTACAAAGAAAACGACCACCAGAAAACTTTCAAACGAAATAAACGACGAAATCACGTAGTTACAATGAAAAACACCGGGTAACATTCAAATAGTTGCGAAGTGGCGTTCAACGTAATATACTGAGCAACTTCCCAATGTTATTCGTTAACTTTTCTGCGAACTCAAGTCAAAACTTATGCATTCACGGTGCAAATGGAGATCATAAATTTTATATGTTTCATTATTGCGATGTGTTTTTCTTTGAGCGGTCGAGCTGTGGTGAATAGATTAGCTAGACTGGTATAGAGGTTGAGTGTCCAGGGTGAGCTGGATGTAGCTACCATTCCAGCATATCTTTTACTCACAGATATAGAATTTGATATACCCAAATAACGCAAGAGCACCTACTCCGCGTAACCGGCTTAAGTATTTTATGCTTAACATGGCTACTGTCGCAGCAAGCTAATTGGTTTAAAACAACTTTCTTAATTCTATACATTTAAAGAACAAAAACATAGTCTATTTGGATATTAACTAAATAGTGCTTAAGTATGACGTCATAGTAGGTAGCCCAAAAATGGCAAACTTGGTTTTCATACGGATACTTGCGTTATACGTACATAATTACATATATCTTATAGGTACGGGGTGGAAAGGACACCGGCGATGTAGTGTATCTATTTAATACATATGGCAACACTGTCTCACAGCCACAAGTAGTCAGGTAGCTGTCACTAATGACAACTGTCAGTCAACACGAATGGCGGGAAGTTGGAAGGTGAAGCGTACCCTGGACTGGCTTGGTGGTGTGGTGAGCCTGTGATATACTTAGTTAGTAAATTGTATTATCAACCTATTAGCTCTGTTACAAGTGAATACTACAGGCGCGAAAACGGTTACCACGTTCTCAGTACATCATTCTGGGCCCCCTAAATAGAAATGTTTCATGGGTTATTTAAAAAAAAACAACTGTTTCCTACAAAAGTGCAATACCTACCTACACAGTCAAAATGTATGGAACAGCTGTTTTTTTTTTGAGGAGCTCAGAATGATGCACTGAGTACGTGGTAACCGTTTTCGCGTCGGTGTCCCTTCCACCCTATATATGTGCTTTTACTCAATAAAACTTACCGACCGACACCGCACTGCCTAAACCAATACGGCTAAAAGCATGTTAAAGTTTATTTTGATGCGATGGATGGATTATTTTCCATACCAATATAAAGTCGCACCTTTGCCACATGGCCTAAGGCAGAAGCTACAGAATGCCACCTGAAATACTCTTCTTGCTTCATTCATGTTCATACGTCAGGTTATAAACGCACGCCGATCATATCGTTGCGAGATCAGATCAGATCGCCAATGTGTAGCCCGTTACTGAGTAACATATTTTCCTGAAAAGACAATGCCTTGTTTTGTATTGAACGTATTGTTCTTTGACCACTTCTTCATAATAATAGGAAGTACGTTGTTCACTATACAAAGGCTTCCTCAAAATATTAGGTGCTTAAAATAGAAATGTATTGTATTATAAGATGAATCATCTAGTTTTTGCTATTATTAGTGATTGTTTGCCAACGTGAGGAGTATGTAAGGATCGTAGCAGGTCCTGTGGTTTCTGCCAACCCCCATTGGGAAAAGGTGTGAGTTTATGTCATGTATGAATGTATTGGCGATCTGTATGTAACACAGGCTGTGACAGAATCAGCGCAATAAGAACCTCTTAGTGGTGATGCAGGCCATCAAACTGAGCAATAAACGAATTGGGTAAGCCAATGCGACATTTCCAGGAAGTCCAAAGATTTTTTTAAGTCGACCTTTCTTGCATAAGGAGAGTCCAGGGAAATGGTCTGAATCACCGCCTAAGAGGTATTGCGCTTGTTTTGTCACATCCTGTATCTTACTGAGTAACATATTTGCATGAAAAGACAATACTTTTGTTTTGTATTGAACGGATAAATTGTTCTTTGATTTCTTCATCTTCTGTATAACACATTTCTTTCGATTAGCGTCGTGAACGCCTACTTGATGATTTTGAACCAAAAACTACACCAATATGAGTGAAAACCCATCAGAGACTAACTTGCAAACTCGTTTTTAAAATGTCGAATATTTGCCTTCGCTATAATACCCCTCTGCATGAAATATGGCTGACTTTCCAACGAAACTGAAGATTACAACATACAGCAAGGTTATTTGGCTGAGCCCCGATATTGCCAATATCCCATTCCGCACTGTACGTTTGAGGGATTGAATCCAAGGATTAAAGATCCGTATGGCATAATAGTAACTAACAGACTCGGTCTAGGATAAGGACTGATTGCTCAGGCCTTGCTATCAAATATTTCACAATTCTACGAAGTCTTTCAACAGTACTGGCATAAACTGTTCGGTTGCTTATGTCACTCCCATACATTTTTTGGGTTCCGTACCTCAGCAAAAACGGAACCTTTATAGGATCACATTGTTGTCCGTCTGTCAAGACGCTTTTTCTCAAGAACGCATGGAGGTATCAAGTTGTAATTAATATCAAATACTTAGGTCTGCTACACCTTGGATCAGTGAAAAAAAACAAATTTGTAAGTCAATGTGATCAAAAGATATAACTGTATATGTCGCAAATTTTGCGATTCCACTGGAATCAAAACCTATAGGGTACTTTCCATCGACCTAGAATCATGAAAGGCAAGAAGCAATGTCTTACAGCACATAAAAGAAAAATATCTGAAACCCGTAAATATGTAGTACAATAACAAAATACCTACAAGTTTATACGGAACACTCGGTGCGTGAGTCCAACTCGCACTTGGCTGGTTTTTGACATTTACTCAAGGTTATCGTTATCGCTGGTTTAATCTAACTTTAGCTCTTTGTCTAGCCCATTCTGATGGCTTCTAGGCCAGACCGAATCACACCGTGAGCAAAACTTTAAACCTAATTCCATAGCCCGTTTCACAGTACTTATTTCATTAACAATTATCATTAATATTAGCTACCCTCTCAATTTAATCTCTAAAACCCAGCAGACGTTCATAAATGTTAATGAACCATTAACAAACAATTTAAGTATCTCAGTATGTACTAACTGTTCCTGAGGCTTCGTTCGCGTTCTAGAGCAGACGATTTTCTTAAATCTTTCTTAACGGATCCCGTAAGAAACCTGCCAGTCAAATTCAAAGTTTTGTGTGAAGAAGTTTTCATATCCTAGTTAATCTAAGTAACTTTTCATGTGCCTCTCTGAAACAATCTTTATTTAATGTTTTAATAACTCCCATGAGAGTTAAGCTACTAGTTCCCGCAGTCAGATTCTTCTAGCAGTACTTAATCATTACATCTTTACTGTATCAAAAACCTGTTCCTCCACGTGCCTTTGAACAATAGTAAAACCTGTTGGTAATCTAAACCGGTTGATCAGAATGAACCACTATCAGGGTATTCATTCCCTTGATCTATTACCAGATAGGGAGGCATTGACCTCTGCTCAGTTGTGAGGATTGAAAGACTTCGCGATGTAACTTATTGTTAAAGAAATGGGATTTTTATTACCGTTGATGTTTATCAATGATTGAGCGAAAAATAGACAGTTTCAAAGGTTATTTTGTGACGCTAGGCTTTTAGGCTTTTTTATCAATACTTATGTACTACTGTATGTTTAATTTTGTTATTTTTTGATTGGTTGTTTTAATGTGTATTATTTTAATGTAGTTTAATTATACTGGTCATGTTATGTAATTTTAATGTGTATGTGTAATTTTATTTTGTTTATTGATTATTTTAATATAATGTAGGTACATGTGTTTTATGCGATTTTGATATTATGTATGGACTATGTCTGAAATAAATTAATTAATACTCGTTCGGAATACTGTCCTCCTCAAATGTCCCTGAAGCCAGTCAGTTACAAATAACTAGAGGCATTCATGAGTGATTGTCAATAAGTGTTATTTACATCGATGAAAAATGGTCCAATAAAATAATACTTTAAATTAAATCAACTTATTTATTTTTCCATCATCTTTATCGTTGATATATAGCACTTTGTCAAGTCTCTGAAGAATGCGCAAATTACATCTATCTATACTAATATTATAAAGAGGTTGTTTATAAGTTTGTATGGAGGGGATAATCTCTGGAACTAATGATCCAATTCTAAACATTCTTACACTAACAGAAAGCTACAAATTATACTCAACTCAACTCAACTCAAAGCATTTATTTTTTATTTATTAGACCATTACGCCACTTTTGAATGTCAAAAAAAAACTAAAGAACCGAAGCTACAGTCCAAGTCACAAGGCATAATAACTTGAGAAAGTACTGCAGTTGCACATTCCAATTTATATTTATATCATGCTATAAATTATATTTATATCATGCATATCAGCCGAGCTATCACAATTTTTGCAGACGAAGTCGCGGGCGAAGTCCTAGTCGAATATAAATCCATGGACCAATTTTGAATGACACAAATTACGATCGTCTTAATCCTCACCTCCAAATCTTATAAATAATATATTTATTTGTGTCCTTCACAATATTCTCATCCAATTTGCAAATAAAAAGAAAATATTGTCCTTTTTTCGAGAAAAAAACATTCGTCTGCTCAGATCATTATTTAAATCGCC
The DNA here is from genome assembly GCA_950022335.1 of Eurois occulta. Taxonomy (NCBI): domain Eukaryota; kingdom Metazoa; phylum Arthropoda; class Insecta; order Lepidoptera; family Noctuidae; genus Eurois; species Eurois occulta. The sequence continues at coordinate 20,303,511 of OX465478.1, forward strand.
GTATTAAGATCCAGTGGGCAAATTGTCTTAGATTTATATCATGTCAGAGTTAAATTCGGCCTAGGCTGTATCTCAGAAAAACTGGGACGTGAAAATAGGCTCAGTTCGTGGGCTCAATGTAATGCTGCTTTGATATCTAATTTGCATACACGTGGAGACTGTTACTTAGATTATCTGGGCTAAATGTTATGGATTGCCTCGTTGGTTTAGTAGTCGCAAGCGCGACTGCTGAGTTGTCCTAGGTTCGATTCCCAGGTCGAGCAAAGTGTTATTGGGTTTTCCGTCAGGATTTTTTCAGTGGCAGCCACGGAGTCTGGATTTGTGTCCGGTTGATGGCAATAGGCTCGCCCCCTATTACATAAGAATTAAATATAACCGGAGAAATGGGGTGTACACCTCTGCCTAACCCTTCGGGGATTACGGGCATGATGTTACTTATGTTACGTATTTCGGGAAAGAGGATTGTTATGATTTTAATTTCAAACGTGGAACTGCAGCTGAAGGTCAATGCAGTTATAATATTTTATTTATTTGGCCAAACAAACAATTACACACTCTAAATGTTTAACAAAGAATTGTACGAAAAGACATCAGTGTGGAACGTTATCCACATCTTTTATATAATTAAAACTGGAAGAGACATGCACGAGTACAGGATATATATAAATGTAAAATAAACAGAAGCAACAACAGAGACAGAAATAAGTAAGCCAATCCTTAAAGTTTTTGATAGCTCTTCAAAATCTATTAACTGACAAAGAAAACAAATAGGCACTGAACGGGTGCAAATCGAACCGTTCAGATTTTTTCTTTGACATCTGTGAAGCACCCTTTTAAGCACCGTAATGATGCTCCAGATCGGGATTAGTGTGATCGGGATCGGGGTGAGGTGTTGTCGATCCAGTGCAGTGCTCTTTAAATGAGCTTCTCGAGCCTGATTTTATGACAAAACTTGGCAAGAACTTATGTGTGTTTCAAGAGGATTTTCTCAAGCTAATTTGGGCACCATGACACATCTAAAGAAAGAAAACACATTTATTTGGCACATGCCACAAATGCACACAACATAAAATAAAATAAAAAATAAAATAAAAACTTAAATCTACACAAAAAAAAACTTAAATCTACACAAAAAAAAACTTAAATCTAAACAGGAAAAAAAAGGGAAAAGTTGTGTGTCTCACGGCTGCGCCAAATAGGCCCAGTTCAGCAAACTGCCGAGCAGCTGGTGCCCGACGCTGGTTTTCAACTGGACCTGAGGTAGTGATGTGACGGACATAAAACAGTTTTGTACTTTGTTTACTATTAAGGTATGTATTGTATGAATAGGTACTTAAATAGAATAAGTTTGTGTACAAAAAGGTGTATAGTGTATGTGTTACTAATAAGGAATACATGTGTGTGTATGAATAGGTACTTAAATAGAATAAATTTGTGTACAATAATAACAAATAAAGCTACACATTAAAGAAAAAAGTCGAGAAAAGTGCAAGACAAAACAAAAAACCCAAGGTAGGTACCTAGCTAGATGAAATGGATGCATAGTAACATAAACCTGTTTCGCACGTTCCTAACATCTGATATAGGTTGAATACGAAAAACATCACGATGTAATCTGTAAAGTACAATATGATATGATTTGGTGTGTGTGCATGATTTTTATCAAAGAAAATAAGGACAGTACCTGTTGGTGATGTCTACCGAATATCCTGGAGCTCCTACACATAAGCCGAAGTAACCCCGCGGCGTTTTACTTACTTAGTGAATACGTCACTTACACTCCGACAAGTTTTGATGATTTCCCCCTCAATATAAAATTTACGTAACAACCCATACCAATCGGAAACAGACATCTCTACACAGTGCTTCAGGGGTTTTGGAGACATTGACAGGGCAGCCCCATATAATAGGGGGCGAGCCTATTGCCATAACTTGGTCACAAATCCGGACTACGCGGCTGCTACTGAGAGATTCGTCATGGAAAAACCAAATAACCTTGCCCAACCTGGGTATTGAACTCAGGACCTCATGCTTAGCAGTCGCGTTTACGACCACTATACCAACGAGGCCGGCAAATAAAAACTTAGGGATATACCTATTATTGTGATTTTAAAAAGTTTTTCAATACAATAGAACCGTTTAGCATTTGAAGTATAAAATTATGTTTTATCAAAGTAAACGGAATATGGACAAGCTATGCCAGATAGCTACGGATAGTTACGGTTATCAGAACTCAAATACTGTCCATAACATGACGGTTCTACCAACAGTTATTATTATAGAACCAATATTTAACTTTACGAGTGTGGATGGGTCGGCGATCCCTTGATTCGTATCGGTCAAGAACTTATTTTTCTTGTAGATTGATCTTGCCCTTATATGCTACTTCTGTAGAGGATAACATGCCGAGTCTGCGTGATGCAAGATTGATGTGATCGAGTCTTCAATGACCAATTTCATGATGTGTGTGAGAATGTGTGACAGAAAATAGTGGTTTTTCAACCAAAGAATGAAAACATCGTGAGGAAACCGGCATGTCCTAGAACCAAAAAATCAAAAACATGTGACATCTAACATAACATCACGCCTGTAATCTCTGAAGGTTTAGGCAGAGGTGTACCTAATAGTACACCCTATTTCCTAAGTTATGTTAAACATGGGGCCATGTAATAGGAGGCGAGCCTATTGCCATCAACCGGGCACACATCCAGACTTAGCGGCTGCTACTGTGAAATTCCTGATGGAAAAACCCAGTAGCACTTTGCTCGACCCGGGAATCGAACCCAGGACCTCATACTCAGCAGTTACGCTTACGACCACTCGACCAACGAGGCAGTGATGTGATGTCTATCAACCTGTATTGGGCATGCATGGCAGATTATAGCCCACTGCCTCTCGAAGAGAGGACGGTTGTGTTCCAACAGTGGACACATAATAGGCTGACTATGTCATTAAAGACCAATGTAACAACGGGATTGGTGAAGACCATGTCTCTATTAGTACAAAGGAGGTTGCCGTGTCTTTTCTTACTTTATGTAATGTTAAGAAGAAGGATGACATGTAGGCTATTTTTACCAAAAATACGTCAATATTTCCATTTCTTTTTCTACTATTTCTGCTTACCACATTTACAACAATCTTTCTAACAACTTACTTGAGTTGGGCTATTGATTTGTTTGTTTTCTTTTAAGAACGGCCAAAAATAAATAGATGCCGTCAAAGTTAATGATGTAGAATTATTAAGTCAAACAATCTTAAACGTATCGGAATAAAGTGTTCTTTCTGATTTATTCAAATATGAAAATAAAGATGGAGATTTTTAGGAACATGCCCCTATTAATGTAAAACGATACATACTTATAAATGAATCATTTATTTTAGTCACTTTTACTAATATGTATTATGTATCGCGATGCTGTTTTATTCTTGAATTTTATATTTCGTAAGCCAAATATACTCTTAAGTTTAGGGAGTTTAATTGCGTAGTTGTTTATTTTAGTTTAGTTGTATTTCATTTCTAGAGCCACTCGGTTTCAATTTTATACTCTTTTGTGTTATCAACTTATCACTTTCTTTGTGAATGCTGGTTAACCTGTAATTGGCGACTGTGTAAGTCCAAGACTGTAAAACCTGTACTCAAGACATTTTGTACACACAATCTGGTGGTAAACCTTTATTAATAAATAAATAAATAAATTCTCAGTAACACCACTAGTCCCAGTTAGTCATACACACACACATCATCACACACATTCACAGACTCACACACCGTACAGATACTCACACGCACACACAATAATTTTTAATGCCAATTAATTCGAGTCACTCTCGGTTACCTTATATTTTTTGTGAACTCCGTAATTGGCGTAATGTTTGAAATAATAATTTTGAGTTATCGTACTGTCAGCTGTGAAGCTACCTTTCATAAAATAAATAAACTGTAATGACAATAGTCATTTTCAGAATGTAATTAAGTAACTAATAAGCAAAGCATTTTGTGACTCCGGAATTGAAATATGAAAACTGTAAAACAGATTTCCACACTCTTAATCAAAGGTAGTGTTACGAGTACATTATTTTGATTGTCATTTATTTCCTGGTCCGGTCAATTTGTATTGCCCATTGCCCAAAGGTGTTTGACACGACGTGTACAAACGCACGTGCACAAAGAAATAGCCGCAGTAAACTCTTTCGTGACCAATAATGTAGCGGACGGTTTATTTGGTTAGTAGTTAGTTACTCAGCGTTTTACTGTAATGGTTTTTTTGAAAGGTCACTGTTTTTTTGTCGTTTTGTTTTTTTTTCATGTGTTTTTAATCATAACATGACGCCTGTAATCCCCGAGGAGTTAGACAGTGTTGTGCCTACCTAATAGTACACCCACATTTCGCCAGTTGTGTTGAAGTTCTATGGAATAGGGGGCGGGGCTATTGCCATCAACCACAAAACCAGACTCCGTGACTGTTACCGAGAATTCCCTGATGGAAAAACCCAATAGCACGTTGCCCGACTCGGCAATCGAACCCAGGACCTCATACCCAGCAATCGCGTTGCGATAAAAGAGGCAGTCATGTGTTTGTTCAACGTTATCGCTGGAATTATGGAAAAAGATGTCTAGGTCCTAATGCTGTGCTGCATCAGTGTCTGTCGCCACTATAAAACAAACAAGAATAATCAAATTATGACAAAAGAATGTCTCTGTCACCTGAGAGGGTGTTTAACAAAGAGACAGGTTTCCGAAAATTATGTTAAGAAGGAAACTATTAAATGGCAGACATCTAAGTAAGGAAAGTTTCTATTCCCAATTCCTAGAACGTATAGTCTTTTTATTTGCAATACATTTGTCAGCTGTTACCAGGAACGAAGCAATAAATACTGATCAAGTCAGGAACTCACACCAACATTTAACAACACTTCTCCGAATCAGTTAGTTTCCAGACGTGTTGGAATGAATTCGCATTATTAGTTTTATCTAATTACTATTTACCGTCCGTTTATTCCGGTTGCTAAATTATACTTAGCTTTTGTATCTCGGAAAATGATATTTACTTTAAATGTAAAATAAAAAAACCAGCCAAGTGCGAGTCGGACTCGCGCACGAAGGGTTCCGTAGCATCAAACAATATAACAACAAAAATTTTAACCCTCATTTTTAGGTAAATTTACACTCAAGCGCAAAAATAAATTTGTTTTTCATAGTATGTTAATAAAAACAAAGTTACTGCTACAGTAATACAGTTTCACGAAAAATCCGCTATCTCAAAAGCCAAATATCAAATCTTATACGAGTATAAACCAATTTTAGTTTTACATTCTACAAACCTTCATTTTTTTCAGAAATTATAGGGGAGGGGCACAATTTTTTTTCAACCTTCATTTATTTGTATGGAAGGGTCACACCTTTTTTTTTTTGGGATGGGAAATCATCAAATGACTCCTCCCGCTCTGGGCCTAGCGGAAGGGAGTGTAAGACTTTTACTGACTAAAACCAATTCATGTTCCTTCTTTTGCCCTTTGTGTTCCAGGGCCGCGGTATCTCTTTCGAACAGTCCCGCAGCCCTGGCAGGTGGAAGGTCACCCCTATTTTTTATCCCTAATTTCACTTTCGAATACCGTTTATAGAAGGCACCTACTTTCCAAATTTCAACTGTGTGATGATAGTAGTGTCGAAGTAAAATGGCTGTGACGGACAGAGAGACAGACGGACAGGACGAATCTAAAAGGTTGAAATACTTTCATGCATCCTTTTCACAGTAATTCTGATATGCCAATACAATATCTTCCATTCATCCGCAAACAAACCGTTCGTTAGATTTATAATTCAAAACAGAGACAAACTCAATATTCGACAGACGGATCGCAAATCGCAGTTTGACCAAACAGGTGCTACCCCACTTGACTTTATCATATCATTAAACACGGGAAACAAATTATTATACTAAAATTTTAATCTAAAGCCACAAAGGCTTTACTTTCCTTTCTCTCAAAACAACAAAGAAAAAGGGAAAAAATAATCTAGGCACCATTAATAATTTTTTATTCCTTAGGTGGAGTTGTAAGCACTTGTTTACAAAGCACATTTTTAATATGAGTTCCGAAACTCATAAAGTTTGGTATTGTTGGGTGGACTTATAGTTTTGTAAGTAAACATTAAGGTTAGCTTTCCACCTAGTTTCAAGCCAAGCAAAAGCAGTCTAGAAAAAGTATCATTATGTAAGCAATAACGATGATGGAAAAAATTAAAGTTACATAAATAAGCTGGACATGTGATGCGGAGGGATGAAGAAAATGTCGTGAGGAAATTTTTGAGTATGAATGTGGCTGGGTAGAAAAGTAGAGGAGGGCCAAAGAAACGATGGACTGTGTGAAGGACGATATGGCTAAAAAGGAGGTGACTGCTGATATGACGAGTAATAGAGAAGTATGGAGGAAGAAAACAAGCTGTTCCGATCCCAAATAAACTGAGATAAGGCCAGGAGAATGATAAATCATTAATAACTGACCGACCGACAAGCTTGTGCAAAATCCTCTTGAAACATAATCAGCCGATTATGTTTACATTACTGGGACAATACCAAACCACGACGCGGGTCAGAGCCAGTGGTGTACAGATTTCGTGCTTTGTGGGTGTGTCTTTGGTCTGTAGGTATTGTACCTTAGCTTTGGTACGAAATATTTACTGCTAGCTTTACTTTCTGTAACTGCTGGAAAGTAAGGCTTATGTTTACTACCTCAGTCCTAAGTTTACCTTGTACTAAAATGTTTTCACGATTAGAAGTTTGGCTTTCTAGCAGTTGGCAGTAAAGTTACACCTACGGTTTGTAGTAGGCTTCTATATTTGTTTGTTCCTGTTAAAGTTGGTTTTGGATTTTACTTGGTAGCAATTAGGTTGTTACATTTCTTAAAATCCTGTCTTAGTAATTATTCATGAAGACAGGATTTAGTTGCGTCATTACTGTACGAGTCAGCATTTGCCTAGCTTGTAACATGGTTGCATGTTGGACTCTGCGACATGTCTAACCGTATGCAGGTAAATACCTGTTTCTTGCATACAGCGACAGCCTATCTGACAACCACAACTCAGTAACTGGGTAATACAATGCCCCTTTGTATATTGTTCACGCTGGTTGTAAGAATTCAGCAAGAGTTTAATAATTTAATTCGATAATGTATTCCTGCCAAGGAAAGCTTCATTTCCTTTTACTCTTTTTTATATTAAATAGGCTTGCGTTTGGCCACAACTTGCCTGATGTGAAGCGATGAGGCGGCCTAGAGTGGAGCTTGCCTAGAAGAAATTGATTCCCTCAAACTTTGAATAGATCCAGATTATAATGATCAGGGTGCAGAGAAGCCGGCAGTGACATTTACAGTGCGTGAACATTAAAATAATTGGAATTGTCTGTAAAGTTGTATTACGGGCGATAGTTTAACGTGACAACATCGCACAGGCCAATCCAGTGGAAGAGAGATAGATACGGCGCAAGCGTACAATGAGCGTAACGGGACAATGAGTCATCCTTTTTCGTGCATGCCGGACGTGCGGACGGCGTTCATCGATTTATTAGACGTCATAATCTATTGCACTAGTTTCTTCATTTCGATTTTCCACACTCGCAGTTTCAATTTTCATTCAGAAACTTTCAGGAACAAATCAAAGTAGTAAACTTGATCTTAGAAGTTGATAATACTGCTTCTGAATTGAGTTGGAATCTCCTTTGAACGAAAAACTTTTTTGAAAACGAGCACAGAGCATAATATCTTAGATCCTTTGGCGGTTAAAAGACATTGGCAAAGGGACGTTGTTTTACCTTTTTATGCAATTTGCAGTGTATGGTTGTATATTGATTAAAATATGATTCGCGACCGTAACAAATTACAGAGTTATGCTCATTAAAATTATCCATACAACCCCCTAAGCTCATTTTATCCCATTGAAAGACTTTTTCATGAATTAGTCAGTGAATGGGATTAAACGAATTGAGAGGCTTGTATTGATGATTTGAATGATTATAATCTCTGCATACGTGTTGCAGTCGCGAATTATATTTGTTTAACATACGGTCTGACGCTGACCTGCAAATTGAAAAAATCTAAGATAATTTGAATTTTGCGGGATACCCTGGCGGTTCCCCTTAAGTGTGCAGGTCAAGGTGACCAATTTGCATCGATATGTCAAACTTGGTACATTTATTTTAGTTCTGCGTTTTCCCGCCTGCACAGAAAAGATAGTTGTAGTGTAGATATTTGACCTCTGATTTCCATCACTGCCAAAAGAGATGGCTAAACGACTACCCCAACATGACTAGCACAAATAGGAATCTCACACTAACCAGTAATATTTAAATATTAATTCATGAATTATTTAGTGTTTAATAATTTCTTATAACTTTCGTGAACTAATAAACATAAAAAAGTTTCTTAATTGTATTTTTATGCTTTGTTCTGGTTTGACATGACAAGGTCAAGGAATACTGACAGCTAGGGAAGAGACATATTGCATTACCAAAATGTATCAAGTTTTTTTTTGCTGCAATTACCCCTATGTAGATATTTACTTCAAGTACCTTAGTGCAAAATCGCCAGTCAAAAACACAATTATCAATAAAAATCGTCGCAGACACATTAAAACGCCTAGATAAAAGTTTATAGCAATGTCATTGTTTGAAGTTTTTGTACCTTTGTCGTAGGGGTTGCGCGATTTTGTTTTTAGGATTGTGCAAATATTAAAAGTTCCTGAACCTTTTTAAATTACAAAATACTAATTTCAGCTATTTAGCATTACATATTGCTAGGTACCATGTTTATACATGCGTTTTCATTGCGGGGGCAGTCGTCCATACTTCAATTTAGCCATGTCCTTTGAGTGATCTTTATCTCCATTGGAATAAAGTTGCTAATGGGTTGGTTGCCCTGACAAATCTGTTAGCATCAAAGTGATCGTTACGTTGTAATAGGGTTAGGTACATTTGCTTTGCTGCAGTCAGAAGTAAAATTACTATGAAAAATCAAGATGGCATGATGAGATCTCATTTTGGAAACGCGCTAGAAGTAACTTGATAATCTGTAATGTCATTAAACGATAAAATACATCATAATGCACACCAAAAAAGAACCATTATGTAGGAACTGTGAAGCTACATAACATTAAAACTGATTTATCGCCTGAATTGACAAGCCAAACAATTGTAATTGCATGAACTACATTCAATACAATCACTGATTTATATGCCCTGAGCATACAAACGAAATTATGGTAATAACAGATTGTAATAAAACTGTAATAATGCAAAAAACATGGGGTTTTATGATAAATTTCAGCTGTGTTTGATGGGATTTTCCATATTCAAAACAACAGACTTATTCCAGCTTCATACTACTTCTTAGGTTCATCATCCTCTGCCTAGCCTTTTCCCAATTATGTTGGGGTCGGCTTCCAGTCTTACCGGATGCAGCTGAATACCAGTTTTTTACATGGAGCGACTACCTCTCTAACCTCCACAACCAGTTAGTACTGGGTAAAACGATGCCCCTTGGTAGGACTGGTTGTCAGACTTTCGGGTCACTGACTACTTAATGACACTACTACTGACTTTATTACCTCTCCCCTCCTTCTCCTCTCTCCTTTCTTTTTTACTACTACTTCTTAGGTTATCAGAGAAAATATCATAAGAAAAATGTGATCTCAAATCTTAGCGACTCAGAAGAATGTCATCACTGCCAAGTTTGACTTATTACACTTGCACCAAGACACTATTGCTAGTAGATTATTGTTTGTTCCCGTTGTCCCTTATATCGTAAGTATATTTAATGAATTTGAATACACTGCAAATTTCCGCAACTGAATCCAAAGTTTCCGGTTGAAGAACACGGAAATAGACAACGGAACTCTGGAATGGAAATGTATGACAACAAATCAATTGCACAAGTTGTCGTTGTATATTGGTTACGTCACACAAACTAGAAAAGTAAACAAACATTCGTAGCCTGTACCGTGGAGACGACAGCTGTACTATTCTCAAGCCACCCAGTGTAATAATACCGAAATATCAAATCTATATTACGATCACGCTAAACTGCATTTTGTTGGGGGTATGAAATGCACTGCAGTGTAACATCGGTGGGGTGCTTTTGTCGAAAATGTTAGGAGGGGCATTTCAATAGACAAATTCTTGGGTCGGACTTTTAGACGTGGCTGCTTTTACACCGTTGTGTTTTTATTGGCAAACGATTCCACGAACATTTTTTAAAGCTTTTATTTAACTTGCAATGTTTGTATGTTTGTTTAGGTCAGATCTTGGAACTGAATATTAAAACAGTTATCCCCAACAGATTTAGCTGAAATTTTGCATACACGTTTAGTTTGGATAACAACGCATGGTCAGCTTAGTGACGTCACTCTAAATCCAATATGGCGGACGCCCAGAGATGGCTGACTAGTCATTTTTCATGCACTCCCGTATTAAGGGTATCAACTATCAATTAAAAGGGTTTGGATTGTGTTTTTTTTTGTTGAAGAATACGAAAAAGAATTGCCTTCGCACCTATATACCTAGAAGCTTGTTTTCAAAAATGATTTTTTACTATTTAAGCTTGTTTATTGCTCGTTTGTATTAACATAAAATTTTATCTTACGTCCACAATAAGAAATCACCCAGTATTACTGTTTTTAAGAGGTCAGATAAGCCACATTAGATAGGTCAGTAATCGCTACATGTATAATAATGATATTAAGCTGCATTCAACCGACACCGGCATACTTGGGAAAAGGCTAAGGCTAAGGCTAAAACTATAAATTGTCAAAAACAGTTTAAATGCAAACCAAAACAAATACAGAAAAGACTCATTGCATTTCCATTTTTGTTTAACTCGCTCGTAATTTACTACATTGTGCTTGGCAAATTAACGATTATATTATTCCGCATTTATTTGCTTTTTTTAACAAAACTGTGGCAGTATGTGAAAACTGGCATGTTTTACAAATACACCAGAAATATAAGACTGTGACATAATCTCTATGAAATGATCAGTCAGATAGTTTAACTGGGATATCAGTTGGCATTCTAAGAAAATATTAAAAATATTTCTTACCGATTCTCCTCCATAGGAAAAGCCATTCAAGCTTTGTAGAATCTGTAAACAAAAAAACTATGGTTAGTATAGAGCTCATAAAATCTTGAACTAAAAAAAGTAAAATGGCTGTCAAAGGTTATCATTCTTCTAATAAAACGTGGTAATTCATTTTTACATCCCATAACAGTTATATTGTTTGGTAATTAATTGACAAATATCATTATCTTGTGTCATTATGACACTTTTAATGGTTACTTATCGATGCACTGCGTGTTAAATGTGTCAAACTAATATTTATTTAACAAATATATTTGTACTTAAATAACTGAAGGTAATTGCTTCCGTGTTAGTGCCCTTTAAGTGCTTAACATATTTTTGTTTGTATGTGTAATTGATTGTGCAAGTTACTGCGGACTTAGATTTTATTTACAAAGTTCTGCATCGATTACCAAGCAAAAAGGAACCATTTTTTGTTTATAAGAACAAAAATACACAAAAATAGAGTCACAGTCATAGACTTTGCTCATAGTTTTTACAAACTGTTTAAATTTTGGATGTTTGTTGCCAACGGACTATAAGAGCTTGCATGGCATGAACTGTTGTGATTAAGCTTCTGTAATGCTATCTGCTGTTTATGTAGCTAAATGTTGACAGGGTACGTCAGTAAGTACCTAACCAAAGCAATCCTATGCAATTGCGAGCATTAAAGGACACCCTTTAAATCCCTTAACAATTTAAAAACTCCCTGCTCACCAATTTTGCAATAATAAAATTTTCTGCTCGATTTCTTGCTACGGTGTGACAGGCACCCCTTGACAAGGGCTGACGGATAATATACGTGGGGGTATAGAAGGTAAGGCGAGGGGATGAAAGCTAAAATAAAGGGGATTATACGGGAATTACGTTGCCATGGCAACCGCGTTCCCTCGAAAAGTAACGGCACTGTTCTTGCATATAAAAATAATACTTAAGACTTCATTTTGAAAGAAACTGGGTAGATTATCTGATTCCGATGTGTTGGATGGGATTATGGTGTGATTCGGAGAATGGCTTTTTTTTGGGAAGGTAATATTCTTATCACAATATGTATGTATATATGGTGGTACGAAGGTGAATGTTCTTAATTTGACTTTTTTATGACAACTGAGACGTCCATGGTCGTTTTATCTTCATAACCTAATGGTTGGATGGTCAGATAGGCAGTCGCTCCATGTAAAATACTGGTATTCAGTTGCATCCGGTAAGACTGGAAGCCTACCGCAAGATAGTTGGAAAAAGGCTAGGCAGATGGTGATGGTACAAAATATCCTGTTGCATTTCGTTCCTCTATTGTAAGTACATCCAGTTTAAATAATGATATTGTGTAATCTATTTAACCATGTTTGAAATTAAAACTCACCGATAAAAAGACGTATAGCTTCACTTTTAAGTGATATCTAGACGAATTTAAAAACGTATTCAAGAAATAACAATCAAAGCAATCGTAATACTAACCATTTTTATCGCGCTATTTTTAGCGCGCACCGCTGACTCGTGCGTTGCGCACTCTCAACACGGTAGCGGATAGCATAGATATATAATAATAATAATAATAATAAACATTTATTTCAGAATCAAGTTCCATAATTTGTTAGTACCAGAATAAAATGCCTTATATCTAGTGTTAGTAAATAAACTAAACTAACGGGTAATTATAAAAGTTTTGACCTACCTAAATACACCCGCAAGAGACTCTCCCATCCCAATCTACTTCACCGCATGGAGTCGTATCCAGCGTCCTAGAATCGGAGAGTCCCAGCGGTCTGCTAACGTCCTCAGGATAGTGTTGGGGCTGGCGCGAAACCGATATAATAGTGATGCGCATCTCTTGCGCATGACGGTTGAAAAGCTGTCAACATTTGCGTCGGCAAACATACCGGACGCGCTGCATATTCACCTGTACACTGGGTGAGTTCACAAGGGCCACATATTGTGTAGCATGTAAGGTATAGTTAAGTTTATGTTAAGTTACTTTGTCGCATTAGATTTATTATCTGTAATGACAAAGGAAACATGTTATGAATAAATAAATAAATAAATAAAATTTTAGTTGCCATTTTCCTTTGCTACTTCTTATTTTTCGTCATGAAATTCTGCAGACGTAAAATGAAACAATATTTTTCAAGGTTTGTAATATAAAAGCTTCCTGATTAATATCCAGAAACGATGTCTATTAATTTAAACGCAAACGAGAAGGGAATGTAATAATTACTCGACTACCCTCAAATAAAATTAATTTGCAAAAATAATAGGGAGTGGCAACGAGGATAAATGGTTGGAAATGCAAGTAGATGGGAGTCGTTTTGCATAAAAGGTATGAATGTATTTAAATATCCAGCTGAATTGGGGAGACACAGCATAGCCATAATTTGGTAGTCATTATGCGGGGTGAGGATAAATTTACAAGCGAAAAGAGATTTTTGTAACTCGTACTTTCAAGTATACAGATGATTGACAAAAGCAACGGCCGCAAGCAGAGTAATTCCTTGAAATCAAAAGTTTTTTATTTCCTTTTGCCATTCTGGCAACTATGGCATATTTTATGTACCTATATATACAATATATATGTGGCAACTGATAGATTTGACTACACACCGCGTAAATAACATAGATATGCCGCCGATTGGATGACACGTAGTAAAATCTAACATTCAGAAATTTGGCTGCGGTCCGCGCGTGATCGCTTGATCGATTTTGATGTTAGAAATTGCTCTGTAGTTGCTATTTCGTGCGCAGTAAATGTCGCAAATGTCAATAAAATAATATTGTAATGGTCACAGAAATTTGAAATTTTTGAATGGACATTTTTGCTTGGAAATGTTCAAGTCACGAGGATCTTGAAGCCCATTCAAATGCTCTAAGAAAAATAAACTTCTTTACACTCTCGCAAGTCAACATTCTCTTGCCCTTCTATGTTGTCCTATGTAAGGGTATTGGTTTCCGCACTTAGTCCTTAAAGTGGACCATTGTGCGTGAGCCATGGTGGCCGTTACTCCAACCAGCCCACCTCCTTCCAGAAGCAGATCAAACTTCCCGGTCTTCTTAGAACATCCGCAAGAGATATTGGTGTTCCAAGAGTCTCCTCGCGGATCTGGATGACGCCAGTGCACTCGAGGAGTACGTGCGCTACCGTTTCCTCCGCCTCCATGCACGCCCTGCACAGGGGACTGTCAGTGTTCTCTGGCCCTTATCCCAATTCATTTTTGTGGTCGCAAGTAGGTACTACTGCTAAACATGAGGTCCTAGGCCCGTTTCCCAGGTCGGGCAGTGTTATTTCTATCGGGAATTTCTCGGAGCCCGGAGTTTAAATCTGTTCCTGGTTGATGACAACAGGCTCGCCCCCATTTAGAAAAAGCTGCTCCATTATTTATTGCGTAACTCGAAAAACTGTCGGCAGCAGCTGATATTTTTTTCACGATTTCATGATCGTTAAAAAAGAAAAAGATACTCATTTTCATGAGTACTACAAGCCCTTAAAGTATTGAAAACATTTCAAAAATCATCATCTAGAAGAATAGAGTCAAGAATGTTCCACTCAAGAACTGTCTAGAAGACAATGTTCTACTATGGAGCTGTCTCGAAGATTCGAGAAAGTTGTGGAACTTTCTCATAGGATGATGTTCCACTATGAACTGTGAAGAAGGTTCCTGAAAGTTATACTTAATACTTAATATCTAGCAAAGTTCACAATAGTTAAGGCGTACAAAAGCTGAAACCCTGACTCCTAAACTAGGGAAACCTGTGACTTAGGAGTCAGTGTTCTACTGCCACTTGGACACTATATACCTTATGGAAATTGAGAGCTGGTAAGCTGATATTATTCGTAAGAGTATATTTATATAGTGTTATAAAAGAAAAGAAAAATAATAATATGTTTGTAAAACAGAATAAGAGTTGAAAATTGAATTTAAAAAAACTTAAATTTAAAGTGTTACAATAAGACGTTAATTTTATATATTATTATATATATTATGGAACCTTCTCGAAGAATCGGTCGGCATATAAATAGCCGTCGTGTTTGCGGGAGCAGTCAGTCTGATTTAGGCGATACAACGAAGCGAATCGAGGTGAACTAGAATTGCGATAGCTAAGTGAATATTTATGATTAAGTTTTAAGTGTTTTGTAATTCATAAAGTTATTTCATGTTTAATCGGTAGTATTTAATTTAATCCCAAACCCAGCTCAGCTCGTAACATTATGTTATTTTCCGTCTCCTACAACACTCTTCAAGAATTTATTTCATCCTCTTCTTATTTCGCCAGAACCTAATAACGGCTAACCCGTTTTTTACGAGTCCTCGTAAAGCCAAACATAATTAAGTTTCCCAATTTCGGGCGTCAATCAGAAAGCCCTATTGTCCAGCAGGAGAGCTATGAATATTTAATATTGTGTGGAGATTAACATAGGATCCGTCGTGTAATTGTGGTAGCTACTGCCGAAATGAGGTGCTAACAGGTGGCTCCAGGATTTAGCAGAAGATAATGTTGTTACAGTAACAAAGCAGTATGAATAGAGTGATACAAAGCAATTAAAATGGTGTTTGTGTCAGTATCTTACCGATAACAAAGGTTGCTCGTTATTTCTCGTTAGATAGGAATGAATTTCATTTTTATGGCCAATAATGTACATACATATTATTGAATAAGTTTAACCACTCGTATGCCGAGTGTATAGACACAATTAAAAAGTGATTGTGTCTCGTGTAGATATACGAAAGGTTAATTAAATTGTAACGTCTTGTATGTTTGTGTTGTTATTGAAATTTTGTGCCAAATAATGAGTTATGTTACTTGATCAAGAATAAATAATAATAATAATTACGAACATCAAACTGTGATATTTTCTGACGCTTAGAGAAATCTGCAAGCGGCAGAAAATATCACAGTTTTCTCCTATCTTTTAGCAACCAAATGCAATAGCCAATATATTGTGTAAGCCTGGAATACACATGTTTTAAGTAGCAGCACAAAATCATGCTAGTTTTGACCAGATGCTACATATTAGCATATAACTAGCTCGAGAAAAAGAAAAGATCATGAACATTCTATCCCCAAAGAAAGCATGTTATAAAAAAGACTATATTTACTAGTAAAAAAGCATGTTTTTTTACCAGCGTGTGAATTTCAACCTCAGTAGTTTCTAGTATTTATGGAAATATCGATTTTGAACAACATAACAAAAAGCATATCACACATAAAGGCATAAATTCATGAAAGATAAAACCCCAACCAAATCCTCGATGGAAGATACCAATTCTCTGTCGTCGAACCAGAACACAGCTTTTAACGAATTAATCGGTCAATCAAAGAGGCTTATGCGTGACCGAACACCACAAGTTACCAGCTTTTACCAAGCGGGCAGTTACAAGTCACCGACCATGCACAATTGCACATGCCAGATCCGCCACGAGCAGAACCATAGCAGAAGACACTTGTTCTACCGCCAGCGATAAGCGGGAAGCGAGTAGAACATAACATTACGCCTGAAATCCCCAACAGGTTAAGCATAGGTGTACACTTCACCCATATTTCGCTAGTTATGTGTAAGTCCCATGTATTAGGGGTTGAGCCTATTGAACCGGGCATATATTCAGACAGATGGCTGCTACTGTGAAATTCCAGATTGCCTGACCTGGGAATCGAACCCAGGATTTCACGCTCAACAGTAGCACTTACGACTACTAGAACAAAGAGGAGTAGACTAAAATCGAGGTGTTTGTTTGGCTGACTTCTTGCCAGCGTGCAGCCTGGCGGTGTGAACCAGTGTGAACGTCAGTTATGAACTATTAAACTGTTATGTATCTCTCTTACTCTCAAGGGACCCACAATCTTTTGTTCCATTCTTGAGCTAGAAAATAGTCGATACAGTCGGACAGGAGCCTAAGCTAGTTCAAGATGCTGTTAATCGGATTAGCCCCTTTGTCTGTGTATCAGTGCAATAGATATTTGGTAGGAATCTGTCAATAGCTTCTGTGTGAGGTGCAGATGTTGCTGGAATGAGCTCTTTAGTATTGCTGAAGAATTTTACTGGCTGCAAGCTGGAAGTATTTCTAGAAGTCCGTAGTCCGTGCCCAAAAGACTAAAACGGACTTATAATTATGATCTATTTGCTGACAGTCTTTTTCAGCGTCTTCGTCTAGTTAATCACAAGCTGTGTTCATTTGACTAAATATTTGCGAAACTAGACGCAGTCGGTATTACGACTACATTTTTGCCTTTGAGAGTAGAACATAGATGAAACTGGCGCAGGTTCAAGGGAGAATGTAGATTGGTACAGAAAGAGAGCAATGAGTAAAGATGCAATTTTGGTGTGGACTTATTATGACCCATTTTAAATAGAGTTAAATCTCAACATGAATGATGTAACCAAGATTTTGTAACAATATATTGATTTAAAAGAGTGTCCATGGAGTTTCTTGCCCATTCTTCTCCATAGAAATCTACGCTTTGGAATGTGCAACTGCAGTACTTTCTCAATTTATTATGCCTTATGACTGGGACTGTAGCTTGACTTCTTTTTGTTTTTTTTTTTTGACATTCAAAAATGCCGTAATGGTCTAATTGAAATGAATGCTTTGAGTTTGAAATAATTTTCCCCCGCAATAACAATAAAAACCGTAATGAGCGCAAAAGCATGTCATCTCACAAATGGCGTAGGTTACTCGTTAAACATGAGTGACGTTACAAACCCGTCGCTTTCAGTACAAACGTCGACGTCGACGTCACGGTTGACGTAAAGGAAGCAAACGTTACCTTTGTTATTGTGGTTGTTATAGTGATATTTCTGTAATGTTTTAAGAAATGGAATTCTAGAAATTATACGAGCATGAGATGTTAACGTCATGCCTGGTTTATGTTCCCCGAAAGGTAGAATCGTAAAAGTATAATATCACACCCACATTACGCCGGTAACCTTAACCGGTAACCTATGTTAAAAGTATGGAACAGCTGATTATTTTTTGAGCGTTTAAGATATTGGTTTCATATAGAAAATTAATTGCTCTCAGAAAAATGCTCAGTTTGCTGATGGTCGCTGCCATATCTGGAAATATGACCGCACTGTTCAGATATACGCTGTATTTGTATAATGAAAAGAAACAAACAAAGAAAACATTCACTGTTTTAAGATTTCACGGTTTAAAACTAAACTTATACTGAAAAATCTACTGAAATATCGGGAGCTCAAAATCATGAACAATCACGGAAGATATCCCGTAAGTGACAGTAAAAGTTTAAAGAAAACATTGTACTTAGATTTTTATTACAAGGTACCTGATTAGTGATTACTGCTAAACCTAATTGTCATAAAATTCAATGCGAGAAAATAAACAAACAAGCTCTCCAATAATGCTAGACATACTAACATAAGTAACAATGTTGTGTTGAATAAAAAATATATCCAAATTAGACGCTTTGTCTAGCAAAAAAAGAGTACCCCTTTTAAGACTTAAATCCAGCCGGAGGCACTCAGTAATATAATGATATGGAGATGAAATTTTCATGTCTTTGCAACGTTTAGACAAAACATTGTTCTCCTCTTTGTCAAATTAGAACCATTTCGTTCTTTTACGCACTAAGTAGTAAATCTGCTGCTATCTTCGTTATGTCGTTCATTTAAAAAGTTTATGCACGATTTGTTTTTATCATTCTAGTAAGTAACTATTGCGCTGTTTTACTTGCATCCTAAGCAACACGCTTCTTTAATTCGGGAGAAATATCAGTACCGAATACATTGTTTAAATGCGTGCAAAAAAAATTGAAATAGTTCAGCTGTTCATGCGTTATTGTGTAACAATAAACATTCATAGATATAATTAAAGTAAAAAACTATGGGATATAAGTTGTTGCCATTCGCCAACGTGGAGGTCGGAAATTATCCTAAAAGTTTCTTGCCTTCTTTCTTGCCTAAAAGCCTAGTGGCAAATTTCATCGAAACCAATGCAGCCGTTTAGGCGTGAAAAGGAACAACAGACCGACAGACAGAGCTACTTTCGCATCTATAAGTATCGACTTCTTGTGTATAATCCTCTTTCATACAAAGACTATCATAATATTAGTATATGTAAATATTTAGTAAGTTTGAAATACTCTTGGGAGTAATCGCAGCAGTAAATCCGCCTAGTGCGGGCTGCTTAAGAGATTTAAAGGACAATGAACTTTACAATGGATTTAAGTTATGTCCAAACCAGATGCACCCTAATTTCAAACGCTGGAATTTCATTATAACTTCATGACGCTAGATCTCTTTAAAGGTAAGTAGAGATCTAGGTTTATAATGGAAGCTTGAATTATTTGCTTTTAAATGTTTATGACATTTTTGGGTTAAGAACTGGAGGTTTATTATGTTAGTAAACTAGTACCTGAAATTAGTTTAAGGTTGAGGTGTATATACAAGGCATTTATTTGTCCATGGATTTTTTTTGGAGGATCTGTACTGCGACTTTGAAAGGAAAGAAACCCTTGACGTGTGATGATGGCATTCATGATGAAATATAATACATTATGATGAATTCTATATGTATTCAATATGAAGAAGTCTATAATATAATAATAACAGTTAAACAGATAAAATGATTTTGTTATAGCAGCCAAAGATTTGAATAAGTAGTTAGAATCGCGCCCTATTACTTCCAAAAATGGCCACGTTTCTGCTTTGTTGACAATTACATCTTTTATTTTATAGAAAGATGAAAGAAAAAATATTTATTCGTCGTAGGGACATGACGTACTTACATACAACATTAAATAAACTTACAACGCATAAAAAACATTTAGAATACTACAAGACGGAACAAAAAAAAAATAGTTGACAACTTGCACGTCGTGACTGCGACAAACAGGTTACCACTCAGCATGATGCTGTGTTATGGGGAGCCCACAGCACAGCACTGGTTTTCAGTGGTCACCCGTGAAAAAACGTACATGAATGTTACTAAAAATGTAAATGACTGTTACTTGTCTGGTGTACAAAATAAAGAAATATTCTATTCTGTTCTATTCTAAATTTTTGCACTGTATTTAGCATTTACTCATTGTTCATATTGAAATCCTCTATTTCGCTTCAAGCGCGATGTGAGAGTTCACTCACGTCAATGCAAATAACTTGTTGTCATTAAAAACTTCATCTTATTAACAGGTATTTTAAAAGAAAACCGGACAAATGCGAGTTCGACTCGCGTGGAGAAGGTTCCGTGCGTTAATTTTATCTAAATTCTGTAAGTTGTTTTAAATCTGACCTAAATTGGTTACCATAGATTTCTTATAGGTTTTCCGGCAATCTACAGGCAAAGAACTAATTTTTGTAATATTTTTTTTCAAAATTTTTGGCCCTGTAGTTTCGGAGTTAAGGCGATTGGTCAATTTTCGCCTATTTTCTTAAATAATTTCAAAACTATTTATCTTAAAATTATAAAAAAATGAGATTCTCACAATGAGCCCTTTCATTTGATAAGTAACACGATATAGTTCGCAAAATTATTTTCTAATTTACCCCTCAAAAGTGGCCCGCATGTTTAAAATTCAGTAATTTACGTTACAGTACGTCCGTCTTTGGGTCACCGACTTACATATGTGTACCAAAATTCAACTCAATCGGTCCAGTAGTTTCGAAGTAAATTAGCTGTGACAAACGGACAGACGGTTCCGTTTTTCCTTTTGAAGTACGGACCCCTAAAAAGCGGTGGACTTGCTAATCTCCTTACAACACATAAATTCATCTGAACTTAATCAAGCCAGTGAATCACGATGCCTCTACGGAGGAATAGCCAACCTCCTGGAGCCTCCAATAAAACTAGCACTTTACTCCAAGATATATGCGACTTACTCACATGAACTTCCCCCAATTACCTTCATTGGAAACTTCAGCCGTTACCCTCATTTTTGGGGTGCATCCTTAACCACCCCAATTTACCCCATTATAGACCTTATGCTGAACACGTAGAGATTAATTTGGTGGAGCAACGTTAGTGAGAACCATCTGCCACCTTATTAGATTCTCAGGGAAGTTAATTTCTTACATACTAAATAGATCTTGGAGTTCTAGTGGTCTTAAAAGTACGGTCTGAAGTAGGGAAGGTAGTAATTAAAAGAAATGAGATAGAAATAATTACGTCAGTACTGGAGGAGCCGTGCCAGAACGCGATATTTACGAAATTTTGTGTATTTCCAAACATGTAAACAAATATACGGTCTTACCTACGCACAGTTAACTTTGCGCTACATATTTGTTACGAGGCCAACCTGCAAGCTCAGCACATCGTACCGCCAAAGTGACCGTTCGTATTACGACACGGCGGTTCAGTTGTCAGCGACTATTGTCATCGTCTTTTCTTTACCTAACTTCGGTGGGAACGGACACTGATACGTTAAACCTAATTCATAAGAAACCAATTTTATACTTTTTTTCTGTAATTTGTGAACCTTCAAAATATATTTCGTAACCTAAAAAGGACTTATTCGTTAGAGAGTTTCCCGACACACGCCCCCTCACATATCTTATTCAAAAACAATAATTTTTAATTTAATATTGTTAGTTATGTACACCATACAAATAATATATATATCTATTCATTTTATATGAGTTTTTCAATGAACACATGTGACTAAAAGAGTGATGAATATAAATGTTGATGGATAGAGAGGGATAGTTAGACCAAAGAAAAGATGGATGGATGGATAGATTGACAGGGGAGAATGGAAGAAAAAACGTGTTGAGCCGACCCCAAATAACATTAAAAAACGACGGGAAGATAATATGAGTTTTTCAATAGTATTTAATAACATCAATTCGAAAATTTAACATAATATACAAATACCTAACTTATTCTTGTAGGACAAACATCATTTCTGAGTCTTCAAGCCAACTTTAAAGAATTTCTGACATAAATAAAGATGGCGCCTTGATTATCCTTTAGTAGCACAGTAAATTACATTTGAATGTAAGAAGGATGGCCGTTGAGACACTTTTGACTTGCCGTGCAATGAACACGAAGCTGCTTTCATTAGGAAGACGAGGACTAGATATTGTATGAATTAAGAATGCTTAAGGCAGAGAAGAATCTTACTTGGGAAGCTCTTGAGTTATAAATATGTGTAGTTTATTCACTTTGCAAGATAGTATTAACTAAGGTCGAAAGATCGACAAATGTCCAGCCTACGTCAGTGCCAGTCGCAGGCCCATCCGGAGTTTCTCCAGCATTAGTGGCGCCAGACTTGTCTGCTTTAATGGAGCTGCTGCAGGAAGCCCGTCGTCAAGAGGAGTAGGCTCGCCGTCAAGAGAAGCAGGCTCGCCGTCAAGAGGAGCAGGCTCGCCGGTTTGAAGAGCAGATGCAAGATAAAGAGGAGCAGGTCGCCAAGAAGAATAGATGCTCCTCATAAAGAGTCTTCACGCCTCTTTTGGTTAAGATCTCAAGGTGAAGAAGGAGCAGGTAAAGCATGTATACTTTAGTTAAACGTTATTCTTGTCGCTTTCTCACAACTTTAAACTACAAGTGGAAGATAGTCTCAAAAACATGTCTGAGTAACAGCACAAGTCAATAGATCTAGGCCTCAGAGCTCCGTTAAAGTTAGATACTATTCAGGAAAACCTGAAATAAATGCATCTATACACAAAAATCAAATTGAAGTGTCTCTTTGTTATTCCAAAATAACAGCTTTTTACTAAATGCATAATGAAAGTACTGTACTAATAACAACAAAAAACAATTTTTAAAATTAGTGTCTGTCTGTTTGTTCCAGCTTATCTCCGAAGCGACGCGGCCGATTTTGACGGGACTTTTACTAGTAGATAAATGTTATAAGGAGTAACTTAGGCTACTTTTATTTTAGAAACAGAATTAAGTTTCCGTGCAAAAAAATTGAAATTGTTAACAAAATCCGATTCAAATAGGGATGTAATATTTTTATAATAATAACAATAATTTCGATACGGCCCGCATTATGAGGAACCCTGCTCCCGACACCGGCGGACCACTATTTTTTTATATTTTTACATGTTTTTTTTTGAGAAATATTTAAAAATGTGTAAAATATGTAGTTAAATAAATAAAGAATAATAATTTTGTGCGGACGAAGGTGGGCACCAGCTAGCACGTAATAAAAAAAACATGGTCTAATCTCACTGAAGCTGAAAAAATGTAGGTTTAGTCGAGATTTCGTTTTCAAAAAACGAAATAACATCGAAAAATATTTTCATATATCAATATTTTTGTACAAAACTTTGGGAAACCTAATCTAAAAAGTTTTCATAATAAAAACAGAAATGAAAAAGCTGGTTAAATGGAAATTGCAGTATGACTACAATTTTTACTGATGATTAAATACGAAAACAACAATTTATTTTACCATTATGTGTCAAATGTTATTGTTTGTTCTTGATGCTGAATGGATTTCGATAAAATTGCCAGGACTGCCTTGTTGGTCTAGTGGTCGCAAGCGCGACTACTAATACTAAGTATGAGGTCCTGGGTTCGGGCAAAATGATATTGGGGTTTTCCATCAGGAATTTCTCAGTAGCAGCCTGGCTTTGTGCCTGGTTGGTGGCAAATGACTCGCCCCCTATTCATCATCATCATCATCATCCACAGCCCGACTTCACCCACTGCTGGGTATAGGCCTCTCTTTGCTTGTGCCAAGCTCCACGCTCCTATTACATGGGACTTAAACATAACTAGCGAAATGTGGGTGTTCTATTAGGTACACCTCTGCCTAACCCTGCGGGGATTACAGGCGTGATGTTATATTACGTGAATTCCCATGGAATAATTTCCGCAGTACACGCGGGTGAATAGCTAGCGCTAAATATTTTAAGAAGCTTTAGTAGTGCCTCGGCAGGACCTACACTCCAGTAGTATAGACAAATTCCTTTGACATGAAAATAAACTAGTGATAACTTTGTACTAAGTTCAAAGTGCCTCGGGCGTGTGATTATGGCGTCTGAATCCTGGCTGCGAAGGATTCTTTGTTCTACCGAGTCTTTTATAACAATACATCCTTTATGCTTCACAATTGTCTGTGACAATAGTTTCTTTGTGAGAGCCGACGTGACAGTTTTGTTTTTATTTTTCTTTAATTATAATTTTAATATATAATTTTTTTTTTCTTATGAACAGAACAAATAACATTTAAAAATCTATACTAATACATATATCACTACATATTATAAAACAAAGTCGCTTTTCTGTCCCTATTTCCCTTTGACCGCTTAAATCTTTAAAACTACGCAACGGATTTTGATGCGGTTTTTTTTAATAGATAGAGTGATTCAAGAGGAAGGTTTTTATGTATAACACATGCACCCGTGCGAAGCCGGGGCGGGTCGCTAGTTATATATAATATTATAAAGCTGAAGAGTTTGTTTGTTTGTTTGAACGCGCTAATCTCAGGAACTGCTGTCCCGATTTGAACATTTCTTTCATTGTTAGATAGCCCATTTATCGAGGAAGGCTATAGGCTATATATCATCACGCTACGACCAATAGGAGCGGAGCACTAATGAAGAATGTTTCAAAATCGGGAAATATTTTTTCCTATTGAGAGCTTCCGCTGCGTGCGCTGCGTAAACGGTTAAAGTTTCGCAAAAATCATGTATTACAGAATTATTCCTCTTTAAAAGTTCTAAAAAATAGTCCGCGATAGCATATGTCTATCTTTGAAGGTTACCTCACTATAACCTTTTTTATGCTAACCAAATTTGTTCTAAAATAATGCATTATTTACGGAGGTGTTTTTATAAACATGACATTAATCCTTATCCAAATAAATACGTTACTCATCACAAGTATTTCATTTAAAACAAAATTGCCCTTTACATCTTTCGATTTAAGTGAATATCTTAGGAGCTGTCGCAGTTTTAAAATAAAATCACAGCAAAATAATGATCGGGTACTGCGCGCACAATGTGCAAAGCCGGGCAGTCATGTTAGCCCAAAGTAACTATTCCACGCGGACGAAGTCGCGGGCGGAAGCTAGTATATAAATAGTAGCCCACCAGTATCGGGAATAGGCTCCAAGCTACCGGCGGTCAGGGCTCCGAGAAAGGAACCTCCTAACAATGCGAGCCGTGTTCAGGAGTCCTGGTTTCTGAATCAAGCCCTTGATCCAGCTGCCTGACGAGAACCTCTAGGTATTGGTTGAAGCTCTTAGCAATTAAGTCATTGGCTGAAACGACTTTAGGCACAATGATCCCAGCTTTATTATTAAGATTTTCCTTTTTTTCACTTTTGACCTTCATGTTACCTAATTGTAAGCGATGATGTGGTTGAGTATGATGCACGCTTACCTAGGTTTGATGATAACCTACTTCTGGTCAATGGAGTGTCTAAAGTCTGCTGGCCGTATCTGGCGGTAAGGTTCGTACCTTACCGCCAGATAGGACCAGCAGACTGTTCAAACACCTATCAACGATGAAGAACGGTGATATTGGTAAATCTAGTCTTTGAGGCTTGTAAGAAGGTACCTCCACCGCTTCTAGTTAAGGTATGTAATACATTTTTAAGCCCCAAAAACCAGTAGTTTCTAGAACTGATGAAGAAATAAACATATCTTTCATACATCAATATTTCAAGCATCAGAAAATGAAGAAACTAAAGTTATCATTAGATTTCGACCCTACAAGGTGTAAACGGACCGTTCATGAAGCCGTCAACCAAGCATTATGTACATTAAACTAAGCAATTATAAACAAAAATGATTGCTGATGAGGGTTTCTTTACACCCAATAGAACAACTTACCAACATTGCTGACCATCAAGTTTGCTACTAACTCCTAACTCCACAATCGACCGCACATGTTTTTCTAATAAATCGTTTAACTTTAAAGGCTCGAAAACATTATACGCTTTAAATAACTTATAAACTTTTCTACTTTGAAACTTGGCCAGATCGGCCCTATGACCTCTAGGGTCGTCCTTGTCACCTCAACAAAGTTTAAACGAAGGCCCTGGAAGGTTTTCGAAACAATTTGTTCATTTATAAGCTCTTCGTCAAGAATCTTTACGGACTATTGCTTTCGTTTGATTCGAATACTTGTTCTAAAGTATCTGTGTCCCTGATTGGGTAGCCGAACAGTTATATGCGAAACTTTCCTTACATGGAAAAGACTTGCAGCCGTTTCGCCGGAGAGCATGACCTTGAGCGTCTCTAAGAGCACCTATGTCTAGCTATAAGATCATGATATGATTGTTCTATCACCTTGTCAATCATTTCTCATCTATATTGTCTAACTCATTAGCATTTTAAGCTCACACTCACGTAGCTCTTTATTTTTGTATAAGCTTATCTCATCTCCCCCCCTTCGGGAGCATGTTCGATGCAATAATTGCAATCGACCACGTTTTGCTGACCTAGCGATACGATACGGCCGCACTAAGCTCGCCGCGAGCTCAGTGCATAACGGACAGCAACCGGGTGCATTCATTTCCATCATTTTAGCGATAGCTTAGCCTAAACGTCACCTTAATAAACCCTTTAAAGTGTTTGAGTGTTTAACTTAGTAGCGTAGCGAATCCCACCAGGTACCACTTAGTCGCGTTCCCTACATGCATATTTTGCGAAACAATTCGTTTATGGAGTCACTTTACCTCATTCTTCTTTTTTCTGGCTATTATCCCAATTTATTTAGGGTCAGCGCTCCTAGAACTTCTGAGCTACAACTGCGGTTGTGTGTCACTTGCTAACATACATGTATGTGTGAGAGTCTTGTGGCCCTTATATTCACACGGTAAGGATTTGTGATGAAGCAAATTTAAATGTAGAACTATGCCATATGTGGTAGCAAATACCTTGATTTAATTACCCAGTCCATGTAATGTCACGGCAGTTGCTCCATGTACTAGAATTCAGCTGCATCCGGTTATACTAGAAGCTGACACCAACTTATGTAAAGGCTAACTCAATGATGATAGACCTGTCCCAGTTTTAGTTAATCTCTGATGCTATCGGAAAGTTTTAACAACCTACTTTCAAACCAGGATAACTCCATCCAAACCTGATAAAAAAAAGAACGTAAAACGGATAAAAATATCACTTACTATTCACACCAAGTCCCAAGAGTTAACTGCTGGAAAACGGGTTACTATAGTAAACTAAGTAAACACAGCTGATCCGAACACAAACTAGTATATTATTGCGATTCTTAAAACTTGCACGTCTTGCTTGCATTGCTCAGCTGTATAATGTATTGCAAGTGTTTCGTGCAATAGTTTAAACATGATATGGCTGCGAAGCTTGGTGGAATGTTCATTGATAATTTTGTTTCTATGGATGCCTTTAAATTTTGTGATTCACGGTCATTGTGAACTTCTCTAACCCTTTGAAATTGGGACATATGACACGCATTTGACAAGACCGCAAAACTCATGTTTAAATGAAAATCTAGATAGTTAGTTAGGTTAATTCGAGAGATGACTACAAAGGACTTAATGCACATATTAATATTATAGGTACTCTTCAGCCATGAGTTCTTCACTAAATAACACGTGTGGTTATTGTTTAATACCATCAAATGTGCCGAGAGTGTCAAAGGGCAGCTGGTATGCTAACCCCTTAGGTATTTACGCCTGTGAGGCCTAGACAAAAGCAAAATTTCAACAGGATAAGTACTTTTCGGCAGATTATGTCATATCTTAGACCCTTCAACAACATCTAGCCTCACCCCAGACTTACTTATTCTCATTAATTTTGTCAATGCATACTGCATTAGCATATTGTACACAGGTCGGCTACAAGTCTGCAAGTATCCTCTCCCAGTCAACACGAACGTCTGACAAAATTACAATTCCCATACATAATTAGAGATGGCGACAAGATTGCCGCGATTATAGCCCACTGCTATCGACTCTACGAATTTTGTATAGAAATTGGTTACAGTTTGATTATAGTGTAATTTGGAACTTGGAAAATATCAACCAGTATTGTTTACCTTTGCCCTGTTGCGTCCCCCATTAATCAATGTGATTGTTACTTGATTTATGGGGTTGCTTAACTATTGTGTCTGCTTTGGAAACAAGAGTGATTGTTATTTTGACAAATCTATCATCAGTCTACTACCCTTATGCCTATTTATGTCGGGTCGGTGCAGCATGTCATCTTCTTCCATACTTCTCTATTATCTCAGCAGTTACCTCTTTTCTAATTATCAACTTTCACAAAGTTCATCCATTGGGCATCGGACGAGCGTCATGAAAATAAGAGCCAGATGACCTAGGCAAGTAGGCAGTGACATTCTATCAGCAATGAGTGGTAAAAAGTCTAAAATCTAGTATATTTTATTGAAAAACCTACCGAAGAGCTAATGTCAATCTTGCTAAAAGTCATTCTAAAAGTAGGAAATGCTTTGAAAGTGATAGTCACTTCTTAAGACACTCTGGACGTTAAAGTTCTGCATCGATTCGACGAAAGTTTCCGCAAATTTCTTTGTGTAATTCAATAAACTCAAACTCAAAGCATTCATTTGAAATATACCATTTAAGTACTGTCATAACAGGTAGTCAGTGCCCCAAAAAGTCTGACAACCAGTCTTACCAAGGGGTATAGTATAACCCAGTACTAACTGGGTTGTGGAGGTCAGATAGGCAGTCGCTCTATGTAAAATACTAGTACTCAGCTGCATCCGGTTAGACTGGAAGCCGACCCCAACAGAGTTGAGAAAAGGCTAGGCAGATTGATGATGATGATGATGATGATGATGTACTGTCATACTGACTACTCATTCCGATCCCATTATTAGTAGGACCCTTTCATCATAACTGCTAGTCGTTCTCCAAATATCTACTCATGTTGATATTTCTGTCAATGCCTTAAAGAATTAATCAGTAGAGTAGCCCGGAGTTATCGATTTGTGTCCGGTTGTTAGCAATCGGTTCGCACCCTATTACATGGGACTTAAACATAACTGGCGAAATGTGGATGTACTGTGGTACACATCTGCCAAAGTCTCGGTGAAATACAGGCGTGATGTATGTTATGTTATATCTGTCAATACGAATTAGCAGTTCAGCGAAACACTCACTATTTCAGATTCAATTAGCTGCTTAATATTCATAGAATTAACCGTCGCAGACACCAAGTCTAAACCAGCTACTATCGACCAGTACACAGAATTATAAAAATCTAGCGTGTTAATAGCTTTGTTGATTGGAGCCGTCACGCGAACGACTCCTGGCCATCAAGTGATTCGCCCTTGTTATTGATTGCTTGTTAAAATGCTATTTGTTATTGTTTTTATTTCTGACTAAGGTTTTTGTTGCCAATCCGCAATGGTTCCGCGTGGTAGTCCGCTGTGTCCCCGCAGTGAGACGGCAACCGCCTCGTTTAACTTCGGACAATGCAACACGACATCGCATTCGACTATTCGCTTTTATTACTTGGAAATATAATTTCCGATCGGCTCAAGGATCGTGGCTAAATAGTAACAGCCCCTCAAATCAATCTTCAGTGTGTAGATGGGTGATCACCCATCATATCGAGTTTCCTCCGTGCCTCCGTTGGTCCCAGCTGTCATTTGTAGATCTTTGACAGTCGTTACAGGTAGTCAGTGGCCGAAAGTCTGACAAACAGTCTTACCAAGGGGTATCGTATTAGTATAACTGGGTTGTGGAGGTCAGATAGTCAGTCGCTCCATGAAAAATACTGATATTCAGCCGCATCTGGTTAGACTGGAAGCCGACCCCAACATAGTTGGGAAAAGGCTAGGCAGATGATGATCGGCTCAAGCCAATCCGCGTCAATAAGTGTAAAGGTTTTGTTTAATGACAATATGATTGCCAAAACATGGTGGAGGAGACAGTTTGATGAGATCGAAAAATTGAACGCCAATATTAAAGTATCAAAGAGAATGAACGTAATAAATTAATTCTCGGAATTAATACTTTGGGTCTCTAAAGGGACAAGGGATATCAGAGTTCATTTTAATCATTCCATTTTAGTCTGTGGAATTTATATGAAACAATTCGCTAATGCTTTAATCAGAAAGTCTTTAGAATTAAAACCTTTCGTTATTTTTTTCTGCAATCTGATTTCATGTGATTTCAACTTTCATGATTCGCTTCGATTGACCTCTTGCCAAGAAAAAAAGGATAATACGAGTAGAAAAGACTTGAATTCGAATTCAAGTCTTTTATTCAAAAATAAATAAATCGTATTTTTTATGGCACAAAAGACAGGCACTAGCCACACGATATAGAAAGAAAGAAAGAGAATTTTCATAAGTATCTTTTTTTTTATTATGGTCAAAACGACCAGTGTTTAGCTGGGTAGAAGAAATGACGCAACTTACTCTTCAGAAGCTATTTGTAAATTAATATTTGTCTGATAACGGATGGTAAGGAAATAAAGCTAGTTACCCGGTTTACGACCCGAATTATATTTACGCATCGCCAGTATCGCCACTGCTAGAGGATTTTTAAACTCAATTTCTTTTTTGCATCACAGAAAAAGTTTTAAAAATAGCCTCTCATAATTCCATCCATACGATTGTGTCCATTTGCTCTAGGAATAAAAGCGTTGCTGTGTCGCCGGCTGAATATAAAATAAAAGACTGGACGGAACGGAATGTTTTGTGTAGTTTTGTTACTCGCTGCCGATCCGGTAGCAGGCTGGCGGGCTGTCACCTAAAACCCAGTGTTGTGTATGAAATGACCTGTGTACGACGTCTACTCAGTATTTCACGGTAAATGCAAGCTATTCCGGAAAATTAAATTCCGGATTTTTTTTTTGTGCAACTGAGACATATTTTCTTTGAACATTACTGTTGTCATTTACTTTAAAATTGATCTAAATCATTCGCTGATTTGCATTTCGGGTTTGGTAATGATTATCAGAAAAAAACCAAATGCACTAAATATTTGACAGAAATCAAAAATATTTGACAGAATGCATGTAGTTTAAGCGATTTTGAACCCTATACGGTCCTACGGTTAACTGCAACTGCAAATGACCAGGGGCCCAATTCTGCTATTACAATAGTGTCAGAATGGTCTGTCATTGATTTCATAATGGTTGATTTTGACTGGTCAAAACTTGTCAAAATCAACAATTATGAAATCAATGACAGACCATTAGAATTACCATTAGAATGGTCTGTCATTGATATCATAATTGTTGATTTTGACTTATCAAAACTTGTCAAAATCAACAATTATGAAATCAATGACAGACCATTCTGACACTATTGTCGTCTATGTCGTCGTGGTATAGACTCTGGTCAGAATAGTACTGTTGTAAATACTTTCTTTACCACAATAAAAATAAACACCATTACTCTCTTATTCTCGACGCCTCCCATTCAGTCCCATACAAACATACGACGAGCTAATGCAAAACATAAATAACCTTGGGGGACGTAATGGAAGCGAGTCCTTGACGAATTAGGGCTAGACTGGGTAAACAGTAGACAGTCCGAGACTTCACGGATTTATGGCTAGACTGAACGCGAACTAACGAAATTAGGACGTTACGAGTGGTCTCATTCTTGAGAAATGATCACTTTAGTTCGCACGGACTGATTA
This sequence comes from Eurois occulta, assembly GCA_950022335.1. Taxonomy (NCBI): domain Eukaryota; kingdom Metazoa; phylum Arthropoda; class Insecta; order Lepidoptera; family Noctuidae; genus Eurois; species Eurois occulta. The sequence continues at coordinate 20,335,124 of OX465478.1, forward strand.
AATTTTTATCGGCCAAAAGATTGCAAGAGGTTTGTTAAGTCTTAAATAGCGTCAAAATCATTGCCAAGGCGTATCGTATTGTTCAGTAACTGGGTTGAGGGGGTCAGATAGGCAGTCACTCCATGTAAAATACTGGAGTTCAGCTGCATCCGTTTAGACTGAAAGCCGACCCCAACATAATTGGGAAAAGGTATCTGATGATAAAACAAAAAGATTTTCCTCATTTCAAGTAACTAATTTTCCAACGGCCGTTGATACCCTATTCAGCAGTTACTTTATATTAAGAGCACCTGTAGCTTTCTTGTATTCTAGCTAATAATTATAATCTACAACAAAAATATCCCATGATTTTCTTTTACCCAAGAATGGAAACAAAAACTTGTGGCAACAAGCTTCAGAACTCCGCCTTTCGCCTTTTACAAAAGTAAACACAGAAGACTGTTTTTCCAAAATTTACATGCCAACAGATTCTAACAAGACCGGAAAGTCGACTGTCAACATTCAGGCCGAGTTTATTTGATTTATTAATCTGTCGGTCCCGAAGTTTGAGGCTCAAACAAATCTGGAACATACCTCAGTCGGGTAAATGTTGCCTAAACAAGTTTGGTTTGTATTTATGTCCACAATTAGTGTTGGAGGCCTTATGAATGGGCCATCTGTGTGTTAAAAGGGAACTGCGAAATGTTAGCAGCTGCATTTCGGCTTGAGTTTTGGCAGTGCTTTAAGTACTTAACAAAAGTTTCTATTCATTATCATAATGTAACACTGAGGGTTAGGCAGAGGTTTGGCTAAAAGTACACCCATATTGCACCAGTTGCCAGGTTTGTCATTTGCCTCCTTGAAGTATTGGAGGGTGCAGGTAATACTGGCTGATTATGCTTGACTGATTATGGGACCTTACCTATCGCATTGCCAGTTTGTGGCTCCCCATTTGTTAAAGTATTAAATATTCTTATGCTTCCTCAAGCGTGAAAACCACCTTTCAAAACATGCCCTACATTTTCTCATGCCCAACCATTTGTCTTTAACAGTTTAAAACATTCTCGTTAACCTTGCGGTTGAATGAGCTTCCCAAAACAAAGGAGGAGTCACACAATGGTGAGTTTGTAAAATATTATGTGCTGGTTTATATGTTATCCTAAAGTTAACGACCTTCCACACAATATTAGCTCGACTATTGAAAACATCTGCCAAATCGTTTCCAAACTGTCTTGGTCGGCTTCGAACCTAACCGGACGCAGATGAATACCAGTGTTTTACATTGAGCGACTGCCTAAATGACCTATAGGAACCAGTTGATGGGTAACACGATGCGCTTCAGGCTTATGACTACGCGTAACGACTGTCAAAGATCTTCGAATGACAGTCGAGACGCTTTCCATGACAGGTCTCGGTGTGAAATGAATGGTCTTTCCACAGACCAACCGGTGTAACTAAACCTTGATTAATTGAACCATACGACTGTACTATGTTATGGGCCCCGCAGCTTGCCTGTAGTACGTTAAGCCACCAACCATGCCACCATGCTTGGTATGCCTATAACCATATCGGATAGCGTTTTCTAAAAATACAGAGATGAACTAGTAGTTTATTTCGGGTTTTTGTTTTCAGTACAAGCAAAGCGAAGGATTCATTGCGGTTGAATGATCGGCTTGCTGAAATTCTGACGTTAGTTCTAGCTACCGTTCGAAACAAATATTGGCAGGACCAACAGGGATTCGGCTATTTTTTCAGTCAGAAATCCTAGTAGAACACATTCTACGTTTAAATAAAATACTGTTTTCCATTACATGATTAGTACCCGACAGTATCACTAGGTGAACCTGAATGAATGCCTTAATAAAAACGTTCTATTGGATTTCTGGAAGTCATGGGGAGTTCTTTGCAATGAGAGGACGCAGGCGTTGGATTTTCAAACCTAGGCTTAGCGCTGAGAATGTAAATTACAACAGCGAACTTAAGTTGTTTAATTAAAACGAAAACTAGCAATACAAAGTTACAATTTATTTGCTACTTGTACTACCATGTTTACTGACGGTCGACTACTTTTCAACCTTATTACTTAGACAATAGGGTGAAAAGTAGCAAACCGTCAGTGAACTCGTGTTGTCATGTTTTCTCGAGTTATTACCAGTTTACCAGCACATCCACAATGTCCACGTGGTTTCTGCCCGTGCTAATAAGTCAGTGAAACAGAAGTTATGTAACATGAATAGTTTAGTTGACAGTGTTAATAGTGTGAGTCAACTATCGGGCGTTATGATGGCATATATAAGTGATATGCTAAATAGGATGTTATTTACACGCTGTCGCTATGTGCGTGGAGTAGGTTCAATACAGACACTTACCTTCATGTTATTCTCGTTGTGATAGAACACGTTCACATTTGGTTCGTGCGTGATTCGTTTTTGTTCTTATAACTCGACTTAATGTATGGAACAGCTGGTTTGTGGAGTGGAGCCATAGTATTATTTATTTATTATAAAAAAGTATAATGAAAAAACTTTTATATGTTTCAGTAACACCCTATTGCTAACTTTCCCAACGCGAGATTACAAAATGACTGCCTTGTTGGTCGAGGGTCGCAAGCGTGACTGCTGAGCTCGAGGTCCTGAGGTGGAATCCCGGGTCGGGCAAAGTGCTATTGGGTTTTTCCATCAGGAGCAGCCACGAAGTCTGGATCCGCCCCCTATTACATGGGATTCTAACATAACTGACGAAATGTGGGTGTTCTATCAGGTACACCTCTGCCTCACCCTACGGGGATTACAGGCGTGATGTTATGTATGATATGTTATTACAATATAAATACTTTGTATTCACATACATCTTACATTTTTTTTTCTACGATATGATACAGCAAATGTGATAAGCTCTTCTCTGTTGAAGATTTACTCCATTTAAGTGTGCTACTATTGTCATGAACGCTAGGGGCCTATTTTTAAAAACAATAATTTCATTATTTTATACAAACGAGGGAAACGTGCAAAAGACTTTTCGTTTTTTTTAAAATCCTTTTTAACGACATTTTATTTTGTTTTTTTTTTAATCCCATTTTAAGAGAACTACAATCGTCAGTAACAATTTAATACTTTATTCACATTAATAACGCTCTTCCAGTAAATATTCTCTCAGTACTTTTAATTTTTTTCTAGGGACATATTATATTGAATGATGTGCACTTTGTGTTTAATTTTTACAAGTATTTTAACTGCCGGAAATATTGGTAAAAGTTGTTAATGAAACCATGAAAGCGAATACAAAATCAGCCTGTATTTAAAATAAATGTAATTTTATCAGGAGACCTAATTACGACTTCGCTAGCCTAATTGCAATGCAGCGGACTATAATTTGACACAATTAGACCACAATTCACTGATGTATGTTTTCGTACAACAAATAACTAAGCCGGAGGTTCAATGCCTCCACGATGCCGTAATGTAGGATTAGTGTCAAATTACCTTCCCCTCGCCCGCTCCCCGCGTGTCGTGGTGTGTCGCCGATATGTTTATCAGAGGATGTATTTATATTTCCTTTTATTACTAGCTTTTGGCTTTTACATAAGCTCATGCCTTATTCTCAAGGGTGTAGGCAGAAACCACGGAATGCCATCAGCTACGGTACCTACCTACATTACATAGTTCTTTAGCTTCGACCACGATCATGCGTATGTTCATACACGCACGTCGGTTGTGAGTACTACGCACTCTTTAACAGTTTTGGCTTTAGTTTTTTTTTAGCATAAGAGTGTGAAGAGAGTAGATGTAGGCTTGAGATATGTTATCTTGATGTTTCTTTATTTTTTCGATTTAGTTTCTGGAGAAGTATCATGGTTTAGGTGGTGACAGGAGCAGTGGTGGTACAGTGGTACTGACTCCTAACTTGGGAGTGGTGGCTTGAGGGTTTGAACCCAAGCAGGCACTTTGTGTAATATATTCATCACCACTGCTCTCAAAACGGCGAAGGAAAACATCGTGGAGAAATTTAATAGAATGATGGAGAAAAAGGATGTTCTAGAACCAAAATTTCAATTGTCACCACCCCGCCCTCGGCTCGAGTGCCCTACTCGGAGAGAGCCACCGAAATACCGAAAAAAAACCGCCGAAATAAATAAAACAAACAGTGAACAAAATAAAATAAATATCGGGAACAATAACAAACAGTGGACATGGTAAATATCCCGTTTCTAATGTTAATTATAATGTTAGTGACCATGACAGTTTAAAAACTTATATTACTCGGAGAGAGGTCTGTGTTGCAGTTGTGAGACATTATAGGCTGGTTAAGCTATCGTAGAGAAATTGTTTGCGCTGATAAAAAAGACAAAAGACTCTTGAGGTTTTTATCCAACTACAAACCTTTATTAGAAAACTACAGAACGTTACTGTATGCTCTTTTTAGCAAGTAGCGTACTAGTTTCTGCTAGTTCCCACGGAAATAGCGTTAGTTTATATGACTAGGCTTGGTCACCAAATGTGCCTCTATTATCCAGGCCTGTATTTTACGTAAAATAAAACTAAACCCAGATACAATATTGCCTTTTATTAATATGAAAATGTGAATATTATTTTACTCAACCCTTTGTGAAAGAATTTCTATGGATGCTAAAATATTAGTCATTTCCATTTTGCGCTTTGAATTCTGTGCGTAGACTACTCGTAAATTAACCGAATATGTGGTTCTACCTATTATAATATAATGGCTATTTCATATTGAGAGCCGATTGTACAGGATTTAACGAAATGTAAGCCTATTATTGAATAATTTTCATTAAAAAGCATCATTGGTAATGGATAATGGGTAATATCACCAATACCATCCATCACACAATTCTCTTTGCTTACATTTAACGTCAACAGGGGGGTTACTATGACGTTTTAAATAAGAAGTAATTCCAGTGTGGAAAAGAGATAGAGCTATACAGGTCGTCTAGCGCCATCTCTTTCCCAAACTGGAATTACTCCTGCTTTAAGACATCGTGGTACAGGTCTGTGTATGGACAGCATACCTGACGATAACGGACGATAACAGCCCACGAGCTAAGATAGAATAGAAATCTAACACGGATTAACGCTGATGGGAAAGTAAATACCTAAATGTTTTGCCTTAACATAAAATAAACTGAAAAGCTTACAAAGTCAATCTTGTTGAAAGTATTTGTCTAAGTGCTTTACAACGTTCTTAAATCATGAGCAGACGTGGCAATAAATTTTACAAGAACAGACTTTTCATCTGTAGTTTTTCAATGGGCAGGTCGCATGCACAGCTCTCAGTGGTTTTCTATTTTTTATAACAAGTAATAAGCCTACTAAAGTAACCAAATCGTTGTCGTGTGTTGCCGGTGATGCCATGCTTGAAAATGAGCCAACCGACAGGCTTCCAGTTACGTGTATGTCCTGTCCCCTATGGAAGTCAGTTTTGCATACGCATTTAAAACTGTCATGCATAACCTATCGTCAATGGCCGTTTTTACACCGATCAAAACCGCGACCGAATTCAAACTCACAACAGCCTAATATGTATGTAATGGGTGATTCATTCGGAGTTACTTTTTCCAAAACTAAAAAAAATATGAATAAAACAAATTTATCGGGTAATCTTTATTATAATACAAAAGAACCATTCCTTACATTTACTTCTTAAAGATTATTTCTTTGAAATGTTGTCCGTAACTGCGATTAAGGTGGTCCATTCTTCCAATGGTGACCGTTATCGTACCATGATAACGGACTATTTGTTTCCTGAAATTGAAGCCCGTCATCTTCAAAACTTTTGGTACCAACAAGACGGCGCCACTTGCCACACAGCACGTGAAACCATGGCTTTGTTGCGAGAAAAATTTGGTGAACAGTTAATTTCGCGTTTCGGACCAGTCAGTTGGCCGCCTAGATCCTGTGATATCACACCCTTAGACTTTTTTCTGTGGGGTTATGTAAAGTCCAAAGTTTATATGGATAAGCCGCGTACGATTGATCAACTGGAAGCCAACATTACTCGCGTTATTCGCCAAATATCACTGGAAATGCTCGGTCGGGTCATCGAAAACTGGAACTCCAGAATGGACCACCTTAATCGCAGTTACGGACAACATTTGAAAGAAATAATCTTTAAAAAGTAAATGTAAGGAATGGTTCTTTTGTATTATAATAAAGATTACCCGATAAATTTGTTTTATTCATATTTTTTTTTAGTTTTGGAAAAAGTAACTCCGAATGAATCACCCATTACAATTGTACATCCTATCCATTGACTTACATCCGCCAACACATGCTAACAATAAACAAAAAAAGCAACAAGAGCAATAAGTTTATTTATACAGCAGACGGGCATCGTCGCGCCGGTGATTTGCATTCACCCCCGGCTGGCACGGGGTGTAGATAAATCGGGACAGCGCACGAACGGTACGTGTATTTAGTAGTAAAGTGAAACTTTTGGGCTGGTTTTATTTTTGGTACTTACTTAGGTATCATATTTTGTAGGAAATTCTAGTTTTCGGAATATGGCAAGAACAAATATCAATAAGAACTGAAAATATCTAGAGCAGGCCTGGCAGAGCACGTTCTGCAATGCAATTGTGATTTAATCGGTAGACTGTTAATTTGATTCAATACCAATCTTCATCGTAAAGATTTGTGTACTGTTTGTGTATGTGAGTTTAGATTTTTGTAAACGCAAACACGATACAGGAACAGTTCCTAAAGTTGGCCAAAATTTTAAAAATAACTGAATATTTTTGTTATGCCTAAACTGGCAAGAATGTAGATCATGTATGAAGGTACCTCTGCCGAAGTACCGACCATATCAGAGAATTTGTACAGGCGTCTATCTTCTGTAAATAGTAGATTGCGTGCCAATATTTTTACATCGCAGTACTCTAGAAAGTTTATATTCATCGTTTTCAACATTTATGTTGTTTCACAAATAAATAAACATTTGTAGTCAACTAAAGACGTCTGTTAAAGTGGTTTAATCCAATAAACAACAACATACAATTCAATCCATTAAGCTATTTATTCCTTGAATAAGTTCTTGAAAACAAATTGTTTGGTACTAGTCTGACAATACAAGTAACTGCGATAGTTGAAATTTCAACGACTTTTTGTCTATGTTTTTTCAATACAAATAAGTTGTTTGACAAGTTGATTCATGTCTTATTCTACTAATACCAGGAAATAGCTAATTAAGCAGTGATAGCCTAGTGGTGTGACCGTCGGACTGCCAAGTCATAGGTCTCGAGTTCGAACCTCTGATTTTTCGGATTCATATGCGTATTGTATAATTATCACTTGCTTCGATGAAGGAAAACATCGTGAGGAAACTTAACCAGCATGCTTGAGAGATATTTCTCGACGGCATGTAAAGCCAAGTCAGAGGCCCATGGGTAGCATAAAAACTCTGACACCAGATTGGGCACTAACCACACGAAAAAAAAAGCTATTTAAAACCACAATAAAAGCGCTCTGTTGGATTTAAAAGTCATCATCTGCTTAGCCTTTTCCCAATTAGGGCCAGTTTCCAGTCTAACCGGCATGCAGCTGAATGAATACCAGTATTTTACATGCAGCTACCTGTCTGAGCTCCACGACCCAGTTATTGGATAATACGATACCCCTTGGTAAGACTGGTTGGCACTTTTGGGCCTCCGACTACCCGTCACCACTTTCAAAAGATCTACGAATAACAACCGGGACGAGTAAGTAACGCCAGTTGGATTTTAAACTCTTTGTGAATTGACAAACAGTGCGATTTCGTTCATGTTGGTCTAGCTTAGTGTTACTGAAAAGGGGCATAACTGTGCTATTTTACATGTCAACGACTTTCAACTGTACATAAGTTTCTTCAATACAATAAGTAATGTGTTTGCAATGACACGTTGACTTCAGGTAACTCAGTCACTTATATGTATTCTGCCTGAATTCTATTGAAAATGTATTCATAAAATTTCTCTTAACTGAAAAGTGTTTTCATTTAGCCATATTCGTGTTAATGTAATGTGAGGGCGATATACTTAAGTACATTAACACCATATACAGTCACGAGCACCAATATGTATACACTTGCCTAAATATAACGGCAATTTTCGCGAGAAATAACCATTGTAACTTGGAGACAGGATCTTTTTCATAAAAATATGAGTTCCAGAATACTATGTTCGTAACAACATGAAATTATAATCAGAACAGTAGGAGTTATACACTTTTAAAAGTTGTTAAATGTTTACATATCAGTGGTCGTTACTTTACATATGTAGGTAAGTAACATAATATAACATCACATCTGTAATCCCCGAAGGATTAGGCAGCAGCAGTTAAATCCCATGTAATGGGAGCCTATTGCCATCAACAGGGCACAAATTCAGGCTCCGTGACTACTGAGAAATTCCTGATGGAAAACCCCAATAACACTTTGACAGACCTGGGAATCGAATACAGGACCTCATACTCAGCAGTCGCGCTTGCAACCACTAGACCAACGAGGCAGTATGTAGGTAGTATCAAGTTATAAATAAGAGGAACACAACTAAAGTTTAACAATTTCTTTGTACTCAGTAAGCTTGATTGAAAGATTATTCTTCTGTCAAAATGAGTGTCAACTTAAATGATTGATCGCAATACAACACATGTATTTTTTAAAAAAAAAAAAACGTTGCCCCACACTAGGAATTTCTCCTGTATCGTGGGTGCGTTTACAAACATTTAAACTCACATACACAAACAGCCAGACCCGGAACAACTATCTGTAGGCCATACAAATATTTGTTCCGTGCGGGAATCGAACCCGCAACACGAAGCACAGCAGTCAATCGTTCAGCCACTGCGCCAACCGTGCCGCCAAAATCAGATTAAATACATGGCCGTTATCCATGTATTAAAGCCGATATTCTAAATCAGGTTTTAAGAAACCAGTACCTAGGTATCTTACAGTATGATGAATGGTTCATACTTACTACTAGTACTGCTATCAACGCATAATCAGCCTATAATGTTCCCACTGCTGGGACACACGGCCTCCACTCTAGAGAGGGAATGGGCTACAATCCACCACGCGGGCCCAGTGCGGGTTGGTAGATGTCACATGTCTTCGAATTTTTGGTTCTAGGACATGCCGGTTTCCTCACGATGTTTTGTTTCACCGTTTTTGAGAGCAGTGGTGATGAAATAAATTACACTAAGTAATGCGCCTGCCTGGGCTCGAACCCACGACTTACTGTTCGTTAGTCGGGGCCGCCGCCACTGCGCCACCGCTGCTCTCACTACTTTATCTACTACCATACAAACATTTTTTTAATTATATGTTTGTACCAGGTAATTTAAGAAAATACTGATCTTGGTCTAGTGGTCGTCGCAACTTCTGAGTATCAGGTCCTGGATACGATTCCCGGGTCGGGAAAATTGTTATTGAGTTTTTCTATCAGAAATTTCTCTAGTTGATGGCATTAGGCTTGCCTCCCAGTTACATGGGACTTTAAACATAACTGGCGAAATGTGGGTGTACTATTAGGTACACCTCTGTCTATACACACTCTGTGTCACTATCACTGAGACGATACTTTTTATGCCAGAAAAATGCTCGGTTGCCTTGAGAATCTCCGTCTGGTTGAAATTGTGTACAGAAGAGCTATTGTTTATTGCGTTAAGTAATTCAAATCCCATTTTCCTACCGAAGCTCAAACAACAAACGACAATTTGTTAATTTCCTAATACTTAAACTTACTTTCAAAGGCAAACAGCCGCCATGTTTGGATTCTCAGTTCCAATTGATCCTTTACTCAATAATTGCTTAACTTTTAAAGCAATTATAAGTCTTCGTCCACCGTCTGTCGTGGACATCTCAAAGAAAACTTAGTTAAAACTAAACTTCACTGTCTTTGAAATAAAGTAGGTTTTTGCAGGGGAAAAGTTGTGACACCTCACCAAATGTTGCTAGCCTCAATATTGAGTGTATTCGATAAAGTTATTGGAAAATTTTATTTGAACTTTATAAGGATTCTTATATAATATGATAGCGTTTCTTATTTGACCGGGGAAATAATTGGCTCGAGTTCTGCTCCGGGAATTTTCTAGCTCGGTACCCAATTCTTTGGTAGTACTCAGGCTGCCGTGCTAAGCTACAAAGCGGTATCTTGTATTGACGGGCTGGTGTACGCAACTCCACGTCCAATGCGCGTATTTTGCGTGCGGGTGGGAAATTTATTCGATCCACCCCAGCTCCCTGAAGCGGTATCTTAAAATAACATGTAAAGTTGATTTTAATGGCATCGGATAGCTTATATAAATACGCATCTGATGAACTAAGACAAATAGCAGTATCTATTTCAGTATCGCAATGACGGGGAGAACAAGTACCTTTCGGCTTCGTTAGGGTATTTTTACACCCATTAATTTCGAAGTTCTTTTGTAGCAATGTCTACATAATATTTCAGTGGTCACAATCAGTCTGAAAAAGGGAATTAAAACAGCTTGTAAAAGCAGTTCATAGAGCAGCTTTCGAACCCTTCGAATGGGCAACTCCCATGTTTTTTTTAAGAAAGTTTGGACTCTAATTTCAACCATATGTGCTAAAAACACTTCTAACTTCACTGCATTGCTGACAAGATTTCGGCATTATTTTACTTGGCAATAATTGTATTGTCACCGAGATGAAATTGCGCCTTGAAAGTTTTATTTTAAGTCTCCGAATTTGTCTTTAGATATTGAACTAGAATGCCGATCTCCGTCAAGACATTTTTATTCTCACAAAAAATTCCTTGAAAGAACACAGTTTATTCATTGAGTTCACAAGTAATTTCGTACACAATTTGTCGTCTTATTCATGACGTGACCGTGAGCCAGAAAAATCTCTTTCACTCAATTGCATTCGTTATAACTCCGAACCGAACACATTTTTTATCCCCTAATCTAACTCATAATTGCTTAGTCATCGCATCCTGTCTTTCAGAAGCGCATATCATACTCAAAGACAACAATAATGGACGGGATAACCACCTTTATAACCAAAGAAATAAATCTAATAATTGCCCAACAATAATCACCACAAAATCCGAGTAAAACACTAAAGAAATAGTTTTTACAACATCAATATCGATTCCAAATTACTATCGCGTGTAAAAACCAACTTTACGTCTAGGTAATAAAGTTTAGAATCGCGTGATTGGATGATGTTTTGGGGTTTTTTATGAATACTAGAAAGAATAATAACTAAGCAATGCAAACAATAGTATTGTGTTCGAAGTGACCCCGTTATGCCTTAGATAGGTTTGTTTGGGTACAGTTGAAGATAGAATTGTTATCTTTACAAATATTTGCTGTTCACTAGATGGATTTGACTACTAAATTGACAATGGAACACGGGTCTTGGAAAATTTCGCAAAAGTAAAGATAGAAAATCCTCAATGAATTTAAAAACAGACTTTCACAATTATTGATAGACAAAGTATACTACTCTGTTAGCGAATTTCAAAACTGTTTTAAGGTTGACATTTTATTAATTAATTCTATTTTTTTTTGACATTTTTTCTTATATTGACATAACTCTGATATTTGATGCATGGAATTTTAATATTGACATAGATGACATAAAATTATGTAATGTTTTAATTTGTTGTTTTGTGTAAATACTTATAAATACAACAGGACGCAACAAAAAGTTGATAGCTTGCACGCGTTGACACGATCACCGTACGGACCGACCCATCCGAGTGCGCTCGGATTATAGGTTGCCACAATACGAGTTGCGTCCGAGTAGGTATCCGAGTCCACTCGGTCCGAGCATACTCTGATCGTGTCAACGCGAATTTACCACTCAGCATGATAATAATACCATTGACACAAAAATATGGTGATAAATAACAACGTTACAAAATCAATTACCTATACAAATAAGGCTGAGAATTCGCACTTTTTCCTTTTTATGAAAATAACGTAAATAAAGATAATAAATCTTTATTTAATTTTATTAATATTATAAAGCTGAAGAGTTTGTTTGTTTGTTTGCTTGAACGCGCTTATCTCAGGAAGTGCTGGTTCGAATTGAAAAATTCTTTTTGTGTTAGATAGTCCATTTATCGAGGAAGGCTATAGGCTATATAACATTACGGTACGACCCTTAGGAGCCGCGCAGCGTGTGACACCGCGGGGAACAGCTAGTAAATAATATTAAGTAATAATCTTTAGAACACAAGACAGTGGTTTCAAAATTGTGTGAAGACTGTGAAATCTCTGTGCTAGGTGATAGCCCTGTGTTACAAGAGATAGTGCCCTCTAGATGAAACACCAAACAGGTTATCGACAAAACTATACAGTCACTAAACAATAATTCTACTAACTTACCGAAAAATAGATTAACCAGAATTACAGCTAAGATGTTTTTATACCTGAAACAAAAATTAAGTTTTCATTAGTATAATTTCTCAAAAAAAAAACAAGATTACTTACTTCGAAGCTTTTATTCCCGACTTTCTTGTCGTGTTCATCAAGATTTGAAAACACTACAATAGACTTAAACGTAAACAAAACACTTAAAGAGAAGTAAATATTCAGTTCAATTATGAAATTAACATTTGACATAAGGCTTATCGACCTGCGGCGATTGGCGGCGGCGACCTCTCGCGGCCGGCCCTGGTTCAAGCCATGGTCCGGGGCGAGAGGGAATGGGAAGCCGTCGCCTCCTTCTGCGAAGCAGTCATGCTAGCGAAGGAGGCGGCGGAACGTGAGAGGGAGAGAACCTCCTCACGTCCCAGCCGCCGCGGGAGAAGCACCGGGCGTCGGGGGCCACGCCGTGATGGCTCTCGGCCACCGTAGGCGCGGGCCTGTGGACGGCGAGTAATGGGCTAGCTCGCCGTCCGTCCGTCGTATGACGACGGGCAGGCCGTGTCGACGGCGCGTTCGTGTTCCACGCGCGCCTCAAAGAGATGTCAGCAAACGGGAGGGGCCCGCAAGGGCCGGTGCCTGCCAGGGCTGCGGGACTGTTCGAAAGAGATACCGCGGCCCTGGAACATAAAGGGCCAATGAAGGAACATGGGTGTTTTTTAGTCAGTAAGAGTCTGACACTCCCTTCCGCTCCGCCCAGAGCGGGAGGAGTCATTTGATGATTTCTCACCCCCCAAAAAAAAAAAAAAAAAAAAAAGGCTTATCGACCTTGTGAAAATATTAAGTAACTGAAAATAGGTTGGTGAAAAATTTTGCCTGTTTATAATGGGTTTATTTTTGACTGACATTATCAACAAGAATTATAATGATAATATTGTTGTTCAAATATTGATACATTACGAGATCGTGGCTAAATAATAACAGCCGCACGGGTCGACATTCAAGGTTAAGCCGCGCTTGCCGAGGTTGTTTCATGGATGGGTGACCATCCGTTATATAACAAGTATCCTCCTCCATGCCTCGGAAAGGACGTTAAGCCGTTGGTCCTTGTAGATCTTTGAGTCGTTACAAGTAGTCAGTGGCCCGGATGTCAACAGCCCAGTTAGTTATATGGAGGGCAGAGGCAGGCACTCCATGTCTTGTACTGGTAGAATCCGAGGCTATACACTCCGGCCTAACCCTTTGTTAAATACTAGCACATAGATAGAACTTGCAGTTTCCAAATGATCAACAATACCAACTACATATATAGCTCAATGAATATTGACGTCAAAGCGTGTCCACTGCAATACATTCCCGCATTGGCCGAATATTAGTGCACTATCACAGTGGACACATTAGTATTATCATACAGAATTTCAACTTGGAACTAATTGGTAGAAATTAGCACACATCATCATCTGCCTAGCCTTTTCCCAACTATGTTGGGGTCGGCTTCCATGCAGTCTAACCGAATGCAGCTGAATAACAGAATTTTACATAGAGCGACTGTCTATCTGACGTCCACTACCCAGTTAGTAGTGGGTAATACGATACCCCTTGGTAAGAGTGGTCGTCAGACTCAGGTCACTGATTGCCTGTGAACACTGTCAAAGATCTACAAATGACAGCCGGGACCAGCTTAACGTGCTTTCCAACACATGGAAGAAACTCGATACGTGACCATCCAGGCCACCCATCCTTGGACTGATCTTGGCGAGCGCTGCTTAACCTTGAAGATCGACCCATGTGTAAATAAACGTTTACAAGAATTCTGAGCCCACTACAGGTAACCTATTACTCGTGAGTAAGTCGCTGCTGTCGCATCGAGACAACTGGTTACGGTTTGGTATGTAGTGCAACATTGCAGAAAGTATAGTTGACCACACCCGTGTTTAATTTCACAAAAAGAGCTTAGTTGGTTTACTGGCTCTCTTTATACTGTGACAGTAAAGTAGTATAGTTCAACCATTCGAGCATCCTGCGTGCTTGAATGAATTTCTCTGCGTGTATGTAATATGTATGTAATTTGTAATGGCAAACAAATGTGGGGAATATTACCTACGCCTGTTATCAATAACCTAAATTATTGCCTCAATATTGAAATTCCAACTTTCGTCACAGAACCAAGCGTTGAAAATGCTAGTGTTATTTAGGCACTTGTTTAGGTGTTCCTTAGTATAAGTGAAAGCAGGCGTTAATGTTTGGAATTGAAGCGATTGTAGTTATTTGTATCGTATGCGGTTGTCCTATGAAACATTTTACATTTTTTGATTGTTCGTTTCCTGTTTTTAGTATGTGCTAGTTTGGTGCATAATGGTTTGTAGTTTTAATGTGGTTTCTTTCTAGCTGTGCCGCACGATTTTTAAAATATTACTTCCCTATTTGAATCGGATTTTGTTAACAATTTCAAGGTACGGAACCCTAAAACTTTTTCTTAAATAAAAGTAGCCTAAATTACTCCTTAAAAGATCTATCTGCCAGTAAAGAATCAGTCCAAACGTTTCGGAGATTAGCCGGAACAAACACACAGATAAAAAAAAGAAGATTATTTGTTGTATGTAGGTACCGTATATACCTACTTTTGTTCAGAAAAAGGCTGTTATTTTGAAATTACAAACAGACACTTCAATTATATTTATTTGTATAGATGAAGAGATTTTTCATTGCTATGTAATCATCTGTTTGAAAAAAAAGGCACCATGATATCACTAGTTCATCACCCTGCTGGCTTCCTGCATGTTGGCAGCTTTAAAATGTAAAAAAGGGCGGAAAAAGGATTTCCTTACTTTGTAAATTCAGAGGTTAAGTTAAAAAACATTTAACTGAGAAAAGAACAGTCTTTCGGTCAGTTAGAATTTGGACCAATGTCACAGCACCTTCCTGTATCAACTTGTATTAATCTGTACTCCCCATTTGGCAATAAGCGTGATGTTTATATGCCTAGTTAGTGGCCAGTTCGTAAACGTCACGCTGACCCACTTCCCCAATTGACCGCAAATTGCGCGCAATGACAGCATCCGCGTATCACAAATAACACTGTCCGCTGTTGTTTTTATTTACGAATAAACAATGTACTTATTCATTACGTCAGATGTTGTGTTTGTTATATCATGATCAGTGATCGGAATAGGCTGACTATATTTGCCTAAACTTCGGAGATCAGAGGCAGAACGTGGAGACTTCCTTACGACTATATTTTTTTCCCCCGGGATTTGGGAAAAATCTTCAGTAAGTTGAAAATAAGCTTTATTTAAGATGTGTAAAGGCTATTTTTAACTAAACTTGCCATTAATAAATCTTAGGAATTTTCACTAAAACTAATCTAACTTAAATCGTATATTAGAATAATTTGATACAAACGGTTAGTTTAAGGATCGTTAATATATAATTCGAATACATGAATTAAAGTTTGATTATTTATTTCGGGATTTTACGTGAAAATCTCGAAATTTGGTAATTGCAAATTTAGTTAAAAATAGCCTTTACACATTTTAAATAAAGCTTATTTTCAACTTTTTGAAGATTTTTCCCGAATCCCGGGAAAATCAAAATATAGTCGTAAGGAAGTCTCCACTTTCTGTCACTGTTCTCCGAAGTTTAGGCAAATATAGTCAGCCTATTCCGATCACTGATCATGATACTCATAAACCAACTGTGAATGACTACTGACGTTTATTTTTGATCCAACTTATGATAACCATCCCATCTTATATCTTGTGCAAGTTCCAATCGCTTTCAAACCGTTTCGTATTTCTATACAATGTTTTTCGTCACGATTGGCGTAAGATTTTCGATAGCTAATGTCAATCCAACTTAAGCCATTGTAAAGAGAGTTGAGTGGAATTCAAACTGACGCCGGTCAGTTGAATTCCACTCAACTCTCTTTACCATGGCTGTTTGAAATCCATCCTAATGTCTTTTTGATAAAGCAAAGCAAGCTGATGGAGATTAAGATCAAGTTTTACCCCAAATCACAGCCCATGGATGATCAGTGCACGTGTCTGTCGAATGGCTTACTACACTAATAGATGTTAGGGGGACAATACCACATGCAATAGGATTTAGTTCCCTACAGCTGGTACAGATTTCCGGTTATTAGACAGGCTTGTGTGCAAAGTCAGCAGTTTAGAGCTATACATCTATTAAGTGTCTATAAGTAATTTCAAAATAACAGCTTTTAACTGAATACATATGAAAGTATATACGGTACTTACTAATAACAAAAACAATTAACTTTTTTTCTGTCAGTTTGTTTTGGCTAATCTCCGAAACGTCTGGACCGATTTTGACGGGACTTTTACTGGCTAATAGATATGTTAAGGAGTAACTTAGGCTACTTTTATTTTAGAAAGAAGAATAGGGTTCCGTGCAAAAACCCATGAAATTGTTAACAAAATCAGAGTTACATTTTTTTATTATAATTTCAAAAAGACGACGGTCACGGGCAACAGCTAGTTAAAACAATAAAATACTGAAGTTTATCCAACACAAATGTTACAAAGGAAATCCCAAATCCATCATAAAATAAAACAGCATCATACTCTCCTTACATGTACCAGCATCTGGCCTTAACACGGTCGCGTCCGATATCTATTTGCGATCATGATTCATTGGCCGTAAAACCCAGAGGATGTTTCTCATTAACATAATACATACAGGGTGTTACAGAAAAACCGCAATACCTCTTAGGTGGTGACTCAGACCATCGAACTGGACCACTCTCACTTAGAAACATGGGTCTCAAAAAATATTTCGTATTTACATATTAATTGCGTCAACCGATGGGAAATTTTGTATTGGAAGTTCAACATTGTTTTTTTCGTCCCATGCTCCTTAGGGAAATTGGTCCGGTGATGGTCTGAATCACCGCGGTTTTGCACTTATTCTGTTACACCCTGTGTATGTGCTATATGTATAAAGTACACATTAGTAGCATTAGAGTAAGCTTGTATTAAGGTGAATCAGCTTTCTCGTGCTTATTTTAGATCAAGTGTAATAGCGTCACCGGTTAGATTGGATCTGCGGTCGGTAACCTGCGGAGAGAATTTTTGTATTTTTTTTTCTCTTTATTTAAAGGGGCTTTTTCAATTTGAAGATGTCGCCCATGTAATACAAATTACAAAGTTCAACATATTTTCAAACACAATCACACCGTAGCTTCACTTAGGCTATTCTATTTTTAATGCCCATTTGAGCGAGCCTGTACAGCAGTCTGGCCTCCCTCGACAAAGGGAAGGATAAAATGCTGTTACACCAGCCCACATCTGGCGGAATCAGAATTTTTGTACTTAAGAAATAAGACTACTTGTGGGTAATGGAAATAATGTAGTTTTTTTAGTAATTAATCCAAAATGAATGGAAAAAAAGAACAAGAAAATCAGAATGTTTACAATTTTTCAAAGTATTGGTAAACTTGTAAACAGAGATAATTATCCGATTGGATTTTAAAATTAGTAACAATCATTATGTGTGGGATGACAACTTGATAACTGGCATGCGCCTCAGAGATAACCTTCAAGTTATTATATTGCATCCGTTACCGTAACATAATCGTGGAAAACCGTATGTGGTATGAGAAACCTTGTGTGGTGTGTTATGTGGTAGTTATGGAATTAACATCATTGCCCTTGATACCGGAAAATAATATTGCTGTATGTATGTAGAACCAAATGATTTAAAAAGACAATAAATCCTGACAAGAAACCTCTGCGCAGACTGACTAAGAGACTTTATAAAGTTATCACTTATTTGTTTAAAATTTGGAACTTTAAAACAGCATAACACATAGTAACTATAAATTCTAAATGCAGAGTATTACAGGCTTTAAGAAAGGTCATAGAAAATTCTACTTAATGGTAGGTACCATTATTCTGCTCATACCGTAAATGTCCTCCACTAAATGTGGACGACCCCTGCAGACCACTCCAATAGGTCCTCGGAGGATAGCCGTAGGACGCAGACAATACGCAAATAGACTTCGCTTAGAATAATATTGTTGCAAGTTTTAATAGATACTAAATAATTATTTAAAGATGATATTTAAACTAAAAGCTTAGTAAAAGAAAATCTTATTGATTGTGAGTCAACTATCTCTTTCTATTAACTGTCTATCTACGGTTAAAAGAAGATGTGTAAACAATGACAAACAAAAATCCCACATTTAGTCAGTTGTTTAAGTCCCATGTAATAGGAGGCGAGCTTATTGCCATCAACCGGGCGCAAATCCAGACTACGTGGCTGCTATTGAGAAAATCCTGATGGAATAACCGAATAACACTTTGCACGACCTAGGAATTGAACCCAGGACCTCATGCTCAGTAGTCACGCTTGTGACCACTAGACCAACGAGGCAGTCAGACAGTTCTTTCACAATATCCCAGACAAACATTCAAAAGTTAACTATTCCAATTAACTTGAATATAAGCACTTCTTGAACGTCAAAATTACACAAAACTATCTCCCAAAATGCAAACACTACAAAAAGTAAAAGTACGAGAAAACAATGCCGAAATAGCCACGATCAACCTGTCTGTAGTCAGTAACACAATTATCTTCAAAGAGCCTAAAGATGTTAGTAATAAGGTATAAGAAAGAAACACGCCTAATGATGATGGCAACAATAAACACGACTTTAAAGACGACAAACTCGCATCATTTGCGTTCCAAGCCCCGTACTGCCAGACAAATTACCATGACATAACCATAAAATAGATATCACACCCTCACACCGTGGCAACGTCACACCCCATAACTCAGACCTCCAAATTGAGCCGCACCATCTTCCATTCAATCAACGGAGCTTTCCCCATCACATTCTCGGCGCCAGGCCGTTAATATGGCGCACCGAGTTGCAGAATAAGTTCGGCTTTGTCACAGAGCAGGAATTCGTCCCGATGGCAGTGAAAAGGGACACTATTTAAATGTTACTTCAAAATAAAATTTGTGCCCGTGCCCGTGATTAGAAGAAGGGCCTACAATTAAAACAAAAATACAAGTATCAAAACATGGAATTTTTTGCCGGTTCTTCTTTTTAGGAAACGACCAATTAGAACCTCGCATCAATACCTTGAGATTTTTCATTTAGGTCAACGAGTAATAAAATATTTTGAATTTGGTTTTATTTATTTATTAAGTAAGGCACACCAACGACCTATTTACAAGAATTACCACAAAACGTAATCACAAATCTTCAATGCTTTGTAAATATATCACTTACAGGCGAGGCCATGCATTCTTATTACATGGTTAGGAAGCAGTAGCGAAGGGTCAAATTTTGTAAGAGGTAAGCCGGAGTACATATCTATAATGTGATTATATTATTTGTCTATAGAATACTGACTGTGCAAATTTTACAAAGGGAAGCCGGTAGGAATCGAGATGTATAGAATCTTCGCCACTGTAAGGAAGTAATTTAAAAACGTTTGCATGGAAACAGTTGACAACACTCAAACTCAAATATTTTAGCACTCATGCGGTAAGTAAATGTTATATTCAAGGGGTCCAGCTTCTGACATGAACTCCTTAACGGCAGGGCAACTTACTAAGTAGCAAAATTCTAGCAGTGGGTGAGGAGTCTCCGTCTTCTTGGTCTTGTGAACTCTGTAGACTGATCTCTGCCACTGATACCAGTCTCTTTCTAAAGTGAAAATGTGACATATAAATATGCTCGCACGGTAACATCCTCTTTACTGAAAAGGACGAATTCCTGAATAAATTGACTTGGAAATGTAACACATTCTCTTCGAGATTTGTTCAGTTGATCCTTTTACATAATTAAGTAGGCAGATGTATTTATGTGAAGAGATTTCAATGTAATGGCTGTTATTTGTGGACAGATTTGAGTTTTGAAGAATTTGTTGTATTTGTCTTTGGATGCATTAATGAGGCTTGTATTTAATGGACGGCATAACTGTGTTCTAAGTAATTGTTTTATTAACTCTTATGATCGTTTTTCGTTTGCCATCAGCTGAGCGTCATTAAGAAACTCAGACTTTATTTACATAGACTTTAAAGATGTTATTTAGTTCGTCCTAGAATCAGTCTTAGTCATAACAATTTTCTACATCAGTCGCCCTTAGTAACTTGAGGTAAAGTTAAATTAAAAGAAAAGACACAGCCAGGTAACAAATAAATTATGGGCGCTCCTCCCGTCTTTTGGGCATTGTAAAATTCAGTCGGAATAGGATTTTGAAATTTCTAGAACATAATTAAGTCTTTGTATTTTCAGGATGACTGTTACCAAGATAAGTAATTCAGTGAGATTTAATTCAGAGATGGTAGGTAATTTTACTTATAAAATTAGCACTAATTGGTTAAGCTTTCGAAGTAAGTTATGAAGTTATGAATAATTATTATTCTTAGGAGAATTTTCTATTTTCCTAATAAATATTTATGAGTTAAGGTAGTCGGCTTGACAAAGTCTTTGAATAAAACCTTTTTAATAAAAGTAGAAAATCTAGATTTCGAGAAATGGCCTTTCAAATTTGTCATTGTTTTTTTTTAAATATGGGCTTACAGCTTAAACTGCTGACTTCGCTTTCCGCACCTAAAGTTATTTAAACAAAGAGAAGTTTAAGTAAAGGCATTAAATTAAAATAATTTTAATTCAGTCAGCGTCTAGACTTCAGTCGTAACGCGACATTTATGTTCCCTAAACTAAATATATCTAGTGCATGCGACTGAACATGATCTCAAGAGAAGTAACAAAATGGAGTGACCAATGATAAACCCCACCGCAAAAAGAAACATCTGCATAACATCTTTGTAAATAAAACATTGGTATAACACTATTACCATATCTATTTCAGGATCCAAGAAGCGCAGTGTTCCAACTTCAAATGTGGAGGTGGTGTTAAAACCAGAGAATGAGAGAACGCCTATTAATCAGGCCTTGGTTGTTGTACGGACGTTTAAAAGCATCAACTTATGCAAAATATAGTATACTTACTAAGCGTTCCATGATCATGACCGTTCAAAAGGACGTTTTCAGATATAATGAGGAATTTTAAGAGATTATCAATGATGAAGTATTCCATTTTCTCTCTACTCTGTGTCTCAGCCAAAATAGGGACACTAGAGCGGGAATACAAAGGCGAATATAACAGTAACTCAAGTCGGATATGTTCTTCGGATTAATAGCCCTGCTGCGTCGTTTGTCAAGGCTATAAGGCTACACTATGGACGAAATATATTGATGTTCAGTGTGTCTATTGCTAGAATGTTAAATTGAATTCGGGAATAAATATGGAAAACTGGCTTTGATAGTAATTTTATGGCAATCGTACTGGGTAATAAGGTAGAATGGCAGTGGGTAGTAAGATTTGGAGTAGAACTTTTTTAAATATTAAATGGGCCTATTCTTGACCTCAGTCTTGTCCTGAGAACAGATATCGAGGTCGACGATGGAACGAGCTAACCCAAAAGAAGCCAATTAACTCTCAACTTAAATAGATTGGGATCATATGAACTTGATAACACCGACGCAGGCAGGGAATTCCGCGCCTGTATAATAAAAGATGTAGCAAAGCGCCTCGTGCGAATGTGTGGAACATCGACAAGGTACGGGTGAAAGGCAGGTGAGAACCAGCAGTACGTCTGAACTCCCGATGGAAGAAGGGAGATGGTGGAATGAGCTCGTGGAGCTTGAACCTTGTCGCGCACAATAGGGACAGTAGCATAGAAGTGCACAATATTTCTTGTTCAGGCGGCCTTGGTAAGAAGTGGTATTCGTTTCCGAAGGTTTTCGTATTTTTCAACGACTTTCAACAAGAGTTTGTTAATCTTGTTGGTAGCTGGTGTCAAATTTTTGACTTATCATTTTCATTGTGTAATGTAATATGTAATGACTATTACTACCATGGAGTTTCTTGCCGGTTCTTCTCCATAGGAAACGACCAACCCGAACCGTGCACCTTTTTGTCGACGTTTTATAAGTGCCCATGTAGGCCTATGTGAAATTAAAATATTTTGATTGATTTTAATTTTACTAAAAACATACTTTTTGGAACAACCTAGTTGGAAGTTTTTTAAGATAAACAACATAAAAAAACTTCCTCTACCATTTCTGTTTTTAAGAACGGACGGTCGGATTGGTCACCGAGGTTCGTACGTTAGTACGAGTATTAGATATGGTTTCGCTTAATACCCGC
Organism: Eurois occulta; assembly: GCA_950022335.1. NCBI lineage: Eukaryota > Metazoa > Arthropoda > Insecta > Lepidoptera > Noctuidae > Eurois > Eurois occulta. The sequence continues at coordinate 20,357,622 of OX465478.1, forward strand.
TGTAATTCTAGTTGCAGTTTCTCTTTAACTAAGTACCTACTTAAGTGCATATAATTCTCTAATTTATGTAGTCGATGATTTTGGTGCACGGTAAAACTCTAATGAGTTTATGTTGGCACCAACTTAACCGAATAAAATGTATGTGTACTGCTGAATTAATAAAATAAATATATAATAATGTCACTTGGTCTACTTGGTCCAGGCCTTCTGGTATTTAAGCTACCCTTTTGTTCGAGAATACTAAATCCGGATTGATAATTCAACCGTAGAAAATCGAATTGATTCTGCCATAATTGAAAACTTTTTTTCTGCACACGCCTAGTAGTAAAGTTTCAAATAAATCTTGACTAAAATAGCTAGTTTAGCAAGAAGTGTGATTGGGTAACGTTGATCTATCTGAAAAACAAAACGCTATATACAAGCGGACTCCGCTTTGAATTGTGTTCAATAAAAGTCGATAGGCTCAACCGTATTGCTCTCTAGGGGATACATCAACAACGAATACGTATCGGTAGGACAGGTTGTACGAACGCCGTGTAGGTACTTCAACTTGTTTATAGTATCCTAGTAGTTACAATTTACAATAAGGTTGAAAATCGTCATCAGAATGTTATTATTTTAGGAACTATAATTTGCCCGCGGCTTCGCTCGCGTTAATTTAGAATTTGACAATCAATTCGAGTTGCACTCTGCTTGTAATAATATAATCCAATAATTATTCGAAAGACACGTGGCGCCATTATCATCATTAGAATGTTATTGTTGTTTTCCTCGGGAATTTTCGAGATAAAAGGTGGCTATGTACGTTTCTGTACACCTAGTATAAATGCAAAATTTCAGGATGATCGGTTCGTCGAATTTCGGATCGGTTTAGGCGTGAAATGGTAACAAACAAACTTACTAAGTAAGGAAACAGACATACAGTAAGATTTATATCTTAGAATCAAATGAATGAATGATGATGGATGTATATTAAGTAAGGACTAACGCAATGACATTGAACAGTGAGATGGATATTGCTATAATGGCTATGCTGATTGTTGATCGCAATACCATAAAATCATTTATTTATAACGTCTGACGTCTGATACAAAAGCCAATCCCCAAAACACCCCCTCTACAGACGTATACGATTTCCTAGTGAAAGGAGCCATTACTTTTTCATGAAATAGTTATTCAGTGGGATTAAATTAACTTAGAGGATCGTATTGATGAGTTTAATGATTCTTCTTCTTCTTAGCGTATCGATGGCAATCTAAATTGTATCAGCCCAAAACTGAGCTACTAGTTTGGCGCTTTCAGTAGCGTCCATCAGTTCCTGTAGCGAACAAACAACAGGACACGCAGGACACGATATTAAGTGCCCCATCGTTTGTAGAACATCACCACATTTACACTCCAGGGCAGAGTCATTAATGAATCCCCACCTGAGCAGGTTTTCTTTACTGCGACCAACCTGGGTCCGGAGTCTATTCAAAGACTTCCAGTCATGATTATAATTCTGTAAATACATACGCAAATTGCAAAAAACGTAAGAAAATTTGAATTTCCGCGGGACCCGGACGCTTCCCTCTGAAGCAAAAACTGTAATCTATTCCCAACACTGCCTACATAGCGCTTAAACATCCTATGTATATTAGTTATTTATTCGATCCATTTTTATCCAAAAATATTCATCGGCTGAGCTGACACCGACCTAAAAGCTGAACGACTTTTGACACGAAACTGATACGCTAAAACGCGTTCCTATAGTATTTTTGCCAGAATTTATGGCAGGTTCAGACATAGTTTATGGGAGAGGACGTTACGTAGCTCGCGGGAGGTTGATAAGTGGTTTCCGTAACCCATAGGCGGTTACGGAGTCAAGCTTGGAAGGACGTATACCTGAATATGAGGTATTTTTGTGATGAATGGCGTGGAAGATGGCCGAATAGCTCGTTCGCAGGATGTTGTGAATGCCGATATGAAAGGCAAGATTTTGACCGATGGGGATGCAAGAGGGGGCTTTTTTGTGATGAATATTGCAATCAGAAGCATAAAGGGGCTGTTGATAACGAATCTTTATTGATTTTACCGCTGGATATACTGAGCATGAAAATAGGCAAGTAGCAACGTAGGTGCTAAAATTATTACCTATTTTACAAATCACGTAATTCTGAGGTCAACTGCTAAGTAGACTATCGAACCACTTTGGGATCTATTTTAGAAGTATCGAACCGTTTTTAACTCTTAATTGGACGCGCCTAAAAAGTTACGTAAACGGTCACGTGGGGTGCGGGACACCCCGATCATAAATAATACGAAATACATATAAAATCACGATTATGCTCGATACTTGATCATAAAGGACACGTGTTTTTATGATGCTATCGGGAACTTCAGCGCTCAAAATTCAGAATTTAAAAGTGGTAAACCTTTAAGAATGCGCTGGGGTATGTAACACCCCAAGCGATCAATTAAGGGTTTACTATTGTAGGATTGACTTAAACTGTAGACGACACAAAGATTTTCTATAAGAAAAAAAAAGAAAATCATACATTTCAATTCCCCAAATCACCACGTACGTAAACCCCTAATCATGTGACCATTTCAATTTCTCTCAAGTCCATCAGTCTTGTACAGCAATAATATGAATTACGTTTAAATTCTTAAAATGGTCATAGACGTACCTACTATTATGAATTGTCACCTTGTGACCATTTTACAAATTTAAACGTAATTCATATTATTATCCTAATATGATTCTGCAAAAGCGGCCATTTTAGACCCCCTGTTCTCCTAAAATTACCTTGTGCAATATCATCATTACCTTTTGACAGTAATAATAAATATTAATCAGAATACAAGGTGGGGGCTGTTAGCGCGCATTTGAGGGTTGAAACTGGGTAGAAAAGGAATTCCTAAGGTTGTGACTTGCAAGTTGCAGCTGGGAGCAGAGACTGATGAGTTCATTGTATGGACAGACGAGCGATTTTTTTGTCGCATGATTTGTGTTGCGATTTTTTTGAGCTAAGTATTTCAATGCGAAATATCTAGTTCTTTTTAATTTTAATAGCATATTTAGTTGTTATTTTCTTTCCTTGTAATATACAAGTATTATTTCCAATAACATTAATTATGTTATAATATTTCCTTAACTTTAATTCACTAACAATTTCACTAACAATTCTACATGTTTCTTCAAGGTCCACAATAACTTATAATCGTAATTTCACAACAAGTTATGCGGTCAATATGTTTACAACCACAATAATATACAGTGGATTTGAATATTACGACAATATTATGAGTAACAGCAGTATTGGTAAGTAACAAATAAGGACAAAACAATACATAACACTACGTTTGTATTGAATTGCTTGTAGGTAGAGGACTACCACTACACACCTACATAATCATCTGGTTGGTATGTATTCTATTCTTTTCTATTTCATACGGAGTGGATCAGATACCGACGCGAAAATGGTTAAGTACCACGTATTCAGTACATCACTCTTCCCGCATAGAAATTTCTCATCAGTTATTAAAAAAAAAATATGGTGTTTCCTACAAAAGTGCAATACCTACACGGTCAAAATGTACGGAACAGCTGATTTTTTTTCAATATCACAAGTACCTACATGGCTATTTTGGTGTGGTTGTTTCAGTTCCATATAATTTGGTTCGGACCTTTTGCCATCAAGCCGGCTCAAATCAAGACTCAAATTTGCTGTCAAAAAAATATTTCTGCTAAGATCCACTAACACTGTCTGTGATTCGAACACCAGGACTACAAGCTTAGCAGCTGCGCTAACAAATCACTACACCAACGAGGCAATCTAAAAACGAAATAATAAAATGACATTCGTAACTTACCAATAATAATAGATAACTATAACGTCAAAGACATCTATACAAATAAATAAAATTGAAGTGTCTATTTGTAATACCAAAATAACATGTTTTTACTGAATGCTTTTGAAAGTTTATACCGTACTTATGAACAAAAACACATCTCAATTTTTGTCTGTCTGTTTGTTCCGGCTAATCTCCGAAGCAGCAGGACCGATGTTGATGGGACTTTTACTGGCAGATAGCTGGTGCTATAAGGTCTAACATGGGCTACTTCTATTTTAGAAAAAATATTAGGGGTCCGTGCCAAAAAAAAAAAATTAAAACCCTTGAAATTCTTAACAAAATCAGATTCAAACGGCTAATCTCCGAAACAGGTGGACCGATTTTGACGGAACTTTTACTGATTAAAACCCTTGGAATTGGTAACAAAATTCGATTCAAAAAGGGAAGTAATATTTTTTTACAATAATTTTACGCGGCTAACAACTAGTTATAAAGTTTTTACCGAAGCACTATGAACAAAAAGTCCCCGACGTAGTTATCGAAAAATAGTTGGATAGGTACCTATTTATTTATATCGCATTTGGTATTGGAGAACAATGAATCAACAAATGTAACGTTTTGAATAACAATAGCCCTTATCCCAGTTTGTGAGGCGAAAAATGACACATAAGTACAACAAATGAAATAGTTGAAAAAGCATTGTTATAGTAAGTAGAGATATCAGCTAACGTTAGGTTAATATAATTATTGTAATTTACAACACACAACGGCAACTTTATTAAAGTTTTGAGGGTTACTTTTAAAATAAATGCTACTTAAAGAAAAACAAAAATGGAAATCAATAAACAATGTTGTCCCATCATTTTTTTTTCTTCGGAAAATAAAAATTTCCCATCTGCCTCCGATTCCAGACGACCCTCTCCCATTTGCAGCAGCTTATTCGCAAAGACTCCTGCTTCGTGATCATTGTACAGTTGGACGCGCATGTTGCACGTATTATGGAGCTTTTAGATCCAGGAGGTTTTCACAGTGGCGACGCCATGAGACATGCGTTTATTTCATCCGCCGGTGTGCCCCTCTCAATAACTGGCAGTGTCTGTCTAAAGTCGCCTTTTTTTCGGATGGGAAATCATCAAATGACCTCTCCCACTCTGGGCGGAGGGAAAGGGAGTGTCAGACTTGTACTGACTTAAGCCCACCCATGTTCCTTCTTAGCCCTTTGTGTTCCAGGGCCGGGGTATCTCTTTCGAACAGTCCCGCAGCCTTTGCAGGCATCGGCCCTTGCGCACCCCTTCCATTTTGCTAACATTTCCTTGAGGCGCGCGTGAAACACGAACGCGCTGTCGACACGGCCTGTCGTCATAAGAAGGATAGACGGCGAGCTAGCCAAGTTAGCAAAAAGACGGAGTCTTGCTTGCCCCATCATCTCCTGTCCTAATTTTTGTGGGATCCACCTACACGTTAACTGATCTGCCCGAAGTCACAGCTAACGGTGTCGATGTGCCAGAGTTCTGGACGAAGCTTGTTTTTAACTTGAATTAAGAATCATCGACTCAATGAAGAATTTTAATCATTATTTAACTTTACAAATCTATGGTTGTATAAACCTGTCTACGCCTGTTAGAAATAATTTAAGTCTAGTAAAATAAACCAGTTTTTTTTCTATAATGAAAGAAAAACAAATTAACCGGAATTCCTCGACTTCTCAAGCAATCGCAAACGAAGAATCTTTTAGCCGCAAAGTCGCAAGGCAACACGTACTGAAGCATATCTTAGCGAGTTAAATTATGCAAAGCCGGGGCGAATAAGTGCCGCTACGGGGTGACAACTTAGGGTTGAAACGTCTATGCATCCCTTGATGGCATAATCTTTTTGAATTACCTTTGTCTCTTTTTGGAGAAGAATATGAGATCCGGGGATTTAGTTTTTAAAAGGTTTATTTGTTGTTTTTTTGGTCTTTGTTGAGTGAAATGGTTTATTTTTTTGGGTAAAATTTAAGGAAAAGTCGCGAAATAATCCTCTGTTGTTGGTCTGTGTTTTTTTACGTTCAAATTACATAGGCATTATAAGAAGGGAATTAATTGCAAAACATGTTTGTCTTTTCGAGCTTTTATTTGCATGTAGGCAGTTCGATCTTTACAGGTTTCCCTATCCGCTTATTTATTAAAATAAAAATAAACTTTTTACCTACGCCTCAGTTATTTTGTATGTCACATAGGATAGAACCAATTTATTTTTTCCTAGAAACGTCGATTTCCCGGATCCTGTCATCTTGATAAACTTTTGTCAAAGTTTATTCGCCACATGACTAACTGACAATAACTGGGGAAACATTTTAATGCTGTTGAAGGGTCTAGAATCATGGGCTGCGGGACTGTTCGAAAGAGATGTACCGCGGCCCTGGAACATAAAGGGCAAAAGAAGGAACATAATTATATGGTTTTTAGTCAGTAAAAGTCTGACACTCCCTTCCGCTCCTCCCAAAGAGGAGGTGTCATTTGATGATTTCCCATGCGAAAAAAAAGAGGGTCTGGAATCATGTTAGGTACGGAAAATCTGGTCTTTCTACCGTATAATTAACTTACCTATGTCTCAATGTCAAAATTGAAAAAATACCCCATTAATAATACATATAATTACATATTCCACTGGAAACCGATTCCGACATAGTTGGAAAAAAGCTAGGCAGGTGATGATCATGATTAAACAAAACGTTCTGTTTAGTTTCAACATTTTCGACTCATCTTTTAACGCTTCTTTCAAATCGAGTCAGACCACGAACAGAATCACTAAAAACCTCTCAAACTAAACTCATATTGTTAGTCTAACTCAGGGGTTCCCAAACTTATTTTGTCTACTGCCCACTTTGAGAAAAATTATTTTTTAGCGCCCCCATTTTTTTACCTACAACTAAAAACCACCTCAACACAACGCCCTGATTTTTTTTCTGGGTCTTTTACCGCCCCCTTTAGGCCTGCAGCGCCCACAAGGGGGCGTTATCGCCCACTTTGGGAAAGGCTGTCTAACTCCTTAACTCTGATCACTAAGTCCGATCACGTCGGTCAGTTCAGTCAGCATAACTAGGTTAAACTCAGAACTTGGAACAAACAGCTGTATGGTCAGTTAGTCACAATCGAGAATTCTAGAAGGACACATTGAGGGCCTAGTGCAAACATGCGATGTAAATGTTAAATCAAAATTTATTTATTTAAATTAGACTGACTTCAGAATTATAACATAACATTACGCCTGTAATCTTCAAAGAGTTAGGCAGAGGTGTACCTAATAGTACACCCACATTTCGCCAGTTACGTTTAAGTCCCATGCAATAGAGGGCGAGCCTATTGCCATCAACCGGGCGCAAATCCAGACTCCTTGGCTGCTATTGAGAAATTCCTGATGGAAAAACCAAATAACAATATATTCAGAATTATTAAACGTCAAAATTTACAAGACACAGTTCCCCAAAACGCGGGCGACCTCCTGGCCCTCCTAAGTGTTTTAGCGGGGTTGAAGAAGTGGCACAACAAACTCCCTAGCAACACATACATTAAGTAGAATGATTTTTAAAGGAAAATATAAGTATCCAATAGCATTTTTAGTTTATATTTTCGTCTGAATTCGCTTTTCGTGTAATACACACGGCGACACTTCAAGCTATATAATTTTCAGTATAACATGGCCTCGCTTTGTATAAATTTCCAATACAATGAGAGATCCGCGGGTTTTGTATGCTTGTAGCTTGATTGGTCGCCGTTCGTACAATAAGCAGAACGATGGACGAAACACAAGCAAGTTCTTGTTTTATTAACGGAGACATTTTTCACAAGCTTTTGCTCACGGAATAAGCACAGAAACGAATCTACTCATCTACTGTCACAAATCCCACTCTCATCTTGAAGGATACGTTGATTCCTTAATTAATTATCTAGTAAACGCTGGTTCACAAACCCAAAAGCATCTCTCACAGATATTGAGTCTTAAAATAAGGAAATAATACGTGAGAAACAAGTGTTTTTCAATTTAAAAAATACTATTGCTATTGCTGTTTTTGCTGCTGTGTAGATTAAACAGCGCTTCATCTACACAGCAGACGGTCACACCACTAGGACAGCTTACTAGGCTATCCTAGTGGTGTGACCGTCGGACTGCCAAGTCACAGGTCTCAAGTTCGAACCCAAAACACGCACTTCTGATTTTTCGGATTCATGTGCGTATTGTAGCTCGTGGCTAAATAAGAACAGCCGCTCGGGTCGATCTTTAGGTTAAGCCGTGCTTGTCTAGGTCGGTCCGTGGATGGGTGACCACCCATTTTACAACAACATACCAAGTTTTCTCCGTGCCTCGGAAAGCACGTTAAGCCGTTGGTCCCGGCCGTCATTTGTAGATCTTTGACAGTCGTTACCGTGGCCCGAAAGTCTGACAACCAGTCTTACCAAGGGGTATCGTATTACCTAACACTAACTAGGTTGTGGAGGTCAGATAGGCAGCCGCTCCATGTAAAATACTGGTATTCAGCTGCATCCGGTTAGACTGGAAGCCGACCCCAACATAATTGGGAAAAGGCTAGGCAGATGATGATGTGGGTATTGTATAATTATCACTTGCTTCGGTGAAGGACAAACATCGTGAGAAAACCAGCATGCCTGAGAGATACTTCTCGACGGCATGTATAGCCAAGTCAGAGGCCCATGGGCGCCATTTAAAATGGACACCAGAGGCCTTACCACGAGCTCTTAACGCGATCCAGTTTAGGCTGTTGGAAAGAGACAGAGCTATACAAGTCGTCTAGCGCCATCTCGATCCCTGAGCGTAAATTGAATCGCGTTAAGAACTCGCGGTAGGCCACCAGGTTAGGCACTAACCACACGATAAAGAAAGAAGAATTTTAAAATGGTTCGAACATACGCGTAGGTACGTTACGTTTACTCGCGCGTTCGTACTAGACCCACAGTTGATTAAGTCGGTATTTGTACTATTTGTGCCTATAAATTTAGATATTATGGTCGTGGTTTAATGAATCAGTGGTTTGTGCAAATACTTGAATGAGTGTTCAGTAATGGCTGATCACGTATTTGGTGTTATCGCGTAAGTACGTGTTTGTTGTTCCATCGTTCGAAGTGCTTCATCAATGACTGTGGTTATATCTACTTCGCTCATTAATTTAATCATTGTATGACGACTAATATTATGACACATTAACTACTATTACTATGCCATTACTGTACTTTTTTTGTGGTCTGCAATAGAGATTTTTATTTATTTATTAAGCTCGTGGTTCATAATAACATTCGCTCGGATAAATCTTCAGGTTAAGCCGCGCTTGCCTAGGTTGGTCTTTGGATGGGTTTACATTACGAAAAGCACGTTAAGCCGTTGGTCCCGGTCATTTGTAGATCATTGACAGTCGTTACAGGTAGTCAGTGGCCCGAAAATCGTGATTCAATAGAATCTATAGATTTATTTGATTAACATAGATAAATAGGCTGTTTTCAATCTAAAGCGCAGGCCACACCCCGCCAGCTGGCGGGCGAGCGTACGAACGACGCACCGTTTCACCTCCTTTCATATTTTGGTTCAGACTGTCGAAAGAGTCGAACGAAGTATGAAAAGGAAGTCGTTCGCCCGCTCGCCAGCTGGCGGTGTGCCCTGCGCTTTACACTGGGTGGTAGTCAAAGGCATTCGTTTGGATATCCCACAGTATCTCGAGGTTTGATGATCAACTTTCAGCACTAAGCAAATAATTGAAAATCCGACAGCCGGCTGTCCTCTCATTCTTCTTAACGTGTCGTCAGCAGTCTAAATTGAGTCGGGCCAGAAGTAGGCTACGGTTTTGGCGCCTAAGGTAGCGTCCATCAGTTTTATTTAGGCATTAACTTAGGTGTTGTCCATTGTAAATGAAAACTGAAATGACTGCCTAATTGGTCTAGTGATCGCAAGCGCGACTGCTGAGTATGAGATCCTGGGTTAGATTCCCGGGTTGGGCAAATTATTATTGGGTTTTTCCGTCACGGATTTTGTCGGTAGCAGTCACGGAGTCTGGATTTGTGCCCGGTTGATGGCAATAGGCTCGCCTCTTATTACATGGGACTTAAACATACCTGGCCGTGAGTGTACTATTAGGTACTCTTCTGCCTAACCTTTCGGGGATTACAGGCGTGATGTTATGCTTTATGTTATTTACAAGAATTTAGTATTTCGTCATGTAGGTAACAGAATATGTCGTTTCATATTTCAGATTATTACATTTATCTTGCTCATGAAATTATACCTACCAGCTTCCGCGAATCCGAGATACACGTGGCGCCAATTAGTACCAATCCAATACCTCCTTCAAACTTTGACATTTCGTATGCATATCACTGGTTCAAAGTTGAAGAATTGGTACTTAGGAAGTACCTACTGAGAGATTGTTAATGATTGCTGTACTTCTAAGGTCCAATAAAATGATGATAAGTATGAGGTCCGATGTTCAGTTGTCTTTAAATGTCTGGGTTCGATTCCCGGCTCGGGCAGTGTTATTGATTTTTTCCAGGAATTTCTCAGTAGCAGCCACGAAGTCTGGATTGTTGCCGGATGATGGCAACAGGCTTGCCCCCTATTACATGGGACTAAACATAATGAGTGAAATTTGGGTGGACTATAAGGTACTCTGCCTGAGCCTTCGGGAATTACAGCCGTGATGTAACCAAACCAAAATCTGGAGTTTTCTTCTTAACTAGAATGTTTAATTAGTATACTGCCGCTATCCAAAAAGGACAAACAGGTTCAATTGATCCATTTCACTATCCCTGCTACCCCTCACCAGCCCGTCGTGAACATAAGCACTCAAATACCCAGTACTTTATCTGAATTACATCGCATCATAATACTTACGACGCAAATTGAAAGTTTATGCCCGTCCTCCCTCGTCATTCAAATGTACAGTCGTTAAAATACAATTTTCTTTTTATTTGTCTTTTGTAGATCGCTGTTTGTTTTTAAAGAGGAGTGTTTTGTTCTAGAACATATTCTTCTTTTGGATTTTTGATAGAAGGCCTTTCTCATGAATGACAGCAGCCTGAGGCATTCGTCAGAAAAAGGTCGTGAGGAACTGAGGATAGTTTTGACTACGAGTCAGCTATAAGAGTAGAAGAAGACCAAATAAACGATGGATGGACTGTGTAAAACATGATATGGCTAGAAAGAGGGTGACTATTCTGAGATAACGACTAACTGAGAAGTCATCTGCCTAGCCTTTTCCCTACTAGGTTGGGGTCGGCTGCCAGTCGCACTTGAGTACCAGTACTTCACATGGAGCGACTGCCCACCTGACCTCCACAAACTAGTTAGTACTGGGTAATACGAAACTTGGTAAGACTGGTTGTCAGACTTTCGGGCCACTGACTAACTGTAACGACTGACGATCTGCAATTGACAGCCGGGACCACCAGCTTAACGTGCTTCCCGAGACACGAAGGAACCTCCGTATGAGATAGGTGGTCACCCATCTTCGAACACACCTAGACAAGCGCGGTTTAACCAGAAGATCGACCCGAGCGGCTGTTTAACAGAGAAATATGGAAGAAAAAAACATGCTGCGCCGACCCCAAATAAATTAAGATAAGAGCTCGAGAATGATGAGAAGCATTCATTATATCCTCAATGGACTCACATTGCATACAGGACGGGTCTTTAGATAATGTTAGGTACATCGTTTAAAAAGTCTCCTTTTTAAACGATGTGGAATCGAAATAAAAACATATTCAAAAAATGGTCCACAAAAGGCACATTTTTATTCCAATACTAATACTGGTCCAATACTGGTGAGCACATCTAAATTCTAAACTGTTGCCGAAACCATATTCCGATACCAAAGTGCCTCGAGTGTCCGAGACTTAAACTTCTCTCCTTGCACGACTCTGCCATTTATAAACTTAAGCTATACGAAATAATCGAAATATATTTTCAACTTGCTGTTGCCTGTGGCATTGTCTGCGTGTATTTTGGGACTAAGACCAAGTAGGGATTAATTTTTGATGCTAAGAGGCATGTGTACCAACAGTGGGAACTTCTGCTTATGCTCTAAAAGACCACGCCATTAATAATATTGATTACTATTGCTTTAGAAAGGAGGACACTGCTGAGATGACAGCAGTATGGAAGAAGAAGACATGCTGCGCTGACCCCATATAAATTGGGATAAGGGCAGAAGAGAGCAGCGGTGGCCCGGAGGTGGCGGCCCCGACTTACGAACAATAAGTCGTGGGTTCGAACCCAGACGCATTACTTAGTGTAATTTATTTCATCACCACTGCTCTCAAAAACGGTGAAGGAAAACATCGTGAGGAAACCGGTATGTCCTAGAAGCAAAAATTCGAAGACATGTGACATCTACCAACCCGCACTGGGCCCGCGTGGTGGATTATAGCCCATTCCCTCTCATAGAGAAGAGGCCGTGTGTGCCAGCAGTGGGACCATTATAGGCTAATTATGCTAAGGGCAGAAGAATGATGATATATTCCACAGTATCCTTGATAGCCTTGTTGTTCTAGTAGTCGTAAGTACAACTGCTGGATTGCTGAGCTGAAAGTGGGTAGCCCGTAGTCTGCCTGGTTCTTCGGATCCTTGGAATAATACGGCCTTGATGTTACGTTCTGCTATCCTTGTTCTAGCAACACAATATTTATTCACTGTTCATTATATTTCACAGTTCTCTTTACTTATGTTCAAATAATCTCATTACGTTCTAATGACTACCTCATTCACCTTTGACCGAGGACCTAAAAATGATTATTGACCTTTTAATACCGCAACTCTTTGTGCTGGGGTACCCGGGTGTAAGGATTACCTTTCAATCCGCATTGAGCACATACCTTTGTGTTCAACCAAAGCCGAATAGGGATGTGAATGATACGATTGGATTTTTGTCGTTGAACAAGTTATTTTGGTTTTTTTTCGATAGTTTGATAAGATTATCGAAGGACTACTAATGTTGTCCAAACATTCAAAATAAGTACAGTGCACTAAAATGAGCTTATATAAATCATCACTGATAATCGTGTAGATGATTGTCTTAACTTAAATGCCTACGTCACCAACGTTTTACTGGCATTTCTTAATTAAATGCAAGAAAAAAATACAGCATGTGGCAGTATCATTAACACTAGAAACGGGATATTTACCATGTTCATGGTCCACTGTTTGTTTTGAGTTCCAGATATTTCGGTGCTGTTGCAAGCACCATGATCACGGATAAAACTGAAGTTATTGGGGGGGGGGGTATGCTCAAAACAAACAGTGGACATGACAAATATCCCGTTTCTAGTGTTAATGATAATGTAAGTGACCATGCCAGTTTAAAAACTTATAGCCTGTGGCAGTCCTGTTTTAAAAGAGAAGAAAGGAAATGTTGGTACCAGTAAATATACGACAGGTCTGCAAACAAAAATGTTGTGATCTCCGAATAGATTACAGATTCTAGAGTTAGAGAGTCCAAAAGTGCGATCCCATGTCTTATTAAGGTCATAGGGATCCATGTCTCAGTAAGGTCATAGGGTCCCATGTCTCAGTAAGGTCATAGGGTCATAAGGAAATTCACGATAGGTACATTAGCCCAGCATACAGTAGCCAGGTCAAGCCTCCACCTAAGTTTATTACAGCCATAAAGTAAGGATACAAATAATTTAGTACTCGTAACTAAGTACTGACTAAGTTGTAGACCGTGTTGTGAATTTATAAACAAAGAGCTCTATGTTTATAAATTATGATAGGTTTAATAGATAATGGAGTATCGTTTGATTCAGTATGTATGTGGGTCGGCCTTGTTTAATAGCTAGATTTAGGATAGCCTAAATTGCTTTTTAGTGCTACAAATCTCTTGAATGTCTGATGAGGAAATGTGGTAAACTGGCTCGAGGCCTTCAATGAGGATACCTTTAATATCCAATTCCTCTAGATAGCTTTCTTCTTTAGAGAAATAACTATTGTTCTTCAGACTCTATAAAGTGTGATTTTCTTGTAGTATTTTATTGAAACTTACCATCTGTTCTGCATAAAAAACTAGTAAAATTCATAGGTAGATAATTATACGGTGGCCGTGACACTGCCAAATGGAGCCTGAGCAGGGCAAAGCCTGAATTAGGTAATTCCCTACAAAAAAATGTTCTAACATCTGGTTTCTGAATCGAGATTTTCAAGGTGAGAATATTGTCAAAGTTAAAGTTGTCACAAATTCTCTAATACCTTAAGTTTCCCAATTCAGACTGGATGTAGGGAAGCCCCTAAAATCCTCGAACCAGAGCCTCTAAAATTAACACACGACGAAACACATCGACAACACCATAAACATCGTTACATCACTACGCACCACAGAAGTCAATTCCACAAAAAGCCCATCTAACCGACTATTAATTTCACACAGCGCACCGCCGGATCAATGCGCCCCCTGTTTACTTAATTACTTTTTAATTATCAGCTAAAAACAGGTTCGTTTCTTAATCGCACATGTGGGGATAATCGTCACAACTTCGGGCAGTTTAACCCGAAAAAGAGGTAATGGTGTTTTTGTTTGTTTGAGGTTTGCTATTAAACGTGTGTGCGCTTTGCCGCTTGGCCACGAGAGTAACGCTTAAGGCGATTCTTAGACGAAACCCCTAATCCGCGCGGTGGCGGCGAAGCGGATATTATGAGCAGTACGCCGCGCGGAGACTCGCTACATGACGGTTATTTTTGCTACCGACATGCGACAGCGGGAAAAGTAATTTGAGAGAAGTTGATTAGAGCGTTCCACGACTCCACGAGTCACCGAGGCGCCGCTTAGGGAGGGACAGTAAAAACGTGAAGGGAACAAATGATTCGAGCTCGTATCGCCTGAGGGTGTGACGGGGCCTTAGACTAGAAGGGCATAACCCTTCTAGATCTGGACTCACAAGGGTTCGAGCTTCAGGAGAAAGGTTTTTAATTGCCAGTGGCAATCTCATCAATTCCCTTGATGACATAATGTGAGGGCTGACCGATTTCTATTAAATTGAAGAATAATCTGTTGTCCAATATGCGTCTATTGTATTAGATCTGGTAATGAACACACACATAATTCGCAATTGACGATATTTAATTCTATATTTTACATATAAAACATAACATCACGCCTGTAATCCCCGAAGGGTTAGGCAGAAGTCTACCTAATAGTACAAACAAATTTCGCCAGTAATACTTAAGTCCCATGTAATGGGGGGCGAGCCTATTGCCAACCACCAGGCACAAAGCTAGGAGCGAAAAGCGGGCGAGTCATTTTATAGGTAGACCTAGCTCAAGCTATATAAATGTGCGGTTACAAGTACCTACCGACGCACAACGCATCTTTAAATTACTCAGCTTTAGCCAATGGCCCAGTTTCCTAAAAAAACAACATCCACTACCGCCTAACCAATGACTTTCCTATTAACCTAATAGCTTTTTAATTAACCGGTAAAAAGCAACAGTTCTTCTCCTAATGGCACGTATGGGGAAGAACTTGGGAGATATATGGAGTGCTTGAGTTTGAAGTAACAAGTTCGTATAATGCAGTGGGTTGAAGTAAGGCACATAGTATATGTATGTCGTGATATGTAGGTGATGTTGTTACCCGGAAATTGAAGAGGTACTTTTAGGGGGTGAATAAGGAATTATGTAGTGACTAGCTTTTTCCCGCGGCTTCGCCCGCGTGGATGTCGAAAAATATCCGACGGGAACGTACTACCGGGATTTAAAAAGTAACCTTACGGTAAAAAACACAGTTACATACCTTCATCCCCCTTTTTAACCCTTCGTGGGTAGAATTATCAAAAATGCTGAGACATGTGATAAATTAATTTTCAATAGTCAGCTTAAACACAACACAACAGGACAACATATAAAAATCCATCCCCTATTTTACCCCTTTAGGGTAGGAATTTCCAAAAATCTTTTCTTAGTGGATAACTGGATACCAACTCTTCACAAAAAAACACTCCCTCCAAGTTGCATGTCTCTAGGACCAGAGTTTTGGGCTGTGTGTTGATATAACACCCAGTCAGTCAGTCAGTCAGTTTACCATTTTATATATAGAAGATAGATAGAAGATAGATGAAGACATTTAAACATAGGTTTGATAGTCGGGACAAAGCTAACAATTTCGTAATCCACTTGCAATTTTCAACTGGTTGGAGTCGGAGAAAGTGTACCGTCAAACTTGGCAATTATGTGAATTTGCCAAGTCGAATTTCTAAGACATGGGACGACATGGCTTCTCCATAGTATATAATACATCGATTTGATTGTGATTGCTTAACTTCATTATCAAAGTGAAGGTAAGCGACGTTAATGTAGACGTAGGGTCTAAGTGACTTTGCCAGTTGACCTCCTTATGAGCATATAAGGATTTTTTAAATGCATGATTTTGTGAAAATGCGTCGTTTTTAAACAACCTTTTGCAAGGGGCACACTGCGGCACACATTAGGCATAGCGGCTAAGTTGTACTTCCTTCAACTGATACTGACTGTTATTACACTTTATAGTTAAGTAAATGATAATAGTTTCGAGACGAAATCAAAATTTCGAGAATGAATTCCATTTAAATGTTCCTCGTCAACGTTTCTCCAATAAACAAAAAATCCAACACCCTATTGAGTTTTCCGTGAGTTGCTATGCCATAAAACTGCATATTTCCACACATGCGCTTATACAGTGAGTCAGTCTTACCCAGTTAAGCCGTGTACTCTTACAGGAAAACTTGAGGCGTTACTAATGAGGTAACATGCTCTGGGAGGCGCCTTACTTCTTAGTTGCGAACGACTTAAGACTTTATCCTGGTGTCGTCGGCATATTGCCAGGATATGTTGTTATCTCGTCTGTACAAAGTTGGTTTTTATGATATTCTTTGTTTGTAATTTCGTAGAAGATTACGGAACGCCTTCGATTATCTAGTATGGAAGGCATGGGTATGGGTGGTGTGGTCTGCCTTTGCCAAGAGTGAGACAGATCAGGCTAACAAAAAAACCTCGTATAATTCTTGTTGCTTGTCATCATCTGCCTGCCCTTTTTTTAACTATGTTGGGGTCGGCTTCCAGTCTTATACCAGTATCATACATGCTGGCTATCTGACCTCCATAACCCAGGCACTGAGTAATACGAGACGATAAGTATGTATCAAGGTTAGGTTGTGAGTTCTTTAGAATTTTACGGCTATAAATAATGGGCTGCGGAACTGTTCGAAAGACCTGCAACCCTGGAACACAAAGGGCTAAGAAGGAACATGGATGGATTTTAGTCAGTACAAGTCTGACACTCCCTTCCGCTCCGCCCAGAGCGGGTTTGATGATTTCTCAACAGAAAAAAAAGCTATACTTAAACAATCAAAGTGATTTTTTCTATTATTTAGAACTTACAAGGATTTTTGTAGTTACACGTGTTAGGAATCGGAGGTTTCACTTATCGTTACCAATAAACAAAATAGGTCGTAACTTTTAACAAAGCGTTTCAAATATACTATATTGTAAGTTGTTCTTTACCCCATATTATAACAATACATGAACGAAAATATCTATATTTTATATTCCATATATTTTTCTTAGCAATATTTTTGTTATAAGATCCAACAGGTAAGGTTTTCAATGCTCATATTTCAATACAATATTACCAAGACCTCTCTGTTTTATGCCAATCACTCATTTTGTATGTCATACATATTGTTATCATGTCTTTACAAAGATGTCATTGTTTTTTTAAGAAAAGGCGTTACTTACTGTTACCTTGCTTAATTTTCTAAGTATATGTATATTATCATGTTCTAGATAAAGAGAATGGCTAGAAAAGAAGTGACAAATAATAAAAGAGGAGTATGGAAAAACAAGACATGCTGCGCCGACTCCAAATAAATTGGAACCAGGGCCGGAATTATGATGATCTTCTAGAGAAAGAACGCCATATGTGAGGGTCTGAGCGATCTTAGATTTGACCCCTAGCTCCGGCTAAAATTTTGGGTTTGAAAATTCTCTTTTTTGGTATCATGTCCAGTAAACGGAACTCTTAAACCTCATCATCATTCTCTTGCAAAAAGCAGTGATAGTCTAGTGGTGTGACCCTCAGACTGCCAAGTCATAGGTCTTGAGTTGGAACCCAAGATAAGCACCTCTGATTTTTCGGATTCATGTACGTATTGTATAATTATCGCTTGCTTCGGTTAAGGAAAACATCGTGAGGGAATGAGCATGGCTGAGAGATATTACACGACGGCGTGTAAAGCCAAGTCAGAGGCCCATGGGCGGCGTAAAAACTCTGGATACCAGGTCAGGCACTACCCACACGATGAAGAAAGAAAGATCATTCTCTTACCCTAATCCATTTGTATTTGGGGACGGCTCAGCATGTCTTCTTCTTCAATACTTTTTTATTAGTCGCTAAGCTAATTCGTACCTACTAGTGTTTTAAATACTTGAATTAGAATTGAGTATAGCTCTTAATTGACTCTCAACAACTAGCTTAGCTATTGAACCGCAAAATTAGGCAAGATCTTCTTCAAATTTACATCGAATGTTGGACCTGTATTGGCGCTGGGTAACAAATGTTTGACAAATTACGTGTTTAATGTCCGAACAAAAAAAACAACAATACCAAAAGGTTCTACTACATCAACTACCCTTTTATGAGGCGTTAAGTCAACCCTTGTGATGGTCAAGGAAACATATGTTCGTCACGTTTGTCCAAACGGCTCGGCATAAAGTTTTTTAGTATGTAAAAGGTACCTCAAATACATTAGGTAGCCTGAATGGTTACTGTAGCAAATAAAATGATATGTCAACGAAGAAAAACTTCTTTGTGAAGGTAACACAACATAATGACAGCAATATTCTCTGAAGGACTGCCTCGTTGGTCTAGTGGTCGCAAGCGCGACTGCTGCGCATGAGGTCCTGGGTTCGATTCCAAGGTCGGGCAGTGTTATTGTGCTTTTCCATCAGGAATTTCTCAGTAGCAGTCATGGAGTCTGGATTTGTGTCCGGTTGATGGCAATAGGCTCGCCGCCTATTGAGTGAGCTATTAGGTACAGCTCTACCTTACTCTTCGTGGAGTACAGGCGTGATGTTTTTCTCTGAAGGGTTTAGTAGAGATGTTACTCGCATAGTACATCTTCATTTCCATATGTTTATTAGTTCAAGGCCTAAATAATAAGGGCGAGCTTTTCATTATCCATAAAGCCGGGCATAAAATCCATACTCCAAACTGCTACTGAACTATCCTCAAGAACACTTCGCCTAACATAGTAATTGAACTCTGGACCCCATGTTTAAAAGTGACGCTTGCGATCACAAGTACGCAGAAAATAATATTTGAAATAAAAAATTGTATAAATTATGGTGCACAATATCTCTTTCATATTCTCAAACTAACAAGGCATTCAAACATCATAACTGCAGAAAAACACGCTTTCAAAGGAACAAATTTTACAAAACTTCAATCTGAATAGATCAAAGAAGGAATCTATCGGCATTGAAATCCCTCTATCAATAAAATACACATAATAATGTACCATGGACCCCTCGTAGGGATTCTATGGCACAAAAGAACTATACGGCCCTCCGATATGTATCTATAGGGAATAGAGAGGTGCACGTTGATAAGCGGTAGCGATTTTATGTATGAGCGTTTTTTTTTTGGTATGGCGACTATCAAAAGTTAAATGTTAACATTTTAAGGAGCACAATTGTACAACAAATTACCCTCATGTATTAAAAATACACTCATTCAAAACTCGATTAGCTGAATATTTGATCAAAAATAACTGAAATAACACCCTTCCTAAAATCTGAATTCATTGGATGGGTGTATCACAAACATAGTATAATAATTGCTACCGTGACGTCGGTGACGAACTTTAAATATAATTCATTTTAAGCATTGTTCTCATGTAAGTGACGACTTTGTGTCTTTTTTGAGAATACATATCTTTAAACCCAACCTAAGTTGAAGCTGTAATGCTAACCAAAGATTGAACTTACCAGTGTGTAAGAATTCGCTTTGAAAGTTTGAATTAGTGGAGGTCCTGGGGGTCAGAATTACTGCAAGTTATGACAAGCCGATTGTCTGTCACCTGAGTGATGGGCAAGTTAAGCTTTTTGGCTAGTATGGGGGTACCGTTTAAAACAAGTATAATCGTTTAGTACGATTATCTACTGGGGGTCTAAAATGGCCGCTTTAGCAGAATCTTATTAGGATAATAATATGAATTACGTTCAAATTCGTAAAATGGTCACAAGGTAACAATTCATAATAGTAGGTACGCCTATGACCATTTTAAGAATTTAAACGTAATTCATATTATTATCCTATTATGATTCTGCTAAAGCGGCCATTTTAGACCCCCAGCCCAGATACAGAATCAGAGTATTTTTTTGATTATAAAATCAGTGTTGTCTTGAGTTCAATTCCCAGAATAGTCCGTATTATTTTTAGGATTCTGATGGTTGATTGTCCGAAATTGTGCCTGGCTATGGACTCGCCCCCTGAATGGGACTAAACTGACAAAATGTGGGTTTACTGTAAGCCCAACCCTGCAGGCGTAATGTTATGATGATAATTTCATTGAATCCAGCACACCAATATGAAAACGAAGAACAGAGCTATACCAAATTAAGTAGCTAACGCCATTCTGTAACCAGTTTTGTCTGTTTAACTAAAACATAAAACAATCGAAATTAATCCTTGTTTAGATAAGGCAACAACTCAATTATTCTTAACTCTGCCCCGGAATGTCTTATTTAATCTAGCTGGATAAGCAGCAGCAGTTTTCCTTGGACTAAGTAACTGGTTGTTAATAGTTAATAAATTAGAAGAAAATGCTTTTTAATTCTAAGGAAATAAATTTACTTTTTCTTGCTTAGCTAACATAGTTGTTGTTATTTGCTCGCATTGTATTCCAACTTCTACTTCTCTAGAAGGAAAAAAATATTTTTGTTTTACCCCCCAGTAGTAAGAAAACTCAATTTTCATTAATGGACACCTTATGCTAATCTAGTGAGTTTAGCTACTTAGCTACAAGAATTACCTACATCGGCAGTAACATCCAAAACTTCATAGACAAAATCTGATAAATGAGACCCCCAATATCACAGACTTATTCTTTAAGCCGTATACCCCTTTTTTTTTCCTGATGGGAAATCATCAAATGACTCCTCCCGCTATGGGCGGAGCGGAAGGGATTCAGACTTTTACTGACTAAAAACCATCCATGTTCCTTCTTTTGCCCTTTATGTTCCAGGGCCGCGGTATCTCTTTCGAACAGTCCCGCAGCGAAGCCGTATCCCCCTAATGTTGTCTTCACTATGCTCGTAGCCCGCTTTCAAACCTATGACCAGTTATGGGTCTCTGCTAGGACAAACGGACATACACCTAAAAATAAAAAGAATGCACCGCTCCCGCTCCCTGCTCCTTTAAGTCCCAACCCCACATTCGAACCATTTACCCAGCACCGAGCGAATGCAATGATTATTACGTCCGATGGAACTGATGAAAGAGTTCCTTCTCCATAAGAATGCTAATGTTTTCAACGAAAGTCCGGGTAGTCTCGAAATTGCCAGCTAATATTTTGATGGGATCGGAATCCTCCTATTTTTCGGGGCAGCGGAGAAGGTGAGTAAACGCTTTATGGTTTCCGTAATATCAAGGGGTATAAGGGGTGTTAGGGGGAATTTGTTCCGCTAGCTCGAGCTGTGTAGGCACTGTCTATTATGATTGTAATACAAAATGGTGGAGTGAATTTTATCTTGGATTTTCTTCCTCGTGTTGTTTACTAATTCCTTCATGCACGCCTGTAATCCCGGAAGGGTTCGGCAGAGGTGTAGGTACCTAATAGTACGCCCACATGTCGCCAGTAATGTTTAAGTCCCATATAATAGGTGAGCCTACTGCCATCAAGCGGACACAAATCCAGACTCCGTGGCTGCTACTGACACCCAATAACACTACCGGACCTGGGAATCGAACCCAGGATCTCTAGCTCAGCAATCGCTCTTGCGACCACTAGACGAACGAGGCAGATCCTAGGTTCTTTCCATAACAAGACAGTTTAACCCCAAGGATTACTGATTAACCTCTATTAGTTTTGTCAGCAAATGGAACAATGACCCTTAAATATACTGAGAATGCCAAAGAATACTCACGTATGGAATGACAAATAGCTATGGGTGACTATTGCTGGGTAAAAATGGCCGTCATGTGGGATTATCTTACATTTCCCCTTTCAAAAGAAACCGGATATTTCTACAGTATGCCAATCAGTACAGTACATACACTTTATCTCTACTTACCCCAGGGAAACACACGCCGTAAAGAAGCAATACCAAACGGATTAAATAAAACCAAGCGATATTAAAAAGGGGGTGAACTCTTATAGGGGTTGAAATAAGCGCGTATTGTACTTTAAATTAAGTATTCAATGCACTATTATGCTGAACAGGCTTCCGCACTTCACGGGGAGTAAATGAAAACGATTTTATGTCACGTTTATGCAATTCAAGTTGAAGATTGCTATACTTGTTAACAGTAACTGTTAAAACACTAATAATATCACACATGTCATATGTGTGCTAATGTTGCAAGTTGCTTTTAGTAAATACTTTTTTGGGGTTTACGGTATGACAGATAGATGGGTAGTAAAATTAAGCGTTAACAAAAGTGAAGACTTCTGCGCAACATACACGCGCATCTCATATCTCCTCAGCGCCAAGTACGAATTTGCCCTCTTTCGGCACTCTCTATCCCTCTCTTGTTAAATATGTGTGTGTGTAACAGCGTAGTGGGGCTATAGTATAGCAGCATGGCACCAGCGTGGTCACTGTTTTTTTTTAATTTGACTATAGTATTTGTAGAGCTTTAATGATAGTAATTTTATTTAGGAGTAAACTCTCGTCACTTGTCGGAGCTGAGACACATATTGTTTTTTTTTCTTGTGTTTTATGAACCGAGAATCATTCTCGTTCAATAATCTGATTATCTTACTTTGATGATGGTGTCAGTAATGTGACAGGAAATTAATGTCAATCAGATTTTAGAGAATTATCTGTTGCAGATATGTTTACATTAAAAGTCAAAAAGTTAGTAAACCTAGTCTAGTGGGTCTAGTGGTTGTAAGCTCGACTGTTGAGCATGAGGTTCTGGTTTTGATTCCCAGGTCGGACAAAACGGCAAAGGGGGTTATTTATTTATTTATTTTACTATTTATGTACACACAGTAGACAACACAGGAAAATAATATTATAATACATGAGTTATTGGGTTTTCCATTTGGAATTTCTCAGTAGCAGCCACGGAGTCTTTATTTGCGCCTGGTTGATTGCAATAGGCTCGCCCCTAAGACACATGGGACTTGAACATAACTGGCAAAATGTGGGTGTACTATTAGGTACACCAGACCTCTACCTAACCCTTCGGGTATCACATGCGTGATGTTATATAAAAGTCATACTTCTAATCAAATGTAGTTTTAACAACTTGTAATTAAAAGCGTGTGTGTTGAAATTCGGGTATAGTAGGTTTCAACTAATTTAACTTAAAATAAGCCGGCAGGGATTTCGTGTTTCATTCCCATGTACTGCACTAAAGCTTTTTAGCACAAGCTTGATGAGTTTTGTGTGTTAGTAGCTTGTGCTTCCAACTTCGTGGTACACAAAATTTAACACCCCTTTTTACCCCCTTAGGGTAGTTAGAATTTCACAGCTCTAAGTCCGCCAGTGATGCCTAAACTGTGCGTTGACAGCTACAGTTTGAAAGTTATGATATACTAGCTGTGCCCCGCGACCTTTTTTTTTTTTTTTTGGTTGGTGGGAAATCATCAAATGACCCCCCCTCGCCCTGGGCGGAGCGGAAGGGAGTGTCAGACTCTTACTGACTAAAAACCACCCATGTTCCTTCATTGGCCCTTTATGTTCCAGGGCCGCGGTATCTCTTTCGAACAGTCCCGCAGCCCTGGCAGGCACCGGCCCTTGCGGGCCCCTCCCGTTGCTGACAACTCTTTGAGGCGCGCGTGGAACACGAACGCGCCGTCGACACGGCCTGCCCGTCGTCATACGACGGAGTGCCCCGCGACCTTCGTCGTGAATTTTTTATAAAAATACTAGTTCCCTATTTGAATCGAATTTAGTCAACAATTTCAAGGGTTTTAAGTTTTTGCACAGCACCGTAATCCTATTTCTAAAATAAAAGTAGCCTAAGTATTCCTTATAAAATCAGCTATTCGTCAGTAAAAGTCTCGTCAAAAACGGTCCAGCCGTTTTGGAGATCAGGCGGAACAACAACGCAGACATACACATTTTTCATTTTTTTTATTATAAGTACCGCATATACTTTCATGTGTATTCAGTAAAAAGTTGTTATTTTGAAATTACAGACACTTCAATTTTATTTATCTGTATATAGATCCAGAAGCCGATCCTTAAGCCACGATTGCATTATTTGCCTTGCAAATACATTATCTTCTTCTTCAAAAGATTTAACTCAAAAATAACGCATTTCCGCATATCTTTTCTACAAAAAACAACACATTTCCATTCTATTTTCCTTAGAACCTCTTTAAACAAATTCACTCGTGCGTAACCTTTTAAACTCAAACAAGAATGTTTTAACTGATTTACGCCACTTTGGGGTCAAGATAGACCCCTAATTACTGGCCCATGGACATCTGGATGATTAAAAATTAAAAAACAAAAAAACTTTTCGGTTCACAATTCCGTTTTAATTAGAAAAGTTGTACGAAGGGATATTTTGGTGTTACGTTTAAAAAGGGCAGTTCTTTTTGTTGGGACCACAACGGAATGAACTGTCAACCCGTTTAACTAAAGACAGTTAGATGGACTTTGTGTTATTCTGACTAATAAAAATGTCAATCATTGAGAGAGAATTCGCCTGTTGTATTTAGGACTTTAGGTTGTATGGCCGTAGGGTCTAGCTATGAATCTTTATGAACTATTTAGACGACAGACGCTTCAGCTTTAGGTCATTATCATTCTCCTGCCCTTATCCCAATTTATTTAGGGTCGGCGCAGCATGTTTTCTTCTTCCATACCTACTACTCTATTACTCGTGATCTCATCAGACACCTCCTTTCTAGCCATATCATCCTTCACACAGTCCATCCATCGTTTCTTTGGTCTTCCTCTACTCCAATAACCATCCAGTCATCCACATTCATACTCAAAACTTTCCTCACGACATTTTCATCATTCCTCACCTCTATCACATGCTGTAGGGTCACAAAATGGCTTGTACCATTCAATGTTTCTACTGCCAAGATCTAACTGTTTTAACCGACCTAATAAAAAGGTGGAGGTTATGCATTAAACGAGGCATTCATCGAGTTTTTCTATACATCAACTACACTCAATTCACTCATGAGATAAGGGTAATAACTGACACACAACCGACAATTTCTCAAACTTGCATCTACATAAAAATGGATCGTTTTCAAACAAATAAAAATATTTCGCGTCTCATAACTCTATTTCAACCCCTCAGCGTCATTTTATCGATGTTCAGGCTTTTGCAGGGGATGCTTTGCACCCCAACTTTGCTTAGGACTTGACTTATTGTGCGGGGTCTTAAGTGGGGGTACAAAACGTAGGGTACATTCAAATTTATCGCCGATACGCATGTATTTATGTGGCACTTAAGATGGTTTTGCGGGAGGAAAAAGTTGTTACGTTGACAGGGTAATGACGAATGTTGTCGACTTACAAAGGACGGAGTTTTGGGACAAAATGATGCAACTACTTTTACAACTATTAATACTTGTAGGTACTACTAGTACTGTCCCTCTGCGGGGCGAAGCCCTCTTCTCTTACAGAGGAGGCACGAGACGCTTGCTGAAGACGGATATGCGATTTCAGACTTATCATCATCATCATCTTCCTGTGCTTGTCCCATTCTACTTGGGGTCGGCGCAACACGTTTTCTTCTTCCATTCTCGCTTGTCAGACGTCACGGCATCATTCACTCCTTACTCTTTCATATCATTCCTCACACAATCCATCCATCTTTTCTGTGACCTTTCTCTCCCTCGCCATCCATCAACATTCATACTTATATTCATTAAATATGTGCCCAAGTTTCCTCACGATTTGTTTCTTTCACCGATATCAACAACGCCAATAAGTACAATATGAATTTTAAAAGTCTTTTAAATAATAGTACTGATCCGAATCTGAACCGCCAACTTGTGGAAGGTATCCATATAAACTTTGCGAGTTACCAACCGATGCAAACACCATAAACAACAGAGGGATATTAACGTTTATGAATGATGATGACGATGACACAAACAAAACAAAGAAGGAAACATTCATAAGTCCACGCATCGTAAAAATACACACATAAAAGTAAACAACCAATGTTACACAAAGGCATAAGTCAGATTACAATAAATTTCTTGATTCATAATGCGCATGAAGAACTTTTTGTCATGTTAACTATGGATCCGTAGTAAAGTCAACAAAAAATGATGTTTCAAAGTTATGCTTTTTCATATTAAAAGTTAGTAAAAGTTTAATCTAAATTAGTTTTACTTTTTCAGCCTTGGCAACACTTTAATATTACATTGAAAACCCGATACCAATCGCGACTGTAGTGTTGCTAGTTAATCCAAAAATACATAAATAGTATACATAACATTACGCCTGTAATCAGTTTTCGCCAGTTATGTTTAAGTCTCATGTAATAGGGGGCGAGCCTATTGCCATCAACCGGGCACAAATCCAGACTCCGAGTCTGCTACTGACAAATTCCTGATGGAAAACCTAATAACAATTTACTCGACTCTGGAATCGAACCACGGGCCTCATGCTCACCAACGAGGTAGTCGAAAAATAAATACATTCCGACAACTAAGGGTGAATTAGTGGAGATTTGTAGGACCTGTTTAAAAAGAAGTCGGAGATCATACCAAGCAAAGCTTTCCTTGTAAACAAAATGTTGGAGTGACACTACATTGTTTTTTGCAAGTATTCGCTTTTATTGCGAACCCCTAATACAAGAAAACGTATGTAATGTATGCAATTTTTGATGAATGTGTGGTTGGTAGCGCTTATCGCGTCTGTAGGAATGTTCGTGAAGTTCCGGTGTAGCCTAGGGGTGAAAGAAGGGTGGTTTTGTACCTATACAGTCTGACAGCTGAGGGTTGTGACGGCATGTCCTGGCAGCAAAATAGAATACATGTAGATATATGTACGTTCGGGAAAAACCGTTCGGTCTCGCTCGAATTGTACCGAGCAGAGCCGAACATTATTCAGGGATACATGAACATGGCCAGCCCACTGCCACTTCAGCATGCTCTTTCCAAGCTATGTCGGTGACTCTAGTTTTTTCGGATGACATCATTTTGTTATTTCATTTCCTAGGGGAATTTCAATATCTATCGGGAAATACGAAATTTTAAACTTACACTATATTGTCTTGCGTGATTTTCAATTATAGTAAGCTTCCGATATTTCGACGCCGTTGCAAGCGCTATGATCCCGGGACACGGAAGATATCCCGTAAGTGGCAGCGTAAGTTTTTTATTTATAAACCGTGAAAGCCTAAAACGGTGTCACAAATTTCTAGTCTTCAGTTAGTCCTTATTTAATTTCGATTACAGTTTTACTCCAAATATTACTCAGCATTTACCCGACTCGGATTATTATCGGAGAATACGTTCGTATCCCACATAATCCCTTACTAAAGCGAAATACTTTGCCTACAACCGTCTGAAACTTCGACAAAATAGGTGTCTTAGCTGAAAACGCCTGTTCATCAAAATATATTTTCTTTGGCGCCTCCAAACTAAAAGTAATTTTACTAGATGACTTTTGTTCAGCAAAAAGTAAGCCTAGGCACAAATGAATTGCGAGCCTGGTTAATCCTGGGATGGTTCTTGTACCATGGTTGCTTCATAGGATGATGATGAAGCCAGGATGTAATCCTAGTTAATTAGAAAAAGCCCGAACTGTATTTAAAGATGTTGTTGTTTTGAAAGCAAAATTGTTGTTTACCAGTTAAAGTCTTGGCAGTATTTGCTAAAGTTTTATTCAGTGTTTCGATGGTAATCTGTTTTATAGCAAGATGTTGGTCTAAAGATTATTTGGAGGTTGTTCGGCTGTAGATAATCTTTGGAAGTTTTGGCATCTTAAACGGTAAGCTTATTTGCGAAATAGTTATTAAGGTATAAAGTCAACTGTTGTATTTTAAAGTGAAAATGTTTATAAAGCTTTTAGCGGTAAGAATTTATTTATATTCACAGATTAGCTAGTTCTATTTTAAGACTGAGGTTTTTTATATTTCTTTTCTAGAAAATCATCAAATATCGACTCAAATCATCAAATGTCAAAAATTATTATAAAGTTCGCCCACAAAACTATAACACGTCAGCCAAATACCACACCACGTCAAACCTCAATATAAAAACTCACATCACGACATTAAAACAACAATTACACACGAATATCAATGTCAAATCACGAATAGACGAACGACCAGTGAATATGAAAAAACATATTTATTTAGACTTAAGATACGGGGCACGTTCGCCTAGCCCACCTCTCGACCATTGGAACGGACTCGTCATTTCTTTAACCAACTCTCAAACCCGACGAATAAAGTTGTACCTTCACTCACTGAGCTCATATTTAACTGGTCGTTGAACAGGGTTGGGAGATTGTATTATTGTATAAATTTAGTCATCTTTTTGTTAAAGCTGATTGCCTGGTATAAGTAGAGAGGATATCGAACTTGGATCAATATTTACGTTTGGCTGCTTGACAATAGTAAACGGTACTAATATTTCGCTAAAAACTCATAGTTTACCGTGATTTGAAAACTGTATATCGTTTTACTTCATAGACACTTATTATTACTGTTATTTGTAACATTAGTATGAACGATATGACAGATCAAATTTGATATTTTTTCCCCGTTCTGTTTCATTGTTTTTTTGACAAACAGCTTGCTTTATGATTTTTTTTTTTTTGTATTATTAGTTTTGAATTTATATTATTCCTGTTACCCGTATAATATACCTAAGTTATATTGTACGGGTAACAGCTTTACTGCCAGCCCTGTCCTACAGTGCAGTCACGAAGTATACGAACACGGTTACTTTAGATCATATCAGACTGGATTT
Organism: Eurois occulta; assembly: GCA_950022335.1. Classification (NCBI taxonomy): domain Eukaryota; kingdom Metazoa; phylum Arthropoda; class Insecta; order Lepidoptera; family Noctuidae; genus Eurois; species Eurois occulta. Next base: position 20,386,598 of record OX465478.1, read on the forward strand.
ATTTAAGTAAAGTACCGTTTTGCCGTTAAGATGGCGAAGGTATGCCCTGCCGCTGCCAAAGCCGTGCTTTGAACTTTGATGCTGTACATTTTAGCTGCATGGAGAATTACGAAGTTTCTTGTGTGTAATTTTGAGGTTATAATTTACCGTATTTTCTGGGGCGAAACGACGCGTTTCGGAGTCTAGTTCTGTATAGCAAATTTCAACCCCGTGACTGCTACATCGCTAGATATAGTACGTTAACATAAATTACCTTACCAAAAAATATTAACAAAACGAAACACAAATTCAGATTCATAATATCGTACATGTCTGGCTTCTGTTCCCAAAAAATACACGTAAAAAAGGCATAGAACAGTGGGTAATTTCAATAACAAATTGACGTCGTATCACGCGTGACATATCAAACATTACGCCCGACGTCCATAGACGACACTGGCGGTGAAAAGGTTAAGCCCGTGCTAATTAATTTCAACGCAGGTCGTTTATAATGGCTTCCACCATAAGTTTGAATGGTCGCCATGGACATAAAAGCGTGTTAATGGTTTATTTCCTCAGTTATCGTCATATTTGAGTCATGGACGTAAGTTTTGTGGATGTACAGATTTGTTTTATGTACAAAAAGACCGGTAAATGTTGATTTCGCTTGGGAACTGCGTTTAAATTCGATTTTAATCTCGTTCCTACACTGATATTTTTGTAAAGGGTAACTTGGAATCGATTTGAGCATCAGTATGTTACATCATGCCATTTTTTCTGAACGTTTCACAGTAAATGGAACATAAGACTGCTAAATGAGATATTGGCTTATACATACAAATAACCTGAAATAAATGACTTTAGTACTCAGTTTTCTCTGCTCTAGGCGTTCCTATTTCCCCTGTAGTAACGTACTTACAAATTTATTTAAACCTTGTCTTGACAAATTTTAACAAGAATAAATATAATTTGCCATTCTCAGCAAAACAAATGGGTCTGTTCACTTCAGTAATCGATGAGATGAGGTATCTTAGTATGCTAATGTGGTCTCTCCCACGACACCCTAAAATTGTTATTTACTTAAATTAATTATGTTTTCCTTCTCTAAAGTAATAAAAACAAGCAACTTACATATTATAGACAAAATGGTCTTGACACAAATATTACCACACAGCCACTGACGGGTTAAAAGAGCTGTTAAAAGCTAAGCTTCACAAAGCAGAAAAGGATTAAGTTGATAAAACATATATTACATAATAACACTGATATTATATTGCGGACTTTATTATGTATTATGGAAGGTCGCTTTTACTTCTCTATGCCTAGTTCCAGATTCAAGGCTACTACGCCCATAAAATAAGTTTCACGAGAGACGAAAAATCTCATTTCCAATGACAATGTAAATGCAAAACTCTGGAACATAGAACCTAATATGGTAATGGAACGTTTTTCGCCTCCCACTTCCCAGCTGGAACCATATTTTCCTGCGGTTTAATAAAATTGTGGGTCTCCCGCGATAATTGGTAAGAACATAAATTGCTACCTCCGCATTTGTGGGTTGGTTTTCCCGTATCTGAACATTTCCCCGCTATTATTATAGAAAAAATAATAATTGCCAAGTGTATCGATAATGACAGCTTTTGTGGACAAAACTGAGGGTATTAGAAATCTAATTTCGTACGGTGATCCGGCCTTTTGTTAAATAAAAATGGTTTAACTTGTACCGCCGAATGTTTCTTGATACTTTGCCAAAACTCACTGTGGGTTTTCATGAGATTTTCTTTTTTCAATCATTAGAAGGTTCCTTACATTTTTAAGCCTGAGATTATGATTAAATTTTTGCTGTTTGTGACTGAAAGCGGTCTAGTTATTTTCAAGTGAGACTAATTGTATTCCGCTTCATTCTTAATGTTTGTTAGTCTAGACTCTAGAATGGAGTTTCAGAGACAGAATTTAATTTCAGTTTAGATATTGACATTAGTATGCTAAAATTAAATTAATAAGTTATTGTTATAGTATGTCGTAAAACGGTACAAACAAAATATGATGTCAGAAGTGCCAAACAGAAACAGCATTGTAAGAATTAATTAAGACAATCAAAGAATAGTCAGTCTTTTAGGGCGCGTTCACAGCGAACGTATGAAAACGGACGCCCCAGCGCAACTCTCAATTAAGAATGTATGACACACAAAGTACAGTTTTTCGAGATATTTGGAACTCGACGCTTACAAATCATCCACTTAGCATGAGGAAAATGTCCTTGAACTAAAAATTCGAAGTTGTGTGAATTTCACCAACCTGTGTCCGCGTGGTAGTTTACTGCCCGTTCTTTCAGAGAGAAGATGCCCTGTGTCCCAGCAGTGGCAACATTATGGGCTGATAAAGCTCACACAGTCGACGACCGACTTATACGTTTGGTATGAACGTGGCCTTAGACTTGAAATTTTACGATTTCATTTACTTCAACCAGCAAATGTAAAAGGTTTAGAGTCTGGCTTTCGCAGATAATTGTATCAAGTCTGGTAGATTTTGAGTATTAATTTAATCTCTGTTAACGTTTCGTTGAGGGCTATCCCTAGTGCGTAATTCATTTAAATTTTAATCAAAATTAAATTTAAGTTAGTGCATAAATTTTAATTTTATCAGTGGTTTTGAGGAAGCCAGCCTCCTAAGCCCTAGGTGGCCGACTACATCTTCATACTTCCTCAGTTTTGTCATACATAACAGACTGATTGTTGAATAGAACATCATAAAGAAAGCCCGGCCATTATGATTCTTTTGCCCTTTTTTTTTGGAGGGTGGGAAATCATCAAATGACTCCTCCCGCTCTGGACGGAGCGGAAGGGAGTGTCAGACTCTTACTGACTAAAAACCACCCATGTTCCTTCATTGGCCCTTTATGTTCCAGGGCCGCGGTATCTCTTTCGAACAGTCCCGCAGCCCTGGCAGGCACCGGCCCTTGCGGGCCCCTCCCGTTTGCTGACAACTCTTTGAGGCGCGCGTGGAACACGAACGCGCCGTCGACACGGCCTGCCCGTCGTCACACGACGGACGGACGGCGAGCTAGCCCATTACTCACCGTCCACAGGCCCGCGCCTACGGTGGCCGAGAGCCATCACGGCGTGGCCCCCGACGCCCGGTGCTTCTCCCGCGGCGGCTGGGACGTGAGGAGGTTCTCTCCTTCTCACGTTCCGCCGCCTCCTTCGCTAGCATGACTATGATTCTTTTGCCCTTATCTCACTTCTCATATAAGGGTATGAAATAGTTAAAAACCGTGGCATCACTTTGGGCCCTATTCGAATACCAGCGCTGTGACATTTTAACGTTACAGCACGATGCTAAGATAGGGGTGATAGGGGCTTTTTGGCCCCGTATAGGACCAATTTTAATATTATGTATGCCTTATTTTTAACAGCATTTGCGACTTACGGCATTTCATACAAACTTTTAAATTCTTTTTTTTTTTCGAAATGATTGAACCAAATTTAATGAAACTTATTACGCAGGATACATAGGTCTAAAAAGATCAGAGAACATTTTCAATTGTAATTATTTTTAACTGTATCTATGACGGCTATGAAATTATTTCTACTAACATAGTTATTAAGCATTTCTAACCCATATATGGACTTGGTTGTTCGAAATAAAGTATTTGAATTTGAATTTGAATACGTCGTTTAAAAAAAAAAAGATAATTTAAAATTTGTGTTTCTATGAAAAATTTAAAATCAGTCTAATTTAGCTGTAACACTATATAACCGAAAGTCTGACAACCAGTCTTACCAAGGGGTATCGTATTACCTAGCACTAACTGGGTTGTGGAGGTCCGACAGGCAGTCGCTCCATGTAAAATACTGGTATTCAGCTGCATCCGGTTAGACTGGAAGCCGACCCCACCATAGTTGGGAAAAGGCTAGGCAGATGACTATCTTTCGAAAATGTTCTTTAATAACTTTTTAGAGCTATGTATCCTGCTTATGCGTATGAAGTTTAATTATAATCGGTTCAGTCATTTCGAAAAAAAAGGATTCGAAAGTTTGTATGAACTGCCGTAAGTCTTAAACGCTGTTAAGTTTTTCTTGTTTACTTTATATATGTATATAAAGTAAACAAGAAAAACTTAACAGTTGTATTAATTTTTTGTTAAGTAATTTTTATCATTTGCTTCTGAATCGGGACAATTGAATACTGATTATAAACAAAAATACTAATTCAATGAACATAGAAAATGGTAGTCTCCTGCAAATTTCGCCTATCAAAGAGAAAAAAGGTGTCAGCTTCCATAACTTTTGTAGACGACAAAATCTGAAATCAGTACTTTGTCGTCAAAAAAGAGTCTTATTTGTCTTCCTCTCGTGTTTGCGAACCATCTAAAGGACCATTCGTTAAGCCAGCAGTCTGTAGTTCCCAACGATTACGACAGTGCCGACAAATTAAGTTCAATTAGCAGCAGCTGCTCTAGATATACTTGTTAGCATAGGGCTCTGGCCTTTGTGAATGGAACTAATAGAGGTAGGTGCCCTTTTTTCTTCTTTGGAGAAATAAGAGGGTACTGTAGGAGCAAATGTACGATTTTGTGTCTATTTTTTTTTGCCAAAATGTGGAAATAAAATGAACGTACTCCTTCGGGAAATTCTCATGTGACGTCTTTTTGTTGATAAAGGAGAAAAATTGATCATCATTGATCAATTGGTCGCCGTTGTACATAAACTATACAATATGTTAAAAAAACCCTGTCCAATCAGAAAGAGGCATATAGGTATACCAATGGCATTACCAAATAAAATAAGAAACATAAAATATTCATAAAAATAAAAATACTAATGCATTTAGAATGCATGATTTTTGTCCCAAATTACCACATTTTCCCTAAATTCTAAAAAACTTTTAAAACGTGACACCATCTTCGGCATACGTGTGATCGATCGTCAATTGTTTGTTTATGACGTCACCCGTGAACCGTGTTGCCATGTCAGTTTAGTACATTTTATTTAAATTTTTATTTGTTATTCAAAAAGATCGATCCTCGATACCTAATAATACCCTCACGGATCGGACAACAAGTTTTTTAAAACATATTTTTGATTGAATTTTTTTTTGTATATCTTTTAATTTTGTGTGCAATAAAGAATAAAAAATAAGGGTCAGGTTAACTGGTACCGACAAATTGCGAACACTTCCAAACAAAGCACACCTTACTGAAGTATCTGTCCGTTTCCGTGTCCGAAACTACGTCTGTACTTTGTCTGTGCCTGTTTCACCATTCGGTTTTACCCACAAATATTGGTATATTTGATTGATAAATAAATAAATTATCTAGGTAGTAATTTATAAGGTCTCATAATCCAACAATTTTTCTTCACAATTTTACAAGTGCTTAGTTGCATATTATGTCATTACGACTCTCAATGGAAATAGAATGCCTACATCATCATTTAAGCTAGTAAAAATACACAGAATTTAACTTAACAAATCAGGCACAATAAAAACAAACAGTTAGTCGCAGTAACCCACCCAAAAAGAGAGTGCGCTGAAAACTAGAGCAGATTAGCTGAACCAGCGGTAAAGCGCAACGCTTCAGCGCTGAATTTCAGCAAAACTTTAGTGTTTACTTACGTGTGACGTAATCCACTTAGTGCATGACTGTGTAAGTACCTGAAACAAATATTACTTACATTAGTATAAAGTTTTAAGTAACAAGTTTGAGAAGTGTTAAAGTTGTTGAGTAGATTTGTGGTATTTGACGAATGCAGTTGGGAAGTTTAGACTTATAAGTTATATTATTTTAAGCCTAGTGGTGTGACCGTGCGTCGGACTGCCTAGTCACAGTTCGAACCCAAGGCACGCACCTCTTTTTTTCGAATTCGTGTGCGTATTGTATACCTAATAATATCATTTGCTTCGGTGAAGGAAAACATCGTGAGGAAACCAGCATGACTGAGAGATACTTCTTGTTCGCATGAAAAGCCAAGTCAGCGGCCCATGGGTGGCATAAAAACTCTGACACCAGGTTAGGCACTAACCACACGATAACGAAGAAAGAAGAACATTGTGTTGTATTTGTGTCCAGTTAGTTTGCTAGGCCGAAATCAGTAGACGTTACTCAGTGGAGGGACCTACATGTGTTCCTGTCTCTCTTGTGTTATGACAATTGTGCGACCGTGACGAGAACAACACTTACTTAGTCAATGTAGTAACGACTATAGAGCTTCGGCTTAGGTAACTGACGAAATACAGTACCTAGTGTGAATAGAATACAAGGCCAGCTTAAACCTGTACTAAAGTATTTATTTTTTGTATTATTTAACATAACATTAAGCCTGCAATGTCCAGTCGCTCCACGTAAAATACTGGTATTCAGCTGCATCCGGTTAGATTGGAAGCCGACCCCAAAATAGTTGGGAAATGGCTAGGCAGATGATGATGATTACGCCTGCAATATCTGTAGGGTAAGTCAGAGGTGTCCCTTATAGTACACCCTCATTTCGCAATTCATATTATGTTTTAAGTCCCATATAATAGGGTCGAGCCTATTGCCTACAACCAGGCACAAATCCAGACTCTGTGGCTGCTACTCAGAAATTCCTGATGGAAAAACCCAGTAACACTTGGCTCGAAACTGGAATCGAACCCAGGACCTAATGGCTAGCAGTCGCGCTTGTGACCACTCGACCAACGAGGCAGTCAATTTATTTAATTAAAATCAACTTGAATTAAAAGTTAAAAACCACACATCAAGCTATCGGTTTAACCTTTTTTTTTGGGATGGGAAATCATCAAATGACTCCTCCCGCTCTGGGCGGAGTGGAAGGGAGTGTCATACTTTGACTAAAACCCATCCATGTTCCTTCTTTTGCCATTTGCGTTCGAGGGCCGCGGTATAACCTTTATTAAAGCCGTCCATTGTGAAGTTATTAACAGCCATGTCTACGAAACAGCGTCTGTTATTGAAATCTGATAATCGGACGAAAATATCTTTTGGCGAAAACAAACGAATTTTCAATTAAAATATTAATTAATTGACGTGACCAGTATTAACAAGATAATATTTTGTTTGGTCTTCACTCTAGATGAACCTTTTTAATTTGTTTAAACACGAGGAAATTAATCCATCTATTTGTTTTGTATGTTTCCCGTTCAAACTACAGGACCGTTATATCTTTTCATACCTTTTTCCTGAAATACCAAATTTGAATTGAACATACATTTGACTTACATACATAATTATCTACTACTGTTTTCAATAAACTTTTGCGAAAAATAAGGTGAGTTCTAAACCCAACAAATTCACAAACAATTTATAAAACCATATCGCTATGCTTGCTTCAGACATGAAACATAAATCACGTCAGTCCTAAACAAAGGAAAACGCTTAAGATTTTGGTAAATCATGCCCGATTTTCTCCAACTTAAAGCGGCACTTAAACTAATACCTAAATACTCTGCTGGATTTACAACTCTCAGTTTTGCAATTAGAGTTCAAATTCAAACAGCACAGGCATTCCTTGAGTTGACGCTTAGTTTTAGTTAAAACAAGCTTTGAACCACAGACGAGAACAGTATAACAATAGTGTGGTATCCGTTTCCGGAATCCTGAATGTAATGGATTTGTAATACATAATATAAAACAAGGAATATTGTTTAGTCTTGGTTTGAATTACGGAGAATTTTAGCTACGGTAGATACTTGTTATATCTCAACGAAAATAGTTATAATTATTACACGCGGAAGATGATTATGGTAAATTGTTAATTTATAGAAATAGTTATTTTAAGGAGGTTATTATTTGCTTTATTTATTTTTACACATTTTTTATACATTTTTAAATATTTCTTTAAAAAACAACATAAAAAAACATTTAAAAATATAGGTAGGTACACAATTGTGGCCCACCGGTATCGGGAACAGGGTCCAAGCTACCGGCGTCAGGGCTCCAGAGAGAGGAACCTCCTAACAATACGAGCCGTGTCCAGGAGTACCGCTTTCTGAATCAAGCTCTTGATCCAGCTGCCTAACGAGAGCCTTACTTACGGAGGTTATTGTTAAACGCTGGATTTTAGCCGTAACTCGTGTAGATACAAATTTTCATTGTACTTTTTAATATAAAATTATAGGGATTGTACTTTGTAACTACATAATATAATGAATACTCTGAAATTGCTAGCCAGTCGGCTGGTTCTCCCATTATAATGCACATTTTAATTAAAAATGACATCATTTCGATTTAAAATATCCAGCCTGACTGTCTCGTAAGTTTGGTGCGATGCTACGTTCGACCCCAGCCTTTGCATTTAGGCTTAGTGTTTTACACATGTTTTTCCACCTCATTATTCTTATTTGGAAATTGAACCAATAACTTCAACACCAGTAACGCACAAATCATCATCTTCCTGCCCTTGTCCCATGTTATTTGGGGTCGGCGCAAAATTTTTTTTTCTTCAACTCTCCCCATACTCATCATCATCTGCCTAGCCTTTTCCCATAGGGGTCGGCTTCCAGTCTAACCGGATGCAGCTGAATACCATAATGTTACGTGTTTTACTTGTAACGACTGTCAAAGATCTACAAATGACAGAAATCCATTCTCCCCGTACCCATTCCTTACTTTATCCATTCTTGTCACACCACACATCCACCAAAAACATTCTCATCTGCGCTACAAGCAATCGTTTTTCATCCATCATCGTCACAGCCCAGAATTCCGATCCATATAGTACGACAGGTCTAAGCACGGACTTCTATATTTTTTTCAGTTTGAATTTTTTCAGCAGGAACGCATAACGGTGGCAGTAAAAAGTTCAACATGAAAATTAGCATACATGCTTCCAGTCACACACACACACAGTGAAAACCTAGTTTCGGAGCCAGGGGACCTATCTACATAATGTCTACCTAATTATTGTCTGTGTTTAACTTTAAGATGTCTGTAACAATCTTATCACTGTTTTAAAATAAATAATTTCCGAATAATCCTTACAAAACACAATTACCCAGAAAAGCTTACTCATCAATTGCCATATTCCACCCCATGCAATCGACAACACTTCAAAACCGCCGCACCAGGTGCATCGACCATCTGTCGTGAAAGCGATAGGCCGGTCCGGTCGGTATTCGGATATTCGGCGCAGCCATACAAGAGCTTGTCAAACATTCATCTACGTTAGGAACTGCCAACAGTCTGACACTGAAGTGCTTTGGCTGTTAAGTCTTTCAGGTAACGAAATTGTTCGTGAATGGAGCTGGGACGGTTTTGTATTTTCGTGAAATTATCTTGTCTTAGACCTCTGCCTAACCCGTCGGGAGTTACAGGCGTGATGTATTTGAGAATGTAGACAACAGATAATATCCTCGAAAAGGTAAAATACAAGTATTAAAAACAGCACTGTAATAATTCATACAACAATTAAATTGCACGACAAAAAGATACTCTCATTCAAAAAAGTAACCCCCAAAAAGCTCAATGACAATAAATAATTGAACCATTCAACCGCACCTCAGTTTCTCCGCATTTAAATACACCATACAAAAATATCTTACTCCGAGTTTAATCTACAAAAAGTTTTAAAGCAAGTCTGTCAACAATAGAAACTTTTTTCGCGAACACTTTTTTAAACGGTCGAGTGAGTGAACAATGCGCTATACAGCGTGTTTTAAAAATGTCTGAGGGATCGCTTTGGGAACGAGGTGATCTGACAGAGAACCAGAGTAGTCGACATGGCTCACAGAATAGGTGAGCTGAAGCCGTAAAACCGATGACCATCGGAGTAGACGTGTACTTGAGTGGAAACCGCGAATCGGCCAGCGTAAGGTGGGTCGCCTTCAGACTCGGTGGAGCGATGATCTTTGCAGGGTGGCAACTGGATGAAAGTTGCCGTAAATCGAGTTAAGTGGCGTGCGATTGAAGAGGCCTATGTCCAGCAGCCAGCAGTGGACTGTTGTAGGCTCATGATGACAGACCCATAAACTAATCAATTTTTTCCATGGTACCAATACCGTATTGCGAAAAAAGAATCGGCTGTACCATACATTTGGGTTGAGTAGGTATTGAAATTTTGTATGGGACAGCTGATTGGCTGATTCCTTTTGTCGCGATTAAAAATGTGGTTCTATATCCAAAGTTATAGGTATTTGTACCACAATCTAAAATATGACCACACATTTCTGATACACGCTGTATAAGAGTAAAGTAATAATATCAGTGAACTTGTTTGTATGTATGGTCACGTTCCTTCCTACGAAACTGAATTTTAAGCGGTTTTTGTTAAAATATCGTATAACATAACCGTCATAACCTGAAATGGGTCGCGAATGGCGATGGCGGTATAAAGACTTTATGTGACAGCCTATCGGTGGTTACGAAAACAATCCTGTACTTGTAACGTACTTTCGTAGTCATATTTTATCTATCCCTTTTATATAGAAGAGGGGATGAGGGGTTAGGTAATACACAACTCTAACTGTACTTGAAGAACTGTATTTAAAATTGGCTCTAGTTCTAACCATGTGAACAGAAAAACCTTGTAATACGAACGTGTGATATAAATACAGCTCTTGAAACAAAACTGATGATTTTGTCTGGTACTAAAATAGGCGATTTTTGCCTAGCTCGTAATCATCATCTTCCTGCCCTTGTACCATGTTATTTGGGGTCGGAGCAACACGTCTTTGCCGTATCATAATAAAGACCCAAATTCGGGATTAGTTCCATAGATTAAGATCTGAAGTAAAACTTTGTTTTGTATGGAGACGAGAAAAGTTTCAAATACAAATTGAGCACAGCAACTTACAAAAAAAAAAAACATTGTTATGAAGTATCGATCAAAGTAACCTACTTATCTACAATTGCCATGTTAACTTATCAAGGAAGCAATACAATATTCACAAAGCAGGTAATAACGCTACATTTGCATCCATTTGCAAGAGACAGATTCTCCAATTTGCACACATCACAAATCAACATACGCAAAAACAATATTTCTCCCACCGCGATGATTGATTCACAAATCAGAAACATATTTCAACCATTTTTACAAAGCATACATCACATTTTTACCCCTGTCCCAAACAGCCAAACTGAAAGACTGGCCTAAAAATAGCTATGTTTAAATTAAGTCGGGGAACAAATCTTTTATGTCTTTTTTTGTCTATCTGTTAAGTAACCGGGAAGCAAAATCGAGAGTGAAACGTTTCAAAGAAACGAATTTTGGAACGTTTTATTAGCTTTTGGAGATTATTTTCGGTACTCTTTATGAAATACTGTTGGTTTTTTTATGGTTTTAGATTTAGATAATTTTGCAAATAATAACTTATAATTTTTTACGTTCCTTGCTCAAATAATGAACTGATTACTATGTCATGGTGAGAAGTCTTTGCCCAGCAGTGGGATAAAAATATTACGATAGTCTTCTTTTAATAAGGGTGTGACTATAGTTATGGACGCATATAAAAACAAATAGTTCGACGTGGTATCGAGTCGCGTTGTCCGAACGGAATCGAGACTAATGACGTATTTTTCGCTGTTCAAATAACACTCTCTCTGATTCAGCCGATGACTCAAGCCAATTCAGCATCGAAAAGTGTTGATACTCCCTAACTATCCAAACGGAGGGTCAGGAACACATTTCTCGAGAAACTATGTATTAAAAACCTGCCCTTATAAACTTACTACGTCATCTTCCCTTGTAATCTGTGTACACAATTTAAAAGTTATTTAGACAAGAGATAAAAAACATGAATCTCCCAGCAAAACATTTTTAAAAGCCAACACAAAACTTTGCCTGCAACAATTTCTTTTACGTAAAACGACCGGAAACTTTTACCAAAAAAACCCTGTTTACATGATTTGCAAAATAATTTCACGGAGGGTAGTTGAAAAAGTGAAGTATCATCGTTAGAGGGTAGTCAGAGATACTTGATCATGTGTCAGTCATCGTGAATAATTGATCCTATTCGTTCTCAATGGTACTTGTCTTATAGTATATCCATAATACTTGCTTTACGAATATCACCCATATTGCTACGATTTAAGAGCGTTGTCAATATCAAATTGTTACCACTGATGTTTGACTGTACTTGTTAAGTGTCTATAAGAAGGAAATGGTTTACTAATGACTATGGTTTTGTGAAGGGATCAGGGAGGCCCCTTAAAAGACGATATCGAGTTTGATAAAGGGTTGCAAGGGCATCTGAATTAGAAGACGAGTACCGAGTTCAATGACGGTCTTTTCACCCTTATGCCCTAAGTTATAAGGTTGAAAGTTGTCGACCCTCAGTGAACTCGGTTAGTACCCTTAATAAATTGCGTGGTTCGAATAAAAATAAGCTTATGACTTTTCTCTCTTTAGTCATTCATTAAAGTTCGAAAAATGGAATTCATTTTCAATATTTGTGTATCATATTTAAAATATGTATTAGTTGATTATTATGTTGCTAGGGAATTTGTTCCGCTAATTCTTTCTCAGCAAAAAAAATAAGAAGTGACGGAAGAGCAGGATTTTTAGGGAACTGTCTTAAGTGATTTCGCTGATTCTGAATGACTTGATTTTAATTACATAACATAATATCAGCCTGTAATCCCTGAAGTGTTAGGCAGAGGTGTATCTAATTATACACCCACATTTAGCCAGTTCTGTTTTTAAGTCCCATGTAATGGGGGCCGAGCCCATTGCCATCAATCGGGCACTAATTCAGACTCCGTAGTTGTTACTGACAAATTCCGAAAAAAAAAACAATAACACGTTGCCCGACCCGGGAATCGAACCCAGGATGATCAAGTCACGCTTGTGACCACTATACCAACGAAGCAGTCTACAAAACTGCGAAAAATTTTACAACCATTTGCAGCTCTGCCAATTCTAAAGAGTTTATTATTACCCACAAAATACAAACACACCATACACACACACACACACACAAACACACACACCACCAACCACACCAGAAAAAAAACCAGTGGTGGTTTCTTTAAAACCAGTCTTTTAAGCAGACACAAGTAGAGAAAAATAAAGTAGATCCCCAATATATTTAATCTGAATAAGACGTCTTTTAGAACTAAAGACCACTAAACGGTTAACGTTCATATAAGCGCCTCTTGCCAGACCATATGAAAGCATCTGAGGATGACAGGATGCGGAGACCAGACCACCGTACATCGCCACGCAATTTGGCTGAGTGCCAGCAGATGATGCGATTGGCTGATTTAAACTTAGAACATGACTGAATAATCTTATGATGTGACAGTATGTCCACGAATGTTTGTTTTGTGATAAGGAATAATTTATATCCTCATATATAATTCTGGATATTGTCGCAGCGATCATTGCCTGAGGGCCTCATCTTTATTAAAAACCTAACATCACGACTGATATCCTCGAAGGGCGAGCCTATTGCCATCGATAGGTCGCTAATTCGAACTCCGTGGCTGCTACTGAGAAATTCCTGATGAAATAACCTAATAATATAAATCGATCTAGGATCGAACCCAGGACCCGCAGTAGCCCTTGCGACCTGTAAACAATCGAGGCAACAAGACTGTAGTAATAATACACTGATAAATTATTCAAATTAACTCTGAAATAAATATGGCCACGCTCCGCTAACATCTAAAGAATTGAACGGTGGAAAACAAAATGTTTTATTTTTATATTTATATGATGTACACTGCACAGAAAAATATTAAAACCACTTACTTACATCTCAAGACGTCTTTTTAAATTCAAGTACCACTTCCATTTCAATAATTTCATTTTCACATTTGCGGGAAACCTTACTCGGTGGAAAGAATTCTTATCATTTGGAATTTTAATTACTGCTTGCTACTGCAATAGACTTTTTCTTAGTAAGCATCTGGCGCAAAACTGTTAAAATCTCAGCGATGCTCAGGCAAAAATATGATGCTTGAATTTTCTCTTCTTTTATTCTGTTGCAAATTCCTGAATGCTTCTATTAGAATTTTTTCCTGACTACGGCGAAGCCAAAAGGAACGGTTATGATTTTAGCAGTCTATGTGTGTATCTTTGTATTTACGTATTTTCCTCCGTAGCGCCTAAACTATTCATCTGATTTTGATGAATAAGATATCATTCCATTCGTTATTATGGCCCGGGTAACATAGGCTATATTTTTACCGACTTCAACAATCGGAGGAGTCGATTTTACATTGTAAACCCCGAATTTAATTACAGCGTGATTTTTCAGTAGTCGGGTTTTTTAGTTGTAGTATACACAAATTCTTGTATTGATTAAGCTGGTGATGGTAATTTCAGGAATTACACTTACTTTGTCTGACAAATGACAAAAGGTCTACATGAGTATTTAGCGTAGTCAGCCTATGATATTGGGAACTGCTACTGCTGTACGGGGTGATATCACATATGTCTTAAATGTATGGTTCCAGGTCATGCCGGTTATCTCGCTGTTTTTTCGCCGTTTTGAGCATTTACAATGAGATTTTTGACAGCAAGAATTAAATACTGGCTTCAGCGTTAACAGAATATTTCGTTGAGCCCTCAAGTTTTCTTCTACCATGAATTAGATTATAACTAAGAATAAATGTTGTAAGTTGAAGAAACAGATGTTAAACCGCAAGGAACAAATAGTACCAAGAACTATCCACTACTAATGGGATTTCATCTGAAATACCTCTGCACCACATGTGTGAAGGAACCCACGAAGACTGTGATTAACTGCATAATTATCTAGGAATGGTTAGGCAGATTAAGTTAGCAAGAAATACTAAGCACATTGTTATACAGCACATTTGAGACAGATAATGATGTAAAGAAAATTTAATAGTATGGTTGAGCATTGTCTCCAAAAATCTTCGTGACGTTACTGGTAAAACACAGGCCATGTGGAAGGAAAATTTATAATTCAGAGTACACTTTCAGCAAAAATTCAACCTCTTAAAAACGCAAGCCGATTATTTTTTTGCAGAATACCGCCAGAAATGCTGCGGAATTGAGCGCCTTATATTCGCTTTGAGCAACAGGCTATGATAAAGGACCGGAGCAATTCGTGCTCCACGATCCAGAATGAGATAGCTCCATGACGCATAATACAGAAGGTCGGGTTCGTACAACGACCGAAAACAGGTGAGCGTGCACATAGCTTAACACACGTGCACCGCCCGACCGCGCCGACGAGCGGAGCGGCGAAGAGGATTGCGCGTAGGTGTAAGGGGCTGTCTCCACGAGCGAGAGAATCGCAGCGATAATATCGTCGTGCCACGTATTTCTATACACTCTCTATGAACGCGTCTCCACACGGCGATGTTATCGCGGCGATGCGACAAGTGGCAAAGTGCGCGCGTAACGTCGTCGTATCGCCGTGCGCTCGCCGCAGAACGTGGCGCTCTCGCAACGAGCTCGCGGCGGGCGCGCTGTCAATTTCGCTCTCGTCTGGCACCTAACTGAACTCTTTCAACAAAACTATTGCACAACGCCTCGTCGCGGGCGCGCGGCGATGCCGTTACCAGTCGCGACGATACGCTGGCGGAATAATCGCTCGTTCGTGGAGACGACCCGACGATAGAAGCGCGGATCCGTCGCGATTCTCTCGCTCGTGGAGATAGCCCCTAAGAATCGCCATCAAAAAATGCCATTCGCTCGCTCGCTGTCCGCCAAGCGTGAATGTCTTCTTCTTTTCAGTTGATTTCACCCAAATGTTGTCTGGCCAGTATGAAGGTGAACAGCACCGTCATCGGCTTCGTGGAATGTAAATCTGACTGGGCAGGAAAGGAGGTCGGATATAATTATCATGCTCAAGAGGCACTGCCTCTGTGTTTAGGATGGGTCGAGGATATTTGGCAAGATCATTTTGATAACGGCCAATCTGGGCCCGAAATCGGTTGAAAGATTTCATGTCCAGGCGGCAGATGTTGAGCTTTTTCTTTCGTTGCAAGGAGCTGACCTTCTTCACCTATCTGTTTGGTTCTTCGTTAAATTGTTTCCAATCTGCCTGCTATTTTTGTATGTTTAAGGTTTCTTGTCTTTTGTACCCCTTCCTTTTTGTTTTTGTTTAAGTAAAGGCTTAGCTGTCCTTTGTTTTTTATTCTTTTTCTGAAATGAGCGAGATATAAATTGGGTGCTTGATACTCAGACGGTCGCCGAAACGGTTGTGGTTTGGCTTTTAAATTGAGGACAAGAAGTTTCTGTTGATCTTGGATTCGGAATAGCTAGAATGGAAATTCTTAGAATGTACATACTAACTTATGCATGGAGTATGTGCGCAACGAAACTGGAACGTCAGCGTCGTACGAAACTGTTTCTGTAGTAGGTGTCGCATTTCAGTCTTGTAGTACTTTGGTGGGTAGAATTGCACCTGGGGCTCTTGGCTAGATAGTAACAGATGCGGATCGATCAGAAATTTCATATTCATATCTTTATTTGCATTCCATAATGTGTGAAGATCTTACAATGGGCTTAAAGCTAAGGTACAATTACGGACCCTGTAGGGCACAGCAAAAAGTATAAAATTTTTGTATGAAATAAAATTAATACTGAATCAATTTACAATTTTAAAACATGTACAAAATAAGATGTATGTAAGAATATGAATACCAAAAAAAAAAGTTAAACTAGGCCTGGGCCGTGGACGGCGACCTCTATACATAGATACTGAGACCCCTCCGTGGCTCAGATAGTACAAGAAGCCGTTGTTGGCGCTGTCATTTCTAGATCTTTGACTACAACTACACTAATCAGAAGCTTGAAAGTGTGACCAACCAGTCTTACTAAAGTATATCGTATTACCCAATAATGGCTTGTGGAGGTCAGATAGGCAGTCTCTTCATGACATAATACGAGTATGAAGCTCCATCCGGTTAGACTGGAAGCCCGCACTACCCGCACTAAAGCTTTTACAATACTGCAAAACAATAATAAAGTGCTCATTTAGAAGATGTCCAACGTAAAAAGAGACTAGTTTTTGTACTCATCTCTCTTAAAAAGAAACAATTCTTCATGACTAAACATTTGTCAGCAAATTTATTATTAAGTCTAACAAGCGAAATTGCGTTTGATATTTTTTTTCGCAATGAGGCGGCGCTGAGGGTTTAGCCATTTTATTGATCGTGCGTGGAGGCGCTTTAGCAATAAAATTTTATGAGTGAAATATTAAGATTTTATGTAGCTATATGCAATGTTGTTTTATTATGATGTGTTTAGAACAACTATTAATTTAATGTGAGTTATAATGATGTTGTTTGAAATATCTTACAATAATATTGGATTCTTTTGAACTGCTGCAAAATATTTTAAACAGTCATAATATATAATATGCATAGGGAATACGTGTTTTCAACATAACTATTCATCTGCCTTTATGCGATTTTATTTGGGATCGGTGATCACCGATCACAAATAAATGATGAAAGAAGAAGACATCTTCTTCCATACACCCTTTACATAGTCTATCCATCGTTTTTCTGGTCTTCCTCTACTCTTGTAGCCATTCATAATTACCTATTTTAAAATATTTTCTCATGACATTTCCCTCATTTCTCCGCGTTACATGTCGATACCAAGACAACCAATTATCACACTTGTTTTTAACATAATTAAGTTACAGTTTTCTTAGAAATTAAATACCAATTACTGTCTTCAAAATGAAAATACCTCGAAGGACCAAACTTGTAATTGAGACCAAACAAACTCGAAAGGAAAGATCTTATATCTAACTAGCTGTTCCCCGCGGTGTCACACGCTGCGCGGCTCTTGAGGGTCGTAGCGTAATTTTATATAGCCTATAGCCTTCCTCGATAAATGGACTATCCAACACAAAAAGCATTTTTCAATTCGAACTAGCAGTTTTTGAGATTAGCGCGTTCAAGCAAACAAACAAACAACCAAACTGTTCAGCTTATTAAGTTACATTTTTCTTAGAAGTGAAAGACCAATTACTGTCTTCAAAATGAAAATACCTCGAAGGACCAAAACTTGTAATTAAGACCAAACAAACCTGAAAGGAAAGATCTTATATCTAATTCAGACTCCAAAAATAGAATGTAGGTGTACCTTAATCAATCTCCTCATTTTCTACGTGCCTTTGTTGCGAAATGCTATCTAAATTTATTCCTTTTATGTCCAGAGCTAAGTTACATCAGTTAGTATTATGTTCCATTCTTTAATATTTTTTTGTAAAACCATTAAAGTATATAAAAAGAGGCTTTTAGAAGAATTTCCTGTGTTCGACTCGAGATGAAGGTAGGTAAGACTTCTAAAGAGGTTCGAGCCGAGGTTCTAAAGTGTGTTCTTGGTTGCAAAGTGAATTAATATGGAAAGGTAATAGGAACTTTTATGGATTCAGGTGGAAATCCCATACTGCGGATATTTGAAATATACTGGGTCAAATTAAATTAGAGCCTAGCAAAATCCTGATGGGTATAGATGTCAAAAATGTTATATAGAAAAAGAATGTGATTGCTTTTTGGAGTCAACCCATTACATTAGTGGAGTAATTGTGAAATTACTCCACTAATGTGATGGGTATGTATAAATATGTACCTATTCCTCCTTCCTTTAACATATTCGAAATTATATGGGAATAAAAAAAACCGGCCAAGTGCGAGTCGGACTCGCGCACGAAGGGTTCCGTACCATTATCTATAAAAACGGCAAAAAAAATCATATCTGTTGTATGGGAGCCCCCCTTAATATTATTTTTTTTTAATTTTTAGTATTTGTTGTTATAGCGGCAATAGTAATACATCATTTGTGAAAATTTCAGCTTTCTAGCTATCACGGTTTATGAGATACAGCCTGGAGACAGACAGACAGCGAAGTCTTAGTAATAGGGTCCCGTTTTACCCTTTGGGTACGGAACCCAACCCTAAAAAGAGATTTTCTATGAATTAAAAATAAAAGCTAATATAATTATTATTACTAACACATTTTTATGAAAAAGAAAGGTAGTAGGTAGGTCCTAGGTCGTCTCATTTCAAGTATGTCTAGCTAGACCAACGGACCAAAAATACAGCAATGTTTTTCCATCACCATTTTTATATATTAATTTCTCGCAGCTCGTAATACCAGCAGGTGTTGTAGCCATTTAATCTGTAATAACAACACCCCTCACGTCGAATAAAATGAAACTAACGCTTATTACAGCACAAGTATCATTAAAACTTGTAGACAATGTAGGTAGCCTACGTAAAGACTTTGGCCCTTCAGTCCGAGATATCTGAAAAGATCTAATTGGGATTTAGAATGAGAAAAATAATGGTTCGCTAGATTTTTAATTTAATTTACAAGGGTTTGTTGAAGATTAAGTTAATTCTATTACCGAACATGAGCTAGAAAATGGTTGTTAGGAAATTAAAATAAAGCAGGCATTGTTTATGGTTTTATTCTGCTGAATCACAATGATAAGTCATTTTAATAAGTTTCAGTCAAACCGTTACGGACATATTGTGGACACTACTCCGGACTCTGATAGATACTGTACTGAAATATCTGGTCTAGTGCGAACCTTTAAAAGGTGATCGATATTGTTACCACAAGACGTGTACAACAGCCAATTTCTTGTAAATTTTCCTATTTTGCACGCAACAACCTAAAACTGATTGCCAACATTCAACAAAAAACCATCAACAACAACATCAACATTCTGAATTCAACATTTTATTAACACGTATGAATATTATATTATTTCATAAATCTACATGAAGGAATGAGAGAATACATTATCTTTCAATCTTCAAAGAAAATCAACATGTTTTGTGAGACATCTACAATCAAGCTTGTGTGAACTAAGCGTCTCCATACAGGATTAGACACGACTTAAACAAACACATATTCTATCTAGTATGTACCAAGTCTAGATCGTGTGTGTACCTACATTCCACAGAGTACAGAGACGCCTAAATGGACAGTGCTAGATGAGGCATTTTCAACACTGCCCTTAACTAACCAAACGTCGTCGTCGCCGTTTAGGTACTAGCACTAGCAATGACTATTAGAAATTGCCGATTTCTAAGATGTATCTCTACCAAATCTTGTGTATTTTCCACTAAGAACGGAGACGCTGCTGATGCTAGAGGCGGCACGAAATTTCGGTGTATGTCGTGTCAACGACACGAGGAAGAAGACAAACAAAGTGTAACCGTTTATTCATACTACAACTCAGAAGGTTAAAGAAATTGACAGTTTTGAAAAGCCGTCCGCGACAGAAGTTGCTTTTGCCCGCGAATTCATCCGCTTTCAAGAAACAGATTCTATGATAGCAGAGATTATATCTCCTACATCAAAACTTCACTTCTTTATAATATTCGTGCGGATCAGTCGAACTGGTACGAACTCATTTTGGATCGGCTGCGGACACCGGACACTGACAGATACTGTACTAATTAAAATATATTGGATGTAAAAGACCCCTTAACAAAGCCGAAAGACACTTGTTCTCCGCGTGATTGCGATATATTTTTTTGTTCTAGACCATACCTTCAACCTTCTAGTTCGGTTCGGAGAAAGCGGAGGTCAAAGTTACAACTTTTACACAAAGTTTTAATGTTCTAAGAATGTTCAAGAAAAAAGTAATTTCTCAGCAATATTTTTTTACGTAGAGTTACTTAGTTTGATGTACAGAATGCTTGGTTGACGGCTTCGTGTAGGGTCCGTTCACACATTGTATATCAGTGTCCGCAATTTCTTCGCATCCGTTCGACCAACCCTTTAGCACGACAGCAGTATCTAAAGTCTGCCAGGTTGAGGCATTTCCATACTCTGTGGTATATTCTGTATCATATGCAACCTCTCGGGTGTAAAGACCCACAATTCTATTCAAGATATGCGCATAGGAATTAGTAGACAACTAGCCATTAATGTTGGTCGGGTAAATAGGAACGTTGCCGAGGAAATATTGCAAGTGCGGTTTAGGTGTTATATAGCCGTAGAATATTCTGAATGAGGATGGCTGTAAGAGCAAAGTAAGACTATTTAAACGATGAATGGACTGTGTGAAAGATGATATGGCGAGCAAGAGGGTGACTACTGAGATGACGAGTAATAGAGAAGTATGAAGAAGAAAGAAGAAGACATGTTGCGCCGACCCTAAATAAATTGGAATAAGGACCAGTGAATGTTGATGACTTTGAAGGTTTTGTTTTGTCAATTATGTAAACATAAAGAATATATCGCTATAAAACTAAAGATACTGTACTTTTCAGGAGACCTAGAAAAGCGGCAGTCAGTTCCAAAAAAGATTTCTCTCGTATTTCTACAACGACAGAAAGTGCAAGATTTAAATTAATTTTGTGATCTTGTTTCTTTATAGTGTGGTTAGTGCTTAACCTGGTGTCAGAGTTTTTATTGCGCCCATAGGCCTCTGACTTCGCTTTACATGCCCTCAAGAAATATCTCTCAGGCATGCCGGTTTCCTCACGACGTACACCATACGCACGTGAATCCGAAAAAACAGAGGTGCGTGCCTTGGGTTCGAACTCGAGAGCTATGACTTGGCAGTCTGACGGTCACACCACTAGGCTATCACTGCTTTTATATTTTGCGATAATAGATACCAAACGGAGTTTAACGTTTAAAGATTGTAGAATAAGGGTAGTAATTACTCTGGCGATTGTGATTCTACTGCCGTTTCGAACGTGCTGAACCGAATGTGTATTTTTTTTTCGGATTGGAAATCATCAAATGACAGGGGCCTGCTCTGAGCGGAGTGGAAGGTAGTGTCAGACTTGTACTGACTAAAATCCATCCATGTTTCTTCTTGGCCCTTTGTGTTCCAGGGTCGCGGTCTCTTTCGAACAGTCCCGCAGCCATGAATGCACCCCTTTTTTTTTTTGGGGGGGGTGGGAAATCATCAAATGACTCCTCCCGCTCTGCCCCTTAATTGACTTCGAATGAATAGGAAATTTTTCACTTAAATGCTACTTTAAATTGGTTACAGCGGTAAGCTTTGAGACCGTCAGCTGCAGTCGGCGTCTTATCGCAGCGGTATCTGGCATCGAGCTGACGCTAAAGTCGCTCCAGGAAAATGCTTTTCAACGTCGATTGATGGAAAAGTAAAAGAGTTAATTTCTTTGAGTTTCTGGGGTTATTTTCTTTAAAGTTATTCTGTCCAGTGGTGGCCCTGTGGTAGTGGCGCCGTCTCATGTGTCTCAATTAGTTTGTGTAATTAATTTCATAACAACTGCTCTTAAAACGAAGAAGGGAAGCATCGTGAGAAAACGCGAGGCCCTAGTCTTTGTCCTTGGAACAAAAATTCGGAGATATGTGACACCCCCTACACTTGGCCTTGGCCGGTAAACTAGTCCCTCTCAATTAAGACTGATTTTGCTCTGTCAAACTTTTGTAAAAAACACTCCTTATTTCCTCAATGTTCACTTTAGAAGAAGCTGTCTAATATTGATATATTTTCTTTCAGATATTGTGTATGAATATTATTGAATATACTAAGAAACGTAGAAGGCAAGCTGGAAGAGAGGAAAATCAAGGATATAAACACTATCAATACACCCATAAAAGCGAAAAAGGCGTGTAAAAACAAGCATGTTCCTGAAACATGCACAAAATGAACGCCATGAAATAGATATGGAGAAAAACTGGAGTGAACATAAAATGCGACATTGGAAACCCGGCCAAGTCGACGTCGATATCGCGAAGGTGGCACCAAATGGGATTGGACAGGAACCTAGATGGAAAAGTTACATGATATTATATGAAAAGTGCATTTGTCTGTTGACCTATACTGTCGAAGTGGGTTCGAATCGGTTTTCGATATTGGATTCATGTTTCCGCTACGATGGAATATCTATTATATGTTTCATAATAGACCTCGTCGGGACTGATAGAATTGACTGAGTTTCTCTAACGGTCGCAAAAGCGACTGCTGAGCGTGTTGTCGTTCGTGGGTCAGTCGAGCAAGGTGTCACAAATTTCTCAGTAACTGCCCGGGTGTAGAAATATGTCCGTTTGATGGCAATAGGCTCGCCCCCTATTACATGGTTAGTGCACCACAGGTACGCAACTGTTAAGTTTTGAACTAGAATACCTACATAATCCGCTTCCGATTATTTCTTTTACTTATACAGGCTAGCTAAGCTAGCTACTGGTTGAGCCATGAAAAGATATTTATTATTAATTTATGTATTGCAGATAATTATAATCCATATGTATCATCATCTTGCCCTTGTCCCATCCTACATGGGGTCGGCGCAACACGTTTTCGTCTTCCATTCTCCCCTGTCAGACGTCACGGCATCATTTACTCCTTTCTCTTTCATATCAATCTTCACATATCCATCCATCTTTTCTTTAGCCTTCCTCTCCCTCTCCATCCAGCATTCATATACAATATATACAATTAAGTTGCAATCAATTTGTACATTACTAAAATGACATAATTCAAAACTATGTTAGTCATAATTTTCCTGCGCTTTTCCCAGCATAAACCTATCTCATCAATATCTTAGATGAAACTTTAGACCAATTACGTAAACCATCTGAAATCGTGAGCTACAATAACATCATACTCAGGAAGTCCACTTCAACCCCAAAACAAAAGTGTTGGCAAAATATCTCTTTAGATAAAAATATTCCATTTCACTCACGGACAACCCGGTATTGACCCAAATATCAAGAATTCAAGATTGACACAGAACATATCTGAGGAGTACATGACGATAATACAAATTACCAACCCTAGTTGTGGAGGCAACGGACGTATCGTCCCATGAAAATGGTTCTTTCATATTTATGAGTAAACATGGCCGATATGTCACGGTAACTGTTGCCAAATAATTGGATTAAATGTATTTAACTAAGTGACAGGTTGGTAGTTTATTTGAAAATAAATTTTGTCGTAATCATGTGAGGCCCTATTGGTTTCAATATTTATTTAATAATCACACTTTATGGTATGCCAATAGCTTATATGGAGTTTTTCTACGACACAGAGAAGGGTACATGACCAAATGTATGAATGTCATTATCTGCCTAGCCTTTTCCCAACTATGTTGGGATCGGCTAGGCCAACCAGGTGCAGCTGAATACCAGTATTTTTTTTATTTGCTTTTTTTTAGCTTCAAATTCATTTATTATTCATTTATTAGCTAATTCAACAGAATACATTTTACATGGAGCGACAGTCTACCTGACGGTCTACAACCCAGTTAGTACTCGGTAATACGATACCTCTTGGTAAGACTGGTTGTCAGACTTTCAGGCCATGACTACTTGTAACGACTGTCAAAGATCTACAAATAACAGCCGGGACCAACAGGTTAACGTGCTTTCCGAGGCACGAAGGAATGTCGGTATGTAACGGGTAGTCATTCATCCACGGAACAACCTAGGCAAGCGCGGCTTAACCTGAAGATCAACCCGAGCGGCTGTTATTATTTAGCCACGAGTAACTCTCAAGATTTATAAACGTAGACGAAGCAAAAGAAGTATGTAACGATGCTGCCTACCCCAAAGGAAAATGGGGTGAGTTTAGGTTGTTGTTGTATATACCTCGTACTGTATTAGGTATTACAGAAAAGCTGAAAGGGTCAATAAACCCCAAAACGTACCGGTATCATCTTTCACACACAGCCTATCTTGTCGAACAGCCCAAAAACAATTCCAAATAATTCAGACAAAATTCAATTTAAAAAAACCGGCCATGTGCGAGTCCGACTCGCGCACGAAGGGTTCCGTACCATTATCTATAAAAACGGCAAAAAAATCACATCTGTTGTATGGGAGGGAACCCCCCTTAATATATTTTTTTAATTTTTAGTATTTGTTGTTGTAGCGGCAATAGTAATACATCATTTGTGAAAATTTCAGCTTTCTAGCTATCACGGTTTATGAGATA
The DNA here is from genome assembly GCA_950022335.1 of Eurois occulta. NCBI lineage: Eukaryota > Metazoa > Arthropoda > Insecta > Lepidoptera > Noctuidae > Eurois > Eurois occulta. The sequence continues at coordinate 20,411,387 of OX465478.1, forward strand.
CAGCCTGGAGACAGACAGACAGACAGCGAAGTCTTAGTAATAGGGTCCCGTTTTACCCTTTGGGTACGGAACCCTAAAAAAAATGTTCGAAGCAAATCTTAGCAAGAGCCTAGAACATATAAATTCACATATATAAATCAGCTTCACATCACAGTACATATTATAACATACACCTTCCAAGAAAAATGGCAGGAAATCATATAAAAGGTTCCAAAGGTTTCATTGTTAGTACAATGTATAAATTCTCGGGTTACACCGGGGACTGGGAAATAGTCTAGGTCAGGTCATATCCGCACAAATAGGATGGATGGAAATAACTACATGATGGATGGTAGAAAGGACATTTTGCGGACAAGAACGTGACTGAAATAGATGGAGGGTTAAATCTGTGTCGGTCTTTTGTTAAGACTTAAAAAGGGATGTCCTATTTGTCAAATGTGTTCGTAGAGCTTGGGTTACTTGAGATGATAAGGATTTTGTAAAAGTCAGTTGGAAAATTTATGGTTTCATTTCGGATAATATTGATGTAGGTGGGTAAACAGTTTGATCGATGGTTTAAATTGTGAAGGGTCTTGTTTAAAATTGACTCGACTAAACTCTTATATTCAGTGTCGATGTTAATGTCGGTGCGTAGAACTTGCAATGAACATGTTCGAAGCGAAATGAGTGTGTAAGGATCGTAGCAGATGGCGTTATGTGGTTTCTGCCTAACCCCATGGGAAAGGCGTGAGTTTATGTTTGAATATGTGTATGTAAGTATCGGCATCGTTTTAATTCCATCTGTTCGTTCGTATCCTTTCTAAGCAACTTCATACTTGCAACACACACTTAACGCCGTAAACCGCGGAATTGCCTCTAATCGTGATCAGCTAGCAGAGATCATGTAAAGTGAAGCTTGAGGGCTGCGGGACTGTTCGAAAGAGATACCAAGGCCCTGGAACACAAAAGGCAAAAGAAGGAACGTGGATGGGTTTTAGTCAGTAAAAGTTTGACACTCCCTTCCGCTCCGCCCAGAGCGGGAGGAGTCATTTGATGACATCGCATCCCAAAAAAAAAAAAAAGTGAAGCTTGAGAGATAACAGCCATCTACTGACTCCAAGAGCACTCTCTACAAGCACGAAACATTGTAAGTGATTTATAACAGAAGCACACAGCTTTAAACTAGAACAAAATTTAGGTACATAAGCCAGGGGAGTACATCTTAAAGGCTCTAAAAGTAGGGCATACACGAAATGGAGCCCGGAAGTTGGCAAGACAGCAAGTAGTAAACATCTTAACATCGCGAAATTCACGAACATTTTTCTCCAAAACCGGGACGTAAAAGAATCGCCGTAACTTCGTGAAAAAATGGTCTATCGAGAAATAAGTAGAACGCGCCAGTCTTAAGACGATTGCTATTCAAACCATCTCAATAAACATCTCCGGGGATATTCCCAGGTCTTTTTGGTCGGGACTTTTTTATTCTCGTGCCTGATATATGAGTGAAGCGCTAAAAGCTTGAACTAGCCCCATTTAGTTCTATGCAGTTCGCTTATTAAAAAGTTTAAGCTATTAGAGCACTGAATAATGGACGAAAATGAAATACGAGAAAATTTTCGCATGTAATTCGTCCGTAGATGTACAACTTTTTATTTCCCAGCAATTTTCCGCGTGCACAATGAAATTCCTTAAATATTTGTTTCATGAGAAGAAAATGCTTTATCTACCATTTTAGACTCTGTTACAACTTGTGAGCGAACACTTTTATTTGACGAAGCGAGGGACATGAAAAATTCTCGGTCATTTAGGCAATTTGTGAACATATTGAGGCTTTGTATGCTTCATACCTGACAATTATCTCCAGTGAGTCTTCTAGCTAATATAAATTCTGCGTCCTTTTTGCCGCACTTATACGAGATCCAAGGGCTTACCTTTCATGTCAGGCTGACCGTAATTTGGGATGTCTAGATTAATTCGGTGATATCTCAAATATTCTGGGCTGGATTTACGACGTGGCAACTTGGGATGGGCAGCTCTTACAATATTCAGTGTTGCCCAATTAATCCGTGTTTCAGAGTCCAAAGGCTACCAAGTTTTAAAAGCTTTGTTGAAAATTGTCTGCAGTTATTACTTGGAAAGTGTGGCTTCGTCCTAGATATGCAAAGAATAAAATGCTACTTTAATTAAAGCGATCTCAAGTTTTATAGTGTGAATAAAGAGAAATAATGCTGTAACAGCGTTTTTAATATCAGTTGTGTTGCATTTCTGGTGTTCAGAATGATGCTGTCTGTTTTCTACTTGGCTGGAGAAAACTGAATAGTATCTCACCAAGGTAAAACAATAAGCCTATTGCTTTCCCAATGTGACACAGGTCTCGCTTCTCTGAGATAGTGGGCCGTAATCGACCACACAAGCCCAGTGCGGAGGATGTCATGGATTTTATTTTGTTCTAGGACATGCCGTTTTGAGACCAATCGTAGAGAAATAATTTACATAAACTCCAGTGCCTACCTGGGTTTCAAGCGTTTCCTAGCAGGTTTTTCTTTATATGTTGGCCTTTCGAATTTTTCCAAGGTGTCTCAAAACAATAAATGATGAAACTTCATAATTAATCATCATTATAATCTACCCCAATTACACCAAGATCTTAGATCTCCAGCGGATTAGATTATCTTAGTGCCAGTCTCCAAACTAGTCCACTAATTTATGAAAGGTCAGGTCAACACGACAAATGCATTGCTCAACCAATCTCGAGAGATTTATTATGCTTAGAGGAGCATACCGGGCATACCGAAGTGCCAAGATGATGAAAATGAAAATAAACCAAGGAGGCTGGACAAACTGATGGTTGATGAAACAGATGATGAAAAGTCAAACATGTACAAGCGGCAGCACATCAATTTTCCCAATCAAACTTGAACCTAATGCATTAGGTAGAGATAAAGTTGAAAATCTATTTAAGAGATTTGATAGATTGGATGAAGTAGCTTGATGTGCTGGCCTACCTATGGGTTTTGGCAAGAGCTACCGAAAAGTCAATTTCGATCCTGTTAAAAGTCGTCATAGAAATACGAAACTTTTTGTAAGCAATTGCTAACTATCTAGGCCTGCAGATGTATCATTTTACTTCTCCAGGTCTTGATATCATCATTTACCATTAAAAAGGCCATCGGCTTGTTTACAAATTAATAACAAAGAAAACCTGTTTAGACATGAAGTCCAAACAGTCTAAACAGAAAATTCGAAGACAATATAAATTCACCATACCAACACTAGGCCCGCGTGGAACCCATTCTCTCACACGAAGAAGTTTAAGCCCCAGCAGAGGAAATATGACTGGCTGATTACATGAGCGTATGTATAAGGAACGAAGGATATTGACAAGTATGTTTTTTTATCAGGATTTCCCAGTAGCAGCCAGGTTGAGGGCAACAGTCTCGCCTCCTACATGGCAGTTACCGTCTCTGCGAAATGTATGTTGTCATCCCCGAAGGGTTAGGCAGAGGTGTACCTAGTACAACCACATTTCGCCAGTTATGTTTAAGTCCCATTTAATAGGGGGCGAGCCTCTTGCCATCAACCGAAAATTACTAATGGAAAAAACCTAATGAAACTTTGTCCGACCTGGGAATCGAATCCAGGACCTCATGCTCAGCAGTCGCGCTTGCGACCACTAGACCAACGAGGCAGTCGCAGGTGGTGGGTAAGTATAGTATAGCATTGTATCTGCCTACCTCTTCGAGGATTACAAGCGTTATGTTTATTAAAATAAACTGGAGCGTACAACTCGCTTATCGCATTCCACAACGCGAAGTCAAGTTGAGGACATAGGTCACTTAGATTACTTAGTGTACAAACGTTAACCGACAAATTATCAGTAATGGTAACTAGGTAGGTACCTAGATGACATCTTGGAGAGCTGGGCGTTTTTCTGATAATTTTGTGTGTTTCTTAGCCGTTAGGGGTTACAATTGCTTGCCTGTCAGGGCTGCGGGACTGTTCGAAAGAGATACCGCGGCCCTGGAACACAAAGGGCAAAAGAAGGAACATGGATGGGTTTTAGTCAGTAAAAGTCTGACCTTCCGCACCGCCCAGAGCGGGAGGAGTCATTTGATGATTTCCCATCACAAAAAAGGGGTTACAATTGCTTGGGTGTCAATACAGGGGATGGTTGCGGATGGGTTTTAATCCTACATTGACGAAACTTCCTCGGAATGAGCCACGAACGGCTCGCTTGCATTCTGCGTTTTGGCAATTTCAGACAAAGTCCAACTTTCATTGCGATGTTTTTTCTGCACCGTTAGTTTCAAATACACTTATTTTATTTAAGAGGTCACGTTAGTAAAGAAGTTTTTCATTAACTTAAAAATGAAATATTGAAATTGCAAAATATTGAAACGCAATTTCAATATTTCATTGTAGCCATAGGCCAATATTATCTACATCCCAAAGACAGAATTTAAGTCATGTGACTCGACCAACTTAGGACCCAACTTCACTACAAAACCCCCGAAGACCTCAAAAACTTTAATATCTAAAGGCCATACTTACAAGGTGTAAACGGACTCTTCACGTCCAAGGATTCTGTACATCAAACTAAGTAACACTACACATTATATATTGTGTAATGCAATCAAAACCTTGTCCTGATGGATGCATTGAATAGTGCAAGGTTCATGGAGGTATGTAAAGTAAAGTTATACAAACAAATTTAAAAACTTATATTTAAAAAAAGAAACTTATCAAAAATTTGGAACTTTGACCTCCAATATCTCCGTAACTATAAAGTTCCCAGGTAGCAGGTAAGCTCAAAAATTGATGGGCAATGACGGAGAAAACAAGTACCTACCTTTCGGCATTGTTCCCTATTCTAGCGTTTAACCACACAGCTCCACAAAGCCGTTATTCCAAAAGTTCGCATATTTGCTCTTGTTTTCCGATCAGATCATCACATAAATAATGACCGGAAGGCGTCAGGGGAGGAAACAATGGCTTCTATTTATAAATCCTGTTATCGTTGCCCTGAGAGCTCCTTTGTATCGGATGTTCGTCATAAGATCATTAGCCTACATTGGTTCAAAGGGAGGTAATGATGTTGGTAAAGTGAATATGCAAAAGGTGACCACGTCTTTTGTAACTTAAAAGGTAGAGTTTTATGTTGTATAAGGATAAATTGAGTTGAGGTTACACTGAGGAGCTCGTGGCTAAATAATTACAGCCGGTCGGGTCGATTTCAGGTTAAATCAATCATCCGTGGATGGTTAACCACCTAATACATACCGAGTTTCCTCCGTGCCTCGGAAAGCACGTTAAGGCGTTGGTCCCGGCTGTCATTTGTAGACCTTTGACAGTCATCACAGGTAGTCAGTGGCCCGAAAGTCTGACAACCAGTCTTAGCAAGAGGTATTGTATTAACCAGTACTAACTGGGTTGTAGAGGTCAGTTAAGCAATCGTTCCATTTAAAATACTGGATTCAGCTGCATCCGGTTAGACTGGAAGCCGACCCCAACATAGTTGGGAAAGGGCTAGGCGGATGATGACGGGGTCGAGTTTTAGGTGGTAAGATTAAATTGAGTTTAGTTGAAGAAAGTCGTAGACAAACTAAAGAAATAATCTTTTCTTTTACTGCTAATTAAGTCAGGAATACACGTGCCAGTAACTTGCTCAATACCATGCAAGTAGGTTGCGTGTACGATAACAACTTCTGCATGATTATGCGCAAGTTACTGGCGCATGTTGATTCCTAGCTTTAATTCTGTATGTGCATGCTGTGGTACCCCATAGAGTCCTTCTAACTGTAGGTATATTCTGCTTAACTGCTTTAAGATAATGAATAGACGGCTACCCTGACGTCATGAGATCATTAGCCCACATTGATCAATAAGTACTTAAAGGTAATGAGTATAAAATAAAGTAGGCTAAATAGTTGCTGAAGTACCTACCTACTTATAGTACATAACTGACTAACTTGTAGACACCGATTAAAGTCAAGTCAACGATAATTATAGTTAAAATAAGTTTGTTTATTGATGTCGAGTGGATAATAAGCTACTTAATGCATATTTGGGATAAATATGTTTAGGATTATAATTATAAAGGTTGTAAAAATCCCCTAACGAATCCAAAAGGCACTTGTACTCCGCTCCCGATTTTTTTTTCTGGAACATGCCTAAGAATCTACTAGTTACGGAGATATTGGGGCTCAAAGTTCCAACTTTTACAAAAGTTTTTTTTTAAAACATGTTTTGGTTTTCTTATTTACTTTTAATACCTCCTTGACCCCCTTATTCAATGAATCCATCAGCACAATGGCAATGTGAGTGCTACCGTAAAAAATAAGTCGTTTCCCAGCAATAATTGTTGCGTAGAGTTACTTAGTTTGATGTACAGAATGCTTGGGTCAACCAAGCTTCGTAAAGGGTCCGTTTACAACTTGTATATTTCAAACAATCGCTCGGTGTTGATGGTCTGATCTGTAGGTAGATCTGATGACTAAACTGCCAAAGAAATTGAATTATATTACTGACTAGTTTTTGCCCGCGGCTTCGCCTGCGTGGATGTCGAAAAATATCCGACGGGAACGTACTACCGGGATTAAAAGTAACCTATAGGTTAATCCAGGTTACGGTAACAAACATAGTTACATACCTTCATCCCCCTTTTTAAACCTTCACGCTGACACGTTTAAATTAATTATCAATCGTCAGCCTAAACACAAAATTTGAAGATCTTAACTTCAAAACTGACGAACTTTCATATAAACTTCCAACCCCTATTTACCCTTTTTTTTCGGATGGGAAATCATCAAATGACCCCCCCCGCTCTGGGCGGAGCGGACGGGAGTGTCAGACTTCTACTGACTAAAAACCATCTATGTTCCTTCTTTTGCTCTTTATGTTCCAGGGCCGCGGTATCGCTTTCGAACAGTCCCGCAGCCCACCCCTATTTACCCCTTTAAGAGTGGAATTCTCAAAAAAATCCTTTCTTAACTTACTTGCTCTTCACAAAGAACACACCCTCCAAGTTTCATGTCTCTAGGACCAGCGATTTGGGATGTATGTTGATATATCACCCAGTCAGTCAGTTTACCATTTTATACATATAGATAGTATTACTGATATTATGGTACATAACATCAACTTAATAGTTGACGTAACATTTAGCTAATTCATTTGAGCAGGGTTTGTCTGTAGGGCTTTCAGAAACCGAGGAACCCTATCATAGACGAAGGCTTATTAGATGCCTACCTACTTGTTATTCTAGACAGGCCTAAGTCCGTTCGAAGTTGTGGAACAGACCTCACAGTATGGAACACTGATCTTTAGCCTAGCTGTATTTAATGCAGAGAATCGCTATCACTTATCATTGTATTCACGTACGACGAACTGAAGGTGCTTTGATCGTATTATAACATAACATCACGGCTGTAAACCCCGGTTAGACAGAGGTGTACCTAATAGTACACCCACATTTCGCCAGTTATGTCAAAGTCGCCGTGTAATAGGGAGCGAGTATTGCCATCAACTGGGCACAAATCCTGACTCCGTGGCTGCTGCTGAGAAATTCCTGATAGCAAAACCCAATAACACTTTGCCCGACCCGGGAATCGAACACAGGACTCTAACCAACTACCTCCGACATGAGAATCGCAGGGACGTTACTTCAGGGCCCCCACTGCCCTTATCAATTAATTGTTAATGACGTAACAATTATCAACAAATATTCTGTATTCGAAGAAACTGTATCACATAACACTAGAATTCATTAACCCACTCAATATAATCGCGATGACATAGACAAGATGGTAATTAACACATAATTCAGGTCAATTGATTACTATTTGGGTTAGAATAATCTAGATTAATAGGATTATGTAACAGAAGCCGTTTACTTGCATATCCTGAATATTTAAGTGATTAGGCCGCTTGACCATCCAAGCGGAACTGAAATGACTAAAATGAAAGGAGAATGCTCATGGATATATGGAATCCCGTACCATGCTGCATCAAAATCAAACTTTGTTTTTTATAGACTACACTGATCGTATTAACTCCTACAAAAATTATTTTTGAAAAAAAAACCCGCGTTTCAGAGTTATTTTATAAAATCGAAACTAACCTAAAAAGTAGGTCTATTTTTTCGACGCTACCAACGACGTATTTTAACACACATACATTACATTATTGCTCTAAAAACAGCGTAATACACTAATATTAGTAAGAATTACGAGTTAAAGTAACATCCACAGTATGCTTGACTGAAACTCGATTTTATTTTAGACCTTTATATTGCCAATAGTCAGTCAGTACAGTACAAATGTCAGATGCCATGCCACAGATAAGATAACTATAAACCATAGAGTATAGTAAGTGCTATAAACTAGTCGGGATTTAGGGATGTAATCGATAAATCAAAATCTTTAGGCTGAGAAAATCTATTTTGTTGCAAATAGCAATAAACCAAACTAAATCGATTTGGTGTACTGATCTTACTTAATTGTAATTAATTTTAGAGTCCGCTCGACAGACAAGGGTTTGTTCAATTGAAACGGAACGTCATTTATATTCAGTTGAAACGGAACGTCATATAAAGGGAGTAAAACAATATTCATACTTTTAAACTCGAAAAGTATATTTCCAGTTCAAAAATCAAATCCCCGACGCGTAATGCCGTAAAAAAATATGAAACTAATTACTATAATATTTTGGTTTTGAGGCGCGAGACTTTTTGGTACCAACTTTGGTCATTCTCTTTTACCATTAGTAAGTGAATTACAGGAGGAGCTCGTGGATAAATAATAACAGCCGCTCGGATCAATCTTCAGGTAAAGCCGCGCTTGTCTAGGTTGGTCTGTGGATGGGTGACCACTCATTACATATCGACTTTCCTCCGTGCCTCGGAAAGCACGCTAAGCCGTTGGTCCCGGCTGTCATTTGTAGATCTTTGACAGTCGTTGCAGGTAGTCAGTGGCCCGAAAGTCTGAGAACCAGTCTTACCAAGTACCAAGTAAGTCTTCCAACCCAGTACTAACTGGGTTGAGGAGGTCTTTTTTTTCCCGAATATAAACATCCACATAACGAAAACCAGTTTAATAGTAGAAAAACTATTAATCTAGTAAAATACAATATCATCATCATACTCTTGTCCTAACGCCAATTAATTTGGAGTCGGCGCAGCATCTGTTCTTCCACCATACTTCTCTATTACTCGTCATCAAACCAGACACCTCCTTCCTCGCCATATCATTTTTCACACGTCCATCCATTGTTTCTTTGATCTTCCTCTACTCTTACAACCATTCTCATTCATACTCAAAACTTAGAAAAAATACATCATATAAAAAAAAATAACTTGAAAAGTCTATTACCCTACCCCATTGCTTCCTCAAGCTATATCAACGAACAAATTGACTTGTCATATCACATTGCGAATCAAAGAGGCAATATCCACTGATATTAAATAAACAGACTGGTACATTAAGAAAATTAAATGCTCAATTTGTACACTGTTTTATATACACCATTATTTTAAGGTCGTTCTGGAGCCGAATACCATGAACTCGATCATCGAACTCGAAACGATTGGGACTATTTTTTTCAAAAAATAACAATAAAAAAAAACGAAAGAATAAATTTAATGTTTTTTTTTTTTAATAATAAGAACTCAAATGCATTATGTGTGTGTAAAACGTATCCACGATCGGCAACACATGCGAACGATACCCATTGAAAAATTCATTCATCGATCAATTCTCACTATTTCACAAAAAAAAAACATTAAATTTATTCTTTCGTGTTTTTTTTATTGTTATTTTTTGAAAAAAATAGTCCCAATCGTTTCGAGTTCGATGATCGAGTTCATGGTATTCGGCTCCAGAACGACCTAAAAATAATGGTGTATACTGCATATTATGCAGTTCCTATTTCGACTCGAAATAGGTGGTGTACCAGAGAACTGCCTACGGGCAATCAGGATCTCACTATTAACAACTGCCTTAAACACAAAAATCTACCTTACTTCTTCAGTTGTAAATTGAAAATCCAATGCTTGTGCCTCGATCTGCACTATCAACAACAATACTGAAGCTTTGCTTTTAATTTCAATCTTATAGAGAACAGTGAAGGTACAGTTTAGGTTGAAGAAGTAGGAGTTAAGTCCTTTTAGACAGTTTGCTAAGAAACCGGTGAGACCAGTGTCTGTCTGTCCGTTGGAGCGGTTGCTCTGCATAGCGAAAAATAACCACAGAATGTCTTGAACTTCGCAGTTTATGTTTCACGTTTAAATGGATAAAGGAACTCAATTATACGGATAACTTGTTGTTGTTTTTTGGATTTTAAGATCGTATCAACTGTCCGTAGGGCTTAGATGTTTTCAAATTGTTTCATATCGTATTTGTCTACAATGTCTTTCAATAGAATTCACATAAGCTTTTCGTTTTTCGTTTAAATTATTACACTCCCATATATTTTTGACTTTCCCTTCAAAATAAAATGTCACTTATTCTAGGTTCTCTTGTCTGATTTTCTCTACGAATCTTATCATCGATAAGGCGAGTCCCGATTCGATCTTTCGTAACGATTCGAGTTGTAATTTTATTCGCACACTGCCTATAACCTTTTTAATGATAGGTAAAAGGGTCTGCTACTACAAATATACCAGGTTCACAATGAAAATAAAGCTTTGATATACGTTGATTATTAGTTCAAATCAATGATACCATCAATCATTATGAGTCCGGGTATGATTTGAACCTAACCAAGTGATTAATAAAGCTCCTTTTACACTCCGTGAAACCTTTGAGAAGAATTTCAAAACAAACTTTCCGAGGTCTCTTCGAAAGTCCAGACATTTCTTGTGGTACAAAATTTATTTTAAAACAATGTGAAGCCATCTCTGGACTGGACTTTTGAATTCTTGAAAGCCTTGAAATTTTTTATATTAATCAAAATAAGACAACATAATATTACTGAATGGCATTCAGAAAATTTCGTTGTTCTGCGAGGTCTGACAGGGTTGACAAAACTTTTTCGGTAGCTCATAATTATGTCAATTGAATACACATAACATAACAAAACATCACGCCTGTAATCCCCAAAGGGTTAGGCAGAGGTGTACCTAATAGTACACCCGCATTTCGCCAGTTATGTTTAAGTCCCATGTTATAGGGGATGAGCGAGTTATTTGTACATCATCTGCCTAGCCTTTCCCTTTTTTTTACGTCAACGAATACCAGTATTTTACATGGAGCGACTGCCTATCTGACCTCCACAACCCAGTTAGTACTGGGTAATACGATACCCCTTGGTAATACTGATTGTCAGACTTTTGGGTCACTCACTACCTGTAACGACGTCAAATATCTATTAAAAGTCAGCTGGAACCAACGGCTTAACGTGATTTCCGAGGCACGGAGGAAACTCGGTCCCCCATCCCCGGACCAAACTCGGCAAGTGCGGCTTAACCTGAAGACCGACCCGAGCGGCTGTTATTATCTAGCCACTAGCTCTTAAGATTTTTTATACAAAAACTTTGTATATGTATTTTATCTCTTTAAACTAATACACTCAATAATATTGCCAATAACATGTGATTCTAATAATATTCATCTTTTTATCCATTTCTACGCAGATAGATACATGAATGTGAAATTGGCGTCTTCCTCATGGGAGGACGTCGGGATTTGTATACATATTTATGACCAGATCTATATCATTTGGAATCTTCGCTTCAGTCGTGTGCATAATGCCGTATTTTTATTTAACTGGAAAAAGATGCAGATATGAGATGTGTTTATTGCTTTCAATTTTCTCTCTTGAACTCATAAAACTCATTAGGGATGCTACCTCCAACTCTGCATCTTGCAGTTGCTTTTTATTTTGTCTTCGCGAAAAGGTCAGAAAATTCAAAATTGAATATAAGCTGAATTTGTATAGCACATGTTTGGTACTGACGCGGTTTTTTTGTTGTGTTTCACATGCTAAAAGGTTTGTTTGTATTGAACACATGAAACTACATGAAAATCTTTCGCTCACCACCTATTTTTCGGAAAAAAAGTGTGCGAAGTTATTGGAAATTTTACATGTTTAAAAAATAGATGTGTTTACTAAAGCTTATATTAAGTTTTCACTATATTGCCAGTTATTAACTAACAAAAAAACTATTACACTGCAGCATTCAATATAATTAGCGTCACCTATATGTCAACCACCAATTAGCGGAGCATAAACCTCAATTATCTCGCGTGTTACCTGATTACATTATACCAAGATGGACACTGATCAAACATATAAGTCATCATCATCTACCTAGCCTTTAATCAACTATGTCAGGATCGGACAGCAGTTTAGCAGAATGCAACTAAATACCAGTATCTTACATGGAGCGACTGCCAGTCTGACTTCTACAGTAACTAGAAAACACGTTACCTTTTCTTAAATTTGTCTGCTTTAATCGTGACTGCCTCGTTGGTTTAGTGGTCGCAAGCGCGACTGCTGAGCATGAGGTCCTGAGTTCGATTCCCGGGACTTAAATGGTTTCGTTCATCGGTCCTAGTTCATTGACAGTCCCGTCAGTCTGACAACCAGACTTACCAAGGGATATCGTATTACGCAGTGCTAACTGAGTTATGAAGGTCAAATAGGCTTCTAGTCGCTTCATATAAAATACTGGTATTCAGCTGCATCCGGTCAGACTGGAAGCCGACCCTAACATAGTTGGCAAAAGAGGCAGACGATAACTTTTAAACAGCATTTATTCTATGCAGTAGCTTCCCCAGGGATCTAGGATATCAATGAGACTGCGGGCAACACATGTTTAACTTGATATTTTTCCATAATAGTAAAGACACCATCACACACAAATTTCCAAGAAACATGGTCTCCCTTCAACCGCACTTAAAGTCGTAACCTTTAAGTAGTGATTCAATCAAAATGGGTATTGGGTCCTCAATATTAAGTTACCCGTTTAATGGGAAACTTGTAGACAAGGGTCATTCAGTTTACCAGCTTCCTTTAATTGATCCTCAAGTTGCGGAATTGAATAAGGATGTTGACGACCGCCATTACGTTTTTTCTTCCGCATTGTGTCGTTTGAATTATGTTGGATAGTTGGCTCAATGTCCTGTTTGTTGTAAAAATGTGATGCCTTTTTCGAATCTCTTCATTGTTTCCAACCTGTATATTAAAAACACAAGGTGAAATATAATATTTTGATTTTGATTTTTGATTTTTGAACTACTGGTAGTTGAGTGATTTGAACTACGACTTGTGAAGAACTCGCCTTTTGTGTAGTTTGAAACTTGCAATACCCGTCTCTAGTTAAATATAAGATCAGATATTTTTTATGTTTAGATTAGACTAATATAATTAGACTCTGTATATTGATTAGCAAGAAATTCTGTGGTACCTATACTACACCTAAAAAACCCGATTACTGAAAAATCACGCTCTAATTAAAATTCGGTTTACTAGGTAAAATCGATTCTTTCTATTGTTGAAGTCGGTTAAAGTGTAACCTATGTTATAATAAAGAATCGTTTAACACCTTATTCATCAAAATCGGATGAATAGTTTAGGCGCTAAGGAGGAACATACGTAAATAAAAACATACATAGACTGCTAAAATCATAAAACCCTTCCTTTTGGTTTCGCCGTAGTCGGGTAAAAAGAACATGAAGATAAATGGATGTAGCTAAAAGATACAATTTTGACTACTCCATTATGAATTCAGATGCTAATATCCCAAAAATGCCGAACCCGTCCCTAAAATCCATCCAAAACACAGCAAAATAACACTAAAGTTAGTCTCAACGACCACAAATAAGTCCTAGAAGGCTTTAAAATTGTAAAAGAGCTATAATCCAGATTACTTCTAAGGCCCTTTCGGGAATACCGAGCTATATTTTAGGAGCGTTTTCCGTAAATGCCAAGAAAACGGCCACATTTCTGAAGATCACTCGAAATTGGAGAAGTCAGTAAAATAAATCCTTTTCTTATAATGAGGAGCTCTCGTTATACACTAAGAGTTTTCGTTCAATTTTGTGTAAATAATATTATAATTGCTGAACAATTTTGGAAGGAAAGTCTTTCAAGGAAATTAGGTTTAATCAATCAAGTGTTTGTTGTCTTGTAAAACAGTATTATCTTAAAACATTCCATTTCTTGATTTCATGTATTTTTAAATTCCTTTCGGCGTTTTGATGTCTACTTTATAAATGTTGATGTATAACTTTTTCTTCATCTCTGGCATTCATGAATTGTTAACGTTAGGAATATTGTTGTAGAGTACAACTATGTAGAAGTTACGGAGAAATTCTATATTCAGTAGAAGTATTGCAGCTGACATTATGACGCATAAAGAGTAAACATTTCCCGAGACTCGGTCCGCCATTTTGAGCGACCATTTTCATTTATTCATTCAAAATTCGCAATTTTGAGCTTAACTGTTAGTGTCCGTCCAGGTGTTGCAGAACTTGCTCCACAAATAACTAAACTTTCATCATTACAATCCTTGGATTCGAGTTATAATGTATATTTCATCACATTGGTAGTTGAGGAGTCGTCAGAGGCATTTGGAACACCTAATTTATTAGAAAAAGATGACGTATTGAATCTTATCGAGAGGTTATTGTTCGCAAGCGCATATATTGAAAGCATACGTGATTGTGTAAGAAATAAAGTAAACGATAAAATGATAAAGCGTTTCAGATTTTACTCTCGGGAAGTAAACACACGATGCTCTTACCTAGGATCCTCCCTCATACGTAATTGATGGAAAACTTGGTCCATACTCAAACAAAAGAAAATTACATAAGACTGGCATCACAAATTTATCGGAAATTAATTTATAACTCAACTCATACTTAATTACTCAGTTCTTACAGGCAAAACTTCGGCCCACCATAAAATATTAGACACCATATTTTAAGGGTCTTTTGTTTTAAGAACAATGGTCTTCCAAGATAGAATCTTTCGGGAAAATTGGGTGATACGTATGGAATTGACGAAGTTCGGGAATAACTTCGCTTTGAGGCAAGGCCAAGAAAGTTGGCCGTGTGAACCAATTAAGTTCTCGGCACTGAAGATAAAATATGATAGAGGGTATGAAATACGATCGTTTATACGAAACAATAAATAAGAGATGATAAAAAAGAATGAGTCGTTTTACTCTCAATAAAACAAGGAAGATATATTAATAGTAAGTAATTTATTGGCGTTGCTTTGTTTTTCCTTGATGGCCGGTTCGGAGTCTGTAAAGGATGTTTTTTAAAAAGCCTAAATCAGTTCTTTGTGTAGCATTATTCCATGGTTATGTTTTATCATTATTGTGAATCAAGTGTTGATCTGGAAAATCTATTTTGATATTTTGTTTTTCCATCACGATGTATGCATATACCTCTTTTTAATATATAAAGCGGATTCTTGTAAAATTATTCATTCATGGATAATGGCCAAACGTGTCCGATCTGAACCGGAGAAATAACAGGAACATCAGAACCTGAATAGTTTCAACTTTGTTCCTCTTCAACAGTGCAATGACACCTAGGTCACGTCCTATGTAACCTATCCAACAAGCATTTACCGGTTCAGATCATTGCAGGAGTCTATATTTCCCGATATTTATAACCAGAGGGTCTTCAACACACGAGTTGCTTTTACACTAGCGTTCACCATCATCGACCGCACCTTTGCTTAACATCAGGTGAGAGAGATACACCAAAGTACCAGTCAACCCAACCACCACTATACTGTCTGGCTTAGTGGCTTATTGGACTTGCTCCCATCCGCGCATAGGCACTACTTTATAGGGTCAGATGGGAAAAGTAGTGCCTTCGTCCTCTATAATCGTAGCCGCCAGTGGCATAGGGGACGATGACACTACATTTACCATCTGCCCCTATGAAAGGACAGAGGCATATAAATAAATAAATATCCCTGGACATTTCACACAGCACCATCTAGCCCCAAGCTAAGCAACCTAATGCTTGTGTTATGGTAGCTAGATGGCTGATAAACTACATATATACATTTTTTTTTTTGTAAATACATACATATTATAGATAGAAAAACACCCAGACCCGGAACAACTACTTGTAGGTCATACAAATATTTGTTCCGTACGGGAATCGAACCCGCGACATGCAGCGCAGCAGTCAATCGCTTGACCACTGCGCCAACCGTGCCGTCAAATATAGGAACGGAAGGGAGTAAGTCACTAATTGTGACTTGATCTATGCTAATTCAATTCGTGCTAATCCGAGAGAAGAATATCCAAAAATATTCAACAGTAACAAAGAGATTTAAAAGACTTATAGAGCGGACATTGGGAATATTTTCATGCAACAATTTTGATCCCGAACATTTTCGATTTTGACACACGAATGCTACCTGACTAGCGGCCGAATAACACTAGACAGAATGATTTGTTACTAAGTAGTAACAAGTATTGGATTACAATTTTTTTCGTCTTGTCCCGTCTATCGCTCGTAAATATTTGAATGTCTTTGAACAGTAATAACAGATAACAAAACAACAACACACACATTATCCCCACTACAAAATATTACCATAATCGCTACCTAATTAGCAGTTATCATCGCTATTAACCCAAAAACACTGTTTATTGAATGTTCAATACTTGAAACAGTGAAGACTATTCTCCGAGATACCTGTAACAATCATCTTTGTCATGATAAATTCGAAGAACTCCTACAAACGGCTGTTTAATGAGCACACTAATATTTAAGATGCTGGAGGTACTTAAGTATTTATCTCACAGTCGGTAAAAGAACCAGTAGGACAACGTTGGGAAAAAAACAAAAATCTATCGTTTTCATCAGATCCATTTTTGCTTTTGAGAGGATGGTTTAGAAAGTAAGTGATTTCTCATTTTAAACGCTGCGGTCTGATGCAGAAGTTCTATAATAATAAATCTTATCAATATTCTTTTCTGCAAAGACATATTTTAAACTCCTTTTTGCACTTAAACACTCAGTTTGAGCTAGTCTTGGCACGCTTTTGGTCCTATGCACACACTGCGTGATCGGAAGTTTCATACACCTGGCTGCTCAAACTTCTCAAAAGATCCCGAACTATTCCACTATGACTGATATTCTGTGGAACTTGTTTTGATTCTGCCTTCTGAGGTTCTGTTTCTTGGTTTGTATTTTGTATTAATATTTTATGCATAAACTTCGCTGTTAATGGTATTATTTGTTAAATGTGCCCACTTTCTGGCGAGTCGCAGGAACGAAACAGGAAAAGGAAGGAACTGTTTATTTTAACTACATTTTGTTCTATGTTTTATTTTTGTTATTCTCTCTGAAGTTCACCTTTTTAGGCTATTTGAATAGAGTGGTCCGAATTTGAATAACAACTATGGTTCACATAACATTACGCTTTAAAATGGTTCTTTTCAAATGTCGCCCAGTCTCTGAAACCATTTTGAAGACTGATATGTTACCAGCCATTTCACCAGTACTCTTAACGTAACCAGAGCAGGGAATACATATGTATATATGACTGATGGATGTATCCTTTTAGACGTAGGAAGGCTCAAGGTAAAAAAACACTTAGGTGGAGTGAAAACGCACTAAACAAAAAAAACACAGCCACCGAAAGACGCTCTAATAGAGGGAAATCACAACCGCATTAAGACAATTGAGAACAAGATACAACACTAGTAACTAGACTGAACAACGTCAACAAAACGCATCCACAAGACCACACAACAGACGTAGACAGTTCAGAAACAAAGCCTGCTAAGGATAGACTGCAAGTGATCAAACTTTCCTTGATACTTGCCATAGTAACTTTGACCACACGATCGCCGCTGTTTCTGTACTTGTATTAGATTCTGTCACCAATGGCTGGATCGTCGCAGTTGTGTAAGTTTGGATATAGGACGGTTGAGCTGCCCTTTAAAGCTTGGACAAAATCTTTGGTAACTGTTTTTTAGTACTATATGATGGAGGCGTTACCTGTTGTCTTACTGCGTCCATAGTTTATGTCTTATACGTTCAAACACATTTCGTCTTATTGCAAAATGAAGGTTTTGCTTTAAATATGTTTATTCAGATTGCGATAAAATTCTTAATACACAACTGACAATTTAGTACCGAACTTTGTTTAGATGAAGAACTGTATGTCAATCATAAATTTCGGTTCTCCCAGCAAAAACTAGCTCCATGGTTTTAAACATGTCTAGGACAAAACCTTGTTTTATAAGAAGACCAATATAGACGTGTGTAAGCAGCTTAACTCACGTGCATTTTGTCGGATAATTTGACTAATTTGGAGCACCTCGGATTCCATAGGCCACTTTTCAAGCTGCGAATTAGCATAATCCAGAGCTATTCTGGTATAGGTCGCTTCGATATGAAAAAAATAATATAAAAGTCACAAGTAGGTATGTACAGAACTATACAGGGTCTAACCAGCGTATATATTACAGAGACGCAATGGTATTCAATACGTTTCCTAAATTGCCACAACAAAGACTCAACTCAACTCAACCATATCTCTCTTTCAAAATCTCCCTACATAATGAAGAAAGTGCCTTTCTCCCTCCTACACTCAACCAAATCTCCATTACAGTAGACAGAATCCAATCAAGAGAAACTTGTATGTGAAATTACTCTCAAAACGGTGAAGGAAACATCGGGAAAAAAACAAACCTGCACGTCATAGAATCAAAGATTTGAAGACATCTACCAACCCGCACCCGATCATTTTTGGTTCTAGACCATACTGGGAACCTTCTAGTTACGGAAATATTGGGGTCAAAGTTTCAACTTTCTCACAAGTTTTTTTTTATCCATGTTTTTAATGTAACTTTCATACTTAACTTTATTACTTGAAACACCTCACCGACCCCCCTACTATTCAATCCATCCGTCATCACAATGTTTTGAGTGCGTTACATTGGGTCCTACCGCAAAACGTGATTTTTCACCGAAAAAAAAGTCGTTTCCCAGTAATAATTTTTGCTTAGTTTGGTGTACAGAATGCTTGGTTGACGCCTTCGTTAAGGATATTGTTACAGCCTGTATATAGCGTAGACTTTAAAAAAATTCATGAACATAGTATCGATTACACCACAATAAAGAAAGCACTTTTCTCCCTCCTCCACTCAACCAAATCCCCGTTACAGTAGACGGAACCCAATCAATAGCACCACAGTATGTGAAATTCCATCCATTCAATCATGTGAGGTTCTGAGTCTATTTCGCATTACCCGCTCCGCTGCTCCTGCATTCAAGGCCAGTGGAACATGCATCGGCTGGTATCAAGCGTTGCTGCTAGTTATTGAGATAGGGGAGTCGGTTAATGAGTGTGTTGAGATGCTGAATAATGTTGCTCTGAGGTAGTGTATAGTACAATCATATTTCCCCAGTTACCATAATTACCCTATAATGTTCCTGTTACACAAGTAAATGGGCTATAATCCACCACGCGGGTAGCGGATATCACATATCTTCGTATTTTTCGACCCTAGTATGTGTTGGTTTCCTTAAGATGATTTATATTTACGACTCGTTAGTCGTGGCCGTATCCACTGCTCCATATTTCGCCAGTTCAAGTCCCATATAGGCAATGAGCGATGGAACGTGGTATTCTCAATGTTAGACTCTCCAACCGAATGCGCAACACCTTAATACGGTCTAAGACAGGAATCGATATTGGCGATAAGTCTGCTGGTGATGCTAGTGGGTGCTAGAAGATGGTCGTCGTAACCGACGCAGGCCCAAGAAACGCTGGCGTGACGATCTAGACTCATTCTTAACGGAAAGCCATGGGAGAGGGCTTTGCCCAGCAGTCGGATAGAGTTAAGTAGACTAACATAAAAAAAAATAGGCAATGTGAGGTGACTGCTATTTAACCGGCGAAAAATCCAGATTCGGCTGCTACTGAGAATGTTAACTGATCAGCCATAACTGAACTTCCGACTGCAAATTAGCACAAAAAAATCCTACACAAAACACTAACCAACAGCAGGTAGTCTCAAAACAAACTAACTCCCAAAAAAACTGCTTTTACAAAAACATTTACAAATTGGACACCATACAGGGTAAACAAGAAACTAACACAAAAACCAAATCGGGGTAAACCGGCTTTCTTCTAAGTAAATATTTGGGAAGTCTAGCCATAACAAATACGGAGAAAACAGGTGCCGATGACGGATTACTCAGCGAAGAAGTTTTAGTTATACCACCTGTTCTGCTTACATAACTTCGTACTAAAGTCGGCCGAAACTAAGGTGTGTCCAGGAAAATTCTTGATGGGTCTTAGGCAAAAGTAGGAATTAGCTAAATATCGGCCGTAGGTTACGTAAGATCCAAATGGAAGATTAACTGTTCACACTCGTGGACCGCGTTTTAATCAAAGCGATCGAAAGTAACGCTCATTACGTGTTTGCTCGGAGGACTGGAGTACCCTCTATACGAGCGATTGCGCGTCAGGTTCGCCGAACATTTAGTTAGGACGTGGTAAAAGTTGGAATTAACTAAAACACCAATTTTCGTTACAACACAACAGCCAAATCGCAGATAATCTATTCAGAGTCTTATAGACGAACGTTTAACTACAAAAAAGAACGGATGAATCCGTACAAAAGAGAAACACGCGACCAAATTCGATGATAGTTGTTGATGTAAGTCTTCCTCGCACTCACTTGTGTTTCGTGGTCATCCGTGGATAATTCCTATTAGTTAAGTTTAAACACTCTGACATAATCACTTATCAGGCTCATCATTATTTACGTGCCGTAATCTAAATTTATTTAGGGTCGCCACAGCATGTCTTCTTGAAGAAGAAGAAGACTCCTCTATACTAACAGACGCTAAAGGAAGTGACTCTTTTTCTACCCTTCTCAACTTTCACACAGCCACTTTTCAGGGTATGTATGTAGTATAGCTAGCCTGAATGCTTTGAATAAACCTAGTAAGGATGGCTGCTCATTAATTCCTGCAATTGTTAGATACGAAAGAGCTGCTTTGCAGTGTGGATCAAGAATGGAAGTAGGTGCTTAGTAAAAGCCTTCTCACCAAACAAAAGAAGATCCGTCTCAACACTAGTTTCACATTTCACTTAGGTCACCCTATATCTTGTCTTGCGTGCCCTGATATCTTACGTTATTTATGGTAGACTAGCTTTTGCCCGCGGCTTCGCCCGCGTGGATGTCGAAAAATATCAGACGGGAACGTACTACCAAGATTAAAAAGTAACCTATAGTGTAATCCAGGTTACGGTAACAAACATATTTACATACCTTCATCCCCCTTTTCAACCCTTCGGGGGTAGAATTTATTATCAAAAATGCTGAAACACGTATAAATTAATTTTCAATCGTCAGCCTAAACACAATATTTGAAGATCCTAACTTACGGAAAAAATTAAAACTGACGGAGTTTCATATAGGGTTGGAATTCCCAAAAATCCTTTCTTAGTGGATACTTACTCTTCACAAAGAACACACCCTCCAAGTTTCATGTCTCTAGGACCAACGGTTTGGGCTGTGTGTTGATATATCACCCAGTCAATCAGACAGTCAGTTTACCATTATATATAGATTGGCAAGAACCAACAAAAAAAGTCGAATTTGAGATAAAACGTAAGCATCCCTGAAGGTTAAGTGAGAAAGATGGACCGTCGGATCAGGTTTAGTCCCCAGTCCCTCCCGACATAGTGTGGGTGTTTTATCGCCTGTGTTTATAGGTCACAATAATAATAATTCTAAACCAGAACCTTTCATATAATATTATTGTATCATCACATTTATATTCCCTTAAGGTTGGATCGTTGGACCCATTTCGCCGAAGACTAGTATTAAGTCCAGTTAAATCGGAGGTGGGCTTATTCTCCGGACATATTTCTAAGTCTCGGGCTTCTCGGATGAATTTTGTTGTAAAAAATCAAACCATAACATGTTCCACTTAGGAAGTGGAGCAAAGACAACAACAGCTATTGAGACTTAGGGAAATAACATAACATAAAGTTGGTCTCCTACAATATTTTTCTAGAACTCTCGTATTCTAGCTAGACCACGATATCTACAACGAAAATATCATCTAAAATGTGCTACGCATATAAAATACTTTTGACAGTTATAGCGCTGAGTCCCAGTAATAAGATAAACAAATTCACATCACGTAAATTCTTTAATCTAGCTTCCCCGAAAAATCTCTAGTGCCTAAACCAAAACTCAATTACACTACCAAACCCGTCTATACAAACTAGAATCTACTTATAGAAAGACAGGAACAATTTCGCACCTGTTTTAGGAGTTGGTCGAATCAAATAAACATGGAAGCAATTCCAATGATCTGGACCGTAGGCCGTAAAGTTTCGGTAACATTTGATGGCTAAAGTAGGTTTCAGGATCTCCAATTTAGCCGAGAAACTTCAGAAGACGTGTTTGGGTACAGGTTTAAATTCTGTACGTGTAAATTGTGAATGATCTGAACGATTTACGGCCAGGAAAGGACTGTGGATTTTGTAGGGTTAGCTAAACTTGCATGGGGTACTGTAATTTACATTCGTTCATATTTGATGGGAAATTTGATAAGGGGTGACAGTTGGAGTAATACCTACGGTAGTGCATTTGGTTTGGTTTATAAGCGTTAGTTTCGTGATAAATTAATTAAATTACTGAATAGTATAGATGAGGCGAAGGAAACGGGGAAGGAAAACATCGTGGGTAAACCGGCATGTCTCAGAACCGAAAATTCGAAGACATGACATCCACCAACTAGCTCTGGGCCAGCGTGGCGGATAATGGTCCATGCTTTGGTACAGAGAGAAGGCCTGTGTGTGGGAACAATATAGGCCGATTATGTTAATGAACAGAAGCAAATCGAAGATCACGTTTATCTTCCCTGGTTCAAATCCAATGATTTGTTTGACAAAAGGCATTATTGCAAGGCGACAATGGAAGACGGCATTACATGCCAGACACGACCTTCAGTAAATAAAGGCGAGGAGGGAAAGAATCCGCTCGAAAAATAAAAATATTGAATGGTATCGAAGATTGCAGACAGACGCGTTTCGCAGACGATGTCATTTCCACTTCATATTTATGTATTTTCAGTTCAGCGGTCAAATACTTGTCTGCCGCCTTTTTATCCAATGTTGTTTGCAAAATAGAACGGGTAATGATGTCAGTTTCGAGTATTTAGTTTAAGAATCTTTAAGCATTATGAATATTCACTGTTATCGTATCACCATCTTCCTGTCCTTGCCCATGTTAATTGGAAATAATATGATAATTTACTACTTTTTCGTTCCATCCATCTTTTCTTCATCCATCTTTCATTTGGTCCTCTTCATGCATCAACATGTATGCTCATCGCTTTTTTAGTCCTCTTTTAGCAATTTTCATCCCCTCATTCATTGTTTTTGTATCGTCCTGTGTAAATTAAGATCCAAATAGTGTTAGTTTGACGAGCCCTGAATAGAGAATGATATGGCAGACACGTTTTATTTGATGCATAAAATCGAATTTTACGACAGCTACCGAAACACGTTTCAACCACACTATCTAGATCCAAAAGTCTATTCGAGAGCCACAAACTACAAATAGCCGGCTTTCAAACAAAATAACAACCAAATCTAACTTAGCAAGACTTACGACTCCTGAAACTCTATATATCACCTTTTACAGCCGAACCGAAATCTTGGTGAAGTTCAAGGAACCGAGTAAGAGCGTTGTCACACTGATGAATTGCCAGCGTATTTCTTGCGAGACGATTTGAGCACATTTCGTGGGTAAAGAGCGGCCGCGTATACGCAACGAGTTCTACGCGATTCCAGAATATTTTACACTCGCTTGTGTAGCTCACTCTTGTCAATCGCTCTCTTCACGCAATCATGGCGTAGACGTTGCACACGAGCCGTACGCGCTACGCACACGCAGCGAGTGTGATAAACAATAGCCTCGCTAGAAACATGAAGCTACAGTTCAGCGACAAAGCATAAAAACTGGGAAAGGACTGTAGTTGCCAATTCCAAAGCGCAGGTCTCCATGGAGAAGAATGGACAAGAAACTCCATGAAGCACTCTTTAAATCAAACAGTGGTTAGTGTGATTAGGTCCTAAGTGCCGAAACTGCCAACGGAAAGCTATTAGCCTTGACCGGCGATGTTACGTGCCTTCCTTGGGAACATAAAATTAGGAGCATAAATGCCACTTTGGGAACCTTCTAAGAACTTATTTCCGAGTGACCTATAAAGATCACGTGTGACGACATGTGGAAAAACATTACCTTCTTTTGA
Source organism: Eurois occulta (assembly GCA_950022335.1). Lineage (NCBI taxonomy): Eukaryota > Metazoa > Arthropoda > Insecta > Lepidoptera > Noctuidae > Eurois > Eurois occulta. Next base: position 20,435,635 of record OX465478.1, read on the forward strand.
ACTTTGCCGTAGAAGGTTATGTGTGAGCGTATCTTAGAACTTATTTATAGTTGTCTTTCCTGTTGGATTAGAGAACCGGTTCTAAAGATACACACACAATTTCTTTGCGATTGACGCTGAATGTTTTCTTTTTTTTTATTTGTAATAGCCGTCACACTATTCACCCACTTAAAACTGTACCATCTTTTTAGCCAGATTTGCAGCACGTGGTATTTAACGTTTAAGACATCCTTAAATGCGCGTTTGCACTAACCATTAAGCTACACCTACATGAATGCCTAAATATGTTATATTAAATTCTATGCACTCGCTCAGAAATAGTATCGAGGAATAAACTTTACATTACATAACTTAACATTACGCCTGTAATCCCCGAAGGGTTAGGCAGAGGTGTACCCACATAAACTTTATGACCAAAAAAAAATTGTACTGCAGGAAAACAAAAGGTACGTTTCCCTTTATTCTGAAATTAGAAATGTCGTCCCCAATAACACTAACTCACAATTACCACCTTTCGTATTTTCAATTTTACCTTTTTACTAAGCCGAAGACAAATCTTAATTAATTTTCTCCCTTTCCAAGGCGATATTTTTCAGAAACTTCCAAGGTGTATTGTGAAGATGATAGGGTTTTCTTAACGATCCTTTTGGAGTATCTTAGCGCATCACTGAGGGAGGAGAACGTGCTTTATCGCTGTTTGAGGGTAGTTAGAAAAAACCGTCAGATGGCGCTTTATATTTTGTTTTCTCAGTTGGTTTAGTTTCTTACTTTATTATTTAATGTTTCGACGGTTTTTACGACATTTAAGAAAAATAAGATTTCTTTATTTTACCTAAGTTTAATATTACTTAAATGAATTATAAACATAAACCTTTTCGACTTAATTGTCTCAAGAGCGATAAAAACCGCATAAAAATACGTGGCGGATGGTAAAAGAACAAAGTGATCACACAGATAGACATTAAAATTTACTTTATCTTATATTAAAGACAAGATACCCCTTGGTAAGATTGGTTGTCAGACTTTTTGGGGCACTGACTACCTGAAACGACTGTCAAAGATAAGACTGTATTTATAGATCCAAAAATTGTAGATTACAATTTTGTTTCGAATTTTCCAGAATTGGGTGCCTACTGTGTTAAAAATTGGATTAAGGAAATCGTCACATTTTCTATTGGATACTTCCTGTCCCAATTTCTTTTAAGACAAAACAAAACGAAAGTAAATACAAATATCTCTTTTATTTCATAGAAATGTTTCCCTAATTTTCTTACGTACCGCTAAAAACGCGAAAATGGACATCTTGAGAACACGTTCCTAAAGATTACATCAGATGAAAGTTAAGCTTATTTTACATTTTTTTCTCAAGGTTCTGTTACAAAATTATTTCCACTGCTCAGGTAAAGGTTGGTTGACGTCCAAGTAAGCTTTTTATGATGTTTTTGGTTTTAATAAACAGGTTTCTAGAATATTTTGGGGTTGCTAAGGAGGTTCTATGGCCTGTTTTAAGAAAATGGAGATCTAGATTATTCTATGCAAAGAATAAATCAGTGTGGTCTAGACAATATAGACTAGAAATCTAATAGATAACTAGGTAAGAATAACAAAATATAGGATAAGCTTTCACGTATTAGGCTAACAAGTCCAAATTATTTGATTAAAACAGATTATTACTATGATTTACGAAATATATACATACATACAGATTTTAGCAGTTGTGAATTTTAAAAAGACACCAAAGTGTACCTTTAGTCATCAAATGAACTTAAAAGCTTTATCGACCTCACAAATGAGGATTTCTTTATTTCAGAATTAAATCAAATATTTTAGAAGTTAAATGCACTCTCCTCAATATTTTTCTGCCTCATTCCAAATTTCCAATGCAGCCCGCTCTGGGCGGAGCGGAAGGGAGTGTCAGACTTTTACTGAGTAAAACCCATCCATGTTCCTTCTTTTGCCCTTTGTGTTCCAGGGCCGCGGTATCTCTTTCGAACAGTCCCGCAGCCCTGGCAGGCATCGGCCCTTGCGGGCCCCTCCGGTTTGCTGACATCTCTTTGAGGCGCGCGTGAAACACGAACGCGCCGTCGACACGGCCTGTCGTCATAAGACGGACGGACGGCGAGCTAGCCCATTACTCACCGTCCACAGGCCCAGAACTCAATAACCCTGTGATAGAATTTGTTGCTCTTTGGCCTGACTATGGAGAGAAGTAATGTCTTCAAAACTACAGTGGTTTTAACTGTGGCGGTAGTGGGACCACCTCTCATATCTTTTTGCCCACTATCCATTAAGGTCTAATGCACTTAAGAACATCCTAAATGTAACACAGTTTATACATATAACTCCAATCCTGTACCCCGTATAGTATTAGTTAGCGTGCCTGCTAGTTTAATTTACATTTTTGAAATATTAGTTCCGTGTTAATGCGATCCCAGAAAATATTTTTGCTGCAAAACTTTTGTTAAACGTTGTAGTTTGTTTTTAGTTGTTTTTGGGAATTTGGAAATTGAAATATAAATTTGTTGCACGTATTTTCAGTGAATGACAATTTTAAAGTTATATTTAGCGTTGAATTCTGGCTTAATTAATACAGTAAATTTTTATAAATCGCGATTATTTGAATAGTATTCACATGTAAAAATGTGAATACTATTCAAATGTTATCGTCGTAATAATTGTATGTAATTCCAATCTTATTCGCGCGGCTTCGCCCGCGTGGAGTTAGGTAATTACTCCACGTGATCGTACAACTAAGATAAAAAGTAGTAGTAACTATGTGATAATCCAATATCAAATTTCATCCAAATCCGTGCAGTAGTTTTTGAGTGAGAGAGTAACAAACATCCATCAATCCATTATCATTAACACTAGAAACAGGATATTTACCTTGTTTAAGTTTGTTTTTTAGTGTTAATGATAATGTTAGTGACCATCATCATCATCATCTGCCTAGCCTATTCCCAACTCTGTTGGGGTCAGCTTCCAGTCTAACCGGATGCAGCTGAATACCAGTAATTACATGGAGCGACTGCCTATCTGACCTTCACAACCCAGTTAGTACTGGGTAATACGATACCCCTTGGTAAGACTGGTTGTCAGAATTTTTAGGGGAACAGACTACCTGTAACGACTGTCAAAGATCTACAAATGACAGCCGGGACCAACGGCTTAACGTGCTTTCCGAAACACGGAGGAAACTCGGAAAGCACTCTAGATTAAACACTCACTCACACACCCACACACACTACAGACTCACACACTCCACACTCTTGCTCTCTCTTTTAGCATTCTTGATAATGTGAGTGACCACGACAGTTTAAAAACTTATATCCATCAATCCATCTTCACAAACTTTCAAATTTATAATAGTAAGGTAAGATGCATTCGTTTTTCCATCAGAAATTTCTCAGTAGCCGCTTAGAGTATGAATTTGTGTCCCGTTGACTGTAAAGAGAGAGACCCTTCCAACATGGGACTTAAACATTATTGGCGATATTTGAGTAGTTGGGTATACCTCTGTCTAAACCTTCTGGGATTACAGGCGTGATGTTATGTTATGTTTTTACTTGACTAAATTAAAATCATGACGGCATTTTGCCGTAGACACATAGACAACGCAATAATCTTTAAAGCCATTTTAATACTACGTGAACCCTAAAATCCTTACAGGTAAATTCATAAGCAAATGTTTATATAACCAAATCCACTGTAAGATAAAAATCTAATATTTAAAACAAGATATGAAAGTCTAACACGTGTAACTTTTCCTCGAAGTTTCAGATTATCATATTCCGCCCGAAAGTTAAGAAGGTAAATACCAGCTACCTTACCAAAATAGTCTGACAAACTTTTAGGACCATATTTACTTAGAACATCTATTTTCGTAAATGTTTTTCTTTCTTGAAAGAAACTGGTTTGCTTGTATGAATCTTGATATGATCTTTGGGGTTTAGACTCGCACATTTGTTTTTCGTTGTAGATGAATATATCGTCTGAAGAATAGTTCAGTATGTACCTGAAAAGATAGGAAATAAATCGTTAATTGACGACACTATCACAAAAATATGCTTCTAGATCGTTAAAAAACTAGTTCAACAGGAAGTGTTTTGATTCCCTTGTGAAATCGCAAAATATGCGAATTTGGTTTTTTCACAGCTGAAAGAGACCGTACACCCGAGTATTTGATATTTCAACTTGATACCTCTACTCGTTCTTGAGAAAAAAGGCCTTGACAGACAGACGCGCAACAAAGTGATCCTATATGGGTTCCTTTTTAGGGTTCCGTACCCAAAGGGTAAAACGGGACCCTATTACTAAGACTTCGCTGTCTGTCTGTCTGTCTCCAGGTTGTATCTCATAAACCGTGATAGCTAGAAAGCTGAAATTTTCACAAATGATGTATTACTATTGCCGCTATAACAACAAATACTAAAAATAAAAAATATTAAGGGGCCCGGCTCCCATACAACAGATATGATTTTTTTGCCGTTTTTATAGATAATGGTACGGAACCCTTCGTGCGCGAGTCCGACTCGCACTTGGCCGGTTTTCCTTTTGAGGTACGGAACCGTTGTTTCGAGAGGTACCTGCACCGAATCGGGCGGGAGGAAACGCCCAGGTGTTATCACTGCGAGGATCACCCGGAGGACACGGTGCAGCACACCGTGGAGGTCTGCTCCGCTTGGGCGGAGCACCGCCGTGTCCTCGTAGCGGCGATTGGCGGCGGTGATCTCTTGCGTCCGGCCCTGGTTCAAGCCATGGTCCGGGGCGAGAGGGAACGGGAGGCCGTCACCTCCTTCTGCGAAGCAGTCATGCTAGCGAAGGAGGTGGCGGAACGTGAGAGGGAGAGAACCTTACGTCCCAGCCGCTGCGGGAGACGCCCCGGGCGTCGGGGGCCACGTGGTGGCTCTCGGCCACCGTAGGCGCGGGCCTGTGGACGGTGAGTAATGGGCTAGCTCGCCTTCCATCCGTCTTATGACGACAGGCCGTGTCGACGGCGCGTTCGTGTTCCACGCGCGCCTCAAAGAGATGTCAGCAAACAGGAGGGGCCCGCAAGGGCCGATTGCTGCCAGGGCTGCGGGACTGTTCTAAAGAGATACCGCGGCCCTGGAACACAAAGGGCAAAAGAAGGTCCATGGATGGGTTTTAGTCAGTAAAAGTCTGACACTTCCTTCCGCTCCGCCCAGAGCGAGGAGTAATTTGATGATTTCCCATACCAAAAATCTAGCAGGAACTTGTGAGATTTAATTGTTACCACTGATGTGCGGCCTGCAGTACCCAGTCAAGATTTCAAAATCAACAGACAGTTACTGTAGTATGATCTAGTGCATCAATAGCACATTCGTGCACAAGAATGAGTAAACAGAGCGAACGGTAGACTCATACATGCATAATTTTAGTGCAACGTTGTGTGAGCGATTGTGGGGAGACTGGCCATGGTTCAAAGTTTGTAACAAACGTTTGTACAAAATTCAGAAACATTAAACCATGTTTTAACATCAAGCATCAAACAAGAGCTAAGAATAGGTTCCTTGGGGATGGACCACACTTATCAAAGTTTAATAGAAAGAGTGAGCGTCATATGCCTCATTTCGGTTCAGACGACGCGATTCGAGTCTGTGGCGGTATATTCGCTTTTATGCGAGAACTTAAGTTCTTACTGATCGGCTGCAGCCGATTCTTCAATAAATGTGGTCACTTCACCTCTATAATGTACAAAATATGGATGAAATTCTTAGAATCGCCACGCTTAACAGACTCAATAAATTGGTCATCGCAGTTTGATGTTATGAGCAAATTTTCCGGAAGTTACTAAAGCCAAAACTACACTGTTTCGCTAAAGACTCTGGAGAAGCATATAAGAGGGTAATATCCACAAAACAGAACGGCCTTAAGACAATGTATCAACACAATTACCAGTACAAATACTCGCGAAAATTTGGGCCAGGCTGCATCTTCCGACATAATTGCTGGGAACCACAATAAAAGGATACAAAATGGAACAATTTCGGGACTCAGCATTTTTCTGGCCCATCTATTTATTATCCATTGTGGCCATGGGTCATTGTTGGCCGCCATTGTTGTACAGATATTGGACCAATAACTCAGTTGGGCGGTTTAATATCTTTTGTCTGTGGTACGACCATAAAAATATGCGACAGTGGGACACTTGGATGCGGCTGTTTCGGGTTGTTTGTGTAGTTCGGAGGCGAAAATAATGTAGTGAACTGGTTTATGAATTTCGGAGAAAGTAGGGTTGCGATAAATTGAATAGATTTTGGGTGTGCTTTGAGTTTTAAAATATCCGTCTTTAATACTTCTATTACAGGGTAAGACTTCTTCTAACACAGAGAGGGAAGACGAGTATTGAAAACAATGCTAGCTTTAGATCCTTAAACACAGATTTATACCCTAATTGTTTTGTGGGGCTGGCCCGCTTCCGTTGTTCGCAATTGCCCTAGTAGATTCGTTCTACACAATGTTTACGTGGTCTGCTGTAATGCCGTCGCCGTCTCCTACGGGTGTCGCAAGAGTCACTTACGTAGTTGTCTGTTAATTTTATTTTGTTTTATGTCAATGCTCACTAACATAATTGCCAGTTTTACTAACCATTTATGAATAATGGGCAAGATAAAGACATTATTATGTCAGAGGTATCGAAAATGAACTAAGGAAACCTGCAAAATTAACAAATTCACTTTTTTTTAAAACGTTGCACATCACTCTTTGAACGTCTCCTCGTGGGTGCGTTTACAAACATTTAAACTCACATACACAAACAGCCAGACCCGGAACATACAAATATTTGTTCCGTGCGGAAAACGAACCCGTAACACGCAGTGCAGCAGTCAATCGCTCAGCTACTGTCCCAACCATGCCGCACATTGTCCATTGCAGCAACAAACACCTTCTTAACACCTCTAAACCACCTCGATTACTAACGACACAATAAATAGCTACATTGTCTTACTAATACTTCTATTGTTATCCTAAATAGATCTCAATCGATCAAAGGCTCTGCCACACATTGTTTAATTTAATGCACCATTACACACTACCGCTAACCGGTTAGTGGTTATGAAACAATAATGTTTGCATACTGAATCTTGCTTGCTTCAAATTGAAGTGGAGTCTTGAGTAGTGTACCGGAAGACTGATATGATCAGAAGATCCGCTTACAATACTCGTACAATGGCGGGTTGCGGCAGGCCTGTCAAGTGTTTGAGGAATGATCTACTAAGGAGAATAATACTGTTATAATTACATTATATTATGTATAGCACTTATTTCTACCTACCTAGCTAGTACATAGTCTCCTTCTTTGTTTTTGAAACGACAGTATTTCAAATTTATACCGAATTCAAAAAAGAGAAGGCTCTATTTTCGGGTGTATTTTTTATGTATCCGTATGTGTTTCTCCGTGATTACTGGTCCAATTTACGTAATACTTTTTATTTACATCGCTTGGGTAGTTAAGTTATGGGAGTTATCTTCTATAATACATATATTTTCTTCTAAGTATGTCTAAGTGGATGATTTGTTAATAACTTTTAGTAACAATGGAAAATGAATACTCGACAAGAATTTGTGTGAGATAAGTAGCATTATACCACAATTAAAAAACATTTTTGCAAAAAATAACGGACTTAGAGAAAACACTGCCACGGTTTTATTTAATGGGTAAATAAATGGCCGTAATAGTGGCTCGAAAGTCTGACAACTAGTCTTACCAAGGGGTATCGTATTACCCAGTAATAACTGGCTTGTGGAGGCAGTCGCTTCATGTAAAATACTGGTATTCAGCTGCACGCGGTTAGACTGGAAGCTGACCCCAAGATAATTGGGAAAAGGCTAGGCAGATAGTCAAATGCCCAGAGAACACACAAGGTTTGGAAGGAGTAAGGCAAGCCTTTGCCCAGCAGTGGGACTCAATGTAAACTAGCCAAAAGCTAGCTTTGTCTGTGTCAATCTTTTTTAAAAAAAGCTCGAAGTGTAGTATTAACAAGCGGCTACTATTTCTTTCACCGCTTCAACAACGCTAAGCTATTTGACGTGAGTGACGTGACCCTAATCAGGTTCACGTCAATGGCCGTCAATAGTGTCTCTCGATTTTCTTAAAGCGGGATTCGTGACCTTTCTGACGATTGATGTCTACAATTCGGCGTTCGTACTTACTCGGTTTTCAGCGAATTGAATAGATTTTAGGTCATGGCCCATGGGTGACATGTTCAAGAGAGAGCTAACTTTCAAAAGATAGAAGTAAAAAAAGATTTATTTTAGTTTACATTAGCATCCACCATAGGCACCCACTGCTGAGTGTAGGTCTCTTCCAAATCTATCCAGTTTCGGCGGTTTTATGTCCTGTCTATCCAGTTGTTTCCGACCACTTTAATGAGATCGTCTGTCCACCTAGTCGGCTGTCTTCCCACGTTTCTCCGTCTCATCCGTGGTTGCCACTCCAGCACTTTCTTCTCGGTGTTAATACTTCTTCGCAAGAGCTAAATACGGCGAGGACACATCCAGCGATTTACATCTTTTCTGTAAAGTCAGTTTTAATTCAACTAGCTTGTAAGCGTTATTTCATGTGCCTCAAATAACACTTGGTTCATGCATAATATGCTTACATCCTTAGTGTTCTACAAAATCTCGAAAATATAGAACAAATTCCTATAATTGATTTTGATTAACCCATACCAGAATTGGAAAGGTCCTAAACCTTTCCTTCGAAAGGGATGAAGGGGGCTAGTGAGAGAACAAAGCCCCCGCCATCTTCTTCCTGTTTCGTCTTCTTCTTTTCGAGTCGATGGTACTTTTAACATTGGTCTGGCCCACTAGGTGGTCACGTAATAGCATCGTCAGAGGCGTTCATTAGATCCCCTTTTGCTACATTTTGTACTGAACGATCCTTCTCACTACACCTTTTCATTGGCTTCCAATATAAACGACACATCATTCGGTTACGGTTGGTTCCTCTGACAACAATTACGTGTATTGTTATAAAGTACTTCGAACAAGGGTTACTGACCTATCTCCTTAAGATTCAATTGAGACATTCGTAGATACTGCGACTTCCTTTAAGCTATTTTTATCAGGTGTACAATTTTGCAGGGCGTTGAACCTCACTGGAATAAGCGTGACCAAGTGGTGTTCGAGGTCTAGAGGTATTTATTGATCGTATGCCGAGATGGGCAGACAGACGAACATTGTTGCAATTGCGGTTGCGGTTTGGGGTTTTCTGGATAAGGTTGGAGATTTGCACAAGAAGAGAGATGGCTACCCAGCAGCTGGTGAAGGTGAGGTGAGGCTGGTGAGGTGGTGGCTGGTGGGCTGTGGATGATGATGATGAACCTTAAGTTAAGGAAATTACTATTATGTAATTATCTAACTGCCTTGTTGCTTTAGTGACTGCTGACCGTGTCAGATTCGATCCCTAAGTCGCGCAAAGTGCAATTGGTTTTTTCTTATTATTCATAGTTAAATATTAAGTGGAACCCCGGTGTCTGGATTTGCCCATTTAAAGTGCACGAGGATCGTATTTTGTATTTTTATTACAGGTGATATAGTTTCATGTAGTGGACATTTTGCCAATTATGTGTCTTCTACCTGCCTTTTCGGGGCATATAAGAGTGTTGTTGAGAACAAACTAAACCGAATGTAGTGCGTACGCAAGTGAGGGAACACAATCAACTATGGCTTTCGCAGTTCACTGATGAAGGCCCCCCAAATTGCGCTATAAAGTCGCCTGTTCTCCGTTTTCCACATCCAGCCTGTGGCAGCCACCTTTCCATCTAGTTGTAGATCGTCACACGCTAAGATATTTGCAAGAACGAAGACTTTTTTTTGTTTTTGTGATTATAATCTGCCTCGTTTGTCGAGTGGTCACAAGCGCGACTGCTGAGCATGAGGTCCTGGTTTCGATTCCCAGGTCGGGGAAAGTGTTATTGGGTTTTTCTACCAGGAATTTCTCAGTAGCAGTCCCGGAGTCTGGATTTGTGCCCAGTTGATGGCAATAGGCTCGCCTCTTAATAATAGGTACACGTCTGCCCAACCCTTCGGGGATTACAGGCGTGATGATATGTAATATTATTTCCTCCGGTGTTTTTTATTGAAAACTAGAGCATTATTAGCTTATTTTTATAGATAATACAATATTGATTAATGTACTCTTAAGATCTCGTAAGACTTCTTCGTATTAGATGCGATAGAACGATTAATTTAAGATTATGTAGGTTATTCATTGTTACAGGATATCGCTGCGGGGCTGGGATATCGGTAATAAATTAACGATATTATTGAAAAGGAGAAGAAAGTGGAACGAAAGAATTGTATTTTGCAATTTTCTTTCTTTCAATTATTTTGTGATTTGTTACAAGTACCTATCTCTTTAGGACTTTCTGAATTTGACAAGCTGTAAGTTAAGCAATTAATTTACAGAAACTACAAAACAGGTGGCGTTTTGTAGTTTCTGTAAATTAATTGCTTATCTACGATTTTTACATAATCCTTTTGCTACGTCCTCGTTCATACGTACATCTGGTCACACACGCACGCCGCCGGTTGCGAGTACAACGCACCTGACCTTTCTGAAGAACATCTCCAAAGAGGTCAGTCTATGTGTACTCCTAAGGCATCCCCCCCCCAGGAATTGAAGAAAATTGGTAATCAAATGAGCTTACAGCTTGAACTGACAGCGGGCTAAATATGGTAAAATGTTGCAATATTTAAATCAATTCAGTTTTCATTTCTAAAATCGCGTAGTTTAAGAACACTACACTGTTTAAATAATAATGTTTCAGACTGCCACGAAATAAAATCAGCAACCTGTATTAGCCGTAAACCGGTAACATATTGAATACTCAACTTCGAAGCGTAAACAACGCATAACCCGGGACTCGAGTCCCCTGACGCTCGTCACACTTCACGAATAAATTGCTTCGGACATCGAATAAAAACCTTCAAAGTGACGTCACTATACAGGAATAGGAGCCGAAGTGCCATTGAAAAGAAAGAGTTCACAATGACTGCTAATAAAACGGATACAAGAATTACTTCTACTCCAAAAGGAAGGACTCTTCCCTCCATTACAAAATAATGTCACTCAGTCAGTATCTAAGTTACGGAGGTCGGATAGACTAGGCATTCCCTCCACGTAAAATACTGGTATTCAGCTGCATTTAGTTATATTGAAAGTCTGCCACATTTTTGGTAAGAATGAGCTGGGTAGCGTTTAGTCTCTGAAAATTTGTATTACAAGGAGTATTGTTACATAATCAGGTAAAAATATCAGATAAAAAAGAACGATGTCTCATGCGATTCTGTAGTACCTAGGTATGGTACAGCCAACAATCACATGCCTAGTAAATGATTATGGTCGTAACACAAGCTAAAGGCATTTAAATAAATAAAAAAGAAAAAGAACTTTAAACTGCTTACCTTAGAAAAACATGCCTTCTAAAAACTTATTTTTCACCGCCACTCTCCAGAGCGTACTAATAAGATTACAAATTACAACGACCCCCGGTGGGAATCGAATCTGAGGCCTCGGATACTAAACACACCTGAGCTTATTTAAGTTTACCGCAGTTAAGAGACCGACAACTTGTGTACTTATATTTTTTGGTACGCTTTTTAAGCCTGAAGCGTGAAAAGGTTTGGTCACGGCCTCCTAATTATGAAAGACTGTGGGCTTAGCGTAGGTAGAGCGGTTAAGCGCAATGCGTAGGTCCTAAATCATATCTGGCATTATCATTTAGTACGAAACAAAGCGGGATGGGTATAGTTTTGCGCGTTTTGGCCTTTAATCTAGCAACAGAAGGACTTAATGTTAAGTTTCCGAGGTCTGAGAAACTCGTAATGGCTGTTGATTAGACAATGTGGTCTATTTAAGTGAGGTCTCTTCCTAACTTGATGTTCAGATCGATCTCGCCCGGGGATTATTAACGACTTTGACACCAGGGTTACGCTGCCCACCGTCATCAGCGGCAATACCACTGGAGCCGCCGAGCATTTGGGACCTTTTGGTCTTCTTCTTCTTCATATTTGAAAGGAGCATTTTCCCAGGAGTAGGACTGAACAGGCAAAGAAGAAAACTGTTCATAAACGCGTGTCAAGATATGGATTCAGTTCCACAATTGAAGAGACAAACCCCAGTCAATAATGCAGACAGAAACCGGAGATTATTTGAGTAATTAAGGAAAACCGAATACATGAATTTAGCACGTCTCTGTCTCACCTCAAAACACCTCAAGGAAAACCGCTTCGAAGCCGACGCGGCAACAGGTAAGCAAATTAGTCCAACTTTAATTACACCAATACCGTTATCACTTAGATCGGCAACATAAAGAGTATACTCCCCAAACATAAACAAACTGACCTTTTAACTTAAAACGCCAAGTAATTACTCCGTTTAACTTCCGAAGAAATAAGAGCTGTTTAATTTGGGAAGCTGATCTGGGAATTAAACAAAAACATGGAGTTTATTCTAATTGGGTCTCAAGTCGAGCCAATTAAAGAAAATGGTCGGTTCTCGAGTTTCCTGGAATCGTTTGCATGGACTATTGTAACTTTTGAAAGTCGGTATTGCTTGTGTGCTTTGATGTGTATTATTATTTGTACTTGCATAGAAACCTGCCCCTTTGAATTTTTGATCCCTGAAGTATCAAGAAATTGCCTTTGCTATTAGTGCTGCAAGATTCTTAAAACTCACTCAAAATGCAGTCGATGAAAATGCGCCCTAGCAGACATTGGATTATATTTTTATTTTCTGCAAAGACTAGGTAACCCATAGCGGTTACCTATTAAACATTTTTTGCCCCGTGAAAGTTGATTAATGATTGTATTCTTGTTTTAAATTCGGGATTATTATTGTTCTTCTTCAGGGCAAGTGTTCTTCGCATACAGAGTTACGACGCACTGCGTTCATCTTTTCCGCATACTCCAAGATACCTGTAGGCTCAGCGTTTATAAACTTCTCACAATATGAACTGATGACCTGGGAATCCGCTGGATGCGAGATGCACAAAATGTGATGTGATGTGGCGAGAACTATGTCCAGCTGTGGACACATTTCAGCTATTATAATAATGATGATAGCCTTAGCATGATAATCTGCCAAACGTGCTATTTCCTGATATTAAAGCTATGAAAACGGCATAATATTAACATACAAATTTACACATGATCCATTTAGCCGAGTCAATTGTGCCATTAGAGCGGGAACTTTCTCAAACTGCATTAGCACTAAACTTTTGCGCCAAACGCGAGTTTTTATTACATGATCATCGCATTTGTTGTGTTATGTCTTGCTATAACTGTACTCAACTATATCTATACCTTCCTCTTTTCCTTTCCTTTATGTTAGAAACATCATTATCATTCTTCTGTCCTTTACTCAACTTATGTACGATCGGCGCAGCATATTGTCTTCTTCAATGAACCGGATAAAAGGTGCGCAGAAGGCAGAAGACAGGGTGGTAAAGGAGAGGCTTATGGCCAGCAGTGGACTGGAATAGGCTAAGTTGAGTGACTGGGACACAGTTAGGTCCGACGCCCACATGATCAGGAGGGCGCGAAAGCGGCGGACCGCATCTAGCTTTAGTTTAGTAATAAATGTCAGTGCTCTGATAAATATGCTCGAGACGCGGCACGGGCGAGCTGGAGTCGCGGTGAAGTCGAGGTGCAGGCTCGAACTGTGTCCACGACTCCTGACGCTTTTTTGTCAAAATGACATTTCGTGCGTATCTACGTAACGAAACGGGAAGTATATAATATAGTACAGGCAGGCATAGCTGCCCGAACCTCGACTCTAAATAGAGAACATGACTCGACTTGCCGTAACAACGCCTCGACTTACCAGTGGGTATTGTTCCTTAAACTGCATAGTATTTAACAGTACCGGAATTTTCCAGACTTGATATTTTTTTGCGTTTTATCTTATTTCAATAAAGAGATAAGATAGGAAGGTTTGTGTGGCGAATTATTGTTTGATCGATTTGACGAAATTTACACGTCGTTTGGTTGCATAAAAATACAGCTGAAGACTAGAAGCAAAAACCAGTAGACCGGAGGGCATAGACTGATAGACAAAGTGACTTTCTATAAGCGATAACGATTATGGAAAAGTGAATATTAACATAAGCGAATGAGAATCACGTTGAAAGTCGTTATAGTAAAACGTAATGCTTTTAAAGCGATTACCACTTATGTTGCACTCAGAACTATGTCACAAATTAACATAAACCAAACGATGGACGCAAAAGATCGATAAAACGAAATGTGTCAATTTCTCGGAATCAATTTCCCAAAATGAAAATATCATTCATGAAAGTAGGTTGACATCAATTAGTATATTCAGCATCAGTGAACAATAAAAGCAAGTAACCTCTCTTCCCGACTTCAACTGATATCTCGAATATGAATCAATTTAATTTCTTGACTGGCGAAATGTAGATTTAGGATACAGTCACGATTTTCTCGTCAAGAGCTCATGACTAAATAGGAGCAACCGTACGGGTCGATCTTCAAGGTTAAGCCGCTTGGCAAGGTCGGTCTGTAGATGGGTGGCCATCCATTACATACAGAGTTTCCTCCGTGCCTCGGAAAGCACGTTAAACCATTGGTCCCCGCTGTCATTTGTAGATCTTTGACAGTCGTTACAGGTAGTCAGTGGCCTGACTGTCTTGACAACCAGTCTTATAAAGGAGTATCGTATTAACCAGTACTAACTGGGTTATGGAGGTCAGATAGGCAGTCGCTCCATGTAAATACTGGTATTCAGCTGCATCCGGTTAGACTGGAAGCCGACCCCAATAAAGTTGGGGAAGGGCTAGATGATGGATAGGCGATTTCTCGTTGAAGTTTGAGATGATACCTTTTACATAAAAGCATACATTTCAAAATATTGTATTTGCATAGAAAAAAAACAATGAATTTAGTAGTCGGAAATCACTTTTAAAAGTGGTTAAATATAAACATATTAGTAGTTTCGTAAAATGTGTGAGTGCTCGCAAAATTCAAAAGCGATTTTCTCGTGAAATAGCAATTGCAACTTTGAGATAAGTCCCATTTTACATAAAATTACAATACAGTAGTATAATCTAGTAGACAGAAATCACTTTTAAAATTGATCGTTACTGATCGTCTAACTATGATCGTGCATCGCTGCCTAAACTTTTGAGATAATCGGTGTGACGTTATGTTTGTCGAAATTTCTGACGACGATATTTTGTATCATATTTGGCTGTCTTTCAGCGTTACTATGACCTCGAACATTCATATGCAAAATATCTTTTACGTCACTTACTACAGTGTTTAGAATTACGTGAATCAATTTTCTACGGTACTCAACTTGCTATCGTACAGGCATGTTGGTATTGCAAAGAAGCGTCTTGTTGTTTTTTTTCTTAACGTAATATTTTACTGTCATGCATCACTTGCGAGAATATTTTTAAATCCAATTGTGTATTTGTTCCTGTCTTGGTTTCCAGACCCGAAGGGTAACCATCCCTAAGCCTCCGCTATCCGTCTGTCTGTCAGCGGGCTGTATCTCATGATCCATAATAGGTAGACAGTTGAAATTTTCACAAAATTTGTATTTCTGTTGCCGCTATAAAAACAAATAATACAATAAATTAAAAATCTACGTTGGTACTGAACCCTTCCCGCGCTTCAGTCCGTCTCGCAGTTGGCCGGTTTTTTTTTTATTTGTTGAGAAAAAAAATCTATAAAGTATTCACAGAACAGCCTGCATAGCTATGGTGCTTGACATTACAAATACGTACCTATAGTGGCAGAAAATTCCCGGAAGAAACAATATAAAATGAAGCGGTAAAAATGAAATATTCATCAGAATATTGCACTGAAACCACTTGAGATACAGTTTCATCAAATTATTCCTTGAAAAAAATATCCTCTATTTTCTAGTCTCATAATTTTATAGTTAGTTTTAATTTACGTAGAAACAGATCCTACACCACTTGGCTTTTTAGTCACTCTTCTTTGATTTTCAACCTGCAGTAAGAAACCGACATCATCATCATCTGCCTAGCCTTTTCCCAACTATGTTGGGGTAGGCTGCCAGTCAAACCGGATGCAGCTGAATACCAGTATTTTACATGGAGCGACTGCCTATCTGACCTCCACAACCCAGTTAGAGCTAGGTAATACATACCCCTTGGTAAGACTGGTTGTCAGACTTTCGGGTCACTGACTACTTGTAACGACCGTCAAAGATCTTAAATGACAGCCGGGACCAACGGCTTAACGTGCTTTCCGAGGCACGGAGGAAACTCGGTATGTCATGGGTGGTCACCCATCCACGGACCAACCTAGGTAAGCACGGCTTAACCTAAAGATCGACCCGATCGGCTGTTCTTATATAATCTGTACTAATATTATAAACGAGATAGTAACTCAGTCTGTCTGTTACGTTCTCACGCCTTACCTGCTGAACGGATTTTGACGATATTGGCCTCTAGTATTCATGAGAATAAACTGTATTTTTTTTCTTTATTGACCTCGGGATACATTTCCGGTATAAAATGGCCTCGCTTCGTATAGATTTGCCGTAGTCGCCGTTCGTACTGATTCGTACGTGCCCTTGTGATAGTTTTCGATCACTACACGGGCGAAGCCACGGACAAAAGCTAGTGAGTAGGTACAATATACCTAAGCAGTTTACTTAATTAAACCTGAGTAACTAAGGAGTTTTAAAACATTGTGAAAACCGGGCAAATCGTGAAGCGACGCGGGATATTGTAAAATTTCGCATATTAAGTAACCGACCAGCCATTTCGTATTTCATTTAGAAGTTTTGTCGAGTGTATGTTGTATTAGTAGTAACATTAAACTTCGTAACTGCTCAAGTTTAGTATGCGAGACGGGATTTTGCGAAAGTTAGCAGGATTTTGTAGAAAAACCTGCCATTCGTTTAAATGGATGTCGTTGAGAGGTGGCGTATGAAAATGCTTGCCTTTCTTAGTATCTACTAAACTTGTTTTAAATACTGATACATCTTTTCTTTCGAAAACTGGAATCGCTGATGTGAGTAATAAGACTGCTGGGTTAAATTGGAATTGGGCGGGCCATGTCTGTAGAATGCAATAGGACCGATGGGCCAGAGACGTCACGCAGCGGGTGCCAGAAGACGGGCGTCGTCGCCGAGGGGCGCCTAGGAAACCCTGGCGTGACGACTTAGAGGCGTTTATGAGAGACTGGCCTGAAAAAACCGCACGGAGAGATGAGTGGAAGGCTATGGGTAGGTCTTTGCCCAGCAGTGGGACAATATAGGCTTAGAAAAAAAAACATTTTTTTCTATCAGATGATCAACCTGATAAAATTTAGCACTGACATAGTTAAAATTCGTGGCAAAAAGTGTGGTGGCTACTTTAATGATTTCTAGATTGAATGTTGAAGGATAGCGCTGGTTTAGTTTCTTGTCAAAAAGTTAATTACACCCGCTTTACTATAAGAATTAATTAAGACCTTGATTAGGTTTCCACCTTCCATCTCACCTGCCTTCCTAATTTCAATGTCCAGAGACGCCCTACAGGTGCAGCAATAAATACCAGCTCATCGAGCGCCATTCATTCACTATTTCAATGATCAAATTTTCAATTTCGACAATATTGCCCGCCATACTAGTTACGGTTGAAGCCTAAACTTCGAGCTATTCGTCCAACAGGGAATACTGTCATAAAGACGAAACTAATATCAATTAAGATACAAATTAATATCGATGACGTCGAATTTGCGAAGAGATGGTCCGCTGGCGTTTCGTATTATTTAACTATCTTGTCTTTGGGTAGATTATTTGTTAATTGGATTTATTAGTTGTTGCTAGGTAGATAGAAAGAGCTAGCTAGATAAAATGATTTATCTGAAATGTTAAGAGCGTTCATTCAAAAAGTTGGCAACATCGCAAATATCTGTCAAATATTTACCTGTTTTAATAAATTTTGCAATATTTCTGTAAGGAAATAAGAAATAATTATGGCTAACTAGTGAACTAAAATACTGATTATGATAAGTTAACATAGGAGCGTTTTCTCCTATGTTAACTTTTTAGCTGTCACTGTCCCCGATAGCTGACTACCTTTACTTCAATTATAAATGCGCATGTTTGTGAGGAGGCTGTATGGATGTTTGTTATTCATTCACTCTAAAGCTTCTGAACGGATTTGGATGAAATTTGGCAAATAGGTAGTTTACAACCTGGATGAACACATATGATACTTTTTATGCCGGTAGTACGGTCCCGTGGCACAATTACCGAGCTCCACGAGGGGGTCGCTGTGGGCTTAAGCTAGTTCTTAATATTGAGACTACCTTTTTCTCAATTTAATAAAAATCAACGTAGTATGTTTTCTTCATCCATGTATCTTTATCAGCTGTCATATCAGAACTCAGCCCTTTTCTAGAGAACATCTATCACAAAATCCCTCTCAGTAATTATGTTACGTCTAATTGGGTTGTGGTGGTCTGACCGTCTGACCGAGACCAGACGACATGTGCTCCAAGTAAAATGTTAACAATTTTATCGGTTTAGACAAGCAGCTATTTGAAACATAACATAATATCACACCTGCAATCCCCGTTGGGTTAGGCAGAGGTGTACCTAATAGAACAGCCACATTTCGCCAGTTATGTTTAAGTCCCATGTAATAGGGGGCTATTCTATAGCCCTAAATCGGACACAAATCCAGACTCCGTGGCTGCTACTGAGAAATGCCTAATGGTTTTCCATTAATCATTTCTCAGTAGTAGCCATGGCAGCTATTTTGCCAGACCTGGGAATCGAACTCAGGACCTTATTCTCAGCAGTCGCGCTTCTGACTACTAGACCAGCGAGGCAGTTCAAAATAGAAGACATTGTTATTCCCAGGCACTTGACCTGCACACCCTATCATTCAACTATGTTAGTATCGGCTTCCAGTCTAAATAGTTTGTTGCATTCAGACAGACTCAGATCAGATAAGATATTACTCCCAGAACAAATCATGAACATCATGTTTTATGGAGTAATGAAGACTCCACAAAACCTGGTGATACTGTGAGTGTGTTTTGCCGTGACTTAGTGTCGAGTTCCAGTAGTGCGCGTAGCAAAAGACTGAGAAAGAGGATAGACAGATTTGTCTGCTCCTAACAATTACTTACCATCCACCCGCATTCCCCAGTCATCCCGCGATCATGGCGCTTGCAACAGCGTCGAAATATCGGGAGCTCAAAATAATTGAAAATCACGGAAGATATCCCGTAAGTGACAGTATTTAGTTTGTAAACCGCGAAAACTTAAAACGATGTTTCAAATCATGAATATCCATTACCATCGCAGTGAGAATTAAAGCACGGCCTGGTCTACTATAATCTATCTGATGGTTAAAAATAATAATAAAAACAAGCCGAGTGTTACCGATAAAATCCTTATAAAATTGCTTTCGCAATTTTCATGGTTTACTTAAGATTTAGGCGTTAAGCTTGAGTGGTTACTTATTACTTTTTTCGTGGTTCCAGCAAAGTCTCGCTCAGTTCCGATACCATATTATATGGGTTTTTGTGGTTGAATTACAGCTTATCTGTTTGAGGATGTCCGTCTGTGGATGGGGTAAGATCTACAACATTCTTCTAGGCCTCGGCAAACACGTTAAGCCATTGGTCCCGACTGTCATTTGTAGGTCTTTGACAGTCGTTATAGGTAGCCAGCGGCCCAAAAGTCTTACAGCCAATCTCACTCAGGGTATCGTATTTCCCAGTATAGGTACTTCGGTGAATGTGCCCAAGAGCTCCACGAGATCATTCTACCATCTCGCTTCTTCCATCGGGAGTCCAGACGTACTGCGGGTTATCACCCATTCCTTGTCGGTGTTCCACACATTCGCACGAAGCGCTTTGCTACATCGTTTATTATGCAGGGAATTCCACTCCTTGGCTGTCAAGGAGTGGAATTCCCTGCCTTCGTCGGTGTTCCCAAATTCATATGACCCCAATCTATTTAAGTCGCGAGTTAATAGGCTTCTTTTGGGTTAGCTCGTTCCATCGTCGACCTCATCTCTGTCCTCAGGACTAGATTGAGGTCAAGAGTAGGCCCATCAAACATAAAAAAGGTAACTAGTATATAGTACTGGTATTCAGCTGTATCCGGTCAGACTGGAAGCCAACTACAACATAGTTGGGACAAAACAAGATAATGATGAGCCTCAATGTGTAAATTATGGTCAGTATCTACCCATCCGCGACTATCTCAAAGGCTAGGCAGATAATGAGTCATTAAAAATCACTTTAATGTAAGAAAATATGGGGAAATTAGTCCTTTTTAGGGTTCCCTACCCAAAGGGTAAACTTCGCTGTCTGTCTGTCTGTCTCCAGGCTGTATCTCATAAACCGTGATAGCTAGAAAGCTGAAATTTTCACAAATGCTGTATTACTATTGCCGCTATAACAAAAAAAAAACAAAAAAAAATATTAAGGGGGGGCTCCCATACAACAGATATGATTTTTTTGCCGTTTTTATAGATAATGGTACGGAAC